>JAMAGU010000001.1:2719618-3393208 GCA_023626375.1 Talaromyces sp. PF30-5
TTTTTTTGGTGTTTTTTTTTTTGTTTTTTGCTATGGGTTTAACAAAACCCCCGCCCTTTTTTTTTTTTTAACCGTCCCCCCCCCCCCCCCCCCCCCAGAAAAGTTTTCTATTCACCGTGACTAACTCTCAATTCAGCAACTTGGCAATCTGAGTGTAGCAAGTCTCACCACCGTGGTCCTCTTGTTATGCTGGAGGGTGCTTTGATTGCTGGTGGAATTACCATCAGTTACTGGATTGATCTTGGATTCTCCTTCCTGGACCCTAGCTCCGTCGCATGGCGATTCCCAATTGCCTTCCAGAACGTCTTTACTCTCGTCATTCTTGCATGTGTTTTGCCTCTTCCCGAGTCTCCTCGTTGGTTGATCATGAAGGGTCACGAAGAGGAGGCAATGGAGGTGCTGGGCGCTATTCTGGATCTGCCTGAGAATGACCCTTACGTCCACTCGGAGTTCGCCGCTATCAAGGACGCCGTTATGGACGCCAACACCGTTAGCTTCCGTGACCTGTGTACCATGGATGAGAACCGTCACTTGCACCGTGTTGTTCTCGCCTACGTCAACCAGATGTTCCAGCAGATCTCCGGTATCAACCTTATCACCTACTATGCTGCTACCATCTACGAGAACTCCATTGGTATGGATGGTCTCACTTCCCGTATCATGGCTGCCTGCAATGGTACCGAATATTTCCTCGCTTCCCTGGTCCCTATCTTCATCATTGAGAAGATTGGTCGCCGTACTCTGATGTTGGTCGGTGCAGCCGGTATGTCCATTTCCATGGCTGTCCTTGCCATCTGTACCAGCTTCGAGGGCCAGAGCAAGCCCGGTATCGCCGCTGCCGTATTCCTGTTTGTCTTCAACACTTTCTTCGCCTGGGGCTGGCTGGGTATGACCTGGTTGTACCCCGCTGAGATTGTTCCTCTGCGCATCCGTGCGCCTGCCAACGCCCTTGCTACTTCCGCTAACTGGTACGTCACCCCCCAAAAATTAATACAGACTTTCGACTAACAAGAATCAGGATATTCAACTTCATGGTCGTTATGATCACGCCCGTGGCATTCCAGAACATCAAGTACAAGACCTACATTATCTTCGCCGTCATCAACGCCTTCATCTTCCCTGTCGTCTACTTCTTCTATCCCGAAACCGCCTACCGATCCCTCGAGGAGATGGATATCATCTTCCAGAAGACCACCAACGTCTTCAACGTCGTTTCTGTCGCTCGCAACCAGCCCCACCGCTACGGCAGAAACGGTGAGCTCCTCATCAACTACCAAGATACCGAGGAGCATCTCCGCCGCGCCAGCCACGTCTCCGAGAAGCACGGCAAGACCTTTGCCGAAAGTGGTCACATGGAAGGTGGTGGCAAGAGCGGTGCTCACGTCGAGAACAACCAGGACAGCGTCTCTACAAGCAGCTAAATGTGGCCAAGCCACTCGCTGCAATTCTTCTATTTTCTCCACTTTTCTACGAAAAATCAATAAATATGACATGTTGATCTATGCCTGCGGGAATGCCATGCGTTTTTCGAACGGATTTACGAATGTTTCATCTTCTGGGCATGTGTTCCTAATTCTGATGGCACGGAACTGCCTTGGTTGAGATACGGAACCCATCTTGAAGAGGGTGTCTTGTATCACTATTTATGGAAGACTTGTAAGAGCAAGTTCTTCACTTTGGTCGGTTGTTTTGCTATTTTTCTCTATTTTTTGTTTTATACCCATGTGCATAACAGCCCTTCTCTAGAGAAGATGATTGGATGACGGGTTATGGGGACTGAGTCCTCGCTTGATCATGATATCGCTTATATACACGATGTATTGAAGTTGGCAGAGAAGCAAACAATGAAGTTGGGATGTTTATAAAACTTTGTGCTTGCATCACGTAGTGACTTACTAATACCGTTATCATCACCTTCAAATGTTCGAGTTCTGAGATTCTTGTGCGCTATGTATTGACTTTTGGACTTATTCATCTAAAGAGGTCTATGCACTTACATGTAGTTCAAATAGAGTCTTCATCGGACTCGTATCTTCTCTACGAAAGTTTTTTAATGTGGGTCTAGGTGGTTCTTGTAGTAGACATTCGTACCTTTACATACCGCGCCTATGTATACTCCACTCGTTCTTAGTAATGTTCCAGACCTTCCAGGATTTACGTATATCAAACTAAAGCAAACCATTGAAATCTTGAGGTGATACTGAAATTATGTTATGACAATTATCAAACATCGTAGTGGAATTAACATAATCAATTCCTCCTAATCATTATTCATCGACTCACTAACATCTCACAGCCCAAAAGCCAGAGCCCCAATTAAACCACCAACAAATGCACAGCCCAAAGGCACCCATCGATTCACATGCACCGCAGTTGCCGCACCTCTGCCTGGGCCATCTCCACTCATAACAGTAGCGGTTGGTGTACCACTATCTCCCGTCTGAATAGGAACAGGATCAGTGGAGCTCTCCAGGGATGTAGCGGAGTAAGGGATGGATCGGGTAAAGACCGAGGCACTCCACTCAAACGACCGATCAGCCATGGCACTATTCGAAGCATAAATAGACCAGGTAGTGGTAGTGGTAGTCTTTGTCGAAGTAACAGTTTGTACGGTGTAGGGTGAATAGGAGGTCCAGAAGTAGAACCAGAATGTCCTAAGAACACATTAGCCAGGAAACTAAACAAAGCTATCTTCTAAACTTACCAGTAGTATGTTGTGTAGAAGTACTCCCAGTCATCAACTGTATATGTGTATGAGCGCGTAGTAGAAGAAGAAGATGTAGTTATATAAGTATCCGTTTCTGTCGCTGTCGCTCCACCAACAGAAACAGTGCTGCCATAGTCACCACTTGCACCTGAGCCTACACATCCTGACTCAGGACAGCAAACATCCTCACCAAGATAGGTCTTGCACTCGTATCCGGCATTGCAGTAGTATCCGCCAGTACAGCACTCACCACCGACAGGTGAGCAGTATCCATCATTACCACAGCAGTTCCAACCACTAGGGCATGTTCCAACAGTGCAGCATGTATCGCCAGGATCAGCACAGTAAGCCGTCCCACTGCAACAGCTTTTACCGTCAGCACAACAATAATCAGTATCGTTGGGACATTCAGCGTAGCCGATTGGGCAGCCGTCGTAGGCTCTGCTACCCAGACCGAAAAGATCGCGAGTGTTTATACTGCTGAGCTTCGAGGTGTTTAGGGTTGCATTTGAGCGGAGCCGGGGCTGGTTTTGTGGGGCTTGCTCAAAGGATAGGGCAGTAGATAGGAGGAGAGAGAGGACAAGGCCGACTGCTTTAAATTGTGGGGCCATGCTGGTATAGGGTGCAAGATTGCACTAGCTCTTGTGGATGAGAAGATCGCGAGTTAGGTAGCTAGGGAGAACAGCCCACAGACGTGGAGCGGCGCCCACGGTCCCCTTATATAGGCTCATCGCTTGGCTTGTTGGGATAGTATTTGAGCTAGTAGGGACGAGTCAACCTTGCCCAGATAACCAAAGAGGTTCCAAGACTCACCCCTTCGCTTGCAGGCAATTGAGGCTTAGTGTGGTGGAATAGTGCTGGCAAATACGAGATTCATCCTTGGCGCGGTCTCGAGCCGCTTCGTAGCCTAATGCAAAGGCAAAGGAACCGAGTGAATGCTAATGACGCACACTTTGAATGAATATTTTTTGATACAACAAGGTATTGAGATTATAGATGGTATTAAGCATTTGGAGATCAGGGTCTGGTAGGTGAGCTGGTAACTGGGTCTGGGTCGGGATCGGTCACCAAATGGAAGGTTTGCGCCAGGGCTTTTTAAACACGAGGCTGCCCGAATACGAGAGGAACTTTATCTTTACCCTAAAATAAGACCCTGCATAAACTGTAAACAGCTTAGCTTGGTGATCAGATCTGCATACCTCGAGTTGCTGTTTCTTAGACCGGAGATTGGGCATGAAAGCCCCCGTAAGAGCTCCATGTTGAATTTGCACTTGATCTCATTTGTAGATATTTCTAAAGTCTTGTTATCTGTACATGTTTTCTGATACATACATATTATGACATGCATGTGGGGCGAAAAGTTAGATCTTCTATGCTCGTACTTCAACTTCAAGTTGAAGTCCAAGTATATCAAACTTTACTATGTACCTATGGGCACAATAAATTTGGTTCATTCAAGTTCTAGGGAGTTAATAAAATAACAGCATTCCGAGGAACTCAATACATGTGTACTACAGCTTTGTCTGTTACCACTAGGTACTGACCAGGTGCCTACTATAGGTAAGCGATACTATATTAGATGTCCAGATTTATTCCTTGTGTTTTGAATTGCCTGCAATGCTGATGTGCTGTCACACAGGATCGTTGCTGTGGTTTGTCTACTGTTCACGCTTTCCCAGCGTCGATGGGCGATTTTGAGCACCATGCTGATCGCGTAGAATATGCCGAGGAGCTCTGCAACGTGAACCGACCACCGGTCCATTGGTCCGACCTGAATCTGTTGAGATTCAGCGATCTCTTGGATCTCATCGAGTGCCACAACAGCAGCACCAAGGCAGCCATTATGTCCTAAGGCGTCTGAATAGACAGCAATATCCGACACGGACAGATCTGCCTTAGCCATCTCCGCATCCGTTTCTCGGTTTGACTGAATCTCGATCTCCGTGAAAGGTTAGGATCGCCACGGGAGTAACCGGCTCGGGTCAATTGTCTCTAGTTCATTCAGCCTTTGCACGTTCATGGTCTTCAGAGATTCTGCCAGTGGAAAACGTGCATAGTTTCCGATGTTGTTTCTCCGTCCGTGGACTCGTGTCAGTGCACTCCAAATAGGGTGTCCACGGGGCAGGGTGTGAAGTCTCGCAATAGTGCTTTGAGCTCGATGGCGGAGGCGGAGGTATGTTGGAATGATGTGTGCTTCTACCTCTAGGGTATTGGTCGCAACTGTTCGGAAGGCCGACAGGATACGGATCAGTGGGGTCCTTTATATTGAATTGAGATTGCGTAGGTGAGTTTTATCCCTCAGAGGGTCGTGCCACATAGTCCACCACTGGTGTAACGCATGCTCTATAGATTTGTAGCATCCCTTCTGGGCGTAAATGTCGTAACCCCGCCAGTGCATGGCCACCTTAGTGGCGCGTTTGATGAGTGTGACTACATTGTAGCATTTCCGTTCGGTGCGCGGTCCACTTCCGACAACGAAAGAGAAAATGGTCCACGCTTTCTCTTGCTTGTCCACATGCACATTGATCTTTCTCGACGGCATTGATGCGAAAGAGATATCCATTGAGTCTTGCCATGCCCGTGCGGAGCTGGGCCAGCACGCTCGCTTCTTTCCACGATAATCGGTCATACAGCTGTCGCGTGTGTTTTCCTGGAGTTGCTGTATCCATTCGTCTGGAATGTCTCCCAATGTTCTCGGGCAGCTCACTGCTGAGGGTGGCTTGACACCGCATGATATTCAGAGTTGTCGATTTCATCCTAGGGACCTGTCTTTGCAAAATTGCGTCTTCCTGTGTTGCGGCCCAAGCCTTTTCTTTCGCCAGACCAAGTAGATTGTTGTCTTCACTTGTAGGGATCCACCGGATGCTGACCCGATTTCCATTTTTCTGCAGTCTTGTCATCAGCTTGTAGATTTGGCAGACAAATTCCTGTCCCGTCTGTTGTCGAGGGCTTTTCAGCGTGAGAGCCGCCGCTTTGTTACTCGTGATGAGTATAATTCTAAAATCTTTCAGTCCCAGAAATGTCTTGAGTATATGCGCCATTGCCGCTAGCTCTGCCGAAAATGGATATTGCTCTTTTCACCGCACCCAACGTGACGGACAAGACCTTCAGTCTCACTTTTCGATAGCGTGGCGATTGTTTCTCAATGGCCGCCCCAAAGCCGATCAGCTCATTCCGCGCCGAGCTGCTGAACGCGATCTGCATTGACCCGCTTCAAGTTGACACTGTTGATGTCTCGGGAATGGGCTCATCATCGGTCTGCACTCGGGCCTCCCATAGTGTCAAACTGATTTCGAAAACTACTGTACGACAGAGGGCACAAAATAATTCCCCTTCTTGGTAGATATATATTGGTAAAGGAAGGACGGCGAGGAAGTTGAGGGCGGAGAGGAAGAGTCGGCGTGCTTGGTGCGCAAGAACTGGTGAGGTAGACGGGAGATGCCAAAGGAGAGGTCGGAGGCGATGTTGGCCACAGTGAGAGACGAGATTGGGCAGTAGGTCGAGGGGCAGAATGCGCTCTACGGAAAGCAGAGGGAAGATTTTACGGTGGCGGGGATAAGCAGCGCGTTGTGCAGGCCTGAGTTTTGCTGAAAGGGACGAGATGCGCGACATAAAGGAGCGGAATCATAGTTTAATGGATAGTAGAAATTGTAGTTTAAATACTCCATAATTCATTTCGTCCTGTAGGGTAGGCCTATTCCCTCAAAAGGTACCTTTTAGGGAGCAATAGTTTGTCTGCTAGGTGCAGTCAAAGGTGTTCTACCGACCTTCCCTATCCCCGCGTGTCCCTACACATGGCTCATGTGGCCTTTTGTGGCGGTTTCGGCCGTCATAAATCCTTGTAGAATGAATCTCATTCGCGAGGGTAACAGGTGCCCACGTAATTCAAAACCATGAGACGCTCGGAAGATGGTGTTTTTCCCGAAAGGTGTCGCCCGTCAATTACTACCCAGACTATCATGCCGTCAACTTTCAGGTTGCCATAACTGCGTTCAAACTCATTTGCCTCCCAGCCATTGGAATCAGTCATTACGAGACTTTCGACCATACCAACGACTTCGTCTTTGAATTGATTTTTGTCGTCTTCAGAAAGGGACGTTCCCGTAAGGAACCGGTTTTCAACATAAAGGCGAACCCTGTCCATTTGCTCTATGGGGAAGCTGGCCAACGCATCTTTTCCGACGACCTTGTCTAATTCGGCACAATCTCCGGGACGGCTGTTACCTCTGCGGTAAGAGTACGAGTATTTTTCGGAGAACCGTCTCTTGTTGTATTCGGAAAGGCGTTCCTGCAAGATCTGAGCATCTTTGTCTCTGTTTCCAGTGGGCTGTTACATGTTAATATATAGCCTAGCAGAAGCTGTTTCTATGTACTCGTACCTTAAAGGGTGGTCCGTGGAGTCCATTAAGGTTTTCCAACATACTGGCCACGACACCTCCTTCGTTGATAATCTCGATAGTAGCGCCGGCTCCTACCATAGCGACGACTGTACGAATAGCATTCAAATGTTTTAGTATGAGGAAGTAGCATTAAAAACTCTCGGGGTGTAGTTTGCTGAATAGGACGAGATTTGGACTATGGCGGAAGGGGCGCCATAATCGAAAATATATACCTATTATACTGTACAGTCGTAATCAGCAGAGCTAAGTTAGGGAGACAAGTCCACCGTGGGTCAGGGTAGGAGGGAGTCGCTTCAATGTTCAAGGATCCGCGCTACGTGACCCACACTGTTCAGCTATATGTACAGTAGCCACACCAATACAGCTGAAGAATGACTCACGGCTCATGGTGGTGTCCCGCATACCTATGTGTAGACCGCTACTGATCACCATCATGATTATCTACATCATAGCTATGATGTATTTCGGATCCCCTACTGTATATGTATATTGAATATATTATGACGTCATCACGAAAACCCCCCAGAATTGTATGACTGTGGCTAGCTGGTTAACCTGAGCTTTGAATATAGTTTACTATCAAGTGTCTTAGCGGCGCTACCATAGGATCACTGTTCCACAATTAGTGGGAAACCCACATTGAGCATCCTGCTGGTCCTGTGGCGATCCGAGAATATGTACAGGCCAGCTGGGGGAGTGAGGTTCAGCCGGGTGGAGTAAAGCTCAGTCGGTGCTGTACATGTACAGTAGATCCCAGCTGGCCGAGGGTTATTCGGATGACGTGGCTTTCTCGCTTGACCCTCTAATAAGAGTTATTACTGCTGTTTAATATCGCACCCAGCTCAAAGGCCCGATATACGCTAATCGCGATAGTACTGTAGCATACCGAACGCAGCGTGCATGGCTAGTGCATCAATTGATGAGGCGCGGCCCTTGACGAATGCTCTCCACTTGGGGTATTACATATGTATAGGTAGTAAGTGTACGCCAGCTCAGCTGGGGGCGCTGCATACCTAGGTACCGGGCTGGCCTAGATCGATGTGACTGTGGTATAGAATACATACTATATCGCGTCACGCTGCCGAACTTTTTTTTTTTCTTATCCAAATTATAATTCTCTCTGCACATGTGATTCTCTTCAATTATTGGCCTTGAAAAATCTCTTCAAGTCTCATTATGTTCATATATTTAGTGCTATTCTGAATGCAAATCAATCATGTTCGCCAAAATGCCTTACAGTAGGTTTTCACCGCAAATTATCGGCGAAAATTTGCGAAATTAGCTAATAGATTTCAGTAGATTAGATACTATGTGAGACTCCAAGATCGGCAGTGTGAAGGAGTGATTTGGGAGGTAGACCCGCGATTTTGGCGAGGTCTACCGGCAAGCCCAAACAAGGATAGTCGGTTCCAGGTTGAAGCTGAAATGTAATACACTGCGCGCCGGGACATAATGCAGGGAAACACCCATCTCCACTTTTTGATGGACCGCACATAGAGCCTTTGATTTAACATTGAATCAAATTGAAAAATATAACTATAAAAATGGCTTCGATTCCTTGACAAAATTTACAGCAACCAATAGTCAGTCACAAAAACCTTCTGCGACGGATATACCCTCCATACAACATGCCTTCATACGACATGGCTTCGGTCTCGCCCGCATTTAACTATGACCGCATCCGACACCATGATGACAAGGCTTTACTGGCGCACATTGCTGAGTACTTCGACGCTTTCGCCAATGCCGATGCCGACAAAATAAATAATATGGTGGCTGATGATTATCGCATGTCCAATATCCGTAAGAGCCAATTTATCTTCTCCCTTATCAAGTATCATTTTAATACTTAATTTTGTACAGCGCTCAATATTATTAGGGCATCTAAAGATGCCTGGTACCAGCAGAGCAAGGGATTTGCTAGTCTTATGAAGGATACCTCAGTCGAGGCCATTTCGCTTCACGGCAGTTCCGAGCCCGGCTCGTTCGCAGTCTTCGAATATGTGTTCCGGTTCACGTTGAAAGTTGATCCTCCCGAGGTAGTTAAGCCCAACTTTCCTCCTGGAATACAGAAAGACGATTCCTCGGGTATGGTTATGCTATCTACGATTTGGTGGAATAGCGAGGGAAAAATTTCCCGCGAGCTTGAGTATGGAAAGCCGTTATGGGAGGGCTTTGATATCAACGCATTCAACGAATTCTGAGAGAACAAGCATATGAACTCCCTGGTGGACTCTTGAGTAGTCATTTGAATGCAGATAGGTCATTGGGGGAAACTATGGTAGCATGGAAGCTAGCCCAGTCATTACATTATCTCATAGCTGGGGGAATGGCATCAACAATGACCATGTTTGACCGGATCGGCTTCTTTTCTTGTGTTGTAATTTCCTTGCTCTTATTGAATCAAATTTAGTATCCATCACTGTTGAATTTATTATAAATAACCCTTTGAGGATGCAGAAGTTGGACGTGAAGTGTTGATTTGGGCAGCGCTGTTCTAGGCTATCTCTATCCCGAGAAGTGCGGTGCAGAAATTAAATAGACTGCCAGAAACGTATGCGAAGATGGCTGCAGGTATTATTCAGCCAGTCATGTTGATTCCGCAATGTTAAGGCACGATGTCATCACGGGTCATCCATTTTTGCTCTTTTTGCCTCGCGCAGTATGAGCGTACTAACGAAGAAACTCTTTTATCAGTGTATGATCTGGAGTCGCACAACCTGCTCCCATTTTGTATCCTTCAATCTTTTGTTCTTCCGCAAATTTATGAATATGTCAGTGTGTAACTTGGCGAACAGCGTACAGCCCATGAAAACTTACTTCATCCACCGTCTGACGGCGCTATGGTACATGTACTAACCATTATGTTGGTTAATTATACTAGTATATCTAGCAGTGCTTTCAAAATTAGGTTACGATTTGAAGAGGGTCCAATAACCTGCTCAAAATTTACCTCATCCATGGCATTAGTTCCACCTATTGAGACGGTCGCTTAGCGGAAATCACGTAAGAAAACACGTAATTTGACAAGTACTAGAGCAACTTGCTACAGATCGGAGACCATAATATCCGCAGCAAGATCAGCCTCGTCGGCAAGGGAGGAAATGGTGGCAAAATTTAGAGTTTATATATAGCTTAAATCATTTGTTATTCAGACACCTAAGTAGATTTAACGAAGATATAAGAAGGGAAGAGGAGAACTAAGAGAAGAAGTAAAAGAAGATCTGGGAGAAGATCTAAGAGAAAATCTGAGAGAACATTTGAGGATCCGAGAGAATATATTCTAATGTTCTTATATTCGGATGATGCTAATATTAAGGCCTAGGGCAAACCCTGTTTGCAATATTTAAAAAGTGAAATATTCATAATTTTTCAAAGAAAGTCTCTCAACAAGATGATCAACTTAATCCTCTTACAGCTACTACCTAACTTCAGTCCTTGGAACTGGGTAACAAACCCATTTCCTGCATATTAGTAAGATTATAATGAACATAAAGAGTATGGTCTCGATGAGGAATTCGACAAATAACCTGAGTCTGAAGAGTCGGGAGATAATGAAGAGATACATATGTGATTATGGAGGGTCAACTTAAAGAGCTACTCGCTACTAGTACCTAGGTAGTACTACTTGTATAACAGCTACTCAGCTGACTGACTCAAACAGCAAGTCTGTTATCAGAGGTAATTTTTAAGATCAATTATTGTTGCTCGTTTTACAACAACTAATTCAGGAAGGTTTCAAGTGAGAATATGGTATTAAAATGCATCGGGTCGGGACTCATCTATCATTTGATAATGCAACATTTGAAGGGACAGAAACCTGCGCAAAAGACAGAATCATCTATATGGAGACCGGTATTACCTACTTGAAAATGGGTGTAACGGGTATTTACCCTCGGCATGCTGAATGCCACAGGCAACAAAAGTTTCGAGAGATCTTGCGATGATACTTTTTGGAAGCGGCCCCTGATCAAAAGCTATCCGCCGAACAAGGCTTTGTAATGCTTCTGTGAGAATAATCGAGATTATGTGAGCAACCTTTTTTTCGCATGGACGCCTTCAAATCTTGCTGATTGCCATGAAGATGCTTTAAGGCCTTTTTGACAAAGCGGCCTCGAAGAATTGATCGCCTAAGTCAAACGTCATGTTTAAAACCATGGAATCGATGGTTTCCAAGGGAAAAAAGCAACGTTAGTGTGTCCGAAATAGTCCACATCGATTTAAAAGTTGACTACTGTAATAATGTTCTTCAAATTGGCTTGGAAAGCGTGGAAGGAGACTCGGTGTTAGATTGTAGCCCTCGGTATAGCAAGGAATTGTTGCGTCTTCAAAAGACCAAGCCGTGCCTGCAGGCTGCACTTTAAAAAGAAGCAAAATTCAAAGAAAAGTAAGCCTCTTTCCGGGGACGGAGTTATGAGCGCAGATAAAGTCGCGAAAAGTTTGGAGTGCTCAGCATTACCAAGCAGACAAAGTTTAAGAGAAAAGTTTGTTTTTTGGGCGGCGGCGGGTTTTGACCTGTCTTATATGTGAGACTGGCTCTTGTCAGAAGGGTTGGACGTTCTTCCTGGCAAGAGGAATCTTTGTTTGTTGCTACTAGAGTTCCGTGTCAATGTGAAGGAGATAGGGTGGACCTGTTTTCATTGCCGTCAAATTCCTATTTCCCTTTCCGTTTTGTCTCATGTTAATCATTGGGAACGACCATACCCTTTTCATACCCTTTTCATAAGGAATCATGACGCACAACAGATTGCATTGCTGATGAAGGTGCTTGTCGAGACGTCGACTCACGCAAACCCCCTGCAGAGCGAGTGTACTGGACCTCATCAGGGCTTCGGGGACTGGGGTCCAGCGGGGAAAAGAATGCATGAATATGAACAGGTGAAATCAATGGAACTACCGAAGAAGAAGCCACGGCTTTCGTAATATCATGGTGATATTTGGAATGGCAGTACAGGTCCTCGACTCGGGGCTGATCTTCTACTTCATGCTTCTTTTTTGATGATAGCCATTTTTGTTTTAGGGTTATGGAGAGTCACAGCGTCTACTACCGGGGGTTTAGTGAATAATTGATTAGCCTGTTGACAAGAATATGAGATTCTCATACTCAAGAAGCGATCTGCATGGTGAAGCTTCGTTTTCTGGTCTTCAACATTTAATGTTCTTCAAAGTACCAAAATACATCCAAAGATTAAAGAAGTAGTGTCAGGCTCTTCTTGTAAAGGGTGTGATAGTCCGGTCATAATGCGGGGTCCCCATACCCAATCACTTGAGATGTGGGGAGCGCCCGCAAGCCACCAAGATTAAGACGATTACTATATAAATTCAGCAAAATCATATCCAGCTAAGCCAGTCGTTGAATTAAAGATGTGCAAATGTGGAGCCCTCGAGTTACATTGAGAACAGGTAACACGGGCAGGGGTAGAGATTTAAAGGCTGCGCGTAGTGAGGGCACCGGCGAATCAAGAATCAGCTGACGATCAACATGTGTCTGATAATTTACAATAGGGCAGCAGAAAATGCTTGTCAAACGATGGCTGATTTTCCATCCATGTAATGTTCTATGCTATTGTACGTCACACGTAAACCCATGATATGGGGCGATTCAAGACAAAACGAAAAGTAAAACGGTAAAACAATGGGTCTCGGCGAGTGCGAAAAGGGAGACAGATAATCCCAAGAGACGGAACCTGGCACCGAGAAAGGAGAATGGGCGGTTCAGGAACGGGAGTAAATATGATAAGAAAAAAAGAACAGGAAATAATTCTATAATTCCCTCATGCAATCAGGCCGCTCTCAAGGTCCAATTTCCCAGTTAATGCCGGAGGGTATCGGAGCGCTAAAACAATCTCAATCTTTAGAGGCCACCACACATGGTTTCGGCAATGATACCAGTAATCTGGTAAGGATCAGCGTTGGAGGCAGGACGGCGGTCCTCGAAGTAACCCTTGCCATCCTTGGCACATTGGCGAGGTATGCGAATGCTTCCCCCCCTGTCAGCGACTCCGTAGCGAAATGAGTCGATAGAACCCGTTTCAAGTCTTCCTGTGAGACGCTCCTCATTGCCAGCTCCATAGACCGCAATATGCTCTGTGAAGATGTTAGATAATATCAAGATAAGATTGTCACCGATAACATACCAGTGTGACGCAACTCAAGCTTCTTCATGGCGGCCTCAATGGCCTTCATACCACCCTCAGCACGAGTAGAGGCAGTGGAGACGTTGGTGTGCAGACCGGCACCATTCCACTCACCCTTGATGGGCTTGGGCTCGAAGGAGATGCGGACGCCGAACTCCTCAGCGACGCGGTGGAGGATAAAACGGGACATCCAGAGGTGATCACCCACTACATGTATGGTTAGCTTGTCATGAATTGAAGGGAGGTTGATAGACGGATACATACTCTCAATGCCAGGAACGGGGCCAACCTGATACTCCCATTGAGAGGGCATCACCTCGGCGTTGATACCGGAGATGTTGATGTTGGCATAGAGACAGGCGCGGTAGTGGGCTTCGACGATGTCACGGCAGTAAACCTTGCCGGTGCCGACACCACAGTAGTAAGGACCCTGAGCACCGGGGAAGCCACCACGAGGCCAGCCGTAAGGCCAACCATCGGTACCAAGAAGAGTGTACTCCTGCTCTAGACCGAACCAGAAATCCTCCTTGGCGTGGGTCTCGAAGAGACGGGCAGCCTCGTGGCGGTAGTTGAACTTGTTAGGGCTGCCATCGGAATCCCAAGTCTCACAGAGGACGAGGATGTTGTCGCCCTGGCGGAAAGGGTCAGGGAAGATAGCTACCGGGCGTAGGTAGACGTCGCTGTTATCTCCAGGAGCTTGACCAGTTGACGATCCGTCAAAATTCCATTCAGGAAGCTCGTCAACTGACTTGACGGGCTTGGAAAGAGTCTAGAAGATCAGGGAAGCATTTGATTAGTGTGAGATTCTTAAAAAAGACGTTGAGAGCGCTATCTGTCATGTGACGCGGGTAGTTGCAGACATCGCTTGCTAGGTTGATAGGGCTTATCAATCTAACACGATAACGATGCCAGAGCAACCAATCCCACCCCGCTAAAAATGGAGAGGACGTTCTCGAAGGAATGAGTAGTAATGCAGGATGGAAGCTTACCTTGGTCTTGGAACGAGTACCACCGACGGAATCAATCCAGACGTACTCAGCCTGAACCTGACCACGCTGGTCAAGGGACATGTACTTCATAAGCTGTGCACCCCAGGGTAAGTCAGTATAAGTCTTTCCTCTCTGGCTCAATCGCCATTGCGGAAATCCAAAGCATTAAGAATCAAACGCACATTCTCCGTGTTGGAGACGACAGTTGAATCAGCAGCCTGAAAAAGGAGACATAGTCCGTTAGCGATATTGTTTTCTTGAACGGTCAAACAATGAGTCACGACTAGGGGAAACATACCATAATGAATGATTATGGGTATGTGTGCAAGATAAAAACAGGCAGGCTTGCGGGCAAGCAGAGAGGGTTTTGGTTGTTTTCTTTGGTAAAGGATCCCGAAGGATTAAAAGAAGATAAAACACAGAACGGATGGATGGAAAATCCAACAGGGAATGTTGAGGTTTTTAGATGGTGGGGGAAAAGAGAAGGAGGAAAGGTGAGGAAGATAAAGATTTAAATTTAGTCACTGGTTATTCCTTGGGTGGGGTAGTTATGAGTCGATTGAGGGAAGGTACGCGGGACCAGGGAAAAATGAAAAAAATTCAAAATTAAATTCAAAAAAAAAAAAAAAAAAAATTCTGCCATTTTTGAATTTTAATTAATTTTAATAGGCAAAATTACATGTTCTAACAGCCAGAAACTGCAATTATACTGGATTCGCCTGCAAGCTCCGCACTGACTGGAGGAAAGGTGCGGATCAGCGGCTCCCGATCGGGCCTAGCGGTAACCGTTCTGTCTGGTCACGATACCGTTAGGATACCCATTTTTCCATACCGATCCAAAGTGCCTCATAATAGAACATTCTTCCTGCCCGAAACCGGGGTCGTTGGGGAAACGAAACCATCAAAAAATCACGCATATCGCATTATGCCTCCTGTTTCCCCTTATTTTTAGCGGTGGAGAATTTGATATTCCTTTTGCTTTTTCAGCTACGAAAAAAAAATTGAGAAAGGGAGAAGGGAAAAGACGCATCAAACAGCTTCATTTACCAGTGCAGGCGAGACAAGCGCAAATACCCGGGAGTTGCCCGTCTATCTACCGAGTATCAACGCCACCCCTCCCCGTGTCATCATCGTGGCATCATACAAACTGCTGTGGTGCCGGTCGTCGCCGAGATATCAAGAAATCACAGGAAAGAACGAGACACTGTAGATCATCTATTGGTTCGACCTGGTTACCTAGGTTTGGACTATGACCGTTTATACGTCCTGATTGGAATCTGTTGAAAATGGTTTACAATATTCTTTGTGCATGTCTTTGAACTAATACAGATACCAGATTATCATTCCCAGATATACAGATTCAAAAAATGTTGTTTATGCATACTACTACTATCTGTTATGCATCGTACAGTGATCACATACACCGCCACCCGAACGCCTTCTGGTCTTTTGTTCTTTGATACTCGTGATACTTCTGATATACTTGATAACCCTCCTTCAAGGGCCCAATCAGCGATCGACCCTTGTAATAGCCCCCAGTAATAACGTCGATAATAATCAATCTCCCCTCTCCTGTTGGACCGATAAGAACGAGGAACGTGGCAGAGATCCTGCGCGGACCTTCAAATCCAACCGCTATCAAATTGATAGGGTCGTTAGATACGCATTTGCCTCCCAGATCTGGTCATCGGCCCGCGGTCTGTGTACCTGCGGCATGAGAACCCCCCACGTCTGTAGGCCCTTCTCCCGAGAGGGAAAAATCCGGGGCAGCGATCTTTTCCCCAGATGACCAGCTGATCAGACAAGACGGACAAATCATTCGACCCTTACCTGAGAAAATGTTGCTCGCATGGCCAATAGGTAGATGGGGAGCATCATGGGTAGCATCACTGTCGACGCCATCCCCGGTCTTCCTAGTCGCCGCGCATATCGGCTGTACATGGCAGATAGGTCGCATACATCCTACAGTAGGCTCATGACCCATCCCTCTCGCTAAGATCCGCACCGACAATTCTAGACGTCTAGCGAAAAATAGCAAATATGGCCTCTGATGCAGGATTCCGTATTCTCCGCTCAAACTACCTTTTTCTTTGCTTTTCCTGACTTCAACTATCTACCATTCTAGCGTCTATCAGGCCCTTATTCACAACTCGGTGAGCCTAGGTATACGAGTGAAACTAAATTTTCAGCTTCTCTAAGTGATGGTCTAAGATTCCACCTATAATGTGCAATCCGTTATCAGCCGCCCCTCGCATCGCCGCGTGGCATGCTAGACCGACGTCCATGCAAACGAACCTATCTATCAGACCTTATCGCAGGAGCTAATAATAATTGCGGACTTTGCCCCGTGTACAGTGTGTACCTGCAGCGATACAGCCACCAAGCTAAGCTCCTTGCGGCCGGATATGCTCGTTCCGCTGGGTATCTATCTGTAGATAGCATCAAGGTAATCCCTATATGGACTATTAGGATATAGTCAGTATATGTAGGATGTCTCTCCTAAAAGATATACAAGAAAATATAATACCGCACATGCAAGACCCCGTTAGGCCGGTATCCGTAGCCACACGTCCATACATGTATCAATACATGGCGATCCGCAACCCCATCTTGGACTGGAGAACCCAGCCACGCCGGGACTGGGATCGATCACTCAAGAGTCGCCAGGCTGTGGGGCGTGGCAAAACGTTCTCGAAACCTCCGTCGACTCACCAATCAGGCGGGGCAAAGGGCTTGGAACCGCCCCGACACCGGCCACGGATGTGTGGTCTGTGGAATTCAATACGACGAAATGCCAATGGAGTCACGCGTCGCGGCGATTTTTTTCATTTTCGCTTTTTTAGTTTTGTTATCTTTAATAAGAGGATCCGATTTGATTATTATTTCAGCTCGGCTACATTAGGTAAGATATCCGCATTAGGTATTTGTGCGCTGAGCAAAGGGCGTGGAGATCCGATGGAAAACTCTGAAATTGATGTGATTTTCACGGTTTGAATGTGTGTCTGGATTTACAGGGATTCTCCAGGAGGATTGAAGAAGGGCCAGAATACAGCACGGAAAACTTAAACTACACCAGAAAAAGTGGCGACGAGATCTCCCTCCCCCATATTTTGCAGGGACAAATCGTAGACGAGGTAAAGTCGGAACATTCAGGAATCGGGGAAGGTCTGCAAAGCTAGTGGCTCAGACAGAGCCCTCTTTCCCCGACTTTTCCTCAGCCCTGTCTGTTCCGGCAAGACATTCTAAGAATACCCTCTCGCCAAGCGCTAAGTATAACTACCAGATGGATCTCCTTGTGGCCATGCTCGCGGTCACTCCGTAGATTCAAGTCTCCGGGGTTGCACAGCCTGTCTCGAACTGTCCTGGGATAAGAATAGAATGCCCGCGCTGAGACATGATTCAGGGATGCGGGTTAGTCAGCCGCACAACCGCCTGCTCAAGTGCAGGCGTCGGCGAAGTCTCGACTTGTCTCGACTCAACAAGTGGGAGTCCACTACGGGGTACACGACACAGACCGGCATCAACGTGCCAAAAAAGACGCGGTCAAGTCTCGCGATTAATCCCTTAACATATGACAAACGACATGCAACTACATGCAGCAAATCGCCCAAAACGACAACATTTCTCGGCCAAACCAGGAGAATCTGAATTATAATAAAAGGCTCCAGGATGGATCGACGTCTCTGAATCTCTTATCGGGCCCGTCTGATTGGTTAAACGGCCGATTGACACACGGCGCTGACTATCACTAGTCATCGCTTCAATACTTAAGACGTAATATCTCGTTATGCTTCCAAGATTGGGTCGTGATCACAAGCCTAATGACTAACAAAAAACCCACAAAGGTATTCAAGGGTCTGAGAACAGGGGCAAATGAAAGAAAAAAAAAGGAACAAAAAAAAAGATTCAAGGAAACATGTACGAGGTATTTCTCTGGAAACAAGGCTCTGAAATGCCTCACCGGAATGTGGACAAGAATTAGGAGGGGTTGATTATTTTCCCAGGCTATGACGGGCTTGGGAGCTACATATCAAAGTGGATTATAATGGCAATCACTGGCTGCCATAATACCTCATAGTACCGCATAGTACCGCATATACTGTAGAGGCCGTGTTATCAGTGTTACTGGTTTGTTAATTCACGCGAGCTGCTTTCCTTGTTTCTCAATCTTCATTTTCCTCTCGTATTTGCGACGATATTAGATAGAGCTTAAGGTTATTTCTAGGAGAATCGAGTGATACTAGTATACTTCCGCACCCATGGACGGATAAGTATTTTCTTTACAGAGAAACAACTTTGTTAGGTAGTTAATATTGGAGTAAAGACATCCAGAACGGTAAATGTTGCTAGCGAAATTTTCGATGCCCATGTATCCACATGCACGCTCGACTATTTTGAATACCCTTTCGTCTAACACATAAAGTAGTAATTGTTGATAGGCAAGATGTATATAGTATGGTTGATTTTGATGGTCCTGGCTGGTACCTAGGTATTCGTTGCCATCAGGAACTATACCTTTCAAAGGTTGCACACTGAAAATTTAGCCAACATCATCGAGCATTGAATTGTTTATTCGAAATCGCTCATATGCCATCTCTCTTATGCTGTTGAGACAAGTACTAGTAATTGATGAACCAGCTTGGAAGTCCCTTGCGTGTGCCAAAATAAGGTGTGTCAAGTAGGACAATATGACTACATGCTTAAGCATTGTATGACCCTATTACCTAACAACTTCAAGTTTGAAGGCACTAGTTCTCCAGATGTCTGGCAGAGATGACGCCATCACTGATGCCCTTGAGACTGTGAATTGGTGTGACTCTTTCTAATCCAATTACTACTAGGTGATGAAAGACTCGAGGACAAAGATAACCCTGTGGGTATGCGCGATCCTGATGCTGCAAAACGTATGGTCTTCTGCAAGCAATGGCATTCACTGAGCCTGCCCCGCTACTAGCACTAGGCACAACTTCTACAGGAAGAGGCACATCGCGGAAAGAGTAATGCTGGAAGTATTAACACAGCGCCTAGAAGTTCCATTGTTGCGGCGGCATTAGCATTAGCATTAGCATTTGAAATTGGAATTGATTATTGGATGAAATACACCGTCCACACATCGTGGGTCTCCAGACTAGGCCCAAAGCTTAATTCCATGAGAAAGAAACAGACTTTTTTTTGATGATAATCATAAAAGCTATCAATCAAACACAGCAATCAGAAATGACGATAATCCACCATCAGTGCTCTAATCAGCTTGGAAAGTGTCCACGCTCTCGAGTTGATCAGCATCGCTTTCCTGCACAGGATGCTGCTTCTCGAGTTGTCTGATTAATTGTACATGCTTCTCGCTTCTGGGCTCGACATGGAAGTCAAACTCGGTAGGATATGTGAGCAGACCTGGTTTGGGTTTAGCATTTACTTCAATCTCTTTGCCAGCACTGTCCACGGCTTTGCTCAGCTTGAAAGCAGCCAATGATTGCACAATGTTTACAAAAACACTATTGTCGGCGAAAAACCGACCGGGGCATATTCTGCGACCGTAACCAAATAGTACGGTCTTGGGGTCTGGCTCGTTGCGTGGCTCGAGGAATCTCTCAGGCTGGAATGATTCTGGATCGGGATGTACTTCCGGGTCATGCAAGAACCACCAAGCGCCCGGCATGAGGGTTGCACCCTTAGGGATAAACATGCCATTGTATTCTATATCTTCGGTTGCTGTATGCGGGAAACCCATAGGCGCGATGGGCCACCATCTGAAAGTCTCATTGACCAAGGCATCGACGTACGGCAGTTGCTCGCGGTCATCAAAGCTGGGGAGACGGTCTGTGCCGACTACGCGATCAATTTCCTCCTGGGCTTTCTGTTGCGCTTCGGGGAACAAGACCATGGCCAACGTAAAAATGCTGAGAGCAATCACAGTAGTATCGGCGGCGGCTCCATACAAACTTGCAGCCGTCCAGATCACAGCCTGCTCATCGTCTTTGGTTAAAACAGCATCGTTCTCTGCTTTCAGATGCTCGACAAGTTTTGAAACGTATGATGGTTCGAAATTCAAGGCGGCCATGCGTTTTTGAACAAATCTGTATGGGATGTAAGCTGTTCCTTGAATAGACTTTCGCCATTTCCGGGCTGTCTTCTTGAATGTTGCCCCTGGGAAGTTTTCTGGCAGGTGTCGGAGTGCAGGGATAATGTCCACCGCCCACGCCATTGGCATTGCAGCTAGGGAGAATTCGGCCATCATTTGCTCAGTCAAGTCCACCAAAGGATCGGGTTGAGACGGGTCAATGGTGTAGTCATATGCCATTTTTAACACGGTCGCTCCCGCGGTGCTGTTTTGTATCATTAATTAATCTATGGTCTGTTGGCTCCGAGGGAAACTGAGCTCACGTTTTGAAATGATCCAGCCACTTCCGAGGCTCATTCAGCGCCCGTACCAGCTGTCGGTTTACCTCGATCTCCTGTACATCGCGAAATGCTGCGGCAGACACCTTGGTGCCCAGTTCCTGGTGCAAGTACTTGCGGCAACGGCGGAACGCCGAATTATACGGCTGGCAAACAACGATGGACTCATAACCACACAATTTATTTGCCATGACCATGGTCGGCCGGCCTGCTGTCTTGTTGGATTTTTCCAATAATTCATGTGCTGCCTGTCTGTCGTGGATCATGACCAGCGTCATGCCCATAACTGAAACGGAGCTAACGCCCCCATACAGATCTTTGTGCTTCAACCAGTGCTGATATTCAGGGGTTCCATCTGGAGGAAAGTCTCTAATGTTTCCGAGGATCGGGAGGGGTTTTGGACCCGGGGGCAGTTTGCGACCATTTGCCTGTGTTGATCGCTGGTATACGACATAGCCGACGAGAGTGATGATCCCCAACAGGATCAGCGACACGCCCGGCATATTGTAAGCCAACAAGTCTGGGAAACCTAATCTGAATAATAGTGTCGATTATTTCTTCCAGTGTGATTTGTTTGTTAGGAACTTGAAGCCATGAAAATTTGAAATGGAGGGAATATAAGCGGTGGAATATGAGCGCGATTCCCGCCCCGATGTCCGTGGCTATTTTAGACGGGTGGGACAAAGAATATGTAAAGGATGCAGGTTCATCTCAGCGAAGGATGCCGACTAATTTGTCTGCACGGAAAGGGATGCATGTTATTGGTCAGCCATGCAGGTCAAACAGGCTAGTCGTCATGTATAAGGGGCGAGAAAGGGCAAGCGGGGATGGTATAGTGCGAATACAGGCGCCCAGGCCCCCACGTTGCATGATATCTGCAACCACAATTCGCCATTCAGCTAGTCGCTAAGCCAAGGCGAAGTGGTGGAAATGGACACAATTCATTGTCGCAGCAGGGGTTGCATGAACTGATCCCCCTCTTTACTTCTATCTTTATTCTGCTTGTTGTCTCTTCACTCAGAGATTCATCAGGTCAAGTTGCCCATCATGTCCAACGTGCCAACTCCGGCGGATATAAAATGGATGGAGGCACACATCAATGAGACACGGGTCCCCAATATTATCGCCTGTTGCACGGTGTGTGCCGCTGCCTCCGTCATCGCGTTGGCACTGCGTCTCTGGTCACGACTCCAGACAGTACGGAAGCTCGTATTCAATGATTATCTCGTCATTGCATCTGTAGTGGGTGATACGATCCATTTCAGGTCCATTTAAACATTCCACTAAAGACAGTCTCAATCGGTTCAGGTGTTTTACATTACCTTCTGTGTCATTTTCGCCGTATCAGTACGCTATGGCGCTGGGAAAATGGTGATCCTCATCATGTACGAGCCAGCCAAAATGCGCATGCTGGCAATTGTACGTCACACCCATGTCCATAGTATATAACGATCATCAGCGCTGAACTAGCTTCTCTCAACAGTTGAATATCCTAAACCCAATCACCTATGGCATGGCAACCGCTCTGGTAAAATGGAGTATCCTCGCCTTATACGTTTCCATCTTCCCACAGAAATGGTTCCGGTGGTGGTCGCATTTCGTTGCCGTAATAAACATACTCAATGCCCTCGCTATTGTCTTGGTCGGCTGTCTTCAATGCCGCCCCATCGAGGCCCTTTGGGATTCCACCGTATCAGGCTCATGCATCGACTTCGGCAACTTCAGTTTATTTAACACGGCCTTCAACCTCGTCTTGGACTTGATAATTCTCATATCACCTCTAAGGCTCGTAATGAACCTGAACATGTCACGACGAAAGAGAATTTTGTTGGCCCTCAACTTTGCATTGGGTGGCGCGTGAGTTTCATCCTTCACAACGGCCCCCTTTACCAACTTGAAGATATACTAACAACCAATTTTCAGCGCCTGTGTCATCGCTGCTATCCGCATCCCCTATGCTCATCAGGTGGGGGGTACTTCAAACCCAAGCTGTAAGTCATATCGGCATCAGGTGCCCCGCCGTTTTGAATGACCAGGTGTTAACTTTTGATCACAGGGGATATGATCCCAGGTGGTCTGCTCTGTGTCGTTGAGGTTTCCGTCGCCCTTCTCTGCGCATCGATCCCCACGTACCGACCCATTTTGAAACGTATCAGCAAGGGAAGTTCGGCGGGTGAATCGTACGACAAAGGGCAGTCCGGTGGCAGCCACTTTGGGAGCAGAAGCGCTCAGCTGAATACACGCATCACTTCTAGCGGCCGGCATGCATCGCTTCGCGGGGGTATAAATATCACGGAGAATATCAGCATGAAGACGCAGAACTTGAAGAATGGCAAATGGGCGGCAATGTCAGATGACTCGGACGACGAGGCTTTCTTGGTTCATGACAACGACGCAGCGCGTAGTACGCCGGTGGCTGCCAACGGTCGCGTTTAAAAGTATAGAACAGAATATGCTTTTCATTTACCTACTACCTACACATAAAAAAGCAACCAAGATCATATTCGTGATCCAAAACCTTTACGTTATTATGCATATACCCCAGCATTCTCTGCCAGTGGCCGCTTCAAAGGTTGCCCTTTTTTCCCAATGTTCCCCTTGGGCCATCAATGTCCAAAACACCTTTCAGGGTTGATAATCCGGACATTTGTTTATTACGGGACTACTACTAGAAATAATATATTCAATTTTTCATATTTTTAGATGACGTGACGCACACTAACAACCTTGGAATGGTCATTCAATTTCTGGTATTCTAGTACCTAGTTCAAGTAAAGTCGCATAAGAATTTCATTGAATACTAGGCAGTATCATGATTCAGGTATTATGTGTCGTATTCTTCGTAACCTTGAAAGCTTCTAATACATACTTTGTAACCTTGGAAGTCAACTGTTACTGTCCATTCTATTCTAAACGCCCCTGCGTCTCATCGCAGCCTTGAAAATCTTTGCGAAGTCGGCCATATGCTCTCTGTTTAGCATCTTTGCATGGATACCAGGGCAATCGTAGAATTCAACAGGTGTTTCGGAGAAGTCAACCCAGCGCCCAAGCTTATTTTCTCTCCAGTCTTCGCGATCCCGGGCCGCATATCTAGGCGGGTCTGCCACAAACACATCCAAATTGTGAACTTTACCAATCGGCTCATATGTCTTGACGTTGACACGAAAGTTCTCTGCGATATCGCTGACAAGTGCCAGGTGCTTCATGTCAACCGCTAGAGATTTCGCGCGCTCGTGGTCACCGATTTCTAATATGTGGGCTAGAGCAGCCTCGCGGTCTAAGGTATGTAGATAAGGAGTAACTTCCACCATCGTTGTCTCGTCTATGAGCTCAAGGAAGAAGGCAATATGCAGCAGTACATCAATCCAGTTCAATTCACGAACGTAATGAGCAATGTGTGGTGGGTAGTCGATACTGGCAAGGAAT
Source organism: Talaromyces sp. PF30-5 (assembly GCA_023626375.1). Taxonomy (NCBI): domain Eukaryota; kingdom Fungi; phylum Ascomycota; class Eurotiomycetes; order Eurotiales; family Trichocomaceae; genus Talaromyces; species Talaromyces sp. PF30-5. The sequence continues at coordinate 2,743,677 of JAMAGU010000001.1, forward strand.
CGTACTTCCTGGCCCTGGGCCTCAAGCACCTTGCCCACTTCATAGGCCAGTGTAGAGCCAAGGGAGTACCCAGCAATTGCATATGGACCTTCTGGTTGTGTTTGGCGGATCTGTTCCGCATATGTATGTGCGGTTTCTTCGATGGAATAGAAGAAGCGTTCGTTGGGGTTGTAGCCACGCGTTCGAACTGCATAGACGGGCCTAGTGGAGAAGTGCGCCGCGAGGGCAATGAACACTAGAATATCACCACTCCCGGGATGAATGCAGAACAGCGGAGTTCCACCATCTGCGTTCTTGTGGGGATGCAGCGGTACAATTGCGTTGTACTCCCTTGGCTGGGACAGGAGCGAGTCAATCGCAGTGGCAATAGCAGCTGGAGTTGGTCTAGTATTAAAGAATTAGTCAGTATATATGTATACTTAGTTTGAAGATTAGGGGGGAGGGGGGTTCTTACTCAGTTAACATGATCGACATCGGAATTTGCACCTGGGCGTCGACTGCCTCTTGAATCATGGCTCTCAGGCGAATGAGATTAAGAGAGCTGACCCCCAAGTCAAAAATGGAATCGTCCATGCTAATTTGGTCGGTCGTAATCTCAAGCAAGTCGGCCACCTTTCTTTGAACAGTCTTTTCAGTCTCAGTTTGTGCGTTTCGCCAGCTAGATTGGCGACAGCTGATGCGAAGCACCTGATCTTCTGCCTCAATCGAAGCGTACTCGCCGCTCTCTAGTGCAGCGCGCACCTTGGTGTGTGAAATCTTGCCAAGGGATGACTTCTCCAGCATTGACCGTGGCAAAGGGATAATATGTGCAGGGTTTCTACCAGTGACGAGCGACACGGTCTTTGATATGGCTTGTGCTGTGTTGAATCTCGACTGGCGGTCATCCGGGGAATAGGTTGGAGAATAGACGACGGCAATGTCCTCAGTGGGTGAGCCTGGAGCACGAGTGGGGAAGACGACTGTGAAAGAGGGCACCAGGCCAGCAATTCCTTCTTCCTCAATTGCTGTTTCCAACTCAGTTGCGCTCCATTTGACGCCATTGATAATGATGGTGTCTTTGATTCGACCAGCCAAGTTTAGGTTACCAGCACCGTCGATCTTAGCTAGATCTCCTGTGATAAACCAGCCATCTGCTGTGAAGGCTTCGATTGTCGCCTTTTGGTTGTTGTAGTATTGGTCAAACAAGATAGGACCCGAGACCTGCAGCTCACCAGATTCACCAGGGACGGCGAGTTGCCCAGGCGTTGTGACGCTCATGACACGCATTTCAAGGCCTGGAATACAGGATCCAAGACTGGCAAACTCGTGAGATCGTGAAAGGTCATATGAAGGACAAGCCCGGGAGTAGATAGACCCCGCACAGGTCTCGGTCATACCGAAACCAGGACGAATCACGTCGCCGCAGACACCTAGTCGGCGAAGCTCCTGGGTAAGCACGTCGCAAGTGGCAACCACATTAGATTCTCCGCCCGAAATAAGGGCTCTGAGCCTCGAGAGATCAGCTGTGAAATCTGGGTTCGCCTTCAGACTTTCGTGAACCTTAGTCAGGAAGAAATTGGGCGCGAAGGTGTAAACCACCTTGTGGATGTCCATTAGGCGAAGGAATTGCAGGGGGTCCCGAAGGACCTCTGATGCAGCCACATGTACTTGATTTCCTCCAAGACTCACTACAATATTGTCAGTTGATGGGAAATGTGGTATATTCGTGCGAATGAGGGAGTATCATACTTGCATGCAAGTGAATTTCAGTCAAGCTAGCAACGTGGTCCAGCCCAACCCAGTTAAGGAAAGCCTCACCGGGCTCTGTACCATGATGAACACTCTTGCCCTGAATAGATTTGAGCATCTGACCGTGCTGTAGCGATACGGCCTTGGCATTTCCAGTGCTTCCCGATGTCAACATAAGAACAGCCCTGTCCTTAGGGTTCTTATCAAGACCTGTGAACTGAAATGGAGCATCTCCCTCGGTATTTGAGGACAAAGTCTCAACATCGTGTAGATTGAGCTCCTTCAACTCGAGAAATTCAGGAATTAATCGCTTGGCCGTGAGCACAATGGGCTGTTCAAGTAGTGAATGCAGGTGAAGCAAGTGTGTTCGACGCCTTGTCTTGTCTTCAACGAATGGAGTGGAGATAGCCGGCAAATATCCGGCGAGAGTGACAGCCCAGAACCACAAGATGTTTTCATATTGTGTATCAAAGTGTAAAAGCAGTATTGATTCAGGTGTTAAGCCTTCAAGGCGGCGAATAATGCAAGCCTTCTTGTCGGCTTCTACAAAGAGATCCGCGTACGAAACACAAGCTGGACTAGAGCTGTTCTCATCTGCAGAATAAAAAGATAGGCTGCCGCTTGTCGTTGCTGCCCAGGTGAGAAGTTGTGATAAGTTGTGGAGTGACGTGTCTGGTTTCTTCTGTTGTTTCGGAGTGACCGCTACAGGCTTGCCGCTTGTCAATGTGGTAGGCAAGTCGTCAGCTGAAACAAGCACTGCGGGGGCCATTGTGTAATAAATGAGATGATATGAGGGCCCAGGTGCTTTGGTATATTTGAATGTTTCAAGTTGATCTTGATTCGAATTCTTAGGGTTGATTGAGTTCTTTGAAATTGATTTGGATTGCCTGAGACTGATCTGAATTCTGGAGATCAGCTGGGACTTGTGATGCTCTAATAACTACTACAGAGATGGGCGAAAAGAGCATTTTATTTTAAGCAACGCGCAACCAATGTCTTAGCCGTCGTCTGTACGTATTTGCCGGCGCGGGGGTTTCTGCTAGTACGGAGATTCCGATCCGCTAAATTACGCCAGGAATCCTTCGGTGCCACCCAACTGTTCCTGATGATGTCCCGCCCTGGTTGGATGATCATCAGGATTTAAAAGTGAGTCTTTAAGCCCTTTGCGGATATAGTAAGAGGCACCATATACTTGGTTCCTTAAAAGGTGATCATTCGTCCTTGGCAATTGGGGGCCGCAGAGGGTGCATTAACATTGGCCTGTAAGGTTCAGTGTACATACTGTATACTAGTTGCGTAATGTAAGTGCGAACCAAGTGCGAAGCCTATTCGTCGAATATTGGAGAAATGACAGGGGCCAAAATCGCTTCTATGTATCACTTCATGACTCGCCTGCATCGGTGGCCTGGGGCGTTCTAGATACCACATACACAATTGCCCATGTAGGGCCAGTGGCTAACTCGGCAGATACGTAATTCAGAGAAACCGCTGGTTTTCACATGATACAGCAATAGAAAAATGATTCGCTACATGTTGGATCTGCATTTCAAGCCAGGCAAGGCTTGCAACCCGGTAGCTCGGTAGCCTGAAAACTATGACTGCAGGTGGGGGACAGATGAGGGGGAACGGGAAAGGTCCATCATGATGAGTGTGGTGCAATTTCCCGACCTGCATTTGTTCACATGAAGCTATGTTCTTCAGGGTTGTATCGATCTTATCCGGTGGTACCGGTGCTTGTTTCTGCCCCACACTTCGCTTTAAATCCTTCAAGTGCTGACGATTGACGTCACCCAGACACGGGTCAACAGGTCTTATCTTGTATATCGAATGACTTGTTTGAGGCATCTGAATTTAGGGATGCAAGATCAATTGATGTCAATCTTCAATCTTTTTTTCGACTGAGGATACAGCAAGGGGTAACACTTCGAAAAAAAAAAAAAAAGAAAAAAAAGCAAAGAAAAAGCCAACAGAAAGAATTTACACTTATTGGTCCAATCTTAATAATTGTTTGCTACGACCATGTAAGCCTCAGCGCTAAAGGCCTCCCTATCAAGAATGGGCTGAACGCCACGACAAACATTCTACAAGTCACATACCTATGCATTTCAATTCACTATTGGGTAGATACTCCATCCTAGAACCATTTCTCATAGGCTACTTGGCCCAACAGTCTATGCTATATTTGGCATCATTGTCTGCATTCATCAGAATTAAGTAAGAGGCTAACTATGCAGCCCGTATAAAGCATCACATACTACTTCTGGTATAACTTATTATCACATAGAAAATCCTTCGATTTCTCGCTTAATTCCAGGGCGCTAACCTTTTCAAGTTCTTCAAATTGAAGGCATGTTCCCCAGTAGAAAGGCTACAAGAATATTTGCATCTATGCGACATTTCTTCCGATGGCATACACATGTGCATGCGTATAATTCTAAGGTAGCTGAGCCATATGGTTTAAGGCATCCCAGGTCCACTTTTTCCAGACAATCTCGGCTTCAGAGTGCCTGCAAAGCCGAGCTCTGAGCTGCAGAGGTGATGTAAATTGTGCTCGGTAAAATTCAGCCCCACAATCTAAAGAATCCTTCCAGCCCCCACTCGACGACATGATGATGAAGCGGAGATACAGTATTGCCACTTGCAAGAGCATAAGCCCTAGGGCCAAATACTAGTATTATGTGAGATTGATATGACCTCAATTGCAAGGTAGATCACTATATGCCCGGCCTCAAATCACAAACTTGACCAGTACCCGAACAGATTATGTATGTAGTACCTACAGGTCCGTTGGCTACATTTAGCCCCATCTTTGGCGACATAGCATAAGACTCGGATCCATTCCAAGGTTTGACGCCAGTTGAGCCCCGATTTAACTTTCTCTTATCAATTAACGACCTCGAGATATGCACTGCAGTTTGCTATCATTTGTGCACCACTGATGACACTAATAATGCTAGGAGTTTGAAGCGAGAAAGAGCTGGCATAAAATCAGCTCGAAAGATCGCGATATTCCATTTAGCAATCTGAGGCACAAAGCGCCCGGTCGAATGTTTACTTGAAACATCGAACCAACTGAACTATTTCTGGCCTGCGTTTAAAGTATGAGTCAATAGAATGTGACATGGCATATCTTTTCTAACGGATTCATGAAACCCCCAAATTTCTCCCCTTGAAGAAGTAGGAGCTAGGAACCACTTTGGATGAGTGCATGTGGATCTCAAGCTTTGTCACGATATGAACATTCATTGAACTTCCAAGGTTGCTGAATAGGTACGAAACTTGTCACTATTCATAGTAGGTAATGTTCTTAAACATCGTACTCAAACATTAGAACTAAGTATGGCATTTAAAATGATATAATCTCTGCTATTTGTTCATCAGAATATTTCAAGTATTACCCAATATCCTCTCACTTTGATGGATGCAAAGGATCAAGCGACAGTCTATGCTTGAGTTTGCTCTTTGGCGGTTCATAGGTACTACTAGTAGTAGTCGGCAACATTTGAAGCTCCAAAATATCTACTATCAACGGCTCGACTGGAACATCTGAAGACCCGGTTGTAATAATCGTCCGTGTAAAATCCTTGTCAGGCACCGACGGCGTATACTCTGATCAGTCGTGTCATTTTCCGAACAGTAGCATAATCGAGTATGACATCTGATAACTGGGGAATATCATAGTCTTCCGGATACTTTTGCTTGCAGGTCGTATGCTCGTCAAGATTTTTGACAAATATTTCGACAAATTGGGTGAGACCTTCCCCCTGATTTCGGTTCATGGCTGAATCAAGATTCGTGGGCAGGTTACTGGGCCCGGATGTCTTCCACTCTACTAGATGTGAGGTCGTGAGGCTCCATGGGATATCATGTGCTTGTTGTGCCATCTTTGATGGTCTGATGTTGCAAATACATCGGATTTCCAACCTTTTGGGCCAGAAACTTCAAATATTGAATAGTCGGTATATTCTCATCCTCCTGAAAGATTGAGTATTCACGCATGCCATTTCATGCAGGGACGGTGTAAAACCTCCACTCCTCTCCACACTCCGCCTCACTCGCAGCTGCCAGTGCAACACCCTGAACCTGGGTTGACTCAGTGTCTTCAGAGTCGACATGGTGACGTGAGTCATGTTGATCTCAGCTGCGGTGCACTACCTAGTACTAGTAGGAGTAGTACTACTAGGTATCTAACGGTTACTATATCTGAAGGGGCTAGGTATCATAGTAGTAGACCATTTACCAGTAATACGTCAAGGTCATCAAGATATGTAGTCATTTTCTTCGGAACCTGTGGAGACAAGGTTCCTTGCTAGTGATTTTTTATTCATGTTACCATCATAAATCCAGCTTCATATCTAAGAAATAGAGCATTGTTCACGTAGTGAGCGTAGCAGCCACTCGACCAAAGTACCCAAGTCATGCGAAATCTCGATGACTCTGGCGATCTTTTTGTGGATCTCTTGCAGGGTTGGCTTGTCACCGTCTGTCCCTTTCATTTCGATATCTGTAGAATCATTACTGGTCTCTTTCGAAAGACCAGAGCTATCCACGACTGAAATGCGACCGTTGAGGCCAACCTCGAAACAGAGTGAGACTTGAACTGGCTCGCGCACATGCTTCTCAACACTGCCAGCACTTTTTCCAGGATCTGTTATCAGCAGCATGAGGGCCGGCGCTTGACCCAGTTGTGTCCGTAATGTCACGTCCACCTTGACCTCGTCCATGCTTGAATGGCTCTCCTTAATCTCACTGAGTACATCACTGGCAGCATCGAAATTCAAAAGGCCATTGCTGAGAAGCATGTCGAGCTTGGTTTCATTTGGGTCATCGTTGCTGAGATTGATCAATCCTTGGCCGCTAAATAAACTTGACTCCTGTTCAACTGTTGATATCGTCGGTGCCTTCGTCGGAAATACCGCTTGGTCATCCTTTGGCTGGGTAGGGCCTTGAAATACTTTACGAATTAAGCTTGCAAGCAAAGCATATTGCCGCAGCATCTGGATTAGGTTAGCGTAGGTGAACAATTGAAGTACATCGATCTACCATACCGGGAAGATATCAGCCAGTTGCCGAGGGTGTGAAAATGGCAGGTCGCGAATCGTGCGGCCTGCGAACGACTCAAATGCCTGGAATGTATAGTTATGATGTTTGGCGTAAGATGTTCCACTTGAATCAAGTGCATGCACGGACATTCTTCGTTTTCTTCGACTGGACTGAGGTGATGATTCAGCAATTCCCGGATCTGACACTAACAATCCATCATATGTAAACATTTTGAACTCCGGTGGTAATGACATCCCAAGATGGCGATAAATATCAGAAGCCGCGAGTGTTGGTATATCAAGAGGAGGTTCTAACTTTGCAACAAAGCGGCGATTTGGCGGTGATGAGTCCAGCATGCTCGAGTCCAAGGCCATCGGATCAGGATGATTTTCATGCGAATGGCGCATAGTTTGTGGTGGATCAAGCCAGATGACAGAATCAGCAGTCTCAAGAGACTCGGTCTTCTCTCCAGAACTGAATACCTCGTTCCCTACCCACTCTTTTGAGATACGAAGAGACGGGTACCCTTCTTCGCATTCAATCATGGCGCTCCATATTCGCTCTTGGTCCTCAAGCTCAACTACTTCCCCGTCGATCGTCATGGCATCTGGTGATTTCTTCTCTTGTTTCAGATCCAGGACCTTAGCTTGGTCCACCCAGAACTCTAAACCAAGGCCAATTCTGGATCCTTTGTGCATGCTTGGGCGGCCAATTATCCCAGAACAAAGATGTTCGTAATCACCGCCATGCTTCCCGTTCTTTCCTTCTTCTGTCCAGATTCGCTTGAGATTCTCCTCAAGGCCCTCGAGTGCCTCGAAGCAATTCACTTGTTCGCTGAGCTTGTCCAGTTTGGCAAGCCACTGCAAGTTTTCGTGGAAGCCTTTGAGCGATTTCCATTTCCCAGACTCACTGTCCTGGGGTGACTGTGCCAGATTGCGCTTTAAGACAGCACTCGCTTCTTCTCGTCGCACCCCTTCCCCATATTCAGGCGTAGCATATCGCAGACTGACATCCTTGACAACATCATGGCCAGCATGAAACTCGATTTCAAGATCAACGTAGTTACCCGCGATACTGATATCATTATCCTGCCAGAGAGATTCAAAGCCTTCCAGGCGACTCAAACGCTCAAGTGCCTCTCTGGAAACCCCCCGGCCTGAAACGTGCGTACGGAGAGACTGCACAACTTCTTTGATTCGAAGTTTCTGTTCCTCATCACCGTGACGTCCTACGCCAAGCTTGAGCCCTGGCATTCCCAAGTTCTGGATATCATGTTCGTTCATTCCAGAGCCAACCAGGGCATCATGGACTGCTGGTGACGGACTGATTCCTGTATAACCGCCGAGCGCAAAGAGTGCAGATGGAGAGCTGAAATTGACGGGGTCGTCGACCGCATTTGACACAGCAAGAGGTGTCGCATACTGATGGGATGAAGAGACGCTGATCTGTTGTCCGTGGCCGGGTCCTGAGACTGATGGTGTTCTTGCAGAAGGTGATTTATGCGCGAGTGATCGGGAAAGAGGTGCAGAGGAGGGGTGCGGAGAGGAGGTGAGGTGCGTTGGCGTGTTGCCAGGCTTAGCTGACGGGGTCGCCATGATAGGCGCAGCGTATTTTTATGATCCTAACGGGGAGCGAAGACCTTGGTGAGCTTCAGGTGCAACTAAAGTAGGCGGTATTTTTGGTGTTTTACCCCAGTGATCCTTGATGCGCGACTGCGAGTAGAGCCTCAGACAATGAATCGAATTTTATCAATGTAAGGCAGATATCCTGCAGCCATCCACTCTCAAGAATCGCACCGATGCTACAATTGGCCAGCCCAACCTTCAATCTTGCGCCGTTGCCGATTCAAGGTTTCTTCTCCATCACAGCCATCAAGCCAGTAAAGCTGCTGCGGGATCACCGCCTTGGCAATAATTTACACCGCCTTCCTTGTTCTGCGCGATGACCGAATGAGCTCACCAGCAAACCACTTCTTAGATAGCGTGTCGTATGTTCTCATATTGCAATCATGTTCGCCTTGAGAACAGCAGCACGAAGGGGCTGTAGTGCCCGAAGCTGGACTCAACTTCGCTCTGTCTCCACGTTGGATGGCAACCCTCATATTGTAGGTAGACCTTCTCAAACATAATATTCCTGATATTAATCCATTAAATAGTATGTTTTCCCCAGTGATGGACCAACAGGATCTCATATCCTCTCACTTTTACCAACTGAGCCTGTGAACTCAAAGCTTGCAATTGGAATCACATCACAGCTGCCACCAACAACAGACTCGGTCCGAGAGAACCCAAATTTCTTGGGTATTCTTCAAGAGGTCTTCTCCAGACATGCACACGAAGACCCAGACGCCAAATCCCAGGCGCAAGTCATGGTTTCAACAGCGGGAGCAAATTTGTACTCTGGTGGCGTGCTGCAAACAAATCGGCGTAAAAGTAAAAGACGCGCCGATACGGCAGATTCCAGTGGTGGTGCCAGCGGTCAAGGTGGCGTTGGATCAGCTGGTCGAGGTGGCTGGATTCATATCTCAGATGCTAGGCGGCCTCCTGATTATGGCCGTATTGCTTGGTAAAACTACTTCTTTTGTGAAAAGCAGGGCCTCGTTACTAACTGCTTTGAAGGCCGGAAGACATTTTTGGAAGTCTCGAGGTGGACTCAGATGGCCAATTCGTTGGCGGCGATGGCAATTATCAGCCTAGTGGTAAGGATCATTATTCTATAGTATATAAAATACCTGAATATTGGCTTCTGACTTATTTACACCAGGAACCTATCGACTTGTGACCCGAGATGGAATGTAAGTCTCTCTTCATCACCTTGAAATCGACCATCCGGTGCACTTGTGCTTTATTTTTATTTATTTATTTTTATTTTTATTTTTTTGCTAACTCAGATATTTAGTCTCAGATTAAGCCCTTTCCTCAGGGAAAAGCTGGTTCAAAGATTGCAAGAGCTGGACAACTTGAAGGAATGAGGAATGACTCGCCTCAAGTGCTCCAGTGGTTGAACTACCAATGTACAATAGTTCTTCAAACTTGAAGCACTCAAGTGCTTGAGATGGACTTCCTTGTCCACAGTGTTAAGAAGCATCTACTAACTAATTCAAGTTATCACCCCACTCCTTTTTGTATTTATAATCAGTTTACCATCAACTTTCTTGAATACCTACATGTGCAATCTTTTGGACGGTCACTTTCATAGATTGGCGCACACGTGCATGCTTGGTAATATACACTGGCATCTTATGGATATGGATACTTTTCTCAAAAAAAAAAGACATAAAACCACCCCAGAGATGCAAGTTTGCTCACAAAAATAGCTTTTTAACTTGAAATTTCAAGGTTTAGATTCAAACATTACCCCGGTATTATTGTTTGAAAAAGCTCGTGATTCGTTGAGATCCATCTGTCGGTTTTGCTTTAGCGTTTTTCTTAAGTGGAGTATTCGAAGTAGCACTTCGCATCTTCGACTTCTGAGGCGAGTGAGCTGGTGAATGCTGTTGCACTCTCGGCTTTTTATTTTCGTCCTTGGTAAGAGGCGAGTCAGGCGAGTGCTCACGCTTGATTCCCGCGGCTTCGGGTTTAGATTCTTCCTGTCCCGTTTCAGATTTGATCTCACTGTGTGCCAATCCTGGTTCTCGCTTCGGCGATGAATTTATTCCAGAGCTGGGTTTCTCTTCTTTCTTTTTAGCATTGGCGAAAAAGTTCGCAATATTATTCTTGTTCTCCTTGCTGTCGACTGGGACAATGAAGTCAGGGGAGTTATTTCCGACTTTGCCGACTTCTTTTGGGACCTGGTAGCATTCCAGCTCACCATCGTAAGGTTTAAGTAGTGATTGTAACTCTTTAGACCATGTTTTGCGGCGAGGATCAAGCCATGTTTTCATGGCCTCAGAGCCAGGATCCAGAATGACAGGCATGCGCTCATGGAGAAATTTCAGATAGGGATTTGACGAAGTTGTTATGATAGTATAGGTGTAAAGATTTTCGTCAGTTCCTTATAATGTATTGTAAGCTATAAAGTTTCAGTGTTCAAATGGGAATAGGAAAAACTAACCCTCATAGGAAACACAATCCCACAACCCTGCAAAACACATCAACTCACCGTCCTTGCGCTTGGTATAGTGCGGAATTCTATCCTTGCCACCAGGTCCCTTCTTCAACCACTCATAGAATCCTTGGCATACGATTACGCATCTCTTGCCTCGCTTCATGCTTGTCCACATACCACGGTCTTCGATCAGAGAATCATCCCGACAATTGATAGTACGCATCATAGAGCCGTAGTCCGGTTGTCGCTTTGTCCAAAAAGGAATGAGGCCCCATTTCATGCTCTGGAGCTTATATCTTATTTGGCTTTCTTTGGCATCATCGGCCACCTCATATGAGTCGTCATGGTCTGCATTCTGGCCACTGCTGTCTTCCGCTGCCCCAGGCCCCTGCTCTTTGTCAGGTATTTCGGCCCTATAAACGGCGCCGAAGTTGCCAGGTGCAAAGTTGTAGGTCTCTCTGACATCTTCGTCTTCTGGGGCCTCTTCGACTGGCATTCCCCTATCCTGAAGATGCTGTCGAATGTATGCCATGCGCTGTATCATGATTGTGTTTGTCAGTATCTAGGTGGATCAGGGCCAGACATGAGCACCTACCACACCCAGTGAATAACGCCCACACATATTGTTGCTTGAGATGATCAAAATGTCAATGGGCAACTATTAGAATTATCTCATAATGCAGATATAATTGTTTCTGACTCAAGAAAGCATTCCTGGTGAACGCGGGTGGGCGACGTCATACAGCGGAGAGAAGCTTGGGCCAAGAGAAAATCGCCGTGCGGGATCATTCCATCGCCGTCCATAATTCTCTCGGAAACACCCACTTACAATCCTGAAATCTACCCATCGCTATTTCTCTATTCGACTGTCAATCACAAAATATACTACGCTCCTGGAGCAAATTTCAACGCCTAATGTTCCGTGTAGCATCGCGGCGCACAGGCGCCCACACCTCGAGACTCGTTCAAGCACAGCATCAGTCCCTGACGAGATCAATATACACTCGGAATGCTCGACCAACACAATTGACACAAGCAAATCCAATTCCACTAATCCGCTCGCAAATACCGCATCCACGATATATCACCTACGCCCAACGCTTGCGTCTACGCTACCGCGAGGCGTCGAAGGGCATCTTCCGCAAGAACCCAATCCTGCTCCCGCTTGCCATCGTCTCGCTAATCAGTGCGATCGGAGCCTTCGCCTACATATCCTACGAGGAAATAACTCGGGTTGCGCCCCAGTACCACAAATTTCCGCCGCCAGTAGCAGATGCACTCCGCACGGCAGTGTACTACACTGAGATCGACCTGAACCCACCAAAGGCACTACAGGCATACAAGGAAGCCCTTCGGATAGGCGCCGAGCTGGGTATGCACCCATTTTCCGATGAAGTGCTGGGCGTTAAGTTGCAGGTGGCGATGATGCTTGAGAAGGCCGGACTTATGAAGCCAGCGATCGAAGTGTTGGAACGAACAAAGGACGAGACGTTAAGGTGGGTTGAACAAGGCCGGACTACTGAACCTGCCACAATTGGTCCTGTAAAGCCACAGACCGAACAGAAGAATTCTTCGGTGAAGGCTACCGCGGAGAGCATCCAGATCAACACCGAGGCATTGCAAGATGCGGAGAAGGAACTGCGGGAGCTGCAGGAGTTTGAGGCTCGGCAGCGAGACCGCGCGCTGAAGAAGGTGGTCGGTATGCAGATGAAACTGGGGGAGCTTTATGCGAGCGAATATATACAAGATGACAAGAAAGCCGAGGTTTCACAGGTGGCTGCTGTAGAGCTCTGCTTGAAGGAAATGCACCGCCGGCAGAAGCTTGGACTCCCCGTGGGCAGTGCAGCTGCTGTTGAAGGAGGTGACGAGTCATGGTTGAATATGACCGAGATTGCCACCGCACTGACGGAGTTAGCGACTACGTACAGTGCTAGGGAGCGCCATGAGCTAGCAATGCCTTTGTATTTGCGTGCATTGGAGTTAATTCGTGTGGCAGAAGGCAATTCCCCATCTTGCAAGCAGGTTACGCTGCTAAATGATGTTGCTAGTGCTATGATTGGTCAAGTGCATGAGCCTGCTCAACAGAAACAATCTGTCACCCGTGACCAGACCGTCGAGGCAGCTCGACAGTGGGCACAGAAGTCAATCGATGTTGCTGCTCGAATTCAGCCTCCCGTTCGTGATGAGGAGTGTGATGTAACTTGCGTTGTGGCAACCTATAATTTGGGTGAGATTGCGGAGCTACAGAACAAGTCAGACGTGGCTAAGAAGCGCTACAATGAAGCCAAGTCTCTGGCTAAGGGTCTTGGATTTGAAGAGGGCATTGCCATGGCCGATAGTGCCTTGAAGAGGCTTGCGAAGAAATAGATGTCACGACCTTCTGCCAGTGTGATAAACCCATGTATATTATGATAACTTCAAGTTTAGAATTCAACTCCATTGTACAACTTGCACGAGTTTCTCTTCTTCCAGTGACTCACTATGCAACATGTGCAGACTTAATTGCAATCTTGAAATCACCCACTGGCACTGTCCAACTTGAATTCCTACCGCAAGCAGTTGAGTTGGGAAGAAAGTTCGATAAAGATGAAGTTTTGATTCCGCTATCTTGCTTTTTCCATTTACCTACAATTGATGCCAGTGGTGACATTCAAACATTTAAATACTACCCGCCAACTCCCTCGGGCTGAGGCGGTAACCTTGGAAAGTTCCAGGTCTCTCAACTTGAAGCCAATTCAATTTCTCGTAACTATATTTATTGTCATATATAAAGCTTCAATGAACGCATGTACCAAGGTTCCCTCCAAGTTTGTATGACGATGATGCATGACATGCTCGATACCTAGGTAGGACACTTGAATATTTCAGATATATTTTCCACAGCATTTAGGCCCTCGTCTTTGGCTGGACATTAATTGGCGCGTTCTCATCATCATCATCATTCGGTCCATGGTGTGCGTTCTCTGCTTCTTCAGTACGATAGTCGACCGGAGCCCTGCCGATAACTCCACGCGCTGTGTCCCTCTTCTCCAAGTAAGTAACGATGCCGATGAAAGGTAAAGTCAATGCCCCTGTAACGAGACTGGCAATATATCCCTTCCTGAAATGAGGCGCATCCGTCGCAGGGTAAAAAATCAATGGCCACCATGTAACAAACGCGAAGTCAAATGAGTTCATAAACCCCGTTGTGATAGCCCGTAACTGAAAGTCATGGCTTGTGACATCAGCCATCCAGGAATACCATACAGCCTGCGGCGCAAACGTTGTGCCTAGCAAGTAGAATGCAACGAAGTATCCGGCATCGCTTGTAGGCTCAGAAACTAGGATTGCTGAGCCGATGATAAATGTCAAGCCGATCGCTATTGATACTTCCCAACGAGACTGGAGCTTGTCGGAAACGACAGCATAGAACACCGTTCCGAGAATTGCAGTTGCGTAAATGCCCGTAGGATAATTATTCTGCTGTATTGTCGAATAGCCTCTTGAGGCCATCCAGTATGCCATCACGTTGTTTTGTAGCATTTGCACGCAAAGAGAATATACTATGTCCCGTCAGAATATATAAATGAAGATGAATGCGAATGTTCTCCACATACACATGAAGAGAGTTGGCAACAGGTAGAATTGCCAGCTGAGTAAAACACGCTTGAAAACGGTAATGTCCCACGATTGTTTGCGGAGAGGGCCCAGTCTGGTAGCTGCATGCTCCTTCTGGTCATCGGTAAGATACCAGGCAGCACGATGAGCAGGCAAATCAGGAATAAAAACCCAACCTATTTTGTTCATTAGCGATTAAATTCGAAGCTTTGGTTAAGATGAAAGCCTACCGAATGCTGCGACTGGAATAGTCATAATTGAAACTATGATAAAAATCCATTTCCAAGCCGGAAATCCACCTTTCCCAGAAAGAGTCTGGAGTAGGCCGGCTTGAATCCAACCACCAGACATCGTTCCAAGTTGACCGAATACGCAGAACACAGCGGCTCGCACGCCTAGCTCAGACTTTCGATACCACGAGCCGAGGATAAACTGAGCCCCGACACTGGAAAAATCACTGTCAAACTTGATTTTGTGATTTGAACAAAAGAAACGTGACGACATACTATGCAATAGCCGAAAAGCCACCTTCGATAGCATTGAGCAGAATAACCTGCCACGCATGCGTCATTTTGTAGGTGATCAGAGTCAACACACTCCAGGTGATATTGGCAGTAACAAAGACGTATTTGGGTCGTACAATAGTGAGGAGACTGGTTCCAGGCATTTGGCAAACGGCGTAAACAACCAGATAAGCAGTATTCATGTAGTTATACTGTTTGCCCTCAAACCCGAGGGCTTCTTTCATTCCACTGATATACGCCGAGGAATAACTGGCGCGCGTGATGCCGAACAGAAACCAGATTAGCGAGAAATAAGGGAGAAGCGTCACATCCAGTTTGGCTAGGAGGGCGCGGTCCTCGGGGTTTGAGCCCCAGAGCCAGACGGCGATCCTTTTCAAAGCCATTTGGTTCTTCGCTGGCTTATTCTTGGAGATGTAGCAATTTGATTTATCGGGGCTTGGGTTATCATCCAAGGGATGGAATGTTTGGATAATTTGTTTGAAATACTCCGGAGTGAAGTCACGAGTTCTGAGTTCTCATGGGCCTTGTAGATTCGAGTATAGATCAAGACAACACAAATAGATATTCATCGGTACAGGATTGTTTAGCGAAGGGGCTAGAGAGGTTATAAGTTGGAATAGTGGAAAGATGATGTGCAATGGCGAGAAGATTCTCTTGAATGGTGAGAAATGAGCGATAAGCTAATTATGCGGGGTGGTGCCTCCCCATGGTGTGATTGTACAAGTGAATAACTACATCGTTAATCGTCCGCAGAGGCAGAACTACTACAACAATACCTGGACGCCATACCAGTGTCAAATCGATGCATGGTAGAAAAATAAATCAAGTTGACCAGGCACGTTTGACTGTGGAAAAGCAGATGTTTGCACCAACTCATACGTCTTGGACGCGCTTTGGTGTATATCAGCATGCCGAGGTTCAACCTGGTTAAGCAAGATCCATGGTGCAGCTTAAGGTACAAGTAAATTCAACCATGGGAAAGAATCACTCGGAGAACAAGCATCAACCGTCAGGAATCCCGATACAACTACAAATGATCTACAAGTCTGGACACCCGGCTACGAAGATAAACAAAACAGGACGAGGGTGAAAAAAATAGGAAAACAGTTTTGATGCCTTATGTGGTATTAGAACATCACATGCCTTCACAAGATTCCAGACATTCGATTTTACTGGTAAATCAAGTAAACTAGGCATGTCAGAAAACCTCTGGACTGGGGAAAACCGTCTCCCGGTCCAAAGTGCTTCATTGCTCGTGGCTCATACATCCCAAAACCAAAGCCCTTCTTGTTCTGGATTTTGAACTTTTTTTTTGATTCCCTTGGCGATCGATCAAAAAGAGGCCTCCTCCTTCACACTCATCGACTCATTTAAGCGCGCGACATAACACCCCAGGCACGGATCTTGTTGTCGGTGTAACCGGCGAACAGGGTCTGGCCATCGCCGGACCAGGCGAGGGAGACACACTCGGGGTCACGGCTCTTCTTGCCCTTCTCAACGTACTCGGGCTTGAGCTCATCAACCTTGCTCTTCTTCTCGAGGTCGAAGATGGTGATGGAGCTGCTGGTGGCAGCGCACAGCCAGTAGCGGTTGGGGGAGAAGACAAGAGCGTGGATCTCGTCACCGGCGTGGAGAGAGTAGAGGTGCTTGGACTCGTTCAGGTCCCAGAGCATGGTGGTACCGTCCTTGCCACCGGAGGCGCAAAGAGATCCATCGGGGGAGATGGTAACGGTGTTGATGTAGCCGGTGTGACCGATGTGGTCGGTCTGCAGGCGGCAGGAAGCGAGCTCCCAAACCTATTGAAGATGGAATGTCAGCGTTTCAATATCCATCAAGCAAAACTTGTGAGTTGATAAAAAGTGAAATCTTTTTGTTTTCTCCTCCTCGGTTCAACATATAGTTGAATTGTGTTCCATCAGGCAATGGTGAAAAGTTGTCTCATAGCCGCAAAGGGCTCTGAAGTAGCAAATACGTAGAATATGCAAACATCATGTGGGGTGCAAAGAGAAAAAATGGCATGCAAGCCATGGGGTAATAGCAAAATTGAATATCGAGAGCGAAGAGCGTACCTTGACGAGCTTGTCCCAGCCAGCGGAGACAATGACGGGGTTCTGGGGGTTGGGGCTGAAGCGCACGCAGGAAACCCACTCGGTGTGGCCCTTGTCGGTGATGGTGTACTTGCAGTCGCCCAGGGTGTTCCAGAGCTTGATGGTGCGGTCACGGGAACCAGAGACGATCTGACGGTTGTCGGCGGAGAAAGAGACGGAGAGAACGTCGTTGGTGTGGCCAACGAAGGTGCGGGTGGTGTTACCGGTGGAGAGCTCCCAGAGGCGGAGAGACTTGTCCCAAGAAGAGGACAGAGCGTAAGCACCGTCGGAGGAGATCACCTATACACGCAGAAAAACCAATCGGTCAGCGAAAAAACCCTTCAATTGTATCCCGGTTTCATAATCAAATGTCCATCTAGTCTGTCGTTTCCTTCATGTATCCATGCACATCATGATTTCCGGATTTCGATAATGAGGGGAATGGAGAGCATACACAGTCAGAGACGATGTGGGAGTGACCCTCCAGGCTGCGCTTGGGGTAACCGTAGGCCTGCTCATCACGGGTGAGGTTCCAGATGATCAGGGTCTTGTCGCGAGAGCCCGACAGCAGCATGTTGGGGCTAGTAGCCAAGTCAGAATACGATTTCATGCGAAAATTCGGCGAGGCTTCACATACTTCTCCAGGGAGGTCGCCAGGGAGGTAACCCAGCCATTGTGGCCCTCGAGGGTGCCGCGAAGAACCAGCTGCTCAGCCATGATGGAGTGAGACGATGAAGGGGTGAGGATGGGCGGAGTAGGTCGTTGACGCTGGGGAGATAAAATCGCAGAGGAAGGAGGTGCTGCGTGCCCGCCCAAGCCCTAACCCGGTTGGCTGGCGCCTTGTGTGGTTCCGCTGTGCCCTAACAATAAGCGAATATCACGTGGTGCTTTCCTTATCTTATCGCACCCATTGTATACATCGACATGACCGCTTCAGAGTAGGGAGTATATCTAGCAATACGCTCCAGGGGCTATAGCTTCGATACAATCCATTAATAATTGGTCCAATTTTTTGGTACACTATGATTAAGCCCACCTCAAGCTGTGGGTCAGTAGAAAGGAGGAGAGCTTACCGTCAATCCAAATACCTCCCTCCCACTCCCTGTTGACAAATATTGTCTCTACAGTAGTCAGTCATTCATATCATATGTATTCATCTTGAACCATCTATCCATAAGTTTCACTCTTTTTCATTCTTTCGCGTTAATCCACTTTGGTACAATGGTACATCGTTTGATTGGATGCCAAAAGTCAAACTACAAAGAACATCGTGGGGAGATGTAAGGGCTACTACTAAGTTTTCGAGATAGAAATCATTCATACGAGAAGTATGCATGTTATACCCAAGTAGTAGCTCACTTGACTGGTACCTAGGTACTTATGGTACCCGATATGGATCTTCTAGTACCGAGGTTACTCTGATAGCAGAATGATTGGAATAAGCGTCCTTGTCGTCCATCGAATGCTGTTATACAAATGTTGTAAACTCCAAGCACTTGAGGTTTTTAGATCATCCTTTCCTCCATAATATTACTAGTAGATATGTATCCATCCACCGCAATTCGTGTAATAAAAACATAGTTTACGGACCTCGGAAGTATCCACTTATCCATTTCCAGGATTATTGGTAAACAACCATGAGAAGTGCCGAGTGGCGGATGGGCTCGGATGACATACTTCAAAGTTCTGGCGAACACCCTGCATAGTATCTACTCCACTTGAAGCTGCGTGGCCACATGCATTACTCAGTAGCCTTGATCAAACTATTTCAAAATTCAACCATTGTGCTTGATTTAGATTCATCTGGTCCAGGCCGAGGCCATGGAGTACGAATCAAACTTGAAGTAAGTACACCAATCAATAAACTTCCATATCCAACGATATTACTACATAGTGCCTATACAATGCATCACCCATCACTGTCGAGAATATAATATACACCTGTCAACTTGAACCACCGCCAAATCATGCCGACTCTCTGTAAATTTCCATAGTCATACAACAATTCAGCCTTAGAGTACCCTAAGAGTTGAAAACCTGCACATTAGGCATACGCCCCAATCCACCACCTCCACCAGTCCTATTCTTCTTCGCAGACTCGAATCCAGTAGCGCTCTTATCCCGAACATGCTGTCTCAGCAGCTCCAGAACCTCGGACTTCTCCCAACGAGTCGGAACAGGTCGGTAAGCAGCCTTGAACGCACCAACAGTTTGCGCCCATTCACCGCTCTTCGCGCCGGTTTCCTTCCAGGTCTCTGTCAATGTATCCTCGGCTGGAGGGTTGGCACCAGTAACCTCTGGCGGGTCCTGGGTTGCCCAGTAGTAGATATCCCAATCATTTTCGTCGAGGAAACGATCATATTCCCCAAGTTGCTCGGGTGTCATTTTGCCGAGGTAGACATCAGCAAAGGTGGAGAGTAGAAGGTCGGATTCAAGGATACCGCGCTTGCGGCTTTGATCTGAGCATCACATTAGCTTTGTCAATTGACAGTAGAGTTGCGAGTGACTTCAATTTATCATGAGAAGAACCATTTCAAAGTCCCTTGGTGTAGAAACAATGAAGAAAAAGAGTGTAAACGTACATAATAACCGAGCCCGCTTGGTAGCTGCATCTTCACCAACTCGCTTCAAAGGCTCAACCTTGAAGGTGATACCTTCCATTTCACCAACGCCTAGCTCAGGTTTCTGAGCGCCACTTTCCTGGCGACCGCCGGTGAAATGCTCGATCTTTCCGGGGTAGGGATCCGCAGGGCGATAGTTCGGGTCGACTGAGTTCAGCATCTCCGGTGGGGCAGGCTTCTTTCCGATGTTGGGGTAATCCTTCGTCATAGTAGATGTGGTATTAGGGACAAATTGGTTTGGCGGCTTGCTAGCCTGGTTCTCACGGTGACCGGGGGCATTGGGATGAGCACGATCTTTGGAATCGACGGGTCGCAGAGCAGTTGTGCTAAATGAACGAGTGATAGATGAGAGTTGGTGTGTAGATGGCGCGGGCCGCAGGACGCGAGCAATGAATCTTTGTGCAGACATGTTTGAGCCAAGTGTCCCTTTTGTCTGGTATGTGTTGAAGAGAGAAGAGGCGTTGATAAGCTACATTTCTCGGCTTGACATCATCTCGAATCATTAGCCGGGCCGAAAAAGCTACCTGCAACACCCGATGTTTGCATAGTTTGCATTGCCATCTACCACTCAAGTTGCATGCAATACGCAGCATAAAAAAGAAGCTATTTAGGCTAGTACATTCTTGGTTCAGGGAGATTGATGCTGTTAATTCCTTGCTTGAGGCCCAGGTGTTAGATGAAATCAAATTTAGGACTAAAACAGCCGAGTGTAAATGGTCTGAGATACATACTCTTGCGGGCGGCCTTGTACATCGTACTCAGACTCGGACTAAAGTAGTACTACATTTTGCAGGGCTACTTGGAACTTTATATACAAGTTGGTTCCAACCTTGGGAGGTTCCGTTCAAATGCTCTGCTACCTATAAATTACTGGGTACTATAATTAAGACGTCTACATCCATGCAAACTCGAAAGACAATTATTTGAACTATTAAGCCCACAAGTATGTAGAACCTCATTTTAGATCATCCAATTCATGACTATTGCACCAGAATAAAACAAGTATCAAAAAATACACAAAACAGCAACTCCCACGCTGGCAGCACTGCATCAAGAAACCAGAGAATTGAAATCCCAAAAATGCAATTCAGTTACCTGCAATTCGGACCTCCATAAACCTCATGCATACTCTTAAATAAGGTGCTTAGACCGGAAGTAAGCACGCAGGTAAACAACCTGCCAAGCTCCCAAACCAACCAGCATTCCCATAGTTCCAAACGCAAACCATTTCACTCGCTCATTGGTGCTCTCGTTTGTATCACGCAGCTTCTGCTCCCGAGTACGAAGGTAGTCCATCTCCGAAACAATATCACCGACCATCTCCTCGATACGGCGTAGGTCCGCCTCAACAGGCTTCAACTTCTCCTGGACCTGAATGCTAGACCAGTCACGGGCGTCGGCACCAATTTCGACATCGAGTTCGACCTCACGGGAGGGGTTGGCGTTGCCTTCTAAGTCGAATGGTTATTAGAGATATGATCGTTGATCTCAAAAGTGGGTTGGTTAGTCGAGGGAAACTTACTCCGACCAACAAGGTAGTTCTCTACGCATACGTCAAATGCGGTGTCTGCGGTCGAGGTGAAGGCTTGACGGACTTCACCGACGATATCCTTAGGACGACCGTGGTCGTTGCCCATGGAATCCTTGATCTGTGAGGTTTTAGTTATCGCGTGTTCAGAGCGGATGCGGTTGTTGTCGTGGAATTGTTGGGCACGGGGACTGGACTGGATCTATGAGCTACCAGCATGGGTATCACGTACGTGCATGTTGACGCGCTGGCCGTCACCCTTGGTACCGCTAACGATGGCGGTAACTACGACCAGCTGGTCCTTCGAGACGAAGTTGCGGATACATCGCTCGTTCTTGCCGTGGCCGGAGGAGGCGGGGAGGTCAAATTTCAGGGCAGAGGCGAGCTGCACCACGAGAAGGAAAAGGGTCAAAATTGACCTCATTGTGAATGGAGAGGAACCCATGATGTTGGCGCAATCCGGTGGTGGTAAACAGGGGAGCTGGTGTTGATGCCACTTGGTAAGGGGAGAGCGGGATGACTAATTTTCCGGGTTCCTTTGTAGAAGTATGACAGGGTGCAGTTATTCTGTGTCTGGTTTCGACGCTCATCTACATGGAATGTACTATGAAGAGCTTAATTTTAATTTGACGTAACTGCCAAAATGTCTATCTTGAGATACAGACATGCAAAGGAAACACGAAATTGAAGCTCATTACTTCTGTTGAGGCTAGTCCTCAGCGGGTGGCTACTTATCTTCATGTGACGGGTCCACGGGTACAATGCTTACTATGTTCAGATTAAGTGCTAGGCGACTAGTCATGTATATATCACGTATTTGAACAAATAATCAATGATGAAAATATCATAAATTTCAGTGAATGGGTTCTTAGCGTCGAGGCTTTTAGATACAGGCATAAGTACTTGAAACATGGTATCTCGCAGAAGTCACAAAAAGAAAAACCAAAGACGTCGGTCAAACCCCAATGGAATCAAATCATATCAGATCGGAACACAAAAGGCAATGAGATAAATTGCATATTAGTCGTCAATGTTGCATCCACAGAGGAATAGAAAGAAAAAAAGAAAGGTTGAAGAAAAAGGAGAAAAGGCTGAGATCGTAAAGAGACAGAAATGCCACCGGGCCGTAGCCGTGGAGAAAATGAAAATAAGAGAAAGAACATGCTGCAATACAGCTCTATGAATAAGGAACACACGGAGGAGAGTATAGTAGATAGGAGTTGTGAGGCCAAGAGTAGAAATGGTGACAAAACGATGGAAATGAGTATGTGATCGTTAAAATTGGAAATGAAACGCTGAAAGCATGTCATCAAGCAGTTGGGATCATGGATGGTTTGTTTATGCCTCGACCTTCTTCCGGCGTGTGAAGAAGCGGGAAAAGCCACCTTCCTTGGGCTTGGGACTTTGAGGAACGGGCTCTGGCGGGCCGGTGTTTCGGAGGAAATCCGCCAGGGCACCGGTCTCTGTTTGTCGGTGTGATGTGGATGGCATGGTGCCTGGGTTACGCTCCCTGCCAACCTTGATAGAGTAGTTAGATTGGGGTTGAGTCAAGTTGCTGTTCTGCGAGCGCATAGAGCTGATGGACAGTTTCGAGGAGGGTCCCTTTCCAGATAGTAGACGAGACTTCATGTTGCCGGAGCCTGAGCTTGACGAGGGAGGTGGTCTGACGTTCAATGGCTGGGGCTCTGAGTCAAAGTCCGGTGGAGGCTCGCTGCGCAAGAAATCGATCAGACTCTCTTCCTGACGCTGTGGCTTGGCGTCGATTAACTCGTCAAGCAACTCATCATCGTCATCGTCGTCGATGGCGTAGGGGTCTGGGACTCTCCTTTGCTTGCGAGCAGGCATGGGAGCCTCCGAGGCCGACACAGAAGCCTTTGCTTGGCCACTGCGGTTGGCCGAATCCAGCAATCCAGTCCGCGAACCAAGGGATGTCAATGATTTGTTAGGTGTAGAGGTCTCACGAGTGCTAGCGAGCGAACCGTTCTGAGTAGAGTCGAATGGAAGATCATCTGAATCGATGGTGTTTCGGAAAGGCGCGACAGTTCGAGGAATACGGTGTGCTCCTGACTGCGGCGGACCTTGGCGAATGAAGTCGATCAGATCAGAAGTCTCTGATCCTCGGGTCTCCGCAGGACGAGCTTGAAGCTTGGGTTTGTTGGAATTGGTTCGGGATGCAGTGGAAGACATACTACCTCGAGCTCGAGGAGAACTGGAAGACTTGAGGGATTTGGGGGAGTCGATGGACGTGCCATTCAGGCTTGGTGCGCTTGTCGGTCCAGATGACTTGACGAATTCCATAGTTGAGTTGCTGCCGCGCGATCCTCGAGCAGGTCCGGCTGGGACCTTAGGGGACAGATTCATGCGCGTAGAAAGGGGAATGTGCTTTGGAGAATCTGGGCCAAGCGAGTCTGCGCCAGTAGTCTTAGAAGAGAGCGAAGCCCGAGGGTCTGCGCCCGGTGGTCCGGTGTTCTTCAAAAACTCAGCCAGGTCAGACGTATCAGTTGTGTCTGACCGTGGGATTGGTCGCGGCAAGTCTGGGAAAGTCATTTCCCTCACACTGCGTGGGGTCAGCGTATAGTGGATAGTCTCGTCGCTGTTGATCAATTTGTCCAAGTCTGTAGTGTCGTTCTCCAAGGAATCGGCGCTACCAGATGCTCGACTGGTTTCAGATGAGCTGCGGACACGGAGAGAAGGAGAGTCTCCCGGTGGACGAATCATCAGGCCCTTGAGCTTGGTCGAAACTTGGGATGTAGTAGAACCAGCTGTGACTGGACGCTTGTCGCGTGCACTGCTGAAACTTTCGGACCGTTGCGACTTGGTATTGATAGAGGAGACAGATGTGGAGGGACGAGTAGACATGCGCTGTACAGCAGCCCGCTGCTCCAAATTGGGAGAACTGCGATTGCTGGCAGTGACGACCAAAGGTGTTGGCCTGCGGCGGGTACGGGATTGTGTAGAATGTTGACTATCTCCGGAGGTTGAGGCTGGTCGAGGCGTCTCTGAGGCTGTGGCAGAGTCGGATGAAGGGACAGGTCCAAGCTCTGGAGTCAAAGCAGGGTCAGACGGGGTAGTATTATCGGCTACAGCAGCAAATTCGGCGGCGCTAGGCTCAGCGCCTGGTATAAAGGCAGATTCGGGAGTAAAGACAGGTGCGGAAGGTTGTTCTTCAAAATGCTGTTGTTCAGAACGCTGTTCTTCCCGGGGCTTCTCTTGAGAAATATTCTCCTCCAAAGGTTTCTCTTCGGAGGTTTTCTCTTCGGAGAATTGCTCAGAGACAGGTTCCTCAGTTGCAGGAGGGACTTCAGAAACGGGCGTCATGTCTGATATAGGTGTATCCTTGCTGTAGTCGAAAATGCCATTGTCGCTAGGAGGAGTGATAGCCTCGATGGTGGCGTCGACGGGAGGAGCAAGTGTGGGTTCGGTGGGTTCGACCCCTTGCGTGGATTGGGGGATCTCCATGACTGGCGTCGCATCAAGATCACTAGTTTCTGCAATGATCGGCTTTGCATAAGACTGAGATACATCCCTACTGGGCTTCCTCCTGGGCCGTTGAATATTCGACGTCAGTGTAGGCTTCTCGCGCATCCCGCGCCCTTCGATAACCTCCGGATCCTTGGCTGCACCGTCACCGAGCGAGGATGATACCGAGACGCGATTACTGTTGTCGTTGCTGTTTGTATGGTCTGTTACCTCGTCCTCTCGAAGACGCGATCGCAATGATGCAATCGTGATATTGACTGCCTGGGCATCGACGTCCTCTTGCTCCTCCTCTTCCTCCTCGTTCACGATCGACATGCGTGTCCTCTCAGCCGCTTCCGCTGCGGCCTCTTTAGACTCTTCGATCGCAGTGGTGATGGCGATGCCGGTTGTGGTCTCTTCCGCATCGACAAACTCGGCCGACTCATCATCCTCATACATGGTTTCCAGTTGCTTCTCCTTCGATGATGATCTGGAAGATCGGGCGGAGTTGGGCGACGCTTGCTTCTGAGACTCATCTCCAGCCTCATCTTCAGCTTGCGCAGGCTCTTCGGTCTGCGGCTCTCGAGCTGCTGGAGACTTCTGGTTTGGTAGAGATCTCGAGCGAGCATGACGAAGCATGTTGGGGCTATCAATCGCCGATGCGCTCAATGGAGAGTTACCTGTCCTCGATACAAGTGATGGTGATGGCACCACCATCAGACTTCGCGGTCGCACCTTGTGAGCTACAACTGCCTGCATTGTTTGTACAACCTCGCTTTCCATGTCTGGATTATACCCTGGAATTTCAATTTCCTTAATATCGTGATCGCCAAGGGGCAAAGGCACAGCAGCTGGGTCGATTGGTGCAGGAAGCTCCTCAGGGAGAAGCTCTTGAGGAGTCACAGGCTCTTCGATGGTTGCGATACTGCTCTTGCGGCTGCCGGCGAGAGTGTTGGTGACGTTACGACGACGGAAAGACTCACGAGATAGTGTGCGCGAGAGCGTGGTGCTACGTCTGCGCTTTCTCCATGTGCGCCACAAACGGCCGAGGGTAGCGTTCAGGGCCAACTTCTCCATGTCGAGGTCCTCGACCACCAATCGCTCAATGCGCTTTCGATGGTCCTCCAAGTCGTCCGATACATGACTCGCGGTGTCGTTCAATTTCGATGATAGCCTTGACCGGGCGGTCTCACCAGCAATCACCAGGGCACGCTCTCCAATGTGCTCAATAATTGAGGTCAGGAAAATCGCTGCTGCGGGTGTGATGTTGTCGACATGGCTGGAAAACCGGCGGGGAGCACCATCAGCCTCGCCCAAACCTTCCTGTGCGATAAACTCGTCCTCATCTTCCTCTTCCATGTTACCTAGTCTGGTGTAAACCATACAGCGCAGACGGGTCAGTTTCCATGAACGGATGAGATCAAAGTCGCCACCAGGCTCTTGTCCACCTCGAAATTCCGTCTCCTCGTCCTCCTCGCCGCCCATATATTCACATAGTTCTTCATCTGCGGTTGCTACTACTTCTTGCGCCAGGCGAGGCTTCAAAACATCCGCTAGGATCGGACGGATGCAGGCGAGTTGGGTCGATTTGGATGCACCCAGAATATTGAACAGAAGATTATCGAGAAACCCGTTCAAAAGCGATAGAGCTGCGGGGGTCACAAAGGTATTGGCGCTGGCCCCGGTATTATCATCGTCGGCGACAAAATCGGCGGCATTAAATGCTTGATCGGAAGTAATGATTTCCGAGGCGGCGGCGGCAGAGATAAAACCGGGGGGAGGGCTCACGGATGGCGGCGACATGAGGTTCATTCGGGGGTGTTGCGAGTCGCTCGAAAAACTGGTGCTGCGAGAGCGGGTGAGGCTCCCGGCTTCCAAATAGTCGGATCGGCTATATTGTGACATGATGAGAAAGGGGATCAGTTTTGAGGTCGGATGCCGAGTATATCTATTTAGGTCGGACAGGGTGCGGCTGGGTCTAGTCCACTTTGTTCTCTCTTTTCTTGGGATTTGTTTCCTTTGGTTCTTTGGAGCCCGGGGTCCGGGGTGCGCCCTTAGGATCTCACAAGAATGAGCAGGACTAGGTGAAAATCAAATCTCTAAATCATCCTGTGCACCGTCAGTCTGACATTTCATCTCGCAGCTGACGTTTGAGAGGGGTTGCGGAGATCATATTCGGGGGCCTTTTTTTTTTTTTTTTCTTTTGCAGTTTATGTATGGGTTGGCTTTCGCCCCGAGTTGTACAATACGCCATGCATGCGCACAACGTCACTCTTGGCCCCCAGTGATGATGGCAATGGTGCTTTTTTGTCCACGTACCTGCAACTCGTCTTATGAGCTCATTCTGGGATGCGCCACCATAGTTCCAAAGCCGAGCAAGAAAGAAAGGATGTCGAGAGAAAAGATGGAAGGAGAGGAATGAGAATCAGGAGGTAATTCTTCTTCAGACTTGCAATGCTAGTGCGCCCGTCTAGTGGAGCCCCCGATCTAGTGTTGGAGCGAACATTAAACCTGCGACTCCGGAGAGCGGCCATACTCTTTTTAAGCCCCTGCAGCGGGAGGCTTGGGTCTCCACGAGCTCCTTCACTTTTACTTGGGCATTTTATTTGATTTTCTTACTTGTTTGTTTGTTTTTTTTAATGTATGCTGATTCCAAATGCTGCCTTATATCATATCATATCCTATCATACATACATATTCACGGTTTCTAAATACCCAGAAAAGAAAGAAAAAAAAAAGTACCTGAATCACACCTCCGTAACCATGGTCCAGCCCATGAGCCACTGCCCTATTGCAATGAAGAACCCAGGGGTTACTGAGGAACAAGACAAGACTGGAGCCCACGATCGGCCCCAACCAGCACGAAGTCGCCCCACGCAGAGACTTGCCGAGTCGCCAATCATCAGCAAGAATAGCCAATCAATGGAATCACTGGCTCCACTATGGGGGGTTTTAGCCTTCCACTAAACCATTTCCACTCGTTTTATTGAATTTTTTACTCTCAGCTCGCCCCGTCAGGTTACGATGCTGAAGGGCCCACGCTTATAAGGTCCTTACTCCGAAACAATCGGATTTCAGTTTCACCTTTTAGTATTAGTGTAAGTTTCGCCTCTTTGCTTCTGTGGTCTTTCTTGCTTATTCTTCCGAGGCTTCCATCGTGGTTCCATCAGGACCCCCCTTGATCTGGGGCACCTGCTCAAGTGGTCTCCGTCCATACAGTACACCGTATACAGCATTATGTATACTGTACACTAACTACCTAGGTATTCTTACACCCCTCTCTCCACCGACATACGTATGAGAAACTTTGAAGTGGATCATACGGAAAACTCCGTACCTCCCCCCCAGAGCCTTGGGAGGAATGAACAGCCTTTTGAATAATACTTTGTAACTGGTCTGTAACAGAACTGTCGCCTCAGTCCCGTCCCATGGATATGCCCACTTCCCACGAGGACCCCCAATTATGCAAGGAATCGCCCTAATGTACCTCTAGGGCTGGCCCCCAATACGACTCTGCCAAGGGCTTCTGATGTACATTGACACTGCCCATTCCACTTCTCATATACATCTCTACATCCCCGGGAATTCCTCATGCCAAAGTTATATTCCGCGCTCTTCTCATGATCATACAATCCCATCTGCCTCCCCGAAATGATCCCAGTAATGTGACAAATCATACTACTAGTACGTATACCCGTGGTACCTGGCCCAAGCCCGCTCCAAACCCGGTAGAGTTCTCCGTCGATCCCCAATAGCCCACTTTCAACTGCCATTCAATGGATGCTCGCAGACACCAAACTGCTTCGGGGAGGACCAGCTTGTTCCCCCCACGACAAATAAGATCGTGAGTGAGAAATCCGATGGTCCCAGATTTGTGGCTTTGTTGGGCCCTATTCTCCGACCGAATCATCTGCGATCTACAGCGCACACGGGGACCAAAGAAACGGGCCACTCGAGACTCCATCTTTGATAACGCAATTCCGGTATTCCCTGGCTCCTCCATACATACTGTAAAACGATCGCCCGTTACCCCTGGGAATCCTCCGTACACTCTAGACTGTTCATCAAATCAGACCACCACCTCACACGGGTGGTGGAGTTGGTTTCCCCCCCCCCAGAACAAAGAAGAAGCGGTCAGTCTACGAAACTCAATTCAAACTAGACTTGGCCCTGATTCATGCAACGGGGCAACATCCCGAGTTGTCGCATCATCCCGACTTGCTCTTCCCATGATCGGCATCTTTTTTGGGCGGGTCGCGCAGGCAATCCCGCTTAACGTTAACTCCGCAACCCTCGTGGGGAACTTGGAACAATAGTGCGTACTTGCGTACTCCGTCGTATCCATAGTTTACGGGGGCTTCAAGCGGCTAGAAATTTAAAAGAAGAGCAAGAAAGGGGGGGAAATGGATGTTATCAAATTCCTATATTGTGAAAATGAAGTAGCCAAGATTAAACACGTAATAATCGTAGGTACTGTAGGCTGCACATCTTGAGTGGTCAATGGGATTTGTGATTTCTTCAGGGGAAATTATTGTTATGCGTTGGCTTGAGATATATCAGATCC
Organism: Talaromyces sp. PF30-5; assembly: GCA_023626375.1. NCBI lineage: Eukaryota > Fungi > Ascomycota > Eurotiomycetes > Eurotiales > Trichocomaceae > Talaromyces > Talaromyces sp. PF30-5. The sequence goes on from JAMAGU010000001.1 coordinate 2,772,875, forward strand.
CATCACAGTGCATATGTAGTATCTTATAATATTGATCAATCGGTCTTCAAGTTCCAATTGGTTCATCTCGATGGCCCTTCCCTGCACCCCAGGCCTCCCATGCATCAATAGCGTAAGCTTAAGGTAAAGAGCGAAATGAGGGAAAAAAGCAAACAAAACCCTGTTCTAAAATAGCACCCTCTTCAATCCCATATTCCAATTCCCATACTCCATACAAATACGAGATAATAAGTGACATGAACTGTACATATATGTAAATAACCATCACTAAGACCCCTGGACACAAATATGAGAAATTCAGATACAGAGCACACGATGCCGTATTACCCCCACCCATTGTTCCCGTGGGTAGGAAATGATCGCCGCACATGTGCATGGATGTACATAAAGGGGGCCTAAAAAAAAAAAAAAAAAAACCTGGTTCTGTTGGACTTGAACATTTTTTGAAGTTCCCCCCATCAGTGCAGCCCAGGTGCCCTTATCAAGGACAATAGTTTCGGCAGAGAACCCACGCAGTGGGTGTTGATCCACACCCGTTCTGTCAAAGCCTTCGTGCCATTTTCTCGGGTTCCCCACAGAAAAGCCAAGACGACCATATCTATTCCGAGATAGGAACGTCCTTATTTTTGGGATACTTTGGCGGTTAATGGGTCTGTTTACCAAACTCGTGGCTTCCATGTGGGATAATTTCCGCGTTTAGATTGGACAGTCTATGTGCTTCGTGTGAATATTCGAATCCGTGCTATACATATATGTATAACAGATGGACATGTAGTGCTAGTAAGCTAATAGTAGTCAGTTGACTGATACTAGTAGTATACTAGATATACAATGTGCCGGTGGATGGGTTGGATGATACTCAAGGCTTGAAATTTGAAGAGTAGACTGCCAACACATACATCCTAATTACGTATATTTACATGTACATACATATTTGAACGCCAAGAGCACTTGAGTAAGCCTTGTCAAATGACTCGTTGCTTAGGCCATCTATCTATTCTTACATGGACCGTTGTGATCGACACGGGTTAGGTAACGGCCACAGGGGGCCCTGGTGTTGCGATGTGCATGAAGATGCAGGTATCTTATGCAGAGTGGCCTGATGTGTTAATGATAGTTGATTCATCAGATTGATCGAATTGAACATTTTGATTTATCTTTTGTAGTTGTCACGTTCAAATAAACTCTTTGTTGACTCGTATGAACCCACGGTACGTGGATGACTCAAATATGCAAGTAACAGTCACCATGACGCCCACTTCACTTTCTCGAATACTAGCTGAAAACTTGTAATTCATTCATTGTAATCACTGGTCCACCAATAGCCTTGCAGACCAAAGCTGCTTATCATAATGATAACCAGGATAATCATCCTCCCAGGCGTGGCTTCAACTGATTTGAACATGCAGCTGTTTTCCCAGAAAGCAGAATTCGAATGTGACGATATCCAACAATGAAAGACCCCAAAGACTCAACAATCTTCCACAAGAATTGCTAGATGAAATAATCCTACACCTACCCCAAATCTCACAAGCCTGCTTGGCACTCAAGCTGCAAGAAGTTCTACCAGCAGTCGCATCATGTCTTGAAAGAACTGGTATTTTTATTTCCACATTTTGAAAAGTCAAAGCGTCCATTGATCAAGTTCTCATCGTTGGACATACTGTGATGGATGACTAAAGCTTCATCCAGCGAATGGATTCAGCCGTTGGGATAAGCACAGTAGAGATTCAGAAAACTTTCGCTGCGATTGGCCAGGAATCAAGGCACACTGTCCCTGTACCAACATCTCGGTAAGAGGCTTGATACATCTTGGTTATGAGCTCGACAAGGCATAGCTGGATAGTGACGGTATTAAAAAATTTATTCCTGATTGGCATCGATGTACGTTCGATACTAGTCAATGCGGAAGACTTTCTTGTACAACAGCAATATCCGTTTGTCGGTCACGAAGACCTGATATCCTTTCATCTCACCTAATTGATTTCAATAGACCCACATGTCCCATACCAAGGAGAACAAAAACCAAGCTGTGTCTTCATAATATTGCCCTGGACTTGATTGTGGGTGGAACCTCACTAGTACCTATGAAAGCTTAGAATAGGAATGCTGCCGCTGCAGATTTTGTTCTTTGATACCTATATATGTACCATCCAATAGTGCCTCGTCCTACTAGTACTAGTACGAAATGATATTCACAAGGAAAATACGTCCACCAAAGAAGAACGACACAGATTGGGTTGACGCAGGTTATAATTGGACTCACTACTACATATACTAAACACACATGTGGTGACCTCTTCACAGGATTCGAAGTTTATAGCAGATGAATTTGAATGTAACATTTTATATACTAAGGCGCAACTCCAACTGAACGCCACCAACAACATACCATTTGATATTTAATACACCCGTTGACAATGAGTGTCCTGGAGCCTTTTATTGGATGCTCTATCAGACCACCGAGAAAAATCTCAGCTAAGTTTGAGGATAGGTCATTGTAATTTGATATTTTACAAGTATTATGTTACAGATACATAGCTACTACTACCTAGGTAGTACCTAGGTACTAGTATGAGCGTTGCAAACTTGCCATTTATGTATGGAAGGAGGTTCAATTTGCTACATATATACCATACTAGTACGGCTATATTTTGATAGCATCAAGTACTTAAAGTTCATGCCAGTGGTGAGAATATACGCATGATTGCTCGACACATGTGCAGATAAACAGAGCTCATTCTCCCTCGATCCCTACCTAGCCAGAATCTAATGTATGCACATGCGTAGATAAGCGATGCAGATGGTAAGAATCAACCAGCTGTATGTAGGTAAGAGTGAACTTAGGCCACGATGAATGACAAAGGGTATTTACATGCATACATACTAGGTAATTTACTTGTAATCACCGGGTATTGCAAAAGGCATACCGGCATATGCATACCTACCTGACCCGGAACTTGAACATGTAGTCACGCATCTCGATTATGAAGGAGACTAAATCCTTGATAGCCGTGATCTTCCCATTCGCTACTAGAATTGAAGATCATTCATCGCCCAGGCATTTTCTCTTTTTGTACGAAGCTTAGTGTGTCAATGTAATCTTGCACCTGGCTGCTTAAATGTCTACATGTCTACATACCCGCCACATGCTGAAGTGTGAAACTAGCAGTGAAAGATGCTAGCTGACGTACACCTGGGTATGGATGTAACCACCGATAAATCTCTCTGTCAAAATAGCACCATTATCCAAGCATTGCATATGTATCCTTGAATAAATATCCAAAATCAATATTCAACCTTGGAATCATCTGACTAGTCAATGAAGTATCAAATCCACTACACAGCATAGCTTACGATCACGCCATAAATGACCATATCTCCTAAAATCCCCGACAAGCATACACGTATCAACTACACATAGTCCCGAGAAATTGATAACAAACATACCCGAAATGTTGATTACTCCCCAAAAAATAACGAGCGAGCACTCCATAAAAGGGGCAACTTGAAGCTGTTATCCCGAGTATGCGCAAGGACCACACCCTGGTCCCTATATCCGACTCCACAGCCCACGCGAGCAGCCCATCGCTACTGAAAACGGAAGAGAAGCAAACTTTGACAGGCCTGGAAATTCCCCGAGAAGAAACACAAACCCACCCACTAGTTGTGGACTCATAATCCGCACAAATGAATAAACCCAAGAAGCTACGAGTCACTAACGGGTCTCGGCATATTATCTAGACAGGTTATATGACTCGATGATCTCCGGGGAATTTTCATTCTCATCCGCGTGCCAGGAGTCAAAGCCTAGCCCAGTTAAGTACAGATTATCATGAAGCGGAAATTGATATGTACGGCAAGGTTTGGTACTGTTTACCGGGCCGTTGCACGGAACTCGCACACGTCATATAAAGTTTATTTATTTGACCCATTCGTTTTGCAAGTTTGATATTTTACAGCGTAAAGCGTAGTTGACGAGAATCAGGGAATGGCAGGGGGGTAGGAGGGGAGACTAGCACTCGAAACGGGCAAGGCTAACGGGCAAGGCGGGGGAGGGCGGTTCTGAAACACGAGGTGTTGAGTCTGGGCCTGGAATGAAGAAGATAGTCATGAAGCGGGATATTTCTTGCATAACGGCTGTCTCAACGGCTGTTTTAGTCTGATTTTAGTCTTATTATTGCGATGATCAGTCTCCTTTTCTTTTCTTTGGCTTGACTGGATTGGTTGAGATCAGAATCCTTGTGAAGAGTTGTTGTAAGTTTCGCCCAGCTTTCAGGTGGGAACCTTGGTGGGGACGAAGGTATTGATTTACATGGCGCAGGGAGTAGAGGGAATATCCTTTGAGAGAGTGGGTTGTTCTAGACTGGGTGAGAATTACAGGAAATGGGATCCTGGAGAAGCCGAGCGCCGATTTTTTGATGATAATATGAGCATGATGATTATGATGGGAATGTATACTAGTATGAACTTTTTCAAATTGATTTTTGAATATCAAATGCTAGCTAGGAAAGATATAGTAGCCATGATTTGAATGGCATACCCGCAGATGCTAGATCCAAATACTTTCGTGGCTTAAACTTTGGTGATTGTTTCGCCAAGATTATCTTGGCAGAACACATTTTTTCTTATCGTAACGTCGTAGATTGTTTATTTTAAAAGTCGAGCCATTGCGAGCTTGCGCGGGGCTCAGACTAATGCAGGCAAGTCTTGAGTACCAAGAGCATGTGCGATTCCACCCGCGAAGAAACTGAGTTCATCAGGAAGGACGTCCACGCAGCCATTTGTCAGTCGGTCGAGAAGGAAGTGCTCGATTTTGTCGAGTAGAGCTTGGTGTGGGTTTAGATTTGAGGATTCTCCTTCATTTGAGTCACTGGACACCGCAGAATCAGTCGAATCTTCTTTGCGAAGTGCGATGAGATCATCCAGTTCATCCGCAGCAAGAAGGTTCCGGAAGACACCGATGACGTGGTTGAGGACTAAGTCGAGGTACATGCAAGGGGGGTCATCTGGATGCATGGCCTCAGTTTCGTGGCCAAGTCTGATGTTGTCTGCTTGGGCACGGAGGTATGTTTTGTAATTTGAGTCGGCGATGCCATGAATCCCGTTCATGTACGCGATGAAGAGGCGTTGGTCAACATCCACTGCATCACGAGAGAAGTCCTCAAGTTGGGGTGCGTTTGAGCGAAAGACTGCCTCGCGATCTATGTCGCATTCTTCGTCGGATTCCTCTACATCAGACTGCCATGAGCACTGCAACGAACCGGACTGCTGGGCTAGAAGCATCATTTCATGGGCGGTCATCTCGGTATGTGAGCCCGACTCATCCCCGGACAGCTCTGTGTCCGGGGTATCGATATATTGAATTTGAGGGTCAAAACGGACCGAGGCTTCAAAGCCGATAAATGAGTCGTCGAATGAATCGGTATGGTCCTGGCGGGTTTCGGGGACATCATCTGCTGTTTCTTCGTCCCAAACGGAAAAGTCAGACATGTCATCTTCGTCATTTTCATCTTCATCGGATAGCGCATCGTAATCAAGGCCGACATCGTCGGAGCCATAGCCAGACTCGGATGCAGTGTCCTCGTCTGCATCTTCTTCATCCAAATCGGTGGATGGCTTTTTCAAGATGGATTTCAAGAACGGATGTAAGGATGGCTCTTCGCGGTTTGCGATGCAAGTCGAAACACTGGATTGTAGTGGTGCTGTATTGTTGGACGAGACCGAAACTTCGTCGGAGCCATAGCAGCTGTCTTGCGAGAATGAGACTTCGAGATGAGCGAGTGCAGAGGAGAGAGAATCCCATGACTCGTGATGTTTATGGGATGGAGCCATGTTGGGCGCGATCTCCATGATGGCGGATGGAGTTGAGGATACTCTAGATGGTGGTAGGATATTGTTGTTTAGTGGGGTAACTGCGAACCTTTTGACACTGATCCTGACAAGGCAATGTCCTGGTCTAGATCCGCAGCGAAGCGAAATTTGAGCGGGTTCAGTTAAAGATCAAGATAACAGAAGAGTATTGGCGTCTGAGGCCTCCAGGAAACGGGGAGAGTTCCATGGTGAAGTGAAGATGAATCGTGTGATCAGTCTAAGGACACTTGACGGGGGTGACCCCAGCAAGAATACAAGACGAATACATGGTTTGTGTGTAATATGTGAAGTTGGAAAATTTGTGTTGAAAAAACGCCCTTTCTCCGTGATCAGGCGTAGCAAGAGGGGAGAGCTCGATCCAAAATGATCTGAAGTGTTAATCTGAATGGTTTGCAGTGGCTCACAGCCCGGTTTGCGGTGGGAAGGCGGTTCGGTGACGTTGGAGTTGAGTGGTGAGACGGGAAAGGTGGAAGGTGGCGTGGACGAGTTGGGGGGGGGGGGGGGGGGGAGGTTTCAGACTACGCGATGAAAACGGCGCAGGAATGCCCAGAAGGCTGTGTGTGGACTCTCGAGTTCTTGAAGATCGCGAGTCTCGGGGCGTAGACTGCAGAGGGGAGAGTTGAGGGGGAAATGGAGAAGAGATTGGAGAAGCAAGAAAACCCACGTTGCGCGGGGTTCACAGTCGCAAGAAGGTTGAGTCACTTTGCCGGAGTCGGAATCGGGAAGTGAATGAGGTGTACTTCCAACCAGGCCACCAACTCGACCTTCAAGGCAACCTTTTGTAGCAGCAGTCTTGGGAAGGAATACAAAAGAATAAAATTAACTATTTCTATTAACACCCCCTTTTTTTGGCCCTCTTTCTTACAGAGTCCCTACGCCATTCGCTTTTCTTTTTTCTTTTTTCTTTTTTTCGCCTCTCGGAATCGTCATTCTGAGTCAGCCGGCTATCCGCTTCCCTGGAAGGTTCCAATTTCCGGGTCGATGCTGACCGGGGCCTAATGTTTACAAACCCAACATGATCCATGATTTTTGATGTTGGGCTGTCAATGCTGTTCATTGAATGTCGCCATTCGATTGATTGAACGTGTCTTCACCGACATGGAGAGCCTTTGCCCAACAGCTTCCTGATGTAAGGGTGATGCTGTAAGGCTTCTCTAGCCTGGTCTACAATAATAGCCAAGCCATGCAGTGAAACTGCTGATCGGGCTGGAAGAGATAACAGAAAGAAGATAAAAGAAAGCAGCCAGAAAGTGGCCCCTGCAATGTGATACCTCGACTTGGGTCTCTCATTTCCTCCGCCTTCCCATTAATTCCAGTTCTCCAGTTCTCCAATGTTCGCATATGCATAGACTACATACAACGTGGGCGGACCCCATCCACACTTTGCTCCTACCATTCAAAAGAACAGGGCCCTGAGGGCCTATACTTAGGTTGAACTATGTGACGACCTCTCCCAACGAGGGCTGAGGGCCCCATGGACCAAAGAAAAGAACCGCTCGTAGATGTGCTCGGGCCCTATACATACATACAAAGGACGCACATTGCCTGTTGGAGAAGGACCCTCCCCGGATTGGGATAACAGTTGTCGGGCTCTACCAAGGCTCTCCCATCATATACCAAACAACGGACAGTCCTTTGTTCCAACGGTTTGAATCAGCCTCAGACACTAAAAGTATGCTCGGCCCCTGCGGAAACGCCTCGGGGGGTATTCCGAATGGTTGATCCACAGTCTATCACTGTCCCAAGAGGGCGTTATCTCCAGATCTCCAGACCTGAAGAGGCTTGTTGGCTGCATGCGACAAAGTCTGCAAATCGATCACCTAATAAAGCTCCTGTCAATGTGGATAAATATAGAATTTAGGGGTCCGTTCGAAAGGGCCAAAGGATCATCATTGGCTAAACCACCTGCAAGTTCGAGAAGACGAACTTGAAGCCTCCAGGCTCATTGTCTTCTCCGGACAGATACCTCAGGCTGCATCGCTGTGGAATTCTGAAATTAATGGAGATCCTACTGGTGCATACTTGGTGGGGGCGTGACATTCCGGTTCACCTGGAGCATTCCAGGGCACATTCCAGACCTAACGGCCATTATTGCATTGGACGCCACGAATCTTGAATGGGATGAATTAGAAAGAAAAACGAATTACAGTGTGGGACAGGGACAAGATCAAATGTCAAAGATTACGGATCCTACCGTCTGCCGAGTTAACCTTCTTTGGCTGATGGCTGATTATATTGCCGTGGTCATGACGCATACACTGTCGATATTGCGATAGATGGGGCGTCAACACCGGGGGGAAAATTCATATTCTTGGTCGAGCATACCTACGTGATCTCCCACCGCTTCCTTAGGTAGTCGAGTCGTCGGATCTATACTCAATCCTGCAATGATCCGTTATGAAAGTGCGCTTGATAGCCATCTAGCGTGTTAGTTTGACATTGCTTGAAGTCTCCCCCAACCCCCGCCACACTGACTTATTCAACTGGTAGCTGCGTTTGGTTTAGTGAAAGAGGGTTGCATTCTATCCGGTGGCTATCCGGACCCAAGCTCATGACAAAGGTGGGTCAGATCGAGCGGCTCTATCAACCAGTTCTCTTGAGGGAGGCTCTATGATTGGTTTGCCAGCTCTGGGAAAGACTTGAATCATTCTTCGCGGCATCGGTGGATCCTTGCAATGGGCCAACCGGATTACACATCTCACATTCCTCAACTCTCGGAGGGGAGGTGAAGAATGTAGAGGAAAAGTACGAGGCTGGGATGCCTCAGCAATTCAAATAGTGGCCTGGATCTGTTTGTTTGCTTTGCTTTCTTTGCATACTCTGCAGTGTTTTGATTGATTGTCTTACCATCAAACACCAGTTCCCCACCCTTTCTTTTGCAGCTTTTGCAGCCTTTGCAGCTTTGACAGCATCTCTAGTTTTGCATACTTTGCATCACCTTGCATATCTGCATCTTTTGACATCTTGGATCTCCGTTGATCTCCGTTGATCCACTAAGCCCTAAGTAACCTGTCCCCCCGAGCCGCTGGTTCTTGGTTACCAATCACCTCCTTTGGTCCACTCCCCGGGCGTTCTCATTACACCTCTACCTTGGATTTCCGCAAACGGACAAAAAATCCGTCAAGATGTTTGCCCAGCCGTTCGATCATTCGTTCAATGACATCTTCAACCAATATGTTGAAGCGGAGTATTCTGGCCGTGAAAGCAACAAAGACTCATTCAACGGCGATTTTGACCAGCTCTTCCCGCTTGACTCGTTATCGAGTGACTGTGGCGATCATTCCCCCACTGGCTCCACTTTGAAGCCCCATCAATCACCGCAACCCTGGACTAAAGACTGGTCCCTGCAGGAAGACGGTGCCCAGTTTGCTTTTCAAGACACCATTCACCCTTCTGCCATTTCTGACCTCGGTCTGAATAATAACTTTGAGGTTTCTTCTCAGCCCCAAACTACTACTGGAACAAACGGGATTTCATCCAACTCTCCATCTACCCCGCCAGCTACCCCCCGCCGCAAAGCTACTAAGAGTGCTATTGTCACTCCCAAATCTATCCGTCATCGTGACCCCAACGAGCGTCGCGCACTTCTGCGCAAGCAGAGCTTTTCTCCTAGTTTGATGCGCTCTTCCAACCTCAACAAAGGAAGAATGGCATATCCCGAGGCCTGGGCCCAGCGGATCCAGAACTTCAACCTGGTCGGCTCAGATGATCGCCTCCCTTTGTCTCCCCCACCTTCTGATGTTCTGATTAAGCATGAGAACATTCCCGCCGAAACAATGAACCAACATCATGACTCAGTTGAGATGCCTCAGTTCTTCCAACAATCACCAGCTGTCTCGATGCCCTCACCTTCTGTTGGTGCACTTGCACGACACCAGCAACAATATATGAGCCACCCAAGCACCTCCACTCTGAACAACTCCAGCCCTCCTTCTGCTGATGACATCTTCTCTTCCTCATACTCCTCAGATCCTCAATCTATTTCATCATGGCAATCCGATGCACTTGGCACCTCTATCTCCTTCACTCCCGATCTCCAAGCACATGACCAGGCCTGGTGGTCCCCCATGCCTAATAGAGTCCAACAACAACAACAATCACAAAATGCCTACCAATCAATGGTCACTTCTCCTACTCCCCAGCGCCATATGCCAAGCGTTGGGTCTCAAAGCGATATGATGCAAGGTGGACTGATGATTCAGATGGAACCATCATTCGAAAACTCCACCGAAGCTTCTTTCTCCAATACCATGATGCCTGCCACCCACAAGTTCATGACACCTGCCACAGTGCCTCAGACTCACGCCTCCCCATCTCCATCATTATCTCCCAAGGCTGGCTCACCAAAGAAGGCCAACCACCGCCGCACACACAGTCGCAAGCTCTCAGGGCAGAGCTCTAATGGTCCCAAGCCAGCCAAATCTACAAGTCCCCGTGGGGCTAACAAGTCTGCGAATGTCTCATTCGTCAACTTTACCGCTCATGACAGCCAAAGAATTCTCACCGGTGTTGCACCCTCTGGAAGTTCCAAGACAAAAGCTCGTCGGGAGCAGGAGGCTCGCGATAGACGCCGCAAGTTGAGTGAGGCTGCTCTCATAGCTGTCCGCAACGCCGGCGGCGATGTCGAGGCTCTCGAAGCCGTTTTCTGCTGAACTAATTTGTTCTCTGATTAATTATTTATCCTTTCTTTGATGTTCTTTAGAGCCGGTGTTCTGGGTTGATATCATTTGATTTATTTGTTCTGGTCGTTCTGGTGTTTTGATTTTTTTTTGGCCTTCGGGCCCCGGGCTATACTCCAAAAATGTTAGATGTATTTTTAATGTCTAGACAAATCCATGCAGAAGTTCAAGTTCTGCATATAGCATTCAAACCCCCCTAAAAATTTCCTCTTTCGGTAATTAAAGATTTTCATCCTAGTACAAGTTGCCTTGAGGCTTGTCTGCCTGTCTCAGGCTGCCTGTTTGATTTTCATTTCTTCCGAAGATTTTCTTCCTCCCGATGAAATGGACGCCCGACTAAAAGCTATCAAATGCCAGTGGGACTTCGGACATGGCTCTTATTGTCTCAACAGCACTTGAGCTTGAATGACACAAAATACCCAAGAGCCCATGTATAAGCCACTTATACAATGCATCATCTTGCTCCATGTGGCAGCGTGCACACTCTTGTGAAATCTTGGCAGTCTAATTTGGCTCTTCTTATGCCTGGCACCACGGCCGTCTATAATGTTGCAGACAGGAACTAGCATAGAAAGGTAAAACTAGTCATTCAAGAAGTCTGAGTCTCGACCTCGGGAAGATGGTTGATAAGTGGGCAATCATGTCAAGATACCTTTATTTGAAGTCCCAAGTTAGGGATGCATGTTTCCAAATGCCTCTTGATGTACTAGAAAGTCCCAGAAAGGAAGATATCATTTCCATACAAATGATTTCTAATATTTGCAACATTAGAATTGAACAATCTGAGTAGGTACTCTAGCTGCAAGCCTCCCTATTTACAGAGCCAACAGGCTTGAGCAGTATTTTTATAAGAGGTAATATACAGCGTGCCAGTGGAAAGTTGTTTCCTGTTCTGACATGAAGTTGAAAACTTCATTCTTCACCTTGTGAGCACCGATCGATCTAGTACTTTCCAATCTGAACAGTCGTATGTTCGTACCTACCATGGACTTTTACTACTTGACAACAGTCTACCTCTAATACTAGTGCACGTGTGTACGACTCATCCATGAAGATTAGAATACTCAAGTATACGTACCCTCAAAATTCAAATCCCTGTCTTATATGGATATACATGAACCAAAAAAGCTGACGCTAACTCCCAGCAAATTGTGTCTTGATGCCTTCATGTACATCGTACTTAAAACAAGTAAACGGGTGGTCTAATCTGAAGCAAAGTCTTGTAAATTTTGAAGTGACGATGTGAGGTGAATATTAAGTATCACAGATTTTAGCTTTTATAAACATATTCTATACTTTCTCAAATAGCTCTCAGCCCACTGATTCCAACGATGTATACCTGGCCTTTTCAACTGATGCTTTTTATGATGCCATCGGTGCTGATTCCAAACTACTATATAAAGAGCTTCGCCCTATTCCCTCTTTCTTCTTCTTCCTTATTCCTTGTGCCAACATCTGACCTGATCTTGACACATACTACTGCTACACCAAGGTATGTTTCTGCTGTGCTATTCTCTGCTGCATGATCATCCACACCTTTGATACATTCGTCATCTCTTCTCTCTGCGGTCATACTTTTGGCTACATACGCTGGCTTACGGCCATTTTCTACTTCTCCGTTGATATCACGAGTCTCTTATCTTCTCTTCACTTTTCTCCCTCCATTCCAGTCTTTCTTATCCCGTTTTTTTCGGGCCAAAACAAGACAGATCGGTGTGTCTATCGTTCTCTGCCCTCTGCGACTGTCTGATTTGTGCTATATTGCACAATATCATTTGTGGCGGAACGCACACACTGCACTTTTCTCTATTATCAGGTCCGTTTGTTGTTTCTTCCACTCCCTTCCCCACATGCCCCCATCCTTACGTCTCCGCGCCAACGCATCAACTTCTTCTTTGCTTGTCTTCCCAATCCTGCAGTGTTTGCAGTTCACTATCTTCGTTCGTTCAAGTTCTGGTGTATGCTTTCCCTTTTGTCCTTGTTTCTTGTTAGATTTTCCTATTCCTGTTTGAAATGATTACGGCTGACCTGGTACTAACGATCCTTAGATCCGTTCCTTTTTTACTTTTTCTTTTTACTCAACTTCACTGATATCTTCCTCGCGGGGAGGAGATTCCTACCCTGTGACATCGATTACTTCTCTTCAAGTGGCGGCCAAAAACACCGCTTCCTTTCTTGGGACAGCGTCTTCAGATACGTTCCCCCCAGTGAGGAAATTCTTGCTCTGTGATACCCATTCCTTCGCTCCCAACGGCGGCCGGCAACACCGCCTCGATTTACTAACAGCTTCCTGAAGGCGTTTGCCGTGTGGGAATCTTCTGTTCCTAATCCTCACCACGACTCTCGTGCCCATCACCGCATCTTTCTACCCAAATCCCTCCTTTTTTTCTCAAATCGAACTTTCCCACGATCACTTCGTCTACCAATACACTTACCCAGCAGCACTAAGTCAACATGGCTTCAAATCCCGGTGGATATGGAAGAGGCCGTGGCGCCCCTCGTGGATCCGCATCGGACAGGCCTCAACGTGGAAACTACCGTGGTGGCAACCAACCTTCACGTGGCGGGGGACCTAGAACTGACTATCGCCCTGGAAATGCCCCTCGAGCACAAGCAGCTTCAGTTGAGTAAGTCTATAGCCTCTGTGGATTCCAATGATATGTTGCTAACATGTTTTGATATAGCACATTGTTCGCACAAAATGTCAAGTCCAGTGATAGTACAGTTGAGGCTTTTGAAGATGACTGCGTCAAGGAGAATGTCCGTCATTGGCCTAGACCCTATCCTTTCCCGGGGCCCACAGACGATGACATGAAGAAGTTCGAACCAATCCGCCGTCCTTCATATGGAAAGACTGGAAGGAAACTGACTGTGCGAGCAAACTTTTTCGACATCTCTTTTCGTGATTTGAACAAATCATTCTGGGAATATTTCATCACTATTGAGCCAAAGCCATCTGGCAATCGGATGACGAAGTGTGTCTTTGAACTCCTTCTAAATAACGAAAAAGTCAAAAAGGCCTTTGGCGCATCGGATATGTCGCAAACATTAGTGGCTATCGGCCAGTTGCCAACAGACCAACCTCTCAAGATCATCGCCGAGGGGAATGGCCCCAGAAAAGAGTTTGTCGTTAGCCTGAGAAAGATCACTACTTTTACCCCTAAGGAAATCACGGACAAACTGAGGGACGTCAATCAAAATTTTAGCAAGGAAGATATCAATAAACTCCGCGTGCTGAACATTGCACTGACCCGGTGTCAATTCTTGGATAAAGGTGTGGTCACCACTGGCCAAGGCCGACAGAAATACTTTTGGATTGATGACCGCAGACAGTCTGCCCCTCTTGGAGTTGGCCTTGAAGTCCTTCGGGGATTCTTTTCGAGTGTTCGATTAGGTGGCCACAGGCTGATGTTGAATCTCAATGTCAACCATGGGACTTTCTTTGCTCGACAGCACATGGTCGAGTTGACCAATGCTTTTGTGAAGGAATACGGTGAAGATCGATCGTTATTTCACCGGTACATCAGAGGTATACGAATCGAGGTCACCCATCTCCCGGCCGAGAGAGATGAAAAAGGCAACACCAAAAAGGATAACAAGGGCAACCCAATCTTGCAAAGAAGATCAGTCTGGGGAATTGCAAAAACTACCGATGGAGCAAATGAGCGACATCCGCCCCGAGTTTTGCGCGATGGCTCATCCCCGAAAAACGTTCAATTCTGGGAGCAAGATAGGAATGATGCTTCAAGGGGAAGATACACCAGCGTTTATGAATACTTTCAACGAGGTACGTATTTGTATTCCACCGGATACAGTTATTCTTTTGCATTCAGTGGATTAAGATGACTAAAACTTTAACAGAGTACAGAATGGATTGTCGAGAAGTCAAGCCGGTCATCAATGTTGGTAGTTCCAAACGACCCATCTACCTTCCTCAAGAAGTTTGTCAGATTCCCGAAGGCCAGGTATTTCATGGGGATCTCGCTACTATTCAACGCCAAAACATGATCACTTTTAGTTGCCGCAAACCGCCAGACAACTATAAATCTATCATGGACGGTGGCCTTCGAATTATGGGTATCCAGGACGACCGCGTACATGAGTCCAACTTTAAAATCGCCAAGGAGATGATCCCAGTTCCCGCTAGACTTCTTCCATCTCCCGCCCTTATGTACGATAAACAAAAGAAGGTGCCTCGCGATGGTGGCTGGAACCTGAGGGACGTGAAGTTTACGCAAACACCGGAGCCGATGGATTGGCATGTGGTCGTATTTTTCAACCCACAGAGAACCAAACAAATCAACGCCGACCCAAAAACGCATAATTATCTTGATGATGATTTGGAAAGATCAGTCACCAACTTCGGGAAAGCTTTGAGAGATGTAGGAATGCGATGGAAATCGCATACGACTATCAAGAAGATCTCATACAACAGCAGTGATTACCGTAAGGGAATTGATAAAATACTGGAAGGATATCCGTGCAGGTTTCTTTTAGTTCTTATGCCTGAAAATGACGAAAAGGTTTTCAATCATATCAAGTGGGTGAGCGACTGCCGTGAAGGATTCTTGACACACTGTTGCAAGATTGAGAAGTTCATTGGGGCAAATGACCAGTACATGGCCAACAATGCCCTGAAGGTCAACTTGAAGTTGGGTGGTATTTGCCAGATTCTTGAGCCCAGATCAAGTTCGAAACTGTTGACTGCGGGCCACACAATGGTTGTTGGCCTGGATGTGACTCACCCAACCGGAATGGACTATGCGCAGTTCCCAAGTATTGCGGCTATCGTGGCGAGTGTGGATAGAAGATTGGGGCAATGGCCTGGAGAGGCTCGTATGCAAGATTCTCGGAAGGAGATCATCCCTTCGGTTGGACAGCTGCTCGTGGGTCGTCTTAATCGATGGCGTAAGACTAATGGAGCCCTACCAAAGAACATTTTGATCTACCGCGATGGTGTGAGTGAAGGCCAATATGCAGCAGTGGCTTGTCAAGAAGGAAACCTGATCCGAGATTCCTGCCGACGCCTTTACCACCCTGGACCTCAGCCAAAGCTCACAATCGTTGTGGTTACCAAGCGCCACCACGTCCGATTTTATGGTACCAACAAGAACGACGTGGATAAAAACGGCAATACACTCCCGGGAACCGTCGTTGATCGTGGCATTACGCGTCCTGCACTGTGGGATTTCTATCTTCAGGCACAGTTGGCGATTATGGGTACTGCTCGACCTGCTCATTATGTTGTGATGCATGATGAGATCTTCACTGGTAGCGATGCGGCCGGCGCTGGAAATCCTGCCGATTTGCTTCAAGAGCTGACCCATAGCATTTGTTACATGATGGGTCGCTGCACTCGATCTGTTTCATACAGTACTCCGGCTTTCCTGGCTGATAGATATTGTGATCGTGCTCGCCGGTATGCGAAGGCCCACTTCAATCAAGAGCAAGAATTGCGAGGAGGTCCACGAGATCACAGCATCCTGCCACCATCCCCGGAAAAGTTTGCTGTGCACGAGAAGAACAAGGAGAGCATGGTGTACATTTGATTCCGTTTGTCTGAGTTTTGTCCTGAAGACATCATTTAGAATTTGATGTTTGATCACTTTGATTTTCACATTTCATTTTGTATTTAAATTTGCATAAATGTCGTGGGGGGTTGTACATTTTCTGTTTTTTTGTTTGATTTCTGATACAATTTGTTTCTGGTATGTTCAAATTCCAAGGTTCAAGTTGTTGCCTGTTACCCCAAGTGGCTTCAGGGGTGGAGATGGTTTGTTTTCCATTACCACAGACAGAACAAAAAAAGAAAAAAAAAAAGGGGGAGGAAACACTCAAATTATTGGGAAAAGGGGAGCAGTTTGAAGATGTGAGACTTGTATCTCTGTTGTTATTCATTTGTACTTAGCATTTGCATTTCTGGCGTTCAAAAAAAAGAAAAAAATACAAATTGTCATGCCCGCTTGGGCCAATCACATCTTGTGCATTCTGTAATCGTAAGCCCAACAATCAATCTTCTACAGAATGACCATATGAGAAGTCATGAAAATGAGGAGTTGAGATTCATGAAAGAGGCTGATCGTACATAGGCTGTAATATGGAACTTGGTAGGAGAGAAGAAAACAAAAGAAATCTAATGTACAAGAGCTTGACGTGGGCAAGGCTCGACATGAATACCCATCGTTTTCCTTTCGATGCCTTGAACTATACACTACCGGACACCTGGCAGCACAGCTTTCGGCCGCATCGGAATATATAAGCCAAACTTCCAATACACTCAGAAGAGCTGAGTGAGGCGTAGCCTAAGAAATGCCACCTGTGGTGTATAGAGAAGCATGCCGCAGCTATAAGATGACTATTCTGCCATGGCTGCTGTGGGATTTTATAAAAGATTTCATGGAAGATGCAAATGTCGTAGTTTGGGATAAGAAATTTCAGCGCTGCGATGTCGGATTCCAGGCTTCAGGTTGCCATTCACCCCCTGATGACTGTTTGTCGGCTTTTGCCCAAGGGTTGACTTCCTTCTCAATCTTCGGGGGCGGGCTGGTAGGCTCGGGTTCTGGCGCCCGGGCATTGGATGAAGGAGCGGCTGCCGATGTGGCCGTCGATTCGGAGTTGATGTGCGCGGAAGCGGCAGAGCCAGAGTCAATGCCCGGTGCTTCTTGCTGTTTTTTTGGTGTGTCAAGGTAGGAGGGTTTGCTAGCCCAGCGTTCGTCGGCGAGTCGGGCGAGCTCTTTCATCTGCGACTGGCGGATCAGATCTTGTCGCTGTTCTTCGAGCGTCGGTGCGGTCGGGCGAACGTATCGGAGCCACTGATGCCATTGCGCTATACACAGAAATAAAAAGATCAGCATCGAGTAATGTGGCATATCCGCCAGCCTACTTATTTTTGTTGCTGTAGGTCCACGCATATAATTTTTTGGATGGATTCAAACTCACGAGAAACCTGGACATCTCCGTAGTGTGTTTTCGGGTCGAATTTAACAATGCGCCTGAATCGACCGGCATTCAGCTGGTCTTTAAACTCCCAGAAGGTGTTTCCAGCAAGGTCCTGGCCTGAAGGGTGGCGGCGATCATTAGCAACGCGGAATAAGAGCCGAGGCATATAGTGCCGGACGAGACAGAGACAGAAACTCACCGACCATGTAGGCTTTTCGCCAGGGTAGCCGGAGACTTTTCCACTTGAACCAGAGACTGTTCACCATTGTTGTGTTGATCAAGAGTGGAGGTCGCGAGGATTGAAGCGTGGAGAAAAAAAGTTGCGGGCCAATTGAGCCAGAACGTTAGGAACGTCATCGGCGGAGCCCAATAAACACAGCCCCAGGCATTCCATTCCATCTTCTTTCCCCCCAACTTCCTCTCTTCCTTTCTTCAAAAACAGTCGGAGGAACACTTGGGAGAACCAGTTGCGCCGAGGATTGCATATTCCATCTGTTGGCTTTCAATTCATATTTTGAGTGCCTTTTCCCCATATTTTCAATCCTCCGATACCCAAGTCTCCACACACCCGGGCCCATTAGGCACGCGCGGACACAGGGATACTCGTTTGACACAGGGGCTAGACGACACCATCACCGCTGCTGCATCCCAGCCGGTTCGACTTGCAAGCCTACGTTCTAATACTCAACATGGCATCGGTATCATCCTTGGACAAGGACTTGCGCAATATGCGCCTGTCCCGCTATACCCCGCAGGCAGCCGCGGAAGTACGTGACTGGATCGAGGATGTGTTGCGCGAGAAACTTCCGTCGTCCGATCTACTCGAAGGACTGAAAGATGGAGTGGCCCTTTGCAAGTAAGTCCGAATTGCGATCTCCCGCTCCTCGCATGCATGTATGCAATTAGAACATGGACTAACGCCTATCTTCCCCGTGTTTACTAGGCTAGTCAATATGGCCGTGTCCCCGGGCGTGAAATATAAGCAATCGTCAATGCCTTTCGTCCAGATGGAGAACATCTCGCATTTTCTACGAGCCTGTCAAATGGCGCCGATCAGCCTTCCGCCGCATGACGTTTTTCTTACGGTTGACCTCTACGAAGCGAAGGACCCCGCGCAAGTTCTCCAGTGTATTGCTGCGTTCAGTCGGAGAGCCAATGCTTTGCAGCCCGGTGCGTTCCCACGTACCGTTGGCCCACAAAGTAAACGGGGATTGGTGAGCCCCAATGCGACAGGGTCTTCGAGCCCTGGATCATACACTCGGCCAGGCCGTGCATCGAGCAACGTTAGCGATAACTCAGGTCGGCAAGGTAGCCCTGCCAAATCGTCAGGGTCATTTAGCTCTTGGGCCAAGAAGGATGATCAATCGAAGACAGCACCAGCTTGGAACATTCATCAATACGGCTATATGGGTGGTGCTAGCCAGGGTAATCAAGGCATTGCATTTGGTGCTCGTCGCCAAATCACTACTCCAGGCCCGGCTGTTCCTAGTTTGGCAGAGAAAGAGAAGCGTAGAAAAGAGGAAGACGATAGAATTCGACAAAATGCGGAGAGGGAGGAAGCTGAACGAGCCCATCAACGTGAAATTGCCGAACAGGAAAGCCGTGCCAAGGCTGAAGAGCAGCGAAGATGGGAAGAAGAGACCGATCGACTAAGAGAGAAAGAGCGACGTGAAATGGAAGATGAGAAGAGAAGATGGGACGAGGAAAAGCGCCGATGGGAGGCAGAGGAGCAACGCCGACTAGCAGAAGAGAAGGCAACGGAGGACCGTCTCGAGCAAGAGAGACAACGTCGGAAGAGCGCAAACGACTCTCGTCTTAATGGCCAATTCCTCAGCCAGTACCAGGCCGGCCAGGCTATCAATAATACACCTGCTACTTCAAACGATGAGACCCCTGAAAGCCGTCGCATTAAAGAGCTCGAGCGCGAGCTGGAATTAGCGAAAGAGCGTGAGCGCAACTATCAGAACGACCGGCAAGGGTCACAACCGCGCGATGAGAATGACGTGAATTCTCGTAGCCGCAGCCGTGGACGTCCTGTCCCTGTGCCTCCGAAGCCAAGCTACAGTTTTTCTTCTCTTGAGCAAGAACGACGCATGCTTCGTGGTGAATGGCAGAAGAATCAAGACATGCCAGCGACAAATGAGACGCCGGATTATAACGAAGAACAAGCTCCACCTCTACCTTCACGTCCGCTCCCGGAGCCTGTGCCCAGTCAACAGCAAGCACCGCCTCTTCCCGTTAGAGAACTTCCACCTGCGCCTCGCCCTCTTCCAGACCCGGTAGCATACTCTGCCAACCGTGGTCAAAACCGCACCGACCGCTTCTTAAACTCCAACCCAGCACCCGCAGCACCAGCCCCTACTTCACATCGGCCGCAAGACTACAGCTCCACAGCTGAAATAGACGCAGAGAACAACCGCCGCGAAGCTTCACAGCAAAAGACACGTGCTGGTGGCTGGGCTTCAAAGTCACTGTTAGAGCGTGAGATGGAACGTGAGCGAGAACGCCAACGCGAGTGGGAGGAGAACCAGAAGGAAACACAGGCTGCTGCACGCGATACCTCTCACGGTTCCGGGCCGGGTCAATCATGGGATGTCCATCAGTATGGCTACATGGGTGGGGACAACCAGAACCGCGGAGGTACAGGATTAGGTATTGGAGGTGCCAGACGCCAAATTATTGGACCTCGACCTCCACCATAATCAAGCGCCGAGGCTGTTCGAGTTGAGATATCACATTTACTGCCCTTCCATTACTTCCTCTTTGCCTTTTCGTCCTACTTTGATATCTTTTTGGTTACAGACTTTTCCCAATCCCCTATGTTCACATCTTCTACTACTTGCACCGGCGATACGGATGTATTTTGCCCGCTATGATTCCCGAAAGCCTTGCTTCATTTTAATTTTTGTTATCTGGCTGCTTCTTGGCTTGTAGATATTTATACTTATAAATTTGGAATACGAATGATTGTTGTTCGACCTTCCATACTTTCAAAATCGTGCCTCATATTGATTTGCTACCTAAACCTCGGAAGAAACATGGGTATTACAGGAAAGAAGAGCAATAAACTTATTGGTATGACACCGGTGTATGCATCATCATAATCGTCATCGTCGTAAACCATCGCGAGACTTCTGTATCAAGCCGGAATTGCAGACTTGAACTTACAAAGCTCAAGAAGGAATACCAGTCTCTCGCCACTTTCAACCAACCAACAAGCCTCAAGAGGATGTTTATCTCGCAGGAGCTCATCCTGTACCCGATCTATTCGCCGAGAGATTCCAGACTCAATGGCCTCCCCAAGTGAAGGCCTGATGGCAATCATACCACTATTTGCCAGAAGGATCACCGTCGCCTCAAGAAGTAACGAGACCTTCGCATTATTCACGATGCTAGGCGATGCCGCCGCGTATGGAAGGAAACACTCCTCTAGTTTTGCCTGATTGAGACGCACGTCGTCCGAGTCTACGGCAGAACTCTCACGCAAGCTGAACAGCAGCTTCTCGCAAAGCGTAGCTTGCGCCGGCTCTGAGATCTCCGGCAAGACAGATGGGCTAACCAAAGCCTGAAAAATCGGTAGAGATAATGGTCGAATGTATTCAACGAAAAGATCATACAGATCGTACCAATTGATAAAATCGCGGGGAAGCCGCTCGGAGATATCAGACAGAAGTCCCAGAAATCTTTTGCGGAATCGAAGAGATGTCAGCCCGCCTATTGCGGCGAGTCCAACGCTGTGATGAGGCAACGAGACCTGCTTGGATTCCGCGAAGAACCCGTTTGTTTTTGAGGTTCTGGTTCCTCGCCTTGTCCGCTTCGTTCGTCGAGATTTACCATCTGTATTTGAAGGCGTGACATTGCCAGATGGCGAGGTTACCCCAGTTACTTCATCATCCGTCTCGTCCTGTGAAAGATAATCCCCGTACTTCTCTTGATCAATGTTGACTTCACGCTCTCTCTTCTTGAGCTTTTCTGGGGTTCGAATACTCTGAAGTTCCTTCTTGAATATCGCCCGGAACTCATTGACAGAGCTAGTACTTCCATCTGCAAAGATAGCTCGAAGAATCCTTCGATTCTGCCCAGTGGTACCCGAAGAGATGAACTGGAAAATCAAGCTGTCACGTAGAATATCAAGATCATTCTGCTTCCCACCGTTTTTCCGTCGGTTTCCATTTTGTTCTGGAACTCCATTCTCGGCCGTTTGAGCCTTTGATTCTTCGAATTGCCGTACTCGCTCTGCCCAGTCATCTTGCAGAATATCACACATATAACGAAGCCAGATCTGCCATCGTTCCCAGCGCTCAGGGTGAAGTACAGAGCAGTTAAACGCCCATCCGACCGCATGCCAGAAGTCGTCCGCGCGAGACCAGAGCGAATCCAGCTGGCCCATTTCCAGATTCAACGGCTTATCAGATCGCAGACTGCTATTTTTCTCTTCTGTCTGCGGCCGACGACCAGAACGTGATAACCGCTCCGCAAAAGAGAATGCGTGGTTCAATCTACAGTCTTGAGGTGAGACCAGAGTACTGAGTAGTCGCAGGAGCCGCAGGGAGAGATGAGCCGCATCCTTTTCTTCCGCAGACTTGGCACGAGTGGTAGTAGACGGGTGAACGAGAAAAGTCGTTGCGAGTGCGATGTGCTGTGGTAAAGGCACTATGATTTTGTCTGAAGCGTATGTGCCCGAGGCGACAGTACTAAACAAAAGGTTTAGTCCTTGGCTATCTGTTCTAATGCGTTAGTGGGGTTTATATGAAGATTGTGTCGGTGTGCTGGGTACGAACAAAGGCTTTCTTCAAAAAAGATTCCAATATTCTGGTTCAATTCAAAAGGAAGCTCCGCAGGCTTGCGATAGCTTTGGCCCCCCGGGGGCGCCATGGCGTCGAGATAATCCTGAGAAGCAACTGACATCGTCGCGGTTTCGCTCCGGCACGCGCTTATCGATAAGTGCTGAGTCAGGATGTGGGGGAGCTTCTAAAGTTGGATCCTGGCCCTGGAGCCTGGGAGCCTTAGAGGTGGGGACAACTGGTAACGACTGGTAACAACGGGTAACGACTGGGAATTAGATCTGGAGAGCTTTGGGCTATTTTGATGGAAACAGAAGTGGGAGGCGTCAAGTGAGGAAGGGGGGACTAGGTTTGCGCTGGATTGGGAAGTAAGTCATGGTGGCGTGTTGCTGGTTCCTTCTCTCACTTCGATGTGCCTCGCACAGCAACTTGAACAAGACACAAGATACAAAGAAATACACATTGTCCATGCCAGGCCAATTGACGCCAATTTTATGCATTGGATTATGTAATGGGATGATGATACCGTAGTACAATCTTGGAAGGAAGAGAAATATCATTAAGCCTAAATTGGTCCCCGCCTGTAAATCTTCTCGGTTTCACCAAATTATATCGCAGTGTTGCCCCGCAGCTGTCTACATAACTTATTAATATGCATGCCCACTTGCAGGTGGGTGGGTTGATGAGTCAGGAGAATACGAGTTTTACTGCCCAGGTGGAAAGAGTCATTCATGCCGAGACATAATTCGGAACCTTGGAAAGAATATGTCTAAGGTTGACTGTAAACATTGAAGCAGACTGGACATACAAAGCAGGACTTGGGCTCCTTTCAAATTCGACCTGCGGCCTGCCCTCTTCCCTATACACGAGCTAAATCAAGCCAAAATGGCCACCACTGGCGAGGAAGACGGAGTCAAGGACTTCATTATCGACCAACTAGCATCGACCCCTTACGCATGTTCATTACTCACCCGTCTGTCTGGTGGAACAGCGAACTTCATATATCGAGGGATCCTCTCTAGCACCCAGGATTCGATCATCATCAAGCATAGCAAGGATTACGTGGCGTCAAATCCGAATTTCAAGCTTGACACCGAACGATCTGTTTGTTTCCACCTTTCAGTATCAAGAATGAGACTCCAACACGCTAATAGGTTCTTAGTACTTCGAGGAAAGCATTCTGAAGGCACTTGGGGATCTTATGCCCTACTCACATGACAATATTGGTGTTCAATCGCCGCGCGTCCTGCACTTTAATTCTGACTCAAACATTCAGATTCACGAGGATCTTCCAAATTCAGTTGATCTGAAGACATATCTCTTGGGAAAGGCCTCGAAAAATGTATCCGAGTCGTATTCACGAGCTCTGGGACAGTCTCTAGGCGCATGGCTCCACTCGTTTCACAATTGGGGCATCAAGGCCGAACAAAAAGAGACTAGAGACATTGTTGGGAGAAACACAGCGATGAAACAGTTGAAATTCTACGTCAATTATCCCATGCTTCTGGAGACCATCCCCAATTTCCCCGAGATCCTGAATGAACATCGCACTGTCCTCGAGCAAGTCCGGGACCTTGCTGCCGCTGAGTTAGAAGACGAAACTCTGAATGAAACAAATGGTCTTATTCATGGAGATTTCTGGACCGGAAAGTATGTTTCCCGTGGGACGTTGAAAAAGACAAATCAAGATACTAACCTTACCACAGTGTCCTCATTTCAAGCAATTTCCCCGAGCAACCTGAAACCAAAATGTTTGCTATCGACTGGGAACTGACTCATATCGGACGCAAAGCATTGGACCTCGGGCAAATGATCGCAGAGCTATATGAGACAAAGCTGTTCAGAGGCGTTGAAGGCGGGTTATGGATTATTGAGGGGTTCTTAGACGGATATGGTTCATTGAGCGATGAAATGGCGTTCCGAACGGCAATACACGTTGGTGTTCATTTGATCTGCTGGGGAAGCAGAGTTGCCGATTGGGGCACTCAGGGACAAATTGAGGATGTCGTGAAAGTGGGTAGAGATTTGGTTCTACAGGCATGGGCGAAGAATAAGTCATGGTTTGAGCATGATGCGATGGGATGCCTTTTCAAGAAATGAAGTTGCTCTTGCTTTCTCATTGTAACAGGTGCACGGAGCTGCAAATAGGCACACAGTATCTTGTTAGTGGGATTTCATCGTAGTATGCATGCACATTAAGTTCATCCTGCAGGGAGCTAATAAGCTTGGCTTTGCTCTACGTATAAACTGAACAAACAATCTTATTTGAGCTCGAAAAGATAATTCGAACAATTTATAGAGTGAGCTAATTTGAGTGAGGAAATTGGACACTCGTACAGCATATTACGATCTTCAATGCACTGTATGGAATACAAATCTGCGATGATGCAATGTGCCCCCGCTTGGACCCAGCCGCCTGCATGACGGCATGTCTAGTAAATCTATGGGGCCATTTTTTTCTTATGAGGGGCAAATAATGGCCGAAGACTCTTG
Organism: Talaromyces sp. PF30-5; assembly: GCA_023626375.1. Classification (NCBI taxonomy): domain Eukaryota; kingdom Fungi; phylum Ascomycota; class Eurotiomycetes; order Eurotiales; family Trichocomaceae; genus Talaromyces; species Talaromyces sp. PF30-5. The sequence goes on from JAMAGU010000001.1 coordinate 2,797,644, forward strand.
TAAAGCTCAATTACAGACTCCAGAGAAGTAGAAAGAAGGATTTGCAGAACATAAGATATGCAGGGCTCTAAAACTGAACATCTAGACAAAGGACAGGCTGGAACTAAAAAGGGCCGAGCCCACGGCGTCTCATATTTGCTCAAAACAAGGGAGAAGAAAGGAGAAGGTTTGCGACGAGCCAATGGCGGATCGTACTCCGTGAGGAAACGCAATGCAATAAGCTCTTTACTTGAGAAAAGAGGAAGCGGAAAAGTTTAGGGAACGGTACAGAAGAATGGAAGACAGAGAGTGAGCTTCGAGTGGCCCAGATACGCCGATGTAGCAAAGAGAAGGGAAAGAAAAGGATGTGTTATGACTCCTCGGGTAAGTCGGAAAATAAACCTATTCGCAAACGATGCGACTGGAGAGATGTTAGCGAAGTTTCTTCAAATTTATACACCCTGGAGGGAAAAACAAAGAGAAAAAATGGGGAGGAGGGGAGTGAATTTATCCGGGGATATTAAAAAAAAAACATACAAATGGCAGTTTCGGGATAACCACTCCCAGCGTGGCCAGGACGTTGATGGTAAAGTATGTCAGGTCGTAGTGGGTATAATGGGTGCTCAGGAGGAAGAGCACAATAGGAACGCAGAGCAAGAACTTCTTGGTAGGTGTATATTGATCGCCATTGTCGATTTGCTCCCACATGTTGAGGTTATCGTAGGCGCCAGCGTTGAATTCGAACGGAATGCCCCGCACCCAGTGAAACATGAGAAAGGAGCCAAACATGTAGCTGATATTGGTGAGGGTCCATGAAGTCTCCTGTGAGACGCCGGGGATGATATCGTAGAAGATTTTGAGGGCGGCAATACAAACGAAATGGATGGTCCAGGCACCTAATCGCGCGACAAGCGTCTTGGTTAGCACATCGTGTTCAATACTCGCGGAAGTTTCCATGAGCTGTCCACCGTGTCCAAAGCGGATCGGTCGGAGAGCCAGGAAGGTACTGGGGCAGTTGCTACTCACCCTTCGCATTTACCCAGTTCGCATTGAGATTGGGCAATGCAGCTTGGTCGCTGGTGTGTTCGATGGATTCGGGGGGTTCTTGGTAGATAAGACTGCTGGACCGCCGGCGGCGGCCCTGCTTCTGGGTGTTGGGAGATAACCGCTGCGGCCCATCCATCTCGGGGGGGAAAGAGATGGTGCGAGGGACCAACAGGGAGGATTTAGCAGAGTCGGAAGCCAGTGTGACGGCGAGAAGGTGGTTGATGGGAAAAAGGAGCGTGGGGATGGAAGTGGCACACACGGCCCAGAACTGGAGAAAGGCGGATCGGCTTTCGGGGGTCACGGGGCAGTTTCTTTTTTTTATTCCTTCAACACGACGGGTTCACGCAGGCGAGTGGCAATGTTTTGGGTGAGGATGGCCTGGGGGCTGATAGCTTGCTTTTTCTTCTCTGCTTTCCAAGGAATCGAGTGAGACAGGAGGAAGAAATTCACGAGGCGAAGGTTGATCACGGCACGTGCAAGCAGCCTCAGTCCGCGCAGTCTGTTGGAGCTAAACAGTCTGGACTCGCAACTAAGCACCAATAGTCAAAGCCTCTTGCCTATTAATATACTGGATACTTGGGAATAGCCCCCTATTTTGGGGCTCCAGAACAATTTTAATTGTCAAGGACTGTTTAACATGATCGTGCTTTTCTTTTTTGGTTGACTAGTAGGAAATATGGTCATCGTCGCCATTTCATGACTATTTCCTTTTCCCCGATAGCTACAGCGAGATCCTCGAGTTCTCTGAATATCCACCACCAGTGTAGGCACAATGAATTTCGCGACTTCCGAATCTGTCTGATTACTGCCATCTCAATATTTCCCCTTTTAATCTAGTTAATCCACTATCTCGCAATCGACATCAACAGACAACGGTGCCATATGGACAGGCTCGCCAGTTCGTTGGCGGAAGTGCGGAATGAGCCAAGACCGCCGTTCATGCATGTTTCTATACAAGGTTACGCTCAACTAAGGCCGATTTCAGAATACACTACGACCATAAACTTGATTGAACATGCACGAATTCATATGTTACGATTTGAATATTTCTGACTTCCCCCGACTCGATATTTTGCCTCACGAGCTTGGCTTCCATGAGCTCAGCCACGTCGGCAATGTCCTCACTGTCTTGAATGGCCGAGTCGCAGTACTCTGCTCAACAGCATCAAGCAGCATTTTCGCATACACGCGACGCGAGCCTGGGCTCAAAGATTCAACTCGGGCAGAATATTCCTTTGAGAGAACATGACTCACTTCCCATCTCCCGTCTTCGAGCCCCTCCGACGACTCAATCGTATCCTCCATCTCTAATACCCAGTCTGCTTGTTTGGCCAGGTCACAAATCATCTTAGGCGAAAAGATTGATTGAATGTTGTCTCCATTGCCCCATGCGGTACTGGCTTCACTGCTATTAAGATCTGCCTGTGAAATCGCCGCCAGCATATGTGGCAACACCGCAATATCACTCTGGAGGTCGAGCGAATATTCCGCGACAAGAAGCTGACGTGCCCGTCCACGAAGGAATGACAGCATAGACAAGAGCATCTCTGGAGAGTATAGATACCACAGCGAGTGGACGAAGATGGCATAGTCGTAGGTCTCAACCTCTGATTGACAGAGTTCTTCCACGGTTGTTTGCTTAAATGTGATGCGATCGCCTAGGGGACAAGCCTTGATTTTAGCCTGCGATTCCCCTAGCGTTATTGGGGCACCTAAAATTTATTAGGAATTCTCTCAATCATCGCTAAGATACAGGGACTGCAAACCATAGTCCAGTGGCGCCGGATCAATGGCAGTGACATGGCCATTCTCCCCCACCAAATCAGCAAGAAGAACTGTGCAATCGCCTTGTCCACAACCGATTTCAAGAATTTTTGCACCTTGTGGAATATTGAATTGCCTCAAAATTGCAAGTCGATGCTCGACTTGCGCGTTGGACGACATAGATTCCAAAAATTGAGTTGCGACGGGGGACAACTCGAACGCCATGATGGTTATTTAGACTGAATATACCTTCTTTCTATGCGATCGAATCACGGAAGAGATATTTATAAATTTTAGTTGATATTTATCTTATATCAAAGATCTTCAGGAAGATACGTGTCAAAATGCCATTTATAAGTAGTAGTACCACTGGCAGCTACTAGACAAATACTAGTAGTATGAGTTGACACAGTATGACTACAGATGACACATCGGACTAATTTAATTACAATCAAAGGTCACCTGTTTGACCGAATGCTCATTGGTTCCAAATGCTTGACCCCGCTTTGGCTCCAACTTGAACTTGAAGGCAAGGTGGTTCAAGTTTGGGGCTACGAAATGCGCAAATCGAGCCTATAAGTTTAGCTCGGGGCTTAGTTTCGTTATGTTACAAAATGATGAACGCGATAATTTGCTTCGATTGATGGAATTGTTTTAAGGGGAGTTGATTTATTCAAATGTTGTGAATAAACAGCCCTTTGTTGGCGTACATACACAGCGCTTCAAGTTGAAGTGTGTTGATATCGCCGTGGTCAACTTGAACATTGGTTGAGCCGCTTGGCTGAACAGTGAGCAGTGTACTGACAAGTTTCAAGTTTTTTTATTGTCCAACTTTAAAATGCTGATCCAAGGGGCCTAACAAGCGACATTTTGAAGATCAATTTGAACTTTATGGGCATTAATCTGCACCGCCCCACTACAGTACCTTTACGCGGATATCTTATTCGCCAATATGTGAAAGGCGTAGTTTGGGGGCGGAATTCCCAGCTTCGAGCCCCGACCTGAGAAGAAAAGCTGCAGTAGCCACCTGCATAAATCTGGAAGGCCGTTAACCTTGAAAAGGGAATAACCTTAAATTTAGAGGCGCACAAACAGACTGATCATCTCTTTATCTTCATTTTGAATCTACCGAAAGCGCACAGCACAAAGTGATCTTCCTTCCACGAACGGCAAGCCAAAGAAGCAGGAACCCACCACATATGATGAGTGAGCATGGTAGCCATCCACCACAGGCTCAGCCTATCGCTTGGATACGATGGCTGGAGCCAGGAGAAGTCAGATCACGTAACTTTAAGCCTAGGAAGCCTAGGACCAAAGGGCAAAAGAGAACGAAGAAGTTGGAGGATTCGAAGTCAACAAGTAAACAGCAAGAGATAATAGTCAAGGCACCCCACTTCGACTTGATTGACTTGGCGGGACGAGACTTGAATACTCTGAAATGGGCTGTCGATTATCGTCAGTGGAACTCTGATTATTAGCCAAAAATATCTCATATAAACTGACCACGCTAGCAGTTCATGAATTTTGGTGGCCTAAGATGGCCTCTCTCCAACACCTGCTTGTGAAAGAGTACACCCAACACGTCTCACCTGGAATTTTCCAAGCGTTGGCCTCTTCACCATACTACGTACAAGATGCCATGGTTTGCATGGCAATTTTTCAGGAAATGTCTCGACACCGGAAAGATGACCTCCATTCCAAAACTCTCCAGACAAAATCTCTCTATGCCCGCGGACGAATGATTCGCAATCTGTCCGCAGATCTTGGTGACCCAGAGAAACGTAAAGGGGATTTATTATTCGCAGGGATCTTTCAGCTGCTATATAATGATGTAAGTCACCGTCCATCATACCCTGGGGGCTTATGAGATTCTCATTACTAAACGAAACCTACCACTCTAGCTGGGTCGTGGTATAAAAGATGGATGGCGATATCATTTCGCAGCCGCATACAAGCTTATGCATTTGAGAGGTGGTCTACGTTCCTTAGCGATGAACCCTGATAAACAGTTAATCATCCGCGCCTTTTTATAGTAAGTGCCAGACCAAAATCATGCTAATGATGCATAGCTTTGGGCTAAAGAATCCCGATGTTCTAGCACTGCGATAGTTGGCGACACCTCATCACCTGCAACATACCAAGCTCTAGCCCCTGAGGATGTTGAGCATCTACAATTACTCCTTGCGTTGGTGAATAACACTGGATTTGTCCTCACGGCATATCCTGTATTTTTCTTTCACCAGGCTTTGCGCATCAATCGACTTCGTTCGATGGCAGTAAGCCATGAGTATGAAGCCTTGCAGCAAGATCGAGATGAACACACACGGCAGGCATTTGAGCTTTTAAACGACATAATGAATTTCTCAGTTGATGAGTGGGTAGAGGCTAGGGGTCCAGGAAAAGACGACAACATGCTTCTAGGGCAGTCATACAAAAGCGCCACCTACATCTATTGCATTCTTTCACTCCAGAGTGTCGGGGTATTGCCATCAAAAAAGGGCGTATCCAATCCTCTAACCCAGACAGCTGCTTACGAAGCCCAATTTCTGTGCGACATTATAACAAACGGTCTCTCCAGCCAAAAGATCTCACTGCTTCTATTATGGCCTGTAATGGTTCTTGGTGTACAGGCAGTGTATGAAAATGAAACAAGGCGACAAATTGTGCGCGAGTGGGCAGATGAGATATACGCTTACACTGCCTCGTATTCTGTGTGGCATATGAAAGAAGTGCTTGAGAAGTTTTGGGCTTCTGGCAAGACACGATGGGATGATTGCTTCGACAAACCATATTTGTTCTCACCTACAACTAACATGGATAGTTCAACATTAGTGTCAACATAGTACACAAATCTCTATCACTCCTCGAATACTTGAAATATTTGGAGCGATTTCAATGGTCTATCTTAAACAGGATGTGGGCCTCGGTTGTATGGCTTGAGTTGCGTGAAATCAGCCGCAGCGGCTTCTTTTCCCGCCTCATCTGAATACGAGCTTGGAATAAGTCGATGCCCCTATTCGGACAAAAATAAAATGCACAGCTCCATACCCCTAACAAAGCCGGTCTTTTATTGGCAACAAAGGAATTGCTGCGATCGAGCAAAACTGCAATCTTACACGGATCTTAGCTATGTCCACTTCAGCGACAGATATAATCACCTATATTGATGTTCCCCTTGCAGTTCTTGGCGTTGTGCCCATCTTCTACTCATCTTGTCGAGCCCCTATGGACTCAGAGGCAGATACAGTCAACGCTCAAAAGACATAGACTCTCTGACTCGGCCGTTACACGAGTGAGTCTTATGGAGGGTATCGTCGGGGTGGAGTTGCAGCAGTTCACTGTCACCCCGCTTCATCGTGAGTTGGTTTATAGCTACTGGAAACTCAACAAGCTACCAGTCTCGTTCAAAGGTGGAATTTGGTCGATATTTCATTAGAATGGCTTAGTTACGGGGAAAGTGCTCTACCGTTGCCAGTTTAAAGATGATTTGACGGTGCCACAGGCCGATGTTGAATTTGAAGGACTTGTTTCGTTTCTAATTGATCGTGGTGCCGTCCCGGATGCACATGGATGGCATATACTGCAAACAGCGGATCTTTGGACACCACCTGGTACTCCATTGCTCCGTCCACCGCGGGGTATACCGGGAGTTGTACTTTTAGTGGTATCGCCTGACGATTCAGATGGCGTGTTAAACCTGCATGTCAAATGGAATGCGCAGTGGGATTTGAGAAATGCGACCAGCTTACCTCCTTTTTGGATGAGATTGGACCAACCACAGGAGACAGGGACGGGATATGAAAAAGCGTTTTCCAACGACTCTGTATCCCAACTAAACACTGACTTGATTGGTGATGATGAGCGCATAAAGACTTTGAGTCGTCAAAGCACTGCAGTCGTTGCTGATGCTACAGATGAACTAGAATCTTCAAATACTATACCATCGTTTCTTACAGCCATTGACAAGGCGAAGACGCTTGCTACAAAATCCGATAATGAGAGTGTTCGATCTAAAGTAGACGATGATCATGTGGAATGCGTCTTTTTCGAGAGTGATCATATCGTAACTAGTGAAAAACGAAATCTATCCCAGCTTGACGAATCCTTCGGCCTCTGGTTTGCCCGTGCTGCCTGTGCATTGAGCCAAGATGGGGACTTTGGATTGTGGAGCCTTGCTATCCCTAGCCACATTGCAGCATTTTCTCGTCAAAAGTCCATCCCATGCGGCGTGATGGTTGTTTTGCATCTAATAAACGAAGACAATGTTCCCCCATGGGCCTCGCCATCCCCAGAATTTGCAGAAAGCGCAATTTAATTTCAGCAGCGTATACAGCAAGAATCTCTGGACCGAAGAATGGAAAGAACCATGCCACCAGCGCAAGCTGCAGAGGCTAGAAAAATAAGAATGCTGCGAGAGAATCAACGGTTCCATAACAAACACCTCAAAAGAATTCAGGGCCAAGAGGAGTACCAACAGAGACGACTAATAGAAGCTATTCAAATTCAATACCCGCGGCTCGACAACAAGATCATTTCTGATGTTTGCCTTACTTATTTGAAAGACCACAACATCATACCTATTGATTATACGATTTACCAGGCAGCCCAAGCAGTGTTATACCGTAGTATTCATGACGAGGATCAAGCAAAGATAATCGCTGACATTCTTGAGAGATGGATGCTGTGGAGTCAATATGGGGGAATGCAGAAAGTCTAGTTGACGTTGCTGGTGGAGAATAAGGTCGTCTTCTGCTACGACTCGGTGCTGGTTGCGGTCGTACAACCTAACTTATAATCTGATTTGCTTGATTGTATGAGACTGTGGAACAGGGTACGACTTGGATAGCATTATCAGGCTAGGGCATTGAAGCAGATGAATTACCTATCAAACGAAGTGAATTTGATCAATTCTTTCAGCAACTTCCAGTACGTGATTCTTGGAACCAGTAATCGAAGATGGGGGCCAACACCTCCAAGATAACACGATGACATCCGATGTCCGGAGATCGGGGTTGTTTGATTTGCGTGGACGAATTCGTCTAGCTCCAAACCTTCAAATCGAATATCTTGAAGTCTAGGCACATGTCAAAATACGATGTTTCATTCCTGTCAGTGCCCTAGGTGCATGATTTAAAGGGTGTGTTGTTGAGAAACTCATAGATCTCTCAGTGAGAACGCTAAACTTTTATGACAAGGAATTCGACATTCCTTATTCTTTACCAAAGCTGGATATTGTTGCAGTCAACTGGTTCCGGACTTCACGGGCGCAATGGAGAACTGGGGCCTAATCCTCTACAATGACACTCGGCTGCTATTTGACCCGATGTCATTCCCGGTGTCATTCCCGGTGTCATATCAGCAACAGATTATTATGCTTGTACTTCACGAGTTGGCCACCAATGGTTTGGAAACTTAGTAACGATAGAGTACTGGGATAGTTAGTTAATTCCGGGAATGTGAGATAATATATTGGCTAATGCTCTTATCAGGTCTTTGGCTCAATGAAGGCTTCACGGATTGGATATCCTATTATGCCTGTAGTGTTTTCCATTCTGAATGGGGCGTTTGGAAAGTGTTTGTTGCGGGAGATCCTCCGAGTCAGCGGGGGCTGCCTCTGGATGTATTATCCTGTTTAAGTATCCATACATGATGATCGCGACATTGGTCAAAATTTTTGATGAAATCTCGTATACAAAAGGGTCTTGTATCTTGACAATAATTACTGGTGCTCTTGGCCAGGACGTCTTTTTACGTGGAGTAAGATAATATCTTAGAAGACATGCGTACAGCAACGCCAGAACTGAGGATCTGTGGATTGCACTATCTGGGGTAAGTGGCCAAAATGCAGCAAAGATTATGGAAATCTGGACGCATAAGGCAGAATTCCCCGTCTTTATTGTGACAAAGGCTGAGGAGTCAAAAATTATTCATGCCCAACGAAGTCTGGCTCTTAACAACTGAAGATCTGCAGCCTAATGATCTAATCAATGGTTTGCTGCAGCCGACGGCTTTGAGTGTTGAGAAATAGTCATTAGCTGTTGATCATATCATGGATTCCTAAACTCCAGGAGTGTGGACTCGACACGCCGTGTTGCTCCTCAGTGCTGTTAATTAGATTCGGAAGCCATTTTGATAATGAAGACCAGATTCACAGGTAGTCCGGCTCGGGCCGACAGTCAATCCCTGGTAGGTACTGACCCTGTGCTTTCAACGTCTGTTGCACAGCCCCAATATCAATGACATATTAAATAATTTGTTAATGTGTCGTTGACACCTCCTGAAAAGCATTAATACCCCTCAAAAAGTATTGACACCTCCCGAAAAGGAATGACACTTTTTGATATGAGAGCTTGCAGTTGGGCGGTTGCAAAAGCGGAATTAAGCGCGCGCCTACAGACAGGTGCGCCGTTAGTACTGATACGTGTGTAAATGGCCATCTGTTCTCGTATATTATTACTATTGTTGGTATGCACATCAATTATTAGAGGCAAAATTGGGAAGAAATGGAGGGAGGACAGGATAGATTAAAAAGGGACTAGTAAAGGGGAGGGGGGATTGATCTAGATGAGGCACGCTTAACTTTCGAAACTAATTTGTTCTCGGTTATTACAATGTGCCAGACCTTTATGCCATTGTTAATACCTCCATCGAGCATTTCATTTGTCTTCTTGAAGCTCAACACTAATCATCTCGGATTTTATCGCACTGCTTACACACCTGAGCGACTTCAGAAGCTTGGTCAAGCCACCAATCTGCCCTTTCTCACATGTGGAACCAGATAATAGAAAGTACAGTCTATATTCGAGCAGCTTGGATCCAAGTTCCACAGACCGATGATGCCTTAAATTCTCTGTAACGAAAGTTACTCGGTACTAAAGCGCGCCACTTAGGATGGATCATTAGCGACGACTCGAATGACAGTGTGGTAACCCGAAGATTCAAGACACTACTGCACGTGTTAGGCTATCGAGTTGCTATCGTGGGAGACGATGCGGTAAAAAGAATCAACCCAAGGCATGTTCCGTCAACCGAGATCTCAAAAATCCAGCGATAGCACTTTAATTTCCTGGACGCCCACATGAGTCTCTTGATGCTACAGAAGAAAGTAATATTTGAATAACATTCTGTCCCTTTTACGCCTTTTCTCGCTATCTTAAGAGTGGCTCTGTCTCATCCGAGCTCCTTTCGGGTATATTGATATTGCTTGGAGGCATGCGACGTGAAGCAAGAACCAAAAACAATATTTGTCCGAGAGCAAAAGTCAAATTTTGGATGATAAGCCAGCCGACTCTCGTATACCATACGGAAAGCCCCCACTGGTTCAAATGGCTCTTCCACAACTCCTTGTACGGGAATGGCAGACACCATATCCACGCTACTGAGACAAGAATGAACGTAGCTCCTTGTACACATAGTCCTTGGAGACTCAGCGAGTTGGGAAAAGGCACCGACAAAATTTGACATGCTTGAAGGTAAACGCTAAAAAATACCAATGCCGTGACAATGTGCCAAAGAAGCATGTAGTGCAGACCGAAGAAAAGAGCAATTAAAAAAGGCCGAACTTCCTCGTCAGCGGGTGAGATGGCGTCGATGAAAAGAGGAATTATCGAAACAAGTAGATAACTGGCATAGCTGACGCCTAGCAGAATTTGGCGGTCACTGTGTATCAGCACTTGAATGAATCTAGAGAAATAATGAGCGTTAGGCAGTGTACATGTGCCTTTTGAATTTGATAATGGCTTCTTACAGTACCAAAAACATGATCGCGACCAGAATGGAATGGATTAAACCACTCCAGTCGCCTATACTCGGGGGATCGTGTAAAAACTGAGGCCCACTGGTATTTTTGGGGTCGTATTCAGTATAAAGTGCATAGAAATAAATTGTCAACTGCTCTGTGGCGCTGATTAAATTCCAGAGAATGTAATGCGGAGAAATTCCGTGGATACTCTGCGTAGTCCGAATACGTAGGATTTGAGGAAGAAACGATATAACGGTCGTTGAAGTCAAAAGACTATGTAGGAAATGTAAATTTCTGCTATCGACAGAGGATTAAAGTACTACTACTCCGGTATACATACATTCGACACCAAAGAGGTGGTTCTGGAAGTACCTCGAATGACTCTTCAGAAGACATGTCGAGGCGGGAGTTGGAACGTGCGAGCGGTCAATATCTTTCTTTCGGGTCAGATAAGCTATAAGCTTTATCCTTTCGGTAGCTCAAATCCTCTTAGTGGTGCGTCTTATGTCTTGGAAAGAGAAAAGGCAAAGTAAAGAGGGGTAAAAAGGACTGGAGGGCGAGAAGAAGAGCCTCTTATAGGACCGAGCTGCGGCTTGGTGCTCCAACATTGAAGGGGCCGCCCCACGAAAGAGGGGTCTACTGCCTGACGTGCACATGTGTATTCAAATGCTCAAATGTTGAACTGATGTCTGGCACATTTCCAGTCACGGTCTCAAATTGGGAATGATTCAGCGTTATGGTCATATCTTCAGCGTCTCTACCGTTGTCGGGAAAGGATATCATAGTTTCAAATTATGTTGTTTGTTTCAATAAAAATCTTAAAGAGAGAAAAACTGTTTTAAGTTACATACAGTAAGTATGCAAAATTTCGAGAGTCTGGGTGATCGATGATTTGCAGATTAGTCTAATTATGTCATTTGCGAACCGACCCCGAGGACTTCTGACAAAACCCTGTCGATTCAAGCTCAGATTAACTACTCAGAGAAATTATATGGCGAGATTATGAATTTCAGCATCATTTAAGAAGTGATTCAGAAAAGATCTTGGTGTGAGAGCCGTATTGATACGGGCTCGAAGGATGAATAGATACGATTGAAGGAGGCCTTCGAAGTAGGACATGGGATGAAATGGTAGTCAAACTAATCGCTGAAGGGCCCCTGAGGCTCTCTTCGGCGATTGTTAATATTACTGCACGCGGCTTGGCCGAGTCACGTGGCATCTAAATACAGAACAAGTAATACATTCGAAGATCAAAGAGCCAACACACTCTGTCATGATACAGGTCGTAACACTTGGATTAGAAAAAAAAAATCATGATTCAAGAGTGCCGATCTGACAGCTAACCGACCCACCAAAAAAGGTTCAACGGGTCTTTCGTTTATTTACTCCACCCTTGCGAAACACACAAGGGGTTCGGCAAAAGAAATTGCTGTCGATCGCTTCCAGGAACGCGTTTCGAGGCGTTGTTTGACGTGGTCGGCAGTCAAAGTGAAACGTCCCGTTCCTTCGCTTCCCCTGGTTCAATATGACCCACCATAATTAAGGGGCTCATCAAGATCGAGAAAACTATACTTCAATGGATATGTCGCAAGAATGCTTGATTCTCAACCTCTCTGAGGATCATCTGAAGAGGAAAAACAAAAAACAAACAAACAAACAAAAACAATGTGGTTGACATTTCTTTTTCTTGTTTGCGCAGGGCAGGCCTCTGGATGGCTATCTGGCTCGGTCGGCCCAATCACCTCCTATGCATCGAAAGCAGCGACCAAAGTGTGCAATATCGTTGACTATGGCGCATCCACGAATGGCACTGATATCTCATCTGCCTTGTCAAGTGCATGGGGTGATTGCGCAGTGGGAGGCTTAGTCTACATTCCACCTGGAAACTGGTCCTTGGCCTCGTTCCCTCCACTGAAGGACGGAGTGGGAAGCGCTGTGCAACTCGACGGAGTCATTTATCGGACTGGATCCGATGGCTCTACTATGTTGAGCTTTCGCGGCTGTAAGGACTTCGAGTTCTTCAGCGGCAACTCCAAGGGGGCGATTCAGGGCTATGGATACGAGTACTTAGCAGACGGCAACTATGGCGCCCGTCTGATGCGATTTCATGACATGTCGAACTTCTCGGTCCACGGTATTGCGCTTATTGATTCGCCTTCATACTACTTGACGCTGGACACTGTTACCAACGCCGAAGTGTACAACATAATCATGCGTGGTCCTACAAGCTTAGGAGGTACCGATGCGATCGATGTCTGGGGAGAAAATATCTGGATCCATGACATTGAGGCTACGAACGGTGATGAATGCGTCACAGTGAAGAATCCATCATCAAACTTCCTCATAGAGAGCATCTACTGCAATCTGAGTGGAGGAAACTCGATTGGATCTCTGTCGACGGGCACCAACATTAGCGATATCACTTATCGTCATATTTATGCGAATAGGGCAGACCCTTGCTATATCAAATCCAATGGGGGAGACGGGACGGTTAAGAATATTCTCTGGGACACAGTGATCGTTCGCAATGCAGCATACCCTCTTACCATCAACTCTGAGTGGCAAAGCGCCGATGAGGGTGCTGATGGGGTGTTTTTGACCAATCTTACGTACAAGGTATGTCTTGTTAGTCTCTGCTTAACAATTTCAACATCCGAGAAGACTGGTCAGTAACAAGAATTAGAACTGGCGTGGATTTAATGCTGAGAATTCTCGCCCTATCGTCCGCCTGGAATGCCCTGCTGAAGTTCCATGCACCGATATCACCTTGGAGAACGTTAACCTCTGGTCTTCAAATGAAAGTTACGCCGTCGAAGACTGTTGGAACGCATATGGCACTGGTCATTGCTTGCGAGAAAACACAGCCTCAGCTGCTACTAGCTACACTTCCAGTAGAAAGCTGACCGCGACACCGTGCGTATTTTCAAACTTGAACTTTACATCATTGCAGAGTAAAAGCTGATGTACTTATTTAGAGCAATCTCAACTGCCACGATGCCAAATGACCATACAGCTGGCTTTCCCGCAAATGCAACATTTACTATACCCCCTATTCCCACGACTTTCTACCCCGGGCTGAAGCCGTTCTCGGCCCTTCTACATCTTACTGGTCCTGGTGTTGACCTTGCTAGTGCAAGCGCTAACCTGAAGTCTTCTACTCGGCATAGTGCTACACCTTCAGCCACATCCTCCGCAACTGTTTCTCCTGAAGATTCTAATATTCAGCACACTAGGTCTTCTGCAGATATCACCGCAGTTTCTTCTTCTGCTTCCGCCCAAACTGATAAACCGCGCCACCATGATGGATTGGACGGCCACCATCAGCACATCATCAATCACTTCAGGAAGCATGGTCATCATGGTGTCTTCTAATAAACCTCTGTATAACGAGCCTAATAGGAGACAGTGAATGTTATAATAATAAAAATTTGACTTCGGCTCCTAATTTGTTGAATAACTTCATGTCGTCACTCAAACACTCTGATTGTGGAAGATAAAAAGGCAATTTTGTAAAGAAACTCGACTTTAACACGTCAAAGAAGAAATTTTGTATGAATTCAATGCGCGTGGATCAAGAAAACTCAAACATCTTCATTTCGAAACCGACTCAAAGGAAATTTGCAAGAGACATAACTAATGCACATCGGGGGGGGGGACAAAAACAATCACGCTATCTCAACTTATCAGTCTTCAACAAATTCTGAAATAACATGAGCTTGGCAGGTCCCAGTAATTCACTTCAACTGGCTGGATACCAGCACTTCACTGCCATGGCTGAAGCTCAAACACAAAAACAAAGTTCTATAACGCAGTACTCATTTCAGAGGCAAAATGCCTCTTGCTCAATATTCAGGAACGCATACACCGTTATTCCAGTTGGTCCAGCCAACACACATGTATCCAGAGCAGCATTCAGCCGTAGGGGTGCAGTCCTCGTGTCCTATATCAAACAAACAAGATAAAAGGTTAGCTTCACTTTTTCGGTTTTCTTTGTATAGATAGAGCAAGACGCACTTTGAGCACAGGTTCCCGGGCTGCTAGTGGCAGTGGAAATGGCGGTGGTCTTCAACGTAGTTGGTTGCACATCCTTGGTAACAGTAACGGTGACAGTAACCGTTTCGGTGTTGGTATCGTTGGCATAGGCTAATGAGGCACCCATTGCGGCAATCAGAAAGATACTCATGAACTTCATTTTGTAGTATGGTATGATATGAGACGTGGGATGAGAAGAATGGATGTAGTCGCTTCGAGGGTGTTCAAGGTTTTCTTGGAATCGAGATATGGGCTGAAGGCTGAGTTCAGTATTGAAGCTGGTTTGAGATGATGAGCTGTTGAAGTTTCGGGGCGAATTAATGGGCTTTATAGGTATCTTTATCATAAGCTACTTCAAATTGAGAAGCATGTGTCATCTCGAATGCTCGAGACCTGCACATGTGTCCCCATACTCAGTAAACCACCTGGGCAGATAGAATGTTCGGAAGATCACCCGGATATGCAGGGTCGGTGCCCTTGAAGGGTCTTTGGCCCCTAGGTGTGATTATCTAGAACCCCCACTTCCTAGAAGAACCTTGGAAGAATAAACACGGCGCATTGAGAAAATGTGGCTTACAGCCCCATGAATATGGTCACCTGTAAATGGTGTTCATTTGTAACAATATACGAAACTTAACTCCGGGTTTGTATAAGCAGTAAGACCGTATATCACGCCGGATACGTGAGGGAGGTTACATCTTGGGACCCCAGATACCAACAAGTCTGTTTCATTTATCTGCAAATGGCAAGAGAGATATAAGTACAAGTGTAAGATTAGGATAGCCAAGCAGCGTTAGCCCAGTTGTAGATGCAAGATGAAGATTACTTTCCTAAACAGGTAACCCCACTCGTCCCATCAAGCTGCGTCTTTGGCATGAATCGCGTACCGTAAAAGTTTCATCTTCAATTCTCGTCCGATGAGCGCGAGATTGATGCGATTTCCCAATTCAGCCCGCCGTCATGTCTGACTCCGGAGATGACGCTGATTCGCGGACGGCTTCAGTCGGTATCCAGCGACCCCGATCGAACAACTCGTCTACTCGCGGCTCAGGCGACAACGATTCACGGCCCACAAAGCGACGGAGAAGAAATCAAAACCGCGCCAACGATGTGAATGACCTTGTTCCTCGAGGTGGATCGTTCAGCACGACGCCACTTGAAGTTGATCCTGACGAGACATCCAGCTCTGGCTCCGACTCTGGCTCCGACTCAGAATCTGAAAGCGATTCAGCCAAGTCCGATAAATCGGAGTCATCGGAGAAGAAGGCTCCTGCCAATCCAAATGCCGGCAGCACCGCGCCTGCCATTAGCTGGAATCAAGGGAAGAAGAATGCCGTTCGAACAACTTTGGGAAAGCGCAAGGAACCAGCCCAACCTGCTTCAAAACCCACCGCGCCCCTCACGAACCCCGCTCAGTTCTCGGCAGTAAATGCCTACTGGAAAAGTCGCGACGACTCTGCTTCGCCTGAACCTAGCGAAAAGGATACTGGTGCGGATGAGGAAAGTGAATATGAGTCAACCTCTGACGACTCTAGTGACCTTGAGGAAGGCGAGGTTGACTCTGAAGGGGACTCTGATTCTGAGTCTTTCGATTCAGAAGCTGATGATTCAATCATGTTGAACATTGGCTCAAAACCTGAAAATGTGGCTGATGGTTACAATCCGGAAGATTTGGCTATGACGAACGGCCAAGCAAATGGTCATACGAATGGCACATCATCAAACGGCGTGGCAGCGGGACCTTTAGCTTTTGGAGCTTCCTCGCCCCAATCCAAAGAAGAAGCTTTCCGACAATACGCACAGAGATACCCCTCACCACCAGCCACCTTAGTAGACCTGGATCAAGACGATATGGACATCCAGGCTCGGTTTATTTATTGGGATCGAAATATCAATGATATTGATCTCCAACTTCCCATCGGTTGCACTGAATGTCTTCAGCATGGCCATTTAGCCATCGTTTGCCCCAACAAAGAGGTATGTGGTTTTGATAGTGCAATATTTGTAAACTTTTTAGTAAGGTATTAACTCCTATGCTTCAGTGTGTGCATTGTAATGCATGGAACCAACACCCTTCTGCACTATGCCCTTCTTGGCGAAGATGTCAGCGATGTCGGGAAAGAGGCCACAATGAAAAGCAATGTCCATCTCCACTGAAGAGCTCAGCAGCTGAGGTCCCCTGTGATCTTTGTGGGTCCTCTCAGCATATGGAGAACTCCTGTGATCATCAATGGAAGTTTCCAATGCGCGAATCTGACTCTCGAGAGTTCCGAGTATCGATCTCGTGTGCTCATTGCGTCAGTCAAAGTCATTTGATTGGCGATTGCCCATCACTCCGCCGGCCGCTTAACTCTACCTCCTTCTCTCTCTTGGGCATACCGCCTTCAGCTATCATCAATCTCAACACAATGCCCAAGGAAGATCAACCACCTATCAATTACAAGCAAGGTCGGGGCAAGACACACGGAGCTCGAAGGGGCATCAACGCCCGTTCTCCATCCCCATCGAGTGATGACATGCTGCCTCGTAAGGGCTCAAAGCCTCAGCCTGTAGCACGAGGTAGAGGCCGTGGGGGACCGATTCGTTTTGGCTCCGGACCCGATAAATCTCGAGGCAAACCGCCACCTAGAGGAAGATCCCCATTTCCAGGTAACTCCTATCAGCGTACTCATTCGCCCCCATCACGCCCGCCTTCCCGTGGGCCCCCGCCGAGGGGTCGTGGTCGTGGAGCACCCCGCGGAGCTCCTCGGGGCGGTAAGGGCCGCAGAGGAAAATAATATGCTTTGCCCATCATAAAATAATGAGAAGACAATGATTCCCATGTACCATATCTTATCACCGCATGTATACATTAACCATGCATATTCCTCCAAAAATACGAAGCTTTAGTCTCAAGGTTTCTACAAATGGATTCGTAGTCGAATATATCCCTTCTAGATGCCAGTGGGTATTCCTAAGCAAATGCTCGTTGATTGAAAGAGTATTTAGAAAAGTACTAGCATTGCGCTGAAAGCCCAGGCAAAAGGCAAACTTGAATCACTCCATATGCTAATCACTGCATCTCTCTCCAAGGAATCCCTCCTCCAGAACATCTATCAGATCATCCAGTCGACTGATACAGAGATCTGTATGAGCATGTTCCTGTAGATGAGCATTATGTTCATTCACGAGAAGCACCGTCGCAGCGCCAGCTGTATGCCCCGCCGTCATATCATCGATACTATCACCAACCTATAAAACCCAATTAGTTTTCAAAGTCCCGGTTAGGATCAAAAAGAGACAATAAACAATCACTCACCATAATCATACTCTCTGCTCTATTTGT
The DNA here is from genome assembly GCA_023626375.1 of Talaromyces sp. PF30-5. Classification (NCBI taxonomy): domain Eukaryota; kingdom Fungi; phylum Ascomycota; class Eurotiomycetes; order Eurotiales; family Trichocomaceae; genus Talaromyces; species Talaromyces sp. PF30-5. Next base: position 2,815,532 of record JAMAGU010000001.1, read on the forward strand.
CAAGCCCCATTCCTGAGCAATATGTAAGATTCCTGCTGGGTCGGGCTTTGGAATCACATTAGGTGTATCTCGCGTAATGATTGGCAGAAATTCATGCTCTGCAAGCCAGTTCTTGAGCAAATTCTGCACAGGAGTCCTGTTATTTGGTTAGTATCTCCTCTTGTATCTTTCTATGTTTTTCTTGAAGGTCCACATACTGAAAGTTGCGCGTGCATAGCGCTCGCTTTAGTCCTCGCGACTGAAGATACTCCATAAGCTGTACAAGACCGGGCTGCGGTTGCTGGTCTTCCATGGCCCGCCTCTCGATAGCTTGTACTTTTGCGACGGCTGCATCAGTTTCCTCTTTGGTGGGAAGGTCGCGGATGTGGTGAAGGATGTCGACTGAACGATCAATCCCTAGTGCCTCTCTTGATATAGACGTTAGTTTGTTTCGTGAACTGCTGCATTACTCGACGCATATACAAGTTTAGATCAAGATATTGGTATTTTATTACCTCATCTCTGTGAACATATGATTTTGTGGCAGACTATGATTGATGTTAGTGGATATCTTAGATCGTAATATGAGGATATCTTCGCCAATGCACTTGAAGTTGTTTCCGAATTCCTCTATCAATTAGAGGTAAAGAGAGGAATGAATAAGCGCCAGTGGATATACCAACGTATTCATCTCGCAAATAAGACACTGATTGTTTAGATCAATTGCAGGGGCCATCTTACCATAATGTTCCATCGACGTCAAACACGATGCCCTTCAGCGGTGGTGCATCTGACGACTTGGTGGAGTTGAGGGGCGCAAATTGCCGTGGGCGCAGACTATGGCAGCTTTGTGTGATCCCAGCCATGATACCTGATGTTGAACGAAATGCTAATCGGGCTGTCATGAGTCGAAGGAGTGTTGTGCGTTGTTGAGGGGGCGGGCCGAGGTCGAACCAAAGTATTGAGTGGATCGAGATCGGGAAATTGGTCATCTCCGATCTAGACACTCGTCGAGTCCTATGTTGCTATAGATCAATATGAGTTGCATAGATCAAACTACTTTTTAAGGCGGTCGTACGAGAAATTGTTTAGCATAAGTGTTTAAGCCTTATAAGGTTATGTACATAATTAGGCACTGCACAACTGAGGTGTTCTTGCCCTCGCATCTCCATCGCACCTTCCCAACGCTGCAACATCAACGGAAACCACTCGAGCCCGCAAAAACACCATGAATGACCAAAATCTTTTCCTCGCATTACATTCACCCTCTCGATCCCGTCAAGATGCCTCTGGTGGTCTACAAGCGATCCAACCGGACTCACGCTGTCCTCCCAATCACCCTAAAAACCACCTCCTCTCTCATCTCTGCCCTAGCTTACCTCCAATTCCTCTACTTGATATCCTTCATTGCCCAGCCATTTTGGTCCTCTGCAAGGGAATTTCCTCCTTACAGGCACGATATCGAGCGCTGGGAGAAAAAAATCATCGACATTATCATAAGCATCGTCCCTTTCTCAAACTACCGTTCCCCAAACGCATCGACCATTCTCCCAGACCCACTAAGCCACCGGAACCAGCATGCAAGCTACTTCTCTACTTCTCACGTTAATCTTGATGGTATTCCACTTTTACCTCAGAAACCAGCATCTACTGCGTTCAAATCCCCAACTTCAATGCCACAGTGTTATCCCGAGACGGCTATCGAGCGCATGACACCCATAATGGCAATGACACAGCAAAAGGACCTGAAGCTCGACTTGCAGAAAGGGACTGGTACAGGTACAGGTACAGTATCAGAATCGGTGATTACCAAGCCTGGTTTGGTGGTAGATCGTTATGGCAAGAATGGGGATCCAATCTACGATACTGTGAAAACCCCACTTCTGAAAACACGGTCACCGAGTACCACTCGTCATCGCGTTGTGATCAATACATCTGGAACTGGAACTGGCACGGTAGATCTGAGCAGTACACCTCTCCTGGGCTCGCACCATTCACCAGCACAAACATCATCTCGGTCTCAGACTCAGACTCAGTCGCATGCGACACGATCTAGCCCTTCACCCCCTCATCTCTCGAAAGAGTATACTCTCAACATGAAACTACAGCCATCTCAAAGCATCGAAGAACAGGACGAAGAGCTCCACTTCCAGCCTCTTCCGCCTCTTCATCAAGTCCATAATCTAAATACCCTCATGCGTACTTCGATGGCATCTCTTTCCCATCTTCCGAATACACCGCGTCCAAGCCAGAAATCGCCTGTTCACTCACTGGATGGACCGAATGACCTTGCCTCCGCGGTGCATTCTATCTTGACAACTAAATCATTGGAAGACGAGAAGGCAAAAAGTGGTAGTAGAAGTGGGAGCGGATCTGATGATTTGGGAGGCCTCAAGCTTGAGAGGGCGACGAAGACTCGTTCTACGGAGAGTTATCCAGGTAAGTTTCCGGTTAGTGAGGGACAGGATTTTAGTTCACTTGCTACGGCTGAGTACGCGTTTCGGGAAAAGGGAACTGTTACCGTCAGACCCTTTTCTGATTATTGAATTTCCTTTTGGCTTTTGAGACGCTGGACTGAATTGGACTTAATGTTTGTTCTTGTCTTGAGTTGGGGCTTGTTACCCTGGAGTATTCTTTCTGTTTCTGCTGTCTGGTTCTCGTTTGGGTATAAGATGCTGTCAAGCATTAGGGACTGTTGGCATTAAGCTAATTATTCATACTTGACCTAATCACTGGTTATAAAATCGAATGTCTATATTGGTTTATTCACCGGCCTCATACTAGGTGATATTGTCAGAACAATTCAATGCAAATCGTACCACGACCTTAAGTATAAGCACGTTGATCTATTTGGGAATCTACGAGACAAGGAAACGTTTATAGAAATACAGTACAAAATATTATATCACAGTTTACTACATGGGACCAAAAGTTAAAGTTCAAGAATTATCGATGAATTAAGTAGCACCGAATGATTTGTAGAGACATCATCCACACCACATATCTACACAACCCCACAAAAAGCTACATGAAACAACAAGAGGAAATTATGCTCAGGAAATGCATAAGCAAATCAGAAGCAAACAAGAAAACGCAAAGCATACATAGCTGCCCAACCCATCAAGCCTATGGACAAACAGAAAATGGACAAACACGTCCAGATCAGAAACAACATTTTTGCACGCAAATGGCTCATAGATGGGAAAGGATGATATATGATCGATATAGCATGGTCGTTAATGTCGTAATGGCGCGTTCGGCCTGGGACTCATCATGAAACAAATGGAAAACAGAAAAGAAAAGCTCGCTAGACACAAATACATCCCGGGGTATCTCAATGCGGTCTCAATATTCATCGTCATAGTCGATTTGCATCGGACTGCCTCGGTAGCGGGTGCGCTTGATATTGCTGGGGCTGTAGGATCCACCAGAGGTCAGGGGGCGAGGGCCTGTTGGTTTGCGGGTAGGAGGGGAGCGGATAGCAGAGCTCTGAAGGTATGTTAGTTTTGGTCTGGGGAGAGTGTTTTTGGGGAGGGGGAGTCAACATACCCGTGAAACGACACGGTCGCCAGCATAAGACTGGTCCTCGTCTTCGGGGATTTTGGGTGGGCGCTCAGGGATCAAGGGACCTTGGTCCTTGATTTTTGGAGGACGGGGAGGGCCTGTCACACGGGAGCTACCCTCCGAGTAACCAGCGTCGGAGATTGGAGAAAGACGGCTACCACCACTGAAGCGGTTATTGGGTTGGGCAGCTGGTAGACTGGGGTTGGAGCCCCATTGCTCTGAGTTGGGCGAAACAGGTGTGGCATAGGTCTGAGCCTGGGTCTCTAGAGCTGACTGGAAGCGTCCAGTAGGACCTTGTCGGGGTTGAGGATGCTGGATCTCAAGACTTCCGCGGTGAGCTCGGTATTTGGGAGCCTCAGAAACCTGAGAGGGAACCAGTGGTGATGGAGGTCGGTTCTCTTGCTGGTCATCCAGACTATAGTGGGAGCGGATGCGGTCATCGCCCTCGGGGTCATAGTAATCACCAGTCTTGTATGCATCCTGGGCTAGATCGGATCCAGATCGAGACAGATTCTCGGAGTAAGGACGCTCCTTTCGGCCAGGTTGGATGCTGTTGCGGATGTTGTCGCCCATGGAGGAAGCGGTGGTCTTAGACCACCGGGAGATCTTGGGGAAGATTGATGAGCTGCTCGACTTGTGCTTGCGAGCCTTTTCGGCCTTATCAACGGACGCCTTGGGAGTAGTCTCGTTGCTGCGAGTTCCCGAAGCCAATGGTTTGCGAGGTGGCGTTGCGAGGGGCAGAGATCCAGCTCTCTCATGACGACCGGGATCTTGCACGGGAAGATGAGAAGTCATGTACGGATCGTCTTCATCAATGTCGCCCTCCTCTTCGTCCTCCTCGGGAACAGTGCTAACACGTGGGTCAGCATTGGCTTGGCGGGATGGGCTCGACATGAACGATGCGCGATTGGCCTGGGAAACACCGTTCTTGCCGTTGGTATCGTAATCATTCGCATCAATACTGCCAGCTCGAGTAGTCGCTCGTGGACTTGGGACTTCGCGGCCGTCACGTAGAGCTTCGACTTCATCAAGCAGCTGCTCCAACATGCCTTCGATCTTGGACAGGTCATTGCCGGACTTTAGGCTCATACCCTTCAGGGCACGCTTGAAGATGTTCTTGCGCTTAGATTGCAAGTCCTCGTCCTCCTCGCTCAATTGACGAGTGCGAGACCCACTCGGGGGCAATGGCCGAGGTCCACCAAGAGACCTCTGGATTCGCTCATGATGCTTGCCATTGGAATCCATCATTCGCTCATCTTGCTCAGCGATGAATTTCTTCATCTCTTCAAAGGAGTTGCGCATCTCGGCGGCGCTACGAACCAGGGTCACCAACATCTCAGTGTCCCGCGCATTACGTTGCGCATCACGAACGGTAAGGTGATCCATGAGGGCGACAATGTCCTTGGACTTGATCCTCTCAATTCCATGACCAGTAGCGCTGTCGTAGAGTGGTGAGCCAACTCCATGGGAGTAGCCACTGAAGTGACGCTGGTGACCAGATGAGAATGCATCAACTTCGCCGGGGCTGTCAAAAGCATCGGCAGCTCCGACTTCACGAGTTCCTTGTTGAGGGGAACCAGTGCTTGGGGACATAGCGTTGGCACCCGAAACGTATCCCTCGTCTCTAGCTCCAGGTGGGGTTCCGAAGAGCTGCTGGCTCTGCTGGTCAGGGTAGTAGTCATCACCACCGAAGATGTTTCGGGCAGTTTCATAATACTCCGCATCAAGGTTACGAGGTTGACCAGGGTCGCGATTCTTTGGTGCAGCGACTGGCTCGGCATCGTCATAATACTGAGCCTGTTCAGCTGGCGACGATCGGTTCTCATATCCCCAGTGATCACCGGTTTGTTGTGGAACACCGCCAATGGGCCCTTGGATTATAGACGGGTTGGTGTTGATCTCAGATTCTGACTCTTGGCTGCGCTGATCCACATCGGGCATAGGGCTTCCAATTCCACGGGCCGCTGTAGCCGCCAAGCCAGCTGCTTCGAGGTCCTCAATCGACTGTGTCACACTCTGAGGAGGCGAGTTCACACCCATTCGGCGAGTGAAAGAGGTTTCATCAGGACTTGAAGCATCCTGGCGTTGCTTGAGTGGGCTTCCACGGTAACCTTCGCTGACAGGTTTCTCGGGGCTGCGGCTTCCAGAGCGCGGGGCGAAATCGGTTTGCGAACGGTTAATAGAGTGGTTGGACTGGGTCTCAAGGACTGACGGGTCCATCAAGGAAGCCACGGCCGATTCAACGCCCATTGCCTGGTGGATCTGAGGGTTGGCAGCGATTGCAGGTGCCACATGCTGGCCTTCCTTGACTCGATCCATGAAATCAACCTCACTGTCATCCTCACCAATAGAACCGTTCAATCTGGATTCTTCATCTGCGCCGTAAAAGCCATCTTCAGCAGAGGCATGGCGGGATTGTTCGTAACCGAGCTCAGGGCCCTCCTCTTCATGCTTGGAGAATCGGCCTTGGCTATGAGGGCTAGCTCCATCTTGGCGGGTGGATCGGGCAAGGTTGGTACTAGGAGCTGAAGACAAAGAATCGATGGAAAGTTTGGGCTCCACATCTCTTTGTGCTTCTGCGTGGTGCTTGTTATGGTACTGGTCATCATGTGCTTCAGTGCGCTCGCTGGCAACGCTCTGAATGGGACTGAGCTGCCGGCCAGTCTCGTACTGATCGGTATATGAGTCATGAGTTCCAGGTTGAGCAGCATCCAACAGATTAGCTGCTGCAGCTGCAGCGATAGCCCAATCGGCGCCACCGTCAGTGCCAGGCGACTGGCTTTTAGCATGGAGATCGCGATCGGAGGCACTGTGAACAGAGATGTCGCGCTGGGATTGATTTCCATGGCGCATGCCAAGTTCATAACGTGAGTCCAGAGGAGTCCGAGTAGGCGTGCGAGAGGTCGGAGAATCGACCTGTCGTGGCGAACCGCGAGATAGCTCAGCCTGGGATAGTCCCTTGCGTGGCGTAGGACTTTCAGTTCGCTCTGATAGTAATGAAGTTCGAGTCAATTCTGAGTCGATTTCACTGCGCATGGGCATAGCAGGGATGTTGTGTTTTTGGAAAACGAGTTCGGTTTCATTATAGGCTGGCACGCTCTTTTGAGAGGTGCTGCCTCTGCGCTCTTCTTGTTCGCCAAGACTGGACTGAGAGTCATGGTGCTTAAGAGAGGCAGCTGTCAACGCTGAGCCTACTCGTGCTGCCGCATGGGCATCACGGAGACCCTTACTCTTTTGTCGACGAAGCTTCTCTTGTTCTGTAAGTTCAGGTCGACCCCATTTCACCCATGCGCTATCTGATGTTTCACTGCTCTTGCTCGATTTGCGCTCTTTGTTTTGAACGACTGGCTCACCGGCAAGAACAATGCCCTCGTCTTTGCTATCCTTGTTCAGAACAACCTTGGGCTTCATTACGTCAGGCGCACTGGCATGTTTTGACAGGCGACGGCCTAATTCATCTCGAGAGCTTGCTGATGAATATGAAGTTGTCATATCTCGGTCGAACTTGGACTTGTTGGTCATGACCTTCTGGTCCTTTTTAAGCTCCTTGAGCTCCGGCAGAATCAGTCGTCGAATTGCATCTTCAACTGTCTCCAATAACTTAGGGTTGTTGATTGATGATTTTGAGGCGCCGGATCGGACCGAATAGGCATCGGACTTGCGATTCGAAGAGACGGCAGAGGTACTGAGTAAGCTGGACTCGGGACTTGGGATATATTCATCGTCTCCATGTCGTTTCCGGCGCGATGATGACTTGACCGGCTCGGCCTCTAGATAATCCTTTCCAGCACTGCGTGTTTTGCTTCGTCGGTGGCTCTTCTTGCCACTCGATGTTTCTTGGGGCGAGCCATTGAGCTTCTCGGCAACTCGATGGGCGATGCGCTCATGACTCAGGCTGCGACTGCGTTGTCTAGATGGAGTCTTGAGTAAACCTTTGTCTTCCCGATCACCCTCACGCTCTAAACTCTGGCTGCGTTTCCGTCGAGGAGCAGCTGAGGAGCCACCCTCGAGCATGCTGTCCGCCGGCATCGACGAGATATCTGATGTAGCGGCCATGCCTCTGATATCGCGAGAAACAGTTGACAGCTCACTCCCGGGGTCACGGTTCATAAACTCGATTTCCACAGGCGGGTGCCGCGAGGACTGATAATGATGACCCTCCTCCTCAACAGAGTTGCTATCGCTGAGGCTATGATCATCCAAGTTTGATTCCGTCAGCTGTTTTGGTTTGGCAGATGGCGAGGTTAAAGAGATTCGGCGGGTATAAGATGGCTTGCGACTGGAGCCGGACTCGGTGATTTGAATATGATCTTTGTTGTCCTTGGATTTTCTCGAGCCTGATGGGGTGACGCGCACTCGGACACTGGGACGAGAGACGATGCCAGAGGTGCCCTTCCCACCCTCAAAGTACTCGATGAGGAGGGAGGTCTGGGAGTCACGGTGTGAATGAGACAGTTTGTCGTCCCGGTCCCGCTGGCGCCGGGTGGAGACGGTGATGGGGCTTCCGTCGTCCGGGATCGAGTACGACGTCTTGTCTGTACGGCGAGAAAGGTCAGTTGCCAAATCTGTGCCCGTTACGCTTTCGTTCGGGGTATCGACGAGAGATTCTGTAGGAGCGGGCAGGACGGGTCGGCGGGTATTGACCCCCATGGCTGGGAGGCAGACAGCCCTCTCTTTTCCTCTCTGATTTTTTGTTGTAGCACTCTTTTTTTTTTTTTTTCTTCCCTCTTTTTCTTGATTTTTTTTTTGTCTTATCCTTCAGTCTGATAATCGCATACTTCTAGAGAATGGATTTCCGGCGGGAGACTGCTTGAGAGGCGGGGCCAGATGGCGGTGTCACTTGTTGATGCTCCGTGCTCGTCGACACGATAGTGGGGAGATTGGGTAGAAAGATGGAGAGATCGGGAAAGAAAGTGGGCAAAGTGGGAGGGAATCTCGAAAGATGAAGGAATTTGAAGCGTACCAGCGCACAGTCACGTTTAGAAGTTAAACGATGACCCCAGGAATTCACGAGAGATCCAGGAGCGTCCCTCGGGACAGAATCAGGCAAAAAAAAAGCAAAAGTGTGCAGGTTGAACAAGCTCTCCCCCGCTGATCCCTCACATGAAAAGGGGACGGATTGGGTTGAGGAAGAATGAGAAAGGGAGGAAATGGAAATCCGAAAAGAGATTGGAGAGAAAGACGAACGTCTCTAGGGATAAGAGAGGAGGAATTGGGAGAGAATAAGCATCCGATCAGCCCAGCCCAGCCTCAAGGGAAAAAATCCGATGGCTGGTTGACCAGATTCAGCATGCGCTCAATACTAGCACTGGAGATCTCCATTCAATCTGTACTTCTACTTTCACTTACTCTAGTCTCTTCCACTGATTCCCTCCGTAAACAAACGCTTTTGGGTTGCGGATCCTCTCGGGCGGATCGTGGGTTCCTTGGTTACGCTCGTACCAAACATGAGGACAATCATCTACGACCTACACGGAGTACGCACGGAGTCAACCTCGGGAAAGATTACAGCCTGGACCTTCAGGTACACATACATATTGAGGTGGCTGGAGTCTTCACCCCGCCACTCTCAATTCCCTGACAAAATCCCTAAAATCCCTGGCCTGCCAATGTGGTTCCCTAACCTTAATCGCCTCGCATCAGGCGTCCCTTGATTTTGGCTGTCTGCATCCGAAAAAAAATACAAAAAAGACAACTCATGAAACTCCGTCACACAAGGACACGGGCCAACCTGGAGAACCGGTTCGATGCGTGTTAAAAAGGGACGGTCGCCTAGACGACCTGGGGGGTGATGGATCCCCGGTGATTGGCCCCGCCCACTGCCAACTCATCACACCGCGAGAGAGGAACATCCCCGCGACTAACTGAAGCACAATCATTCGTCAAGGGATGTGACGAACAAAAGAAATAATAAAATGAGAAAACAAAGAAAAAATAAAAAATAAAAGAATAAAAAGGGAAATAAAAAGGGAAATAAAAAGGAAAAATGAAGATAAAGTGATACGTAGTCAATATTCGATATCAAATCAACGACACGGGGAGGAATAATAGAAGAACGCCCCCAACATCCAACATTGTATTCTGGACGGCCCTAATGTGCGTCGGCATCGCAAGGGGTCAGCTGCAAGTCACCGGAATTGCTATCGGGCCTACCGCCACTGTCGCCTGCACCTCGTACATACGGCAATCACAATCCCAGGCGACAATCATTGCCTCCAGATGTCCCGCCAATATATGCACCCAGATCCAGAATGGAGACACTTCATCGCCCTGCCGATCGATCCAGCTCAAGTGTCGGCGTATACTAGTAGTGGGAACTGGCAATCTCTGCTCGATCATGATGTACTATGGAGAAGTACCCATGCACCTGGGGAATTCCACGTGGAATTGTCGGATGCGAGGTTATTTCCACATGGCGATTCCTACTATTTCCCTTCAAGTTGGGCATCAACAATATGTATCGGGGTTTATCCCATGGAATACTATTCATACTACTTAGATGTATCCTAGAAGAAATATCATAATCAATGTGAAAATAAAGACTGAAATAGTATATCTACACTAAACTCCACAATTCCCAGAACACAAATGCAGGCGACCATGGACTTTTATACTGGCTAACATTCCACTCATAGCACGTTTATTCCTCGTGCTTTCGCTTGAACTTCAACCCCTTGGGCTGGCTACCATATGTGCGGCGCCCTTGTTGCTCCTGCTTCTTATCCCGGGACATACTGGCTCCCAGCTGGATATCAATGCGCGGTGGGGCGTTGAAGCCGAAGCCCTTGGCCACCTTGACCAAATCCAGCTTGTGGACATCAAACACAGAGCGCAGGGAATGAGAGGCGTATGCCTGGAGATAAGAACGGTATCCTTCCTTGGCAGACTATAGGCAGAGAGAGAAGAAAAAAAAATCAGATTAGTGACATATTTCGGGGGATATATTACTGGCGCGGAGGGTATCAACTAACCTTGTTGAGATAGTAGTTTTGGCCAATGAGTTTCTCCAATTGAGATTGGACGTTGACAATCTTAGATTGAGGGAACTCAAACTCGACCACAGGAACACGGGCCTCCTTCAGGTGCTTGAGGAATCCCACTTCGGAGGGCTGCAAGAACATCAGACTGCGACCCTTGCCATTGGCACCACGGGCAGTTCGTCCGACACGGTGAATGTAATCACGGGGGTCATCTGGGGGATCGAACTGGATAATCCAGTCAACGGCGGGGATCTAAGTGGAAGATAGTTAGCGGGACTGTGACTCGTATAGTGTAGGATAACGGTGTCAGAGGAAAACAAACATCAAGACCACGGGCAGCAACATCTGTACAGATCAGAGTACCCTGCTGGGCATTGCAGAACTCGAAGAAAGTGTTGGTTCGTTTTTGCTGCTTCTGCTTTCCGTGCAGCTCCAGAACAGGAAGATCGATGTAGTTCAGCAGCTCGGCGTGGTACTTCACACAATTACAGCTGGAGAAGAAAACAATAATCTTCTTCTTCAGGTTTCGCTTAAGGAATGAGAACAGAAGCAGGAAACGCTTGTCAGCTTCACAGATGACGTATCCTTGCTCCAGACCCTCGACGGTACTGTGCTCCTTGCGGTGATCAACGTTGATGTACAGAGGACCGGGGCGGAGTGAAATACGGGCCAGATCCTCGACCTTGGTGGTTTGTGTGGCGGAGAAAAGCATGGTCTGACGCTCTTCAGAAGGCAGAATCTTGATGATCTGGCGCATCTCGTCCTCGAATCCGACTTCGAGAATTCGGTCAGCCTCGTCAATGACCAGAGTCTTCAAGTTCTTGAAAACGAAGCCCTGGGTGTTCTGGAGGTGGTCGAGGAGACGACCGGGTGTGGCAATGATCAGGTTAACACCCTTAGCCAGCTTCTCGGCCTCAGCACGACGGTTTGCACCACCAATGACGATACCGTAGGTTTGAGAGTGATGGGTCATGAGTTCACGGGCCACACCGAATATCTGGAGAGCCAGCTCACGAGTGGGAGAGATAATTAGGGCACCGGTACCGTTTCTAGGCTTGAAGCGGAGCGCAGCAAGCATCTCGATTGCGGGAATTAAGAATGACAAAGTTTTACCACTTCCTGTCTTAGCGGCTCCCAGAACGTCACGACCAGCGAGTAATGGGGGGATTGTGCGTTGTTGAATCTCGGTCATAGTCTCGAAACCCATGTCCTGAACACCCTTCATGGTTCTCTCAGAGAGGTTCAACTCAGTGAACTTCTGCAGCTCACCCTCGGTCGGCAAGCGGACGTCGTTCATGGTAGGGAGATCCGCGGCAGCATCATCAGTCTTGTCCCCGACATCCTCAACATCATCCTTTGCATCGAGATCCTCGGCCTCATCAGCCTCATCGGCGCTTTCCTCATCGTCGCTGGCTGAAGGGCTCACTCTGCGCTTCTTGGTCGGCTTATCGGTTGACTTGGGCGAAACAGCAGTCTTCTTCTTGCTCACTGCAGGGCTCGCCTCGACAGGCTTCGGGACATCTTCGTCGGCAGCAGGCTTAACACCGTGCTTTCTTTTGCGCTTCTTGGTGATGGACTTTGCGGTGTCCACGGGGCCGGGCATCTTGTCGGTTTGAGAAAATCACAAACTGATGCAATTTCCTTGTTCAACTTGAATTGGACCAAATGGATCAACAGATATTTAATCCGTTGATGTGGTGTTTTGATCTCCAAGGATGCGGACCTAATCGCAGCGGAAAATCGCTCTGTTACTTTTTTTTTTCTGGCCGGTGAGACTCGGCAGAATCTCCACATCTACATCACGTGTTGATAGGATAATCTTTTGTGCCTAAAGTGTAAGGCTCCACTATGATACCTGAGGCATCAAGTATACTAGCCTTGGTATTTGCAGTTGGCGCTCAAATCAACTAGCAAACTAACTGATTTTGAGGGTGAGATATTTTGAATGCAAATATGACAAGTCATATCTTCTCCACAATCTCAGATCTAGGCAGTTGAGATCTGTACAAGACCTATTTGAGATTTTAGAAAACTTCAAGCATCGCTTCCGTGGCATGCGGTATACAACGGCACCTGGGCAGTTGCGACTTGAATATCTTTCCTGGTATGATTACTATTTAGTACTTCTGTCTGCACATTTTTGGGCATAAATTGGCTGCCGAACAGATCACAATTTTCAGATATCGGGTGTTTGTAACTAGTTGCGTGGCTAGGCATTGCCAAGGGCTGGGCCTGTCCTCACTATAGACTGGGCAACTTGGCAGCGCAACTTGAAGGATATCCCCAACGTTTAGAGCTTCAGGGAGCTCTACAGAAACATTGAATTTTTGAACATAATCACACATGCAACCATCCTAGCTTCTGTCCAGCTCCCCGAAGGTATTAGTAGGCAGCTGCATAAATAGTTCCTGCTAGCCTAGTTGAGATAGTTCACACAACTAGTGTGGTCTACTGGACCTACTTAAAAAGCCCCTCCTTAAATACCAGTCCATGTATGAAGGATTCAAGCAGAGCGGCTATTGGTGTTATTGAACTAATTTGACTGCACCAATGATATGATCGACCATAAATTTGATGATTTTGACAGGATCGCATAGACGAATCAAATAGTCGTACTGGGCGGGTAAAGTGACAATAGTCCAGACCCAAAAATAGCGTGGCGCCGCGACCGAACTTTCCAGCCGTTCTACAACTTGAAAGTGCCCAGATTACCGAGGAAGACCCTGTGTCCACGGACGCATTCTTCTATCGGTCAGGTACAAAGGAAGAGATCAATGACGCTATAAGCGTATGTACAAGACCATGGTGATTAGTCTGCTGTACCAACCCATAATTTTGATAGCGATCTAGATTGGCAGATAACGCGCATGCAGGCGCATTAAAGACAAAATTCCATTGGACTACGTTCTCGAAGCATGCGTGGGTTGGATCTCGGCCACTAGTGCAAGGTTGGCAGTCAAGTGGGCAGAACTTGAAAGTCCAAAACATCTGAAACATCAGCCGTGATGTGGTTGATTACAGGCCGGACTATGTGGAACTTCAATATGGACCACAGACTCGGAGGGGAAGGCTGCTTTGGCAAGACTGAGGCTGTGCAAAATACCATTGCCACGGGTTATTTGAGAGATGACCCCCCCCCCGCTGAACTGTATATTCAAGGCAGGATGAATAGAATAATTTAAAATAATTTAGAATTTCTGGGTTGGCTTTGATTTGGGGTGGAGATCGGCTCCGAGTGGCCCAGATGATCGCCTGAGGGGAAGCAGGTGACCCGGGGATGATCATAATCGTGCATGTCAAGTACTGTTTATGTCTAGCACTAAACTTGAACGAATTTAACCGCATGAGACACATTGTTCAGGTATAATTAGCATACAAAGTGAACAAGAAAAGCTGGCCTGTGTACTTAAATTCCAATCTTATTATAGATAAGCCCGCCTTGTTTACCCCCCCTTGCTCTGAGTCAGGGGTCTCACAAGGGAAACGCTAGAAAGGCAAAGGCATAGATAGTTTGTACTTTCATTATGCCAATGTATGCCCAGCCTAAAGGTACACTAGCCACCTAATGTACTCCGTACGTGTGTACCCACTATCTGGGCGGTTACAAGTCCCGAGCTCCTTTCCCCCCACCGAGAAGGAGTGCGAGGAGTGCAATCGTAGGGCTACATGACTGCAAAACAGGCCCACTGCCTTGTGGTTTATCTAATAATATTTATCCCGTAGACGCTGTACTTAGTAGTCACTCCACAATCGGGGCAAGAGTATTTCTGGTACATGGAATGAAGTAATCTGTTTCGACAGTAATTAGGGTATTGGATGCCCCACTCGGTTCCGCCACGATCCATCAACCGCTTTCGGCCAAGAGTACCAAGAGAAATACGGACAAGGAGAGATTAGTAGGTTTTGGTAGGAGCAGAAAGTGTTTATAATGAATAGGGGGATATTGGCATCATTATCCATGTGCAATTGGACCTGTAGAGGGGGGGGAAATGAAGCCATAAGAGGAGGAAAATGTTGACATATGAATGTACATACAAAATGATCGACCCAGTCTGGTCTAGTGCCCGTCAGCGAAGGAGACAAAACCATTGGCCACAAAAACACGGATCATACCAAGGTTACCGTAAATTACTCCTTTCTATTATCTGTCATTGGCCCGTCGATAAGCGCCCAGAACCCTTTTTACCATACAGAGCCACATTCCTCCATTCCAGGTGACCCGCTTTGTGTCCCTGGGCAAAAAGGCAACTCGCCCTCTTTTCCTCCTTGTAGAGGAATCTCTCCAAGTCTCGCAGACCGCAGTGATCCCTCTTTTCCCTTCTTCCAACTCTCCTCCGACCTGTTTGGCCATACTGTGTGTCGCCAGTTTCGCTCGCTCTTGAAATCGCCCTGTTTTTCTTTTCTCCACACTTGCCCGATATCTACTTCGACAACTCCACCTTGCCTCCGCATTGCGCATTCGACCTCACAGCTCGACTCGAACCCATTATCGCCTACCGAGAAGAGTCGCCTAGTTTGCTGCGCCAGATATTGTTTTGTATCGGAGACCCATTCCGCCGACTCTCGTTCAATATTCATCGTTCCTCCAGTAATCGCTTCATCGACGGTATTGATTGTTGATCCGTTTCAGCAACGCCTCATGGCGCTATAAAAACGCCGGAAATACGCGGTATCCAGTTAATTTTACAATAAAGGATTGTGTGGTCACATCCGTGGCATTCAATATCACATCGGTCCCACCATAAGCTAATCACCGAGGTCTCCTGGAAGACTTTCCGCATCCGGCGGCTGACAACGTGGTACTCTGGAGTACCTTTCTTTGACAGCTGCTGGTCATCTTATCTTCTTTTTTGACACCTTTGTCTTTGCTTGACATATCTCTGGACTCACACTCGCTCGTCCAGTTTACTTTTCACACCTTGCTAGAATGAGGTTAATCTCATTTCTCACCTGCCTAGTGGCCTTCGTGGCCCCGGCGTTCGCAGTGAAGTTCCTCGAATCTAATTCATTGAACCTTTGCATGGAGAGTAGTAATTTCACAGCTACATTTTTCCATGTCATATTCTATCCCAACAACAATTCGCTAGAGATTGGTTTTGATGGCGTGTCATACATCTCGGGCAAGGTCGTTGCAGATCTCAGTCTAACAGCATATGGCTACAAAGCCTATTCGAATACTCTCAACCCTTGCGATATCGAGGGCATGGGAATGTGTCCAATGGCTCCCGGTCCTATTGATTTGGAATCCGTTTCCCTAACTCTTCCGGATGACACCGCGTCGAAGATTCCCGGCATCGCCTATACCGTGCCGGATCTTGATGCGACTGTGCAGATCATGATCAAGAGAAACGATACGGGAGAACCAATTGCTTGTGTGGAGGCATCGCTCTCTAACGGCAAGACAGTTTATCAGACTGGAGTGGCTTGGACGACCGCGATAATTTCGGGGTTGGGTCTTGCGGCCTCTGCTATAACGTCAGGATTGGGTCACTCAAATACTGCTGCGCACGTTGCTGCGAATGCACTTTCTCTTTTTAGCTTCATGCAATCACAAGCCATGATCGGTATGACTTCTGTTCATATGCCGCCAATCGTTGAATCTTGGACCCAGGACTTCCAATGGAGTATGGGCATTATCCACGTTGGTTTCTTGCAAAAGATTTGCACCTGGTACCAGCGCTCCACGGGAGGTACTCCTTCGACTGTTCTTTCTTCCCTGAGTAAAACATCTGTGGAGGTTCTCAAGAAGCGTGCCGTGGACCCCATGGTCAATCTCATGAAGAGAGGACTAAATATGCTTGGGAAACGAGACGCCAGTCAGAAAGTCAACGTTGTCCGGGGTATCAACCGTGTTGGTTTCCGTGCTAAGATTGAAGAAACTAATATCTTCTTGACTGGTCTCATTTTCTTCGTTGTTTTTGTCTGCCTCGTCGTCATTATTATCGCTTCTTTCAAGGCCATCAGCGAGCTACTTATCAAGCACGGCAAGATGAAGAGTGATAAGTTCCAAGACTTCCGCAACGGCTGGAAGGTCGTCACCCGCGGCATTCTATTCCGACTTACATTAATTGGTTTTCCTCAAATGTGTGTGCTCTGTCTCTGGGAGTTTACTCAGCGTGACTCGCCAGCCGAGGTGGTTCTCGCGGTGGTTATGCTCCTATCTATGTTTATTGCACTGGGATGGGCAGCACAGAAGGTCATTCGTTTGGCCAAGCGCTCCGTCACGATGCACAAGAATCCAGCATATATCCTCTATTCCGATCCTTCTTGTCTGAACAAATGGGGCTTCCTCTATGTACAATACCGGGCAACAGCATACTACTTTGTCGTGCCCTACCTCATCTACGTTCTCATCAAGGGTATGTTCATCGGATTAAGCCAGCCTGCTCCTGTGGTTCAAACCGTGGCTTTGGTTGTTCTTGAGGCCGCTATGCTGGTCGCTGTATGTGTTCTTCGCCCATGGATGGACAAGAAGACCAACATTTACAACATTTCAATCGCGGTTGTGAACTTCATCAACGTGATTTTCTTGTTGGTCTTTTCCGATGTCTTCAACCCACCAGGTCTGATGGTCGGTGTAATGGGTGTTGTCTTCTTCGTCTATAATGCTGCCTTCGCTTTGGTTCTCCTCGTTCTCGTTTTGATCGCATCCGCCTACGCTGTGATGTCCAAGAACCCCGACACCCGTTATCAGCCAATGCGCGACGACAGAGGATCATTCATCAAGTCTCAGACCCAACTTAACACAGAGCTTGATGCCTTGGGTGCAACTGCCAGAGGCGAGATGAAAGCCCAGTCATACCAACAAGACCCATTTGAAGACGATTCAGCCTCTATTTCTAGTGGTCAACGTCCTGGCAGCGGTGGTCACCAACAACGTCTAGACGCAGCCAATATTTCTCGACAACAACATTCACGATCGCCCATCGATCCTTCAGTACCACTCATTCCTAGCAACGCATCCAGTCAACGGGGTCCTCCTCCGGGCTACGACCATCTTGGTCGCGCATCCCCCTCAGTTTCAAACTACGACAACATGTCCGTTGGGCAATCCGCCATGGCACCAAGCACTTCATCCCACAGTAACGCCAGTCCATGGCAGCGGGGAGCCGGCTACGAACATTAACGGAGCTATCGACTGAGCTTGTCTTGAAAATTTTTTTTTTTTTTTTCGAATGAATACATGTGTTGTTTCAATTAGCGCGGGGAGCAAGGATGGCCTCTAGTTTTTCCCATCCTTCTTCCTTAGGGGTTCGGTATTTTTGTGGGTTTTCTTCTTATTTTCTGTCAACTTGAACCACTAAACAAGATAAGTGGCATCAACTTTTACCTTTCTCAGCCTCGTCTTTATCTTCTTCTCCTTCATTTTCTTCTTGTCGATCTCAACTTCTTTACATCTCTGAATCTCCCATTTTCTCCCTCTCCCTCCACGAGGAGGTTATCATCTCGCGATCGACGTGTATTTCTGTTTACTTTTGCTATACTACGTTTGTCGATTCATGGCGTTTAAGTGCATTGGGTACGGAGATAAGGCTTCGGGGTTTTGTTGGGTTTTGGAATATAATTTCATTGTTTCGCTAAAATTTTTATTCCTTCTTACACATGCAGCATGTTCTCTAACATCGGCTACTGTGCGTACTGATAAAATGAATCTTTGATTTGTCAATGTTCCCACCTTGAACTCTTGAATGAGCAAAGTACATGGGAGCGAATTGATGGAAAGCCCTTAAAATCAGTGTGCCCAGGTGCACATGCATACATATGTACTAGCGTTAATGTTACATAGGTACATACTTCTTCAAGCTGGTGCCCCGGGGATTATACCTAGGTACAGGTACCTATGTATGTGTATGCCTATAGCCACAAATATACCTATTCAATAGCCATAGTATAATGACCATCTAAGGTATACCTACACAGGAACTACATATTTAGTCAGTCCATTAGTACTAGTAGTACCATAGATTTTGTCATCCTTTGTACCTACCCGTGGACTGGCTACTGCTTCCAATCCTGAAATGTCTACATCTATGAAAAGTGTCATTGAAACCATAATATTGAGTATTGAGAGATCCAGCAGGAAACCCAAACCAAACGCTATTATACAACTCCGGGGAAGAGACATGCCTTCTGTATAGGGAAGTTTTTGTTTTCCAGTGAAAATGAATTCCTGCCACAGAACAGGAATGAAACGAACGTCTAACCCTTGCAAAAGACGTATTGTTCATGACTGAGATATCAAACGGAAAATGAAATCGAAGAAAAAAAAAAAGAAAACACCTCAACCTAATCCATCATGGCAGAAGAACCAGTTTACCACTTTTGATCCATGCCGGGAGGAGGTCCACCGCCAGGAGGCGGGGGAAACCCTTCTGAGCCACGAGGTCCAGAAGGAATAGGCGAGTTTGTCGTACCAGGCATGGGAGGTAGCGATCCCGGTGGGGGAATAGGGAAGTTAGCAGGGAAGCCGGCTGGGGGAGGAGGTAGATTTGCACCAGGAGGCAAGTTGGGGAAGTTAGGCGGCGGCGGAAAGCCTCCTGTTGGCGGGGTACCGGAGGCATTAGGAAATGGAGGTGGGAAAGGCATTCCACGGCCACCGGGGGCTGTCAATGAGGGAGTCTCTTGATTAGCTTGTTTGAACGGAAATTGAGGGTGTCTTTGGGGGATTCCCTGAATGGGGAACCTACGAGGCGGCAGTCCTGGGGCGCCAGGAGCACCTGGTGGAGGGATCCCGAATGGAGGTGCTTGACCTGAATTCAGTGCGTTAGAACATAAATTCATAATGTGATTTGGAATTGAGTTATCGTACCTGGGAAACCGAATGGTGGCGGGAAGGCCCCCGGGGGGACCATTGCGGGATTGGGGAGAGGTTGACCTTCCGCGGCGTAGGAAGAGGTAATGGAGTCGATGACGGATTGAGCCTTCTCTTGTCCGATTTCTAGAGGGGATTATTTGTAATTGTCATGGCGGGAATATTTGGGTAGGCGTCATACGTTGATAGTACTCCACCACGTTTCTCAAGTGGTTACGACCGGAGTTATGCGCCTTGCGCACACTCATCGAGTCATGCGTAAGGTAAACATCGCAGTAGTCACCTATCGGTTGATTGGAAGGTTAGCAATCTTCTATTGTAGGCTTGGGCCTTATCGCAACGGTTTCAAGGTCTGATATAAAAAGCTCGGATCGCGGTCTCCACACTCGGGGACAAAGGTAGGTGATTGACTGCGGGGAGCTCTCTTGGAATGGCACCTACAGAAGAGTACATGGGAGGTCAGCATAGATTTCAAGGGTAGACGGGGCTTTGGAAAGACTTATATTTCGGCATATTGGCAGCTTTCTTTGCGCGTCTTTGGCTGCTCTTTTGCGCGAGGAAAAATTCCCGTTGAACGGTATAAGGAACTCAGGGGTGGGATGTCTGAGATTCAACACAAGATTGTGACTCAATAGAAGAAAGACGCAGACACTACCTTTCGATAGGTCGCTGGCAAGGTAATCAAATGAGCTGAAGATGCTAAGGTCGAGGTCGTCCCCCAATGCGGATGGAGAGGGTGAAGGCGGTGAGAGCGGCAAAATTGAAGTCCTTATCGCTCTTGGCATCAAATGATTAATGATATTCATACTTGATCATTTATCATTTTTATAGTTCAAGTCTATCAATGAATATTTGATTATCGCCGGGCTAAATTCTTAGTGAATTGATCTCATGGATTGGTATCCGGGTGCATTATATTACTCATCATTCACCCACACCAAGAGTTATCTGTCTGATAAACTCATTTCAGCATGTGCTCTGATTAAACCACGATTCTCAGTCATCTTGTCCGTTGAGTTTCATTTAAGCCGGACTTCTTTGAATGGCACATATATTAGTTGCCTTAAACTTTCCCATGTAATCAATGCATTTTCTCCTCGTAGGCAATCGAATTTAGGGTGATAACCCTCAGATCAAGAATGAATTTGAATTAAAATAGATCTATTCAACTATTATACTTACAACAACGTTCAACTCCTTGGATAAGAGAATGCAAGCATTTGTCACACAGCTCGCGTTTGCAATAACTTGAAGAGGAAAAGTTCATTTGATTTATTACTACGGGTGTTCTTATTGGTGCTACACATCACACTGAATGTTTATGGACGGTAGATCAACACTGCAAGATCAATATCCAATTGAGCTAGACGAGTAACGTGTGATATATTGGAACAGCGATCGGGTTTTCGTCAAATAAGAAACTGTCTCAAAATCATAAGAATACTTCAATATGATTTTAAAGACGAAGCACTTGATGTAGCACAAAACAGGCTTTCAAGGTTTCCATGCATCACATTCGGAGATCCTCACGTACGACTCTGCATATTGGATGTGGATATTGCTCACCAGTGTAGAATAAAGGAGTAAGGGAATTCAGATTATCATGCCTCTCGAAGTCATACTAAGAAGAATTGATGGATATGGCCCTTTCCCTTGATACAATAACGGTATAAAGCTGTATCCCCAAGGTTAATGATACTTTGTATGAACTCATCTAGATCTATTTGAAGATCTGTTACTACATTCAATTTCAACCAGATTTCCAATCATTGACTCCCACAAAGCCGACAAATTGGAAATTCAAAGAGCTTAAGCACCGGAGCCTAACCGAGCAGTTTCACATTGAGCAAAGCCTCTGTGTACTCACATTTACGCTACATAAAGCATTCTCAGCTCAGATTCACCAGGATCACCAATAAATTGCGCAATCTTGATCAGATCACCAACGAGGTCTCGGCAGTCGCCCTGTCATTGATCTAATGCAAGAAGCCCCAACAAAAACGTAACATTATTAAAGACCCAGGAAGTGTTTGATATTTTGCGTCATCGTGGCATCCTGCCGGCTATGCATATGAATCTAAGAGAGTACGAGTCGGTAACCGGTCCCGGTGGTCGAGACCATTGCTAAGTGATAATCATGTGTCATGCTGGAACGCTATTATCTAATAGAGAAGGAGAATGGCTGTGCGACGCCGAAAAGGTTCGGAAAAGGCTACCTTTTGTATAATCATATTTTCATTTGTGTTTAATCGCGCATTAATTGTTCGGCGGTATCTGGAATGAGATGGGTATACATTACACAGAAGGGGATGGGGAGGGGAAGGTCTATGCGATGTATAACATGTCTTTTTATGGCCGATCTCTTCGAGTAATGTTCCAATAATGCTACATGCCAGGAACAAGGACACAAGGTCAGATCATGTGTCCCGTTCAAATAAGTTGAGTAAATAATGTGTCTTGTCACAGAAATAGAATTCCGGTAGAACCTACTGGTCAATACAGCCAGAAGTAACCCCGTATTCACATTATAACAACCATGGATATATGCTAGACACGTCTCCAAATTGAGCAGTGACCATCGGGTTAAGGGGCGGAATCCCCAAGTCCAAGTCCTCGGCAGCCCGCGTTTGGACAGTGAGGTACCAACACGGGGTTCCCGAGGCAGAGCCCAGTGGCCATCCTGCAAGAAGAGCAACTAATTAGAGTAGTGCCCGCAGCGTTGGGGCAATGCCCCTCGCACATCATTGCAGCTAAGGTCAGAACATGGCAAGAATGACGAGAGCACGGGATCTACCAAGAACAGACACACGGTCCTCCTCAACCTGCAGCTGGCCAAGCAGACACTGTGAACAGCAGAAGCAGCCAGAGAAGCAGCCGGGAGTCCGGGGAATGGAAAATCTGGGGAAAAAGTGGCCAAGACGCACTAACCGGTTCTGGTCGCTGATTTGCCACAATCACCGGGCTCGGATCCCTGGGCCAGTGAGCACCACATGAGCGGGAAAAATTTTCTGCTAGGGCAGGATCCACTCGATTTCGTCACTTTTCACATCTTTTTTCGGATTTTTCTTTTTTTTTCTTTTTATATCCTTGGTCTGGGGGGTCATCTTGCCTATTCCGGATACACGGGTGTGGGTTCTTCGGCACTGGAACCGAATGCTGAATGGCAATGGTTGAGTTGAAACGCCCTGTACATACTGTACATAGTAAGGGGCCGAAGAAAGGGGAAACACCTTGGTGGCGGTGGTCTGACTGATCTGTTTCTAGGCGCTTCTTGGATACAGCTGTTAAGTTCATAGTGCGTCTTAGCCAAGTGGGCAGGGATGCGTGAATTGTTAAATGAGGATCTCAGGTACGGGGACCATGGAGACTAGTTTATGGCCCTAGACCAGATCGACCGTGCTAGGGGGAGGAATTATCCCGCAATATGGAGTCATTGTACTGGGATCGGCGGGCCCCCTGAAATCTGTATACAACATGTGTACAAATTTTTGTAGTACGGAGTACGGAGGACACTTTGTTTCGTTTGAGTGGTTTTCTTACTCTTTCTTTCTTTTCTTTGTGTGAATCTGAATCGCAAAGAAAAGTATTCATTCTTAGTCAAAGACGGACTGAACACTTAGTCAATGTATCGATTGAAACGAAAAGCATTGGCGTGCTCCTAGGTCTCCGTTACGCAAACATGTAGTCCATTTGCAAATGCCTCATTGCTTGTGCTGTAGCACGACAGTATAGAACGATCGAGGGTCAGGCTTTCCGCGTACTCCGTACCTACTATAGGGGTGTGTATCCTATAATAGCAGTCTCTGTTTCGGGGCCAACATGATGCAATGATAGCCGGTCCATTCTCAACCACTGCGGTCACACGGGGCAATGGCGACATGTTCAACGTCGACCCAGAGACCCAAGCCAGACCACGAGGGTGCTCCAAGCGGTGTATGAGTTGTAATTTTACGCTTGTTCCAGGTGTGGGGTGAGGGTTTTTTCTCCTTGGTTGTCGATTCTTGCTAGGCAGTTTCCATTACCCCCAGAAAACGCGGCCATCCCTGTTTTTAGACGCCGGGGGTGCTGATTGGCGCCAACAGTAGTTTCTGTTACGTGTGAAGCCCGTTTATTGGTAATTATTGGTGCCGAGGACCCAGTCAGATGATCTTGGCTGGGAATGGCTAAGGATGGGGAAATCCTTAAAGCAGCCAGCGACTAGATGTCATTTGGTTGTAGCGTTGTGGAGTCCTGAATCAAGTATGTATCCAGTAAAGTGCGGTGATTCCATCACAGGACTGTTGCTACGGCACCCAGGACGCTGACTCAGCCCCACTCACGGGCTGCAAATGGCAATTCAATCTTGCCGCTTTGTGGGGGCGATGACGCTACTCACGCCTGAACATCTGCAAAAAACAGCGAAAAATCAGAAAAATTAAAAAAAAAGTGAAAATGAAAAAGAAAAATTCGCAAAAATTACTCCACAACTCACCAACGCCCCACTCATACACACCGTGTGACCCGTGGATGTCGTGCCTGGCCAAATGAGCAAATGACTCCATTCCCCCCAACTTGTCACGATACTATAAGAGTAGGCCCCCGCCGTAATAATGGAGTTCATCCAAACTTGCAAATTTTTCTTCAGTTTGCTTTTGCTTTCACTTTGACACATGGCCTTGCCCTCTTCATAGCTCTTGCAGCTCTCCACAACAAAACACATCTACATCCACCATGGCCTCTAATTACCGCGTCATTGAGCCGCACCCTTCGGTGCCTCACACCACTCGCCCCGCTGTCTATACTGGCCGCGGTGGCTCCGGCAACGTCGTCAGCCTCAAGAACACCAAGACGACCGAATCGCGCACTGCAACCGGTCCTGCCTCGCTGACCCGTTTGGACTCCCGTACTCCAACAACCTTTACATCTGGCCGCGGTGGTGCCGGCAATGTCCACAGCAGTTCTGAGCGCGCAATCTTCAGTTTCGACGAAGAACTCGAACGTGATCTTCGCCGTGCTGCGCCTGTCTACCACGTTGGTCGTGGTGGCGCTGGCAACATGATCTACCGCGATGACGCGAGCAGCAATTTCAGCCTTACTCGCAAGTACTCCGCCGCCAGCACTGCCACCAACAGCTCTTCCGGTTCGGTGGCCGACCGCGCTCGCGATATGGCTCGTCGCGGTCTGGAGAAGGGCTGGGGCAAGCTCAAGGGTACCGCATAGATGACTCAGGTTCATCTATAACCCTCAATTCATGACTATCACGACCACATTCACGACAAACCACCAAAAGTTTCTTATTTCTTGCCTCTTCACTCCTATCTCGTTTTTTAATCTTGGGTGTCGATTTCTGGACCACAGACGGAATACCGCGGGCATCCCTAGCATTTGCTTTTACCCGTTGATCATATTCTTGATCCCATTGTGTCGCCGATACCCCCAATACCGCGCACAATGACTACCCCAATTCAGCTTCAACTTCATTCAGAGTACTCTACTCCACCGCATGGGCAACGGCGTTTCTTTGTCTTCTGTGGCTAGCCATTACGGTCCCCACCTTGCATCGCGCCGGGTCTTCTTTAAGATCGGTTCAATTTGCTTTCAACTTTTCTCCCCATGGCATCCTGGGCGTCAAAGCGACTTCGATTTTCAACTTCATCGAACTGTCCTGTCGCATCAATCGGAGTCTTTTACCACCTATCTAGTCTACTTTGTCTGCAGTTTGCTTTCAATTTTTCATATCCAGATTCCCCCTATCGCGACCCGACTACTACTTTCTAGTCTGGGCCTTACAATGGAAATTCAAGCCATTCATTCTTGGCTTTATTCAATGATCCCATCATACGTTCACTTTTTTGCGTAATTCTGTAAATTTTGTAAAGTTCGTAAATTTTCATCATAGATGATGCATTCATCGTAGCTGAGTTGAGGTCTCGGTGGAGTTCCCGATTGCGCCATGGTGGCGTGGGTCACATCGGTGTGGTAATGTGGTAGCCGGCCTTAGGCGATGTGAGCCGGTTGGGGGCCACCTTGCAAATTTTATTGCATCCCTTTTTTTTTAAAAAAAAAAAAAAACCAAAGCATTTTATTATATGGAGCATGGTGCAATTAAATACAATTGATACTATCTATTCACTCCAGTAAGATGCAAGGCTCTTTGGGGCTGTTTCATTTACTATCCACCTGGGCACTTACTGTAGATCCTGCGGTAAGCCTTCCTGTAAGTACGGTGAGTATCTCAAAGTCAGCTTCATCACTTTGGAAGTAGCTCATTTTTGTTGGATGATTTGTATTTCAAGTATGAAAAATTTTCTGTTTTAATTCACAAATAAGATTGAGTGATACTACTAGGTTCTTAATAGCGGTTTTCTATGTAATTGTCATTGACACATTCGGTCGTCCCTGTCTTCAAGTTATGCTCTGGGTGGAAGCGAATGCTATGACTGCCATATCGTCCAGTATACACACGTAACATACCTATGTACAAACATTTGAAGCTTTTACTTCCTCAGCTGTGTCTTATCCTCCAGGGCTGTATTGTTTCCCAGGCTAGCGATTGACCTAGGACGACCTGTGGAACTTGATCTATAGTACTAGTACTTCGATGCAGTCAGTACCTTTCTCCTCTAGTACTACTCATACCACAGAATCTCCACCATACTATATTGATGCATGTGATCAGCAGGTTAATGCAGCATTTATTAATTGAAAGCTTTATTATCAACTAAGGAATTCCTTTCTCCAACATGTCCACGACAGTCTTTCCATCGCGCGAATACCCATCCACATAGCGAACCCCAAAATCACCCACGAAATTATCGTAGGTTGTTTCGGGTTTCCGACGACAGATCCCACATAATATGTTTCGCACCTCATCTTTGAATCTCAGTCTTGGGAAATCTTCGACGACAGCATCGAAAACAGCCTGCGTCAAGAATCTGTCTGCACCAGGGATCATCTCGGGCCCCACAATATCGGCCGTGATCCCAATATGAGCTATCGCCACTTCAGGTTGTTTATGCACCGCAATTGACGGAGTTGCGTGCAGCGCGATGAGATCCCATACCAGCTGTACACGATGTCGATCCCAGCCACTCGCCTCGCGTGACAGAAAATCTCGTGCTGCGTTGGCGCCATCGACTTCGAATCGTTTGTCGGGAGAGGTCAAGCCACCATCCAGGTCCCAGCCGAGATCATGAAGAATGGTGCCGATGGAAATAGCTTCTATGTCAAGATCATCACATTCCTCTGTGGTGGGAAAGAGAAGTGGAGTTAGGACCGTGGAGAAGATCCATGAGCGCATGACATGGTTCAATGCCATATCTGTGGAGTGCGCACGGGCAAATTCAATGGCTTTCTGCACAATCGGAGTGTCACATACAGACACACCGGCTAAGATGCGTGTTTGGCGAGCCATGATACGTGAAGGAAGTTTTCTGAACAAAAGGCGATGATGAAGATAGCAAGCAGTTGAGACCTATAAACCGACCTGGTCTATTTCAAGTTCTGCAATGCCTGGGGAGACAACATTTATAGACCGCGATCTGAGAGGGTTGTTCATGCCAGATGTACGGCTCGCGTCCACCTGCCATCCGGACTCGGAATCAATATCAATTGATTTCGGATGTAGACTGGATGGCAACACCAGCCGGGCCCCAGTTCAATGTTGGGTTACATACTTAAGTAATTGATGCGATCTGTTTATCTACTATAAAACCTTGGAAAGCCAGCCCCCTCAAGTTCGCCTGAACATTTGAAGCACATACTATTGCTTAGTATGCTCTACTTTCTTGTCTTCCAAGGTTCTCCAAAGTCCAATATATAATTCATCCGGCCTCGATTCTGAAATCACACAGTCTCATTGCACTTCAACTTGAAATTTCTTGATAGTTCATTGGGGTTTTATCTATCGCTTCTCACACAAAGAAGTCGATTCAAGTACCTAGGTAACACTGAATGAGAGGCTAGTCACAGCATTCTAATTTGAACATAGCAGAATCCATGGATGCACATGAATGGTTCACATTATCTTGAAGAAGCGAAAATCCACGCTGGGATCTAATTAATGCGATTCCCATGGGCTGTGGCTCTGAAATAAAGATTTTGCGCCGGAATTTACAAGAGATCCAATTTCCAGTATGCTTAAAGGCGCACGTGTCTCAGTATGTGTATATCCGAGAGCTTGAGCCTTTGACATGTCCAGATGTCGATAATCATTCGATTGGAAAGTTGATCCATTCTCTGAAAGATACAGGCCAACCTTCCATTTCAAGTTCTGGCATATCGAACGGGTAGCCTTGGGTCGTTACGTCGGTATCGAAAACGTCCAGTGGGTTGTCGTGTAGGTCAGCACTATAGACCTGCCATGTTTCCAGACTGTTGTCGAGCTCAGTCCAAAAGTCTGTTTTCTTAAGACTTCCGTTTTGCACCGGACAACGACTTTGTTTTGAAATATTGCTCTCCGTGTTATTTTCCATGTCTCCTGCTGGATATGTGGAATGAGAGATACAGATTAGATCCAGAATAGACCGGTACATGGAGAAGTAGTCTGGAGGACGTCTGGCATCATGAGCACTTTTGGATAACATTTCGAATTTCCTCTTCAAGTCTGTCAAGCCGGTCATGAACTTCCTATGCATTTTAGTGGCAAAATCTTGGTATTCGGGAGACTCTATGCCGTCACATTTGGATAGCCTAGAGAAAACCCCGATTGTCAATGCAACACAGGAGCCCGGCACAAATCCAAGTTTTGCATATTCGTCATTAGGCAGGTCAAGATAAAACTGGAGAAGGGTGACTGCTTCCTCCCAACACCGGCTTAACAAACGTATCTGGCTTGGAGGATCTATCTCTCGTCCAAGAACCCCGTTGAGACGATTTGTATTATGAGTAGCGCACCCTTTCTGTGTTTGATTCATTGGAAGGGCGTGGATTTTAATCAAAGTTAAAGTCCTCGTCAGTTGCAACAGGACTAAAAATCATATATGAGCACTTGAGTCAGCCAAGACATCTCCCCCGCCAGAAGAGCCTTTTCAACTGCACTAACCTTGACTCTGATCATTGACGATATCTGCGCTATCCATACTAATAGCTTGCAATCGAGCTTCAAAGGCCTCTATTAGGGTTGAAGGGCGGCAATTTCTCGTGTCTGCAGATTGCTCAAGCTCTTGGTCAACATCACAGGAGATACAATCCAGAATGGACTGAAATTTCATGAGCAGAACACATTTGAAACCGGCGGATCTTTCATCGCAGGCAGCAAGTTCTTCTGTTATGGTTTTAACTTTTTCAAGGCGGAGATTATTTGGCCTCTTGAAGCCAATTGATACTCTGCATTTATTCTGAGCTTAGTTGTTCCTTGACAGAGAAGAGCCTTAAAGTTACTCACGCTGATGATAAGTAATGAGTGCCCAAGATTGCAAGTCTAGCCTCGTGTACATAAGCTGAGTCTCGCCTGGATCTAAGCGCGGTCAAATCATCCAATCCCAGCTCCGACAGCATCCCAATCGAGATTTGAATGTATTTGAATATTTGGTGACTCATAGGCATCAAATTCAAGGGGTACCTTTCAAGTTGAAAATGTTAGTGGCCACTATGCAAGCGTGTAGGTTAGACGTTTTCTGGAGTCTTTACCATGCTAAGTATACCAGTAAGCCTTGAAGATGGTAGAGGCTTTTCTCTCCTTGAATGATTATCTTCGAGCTCAATACTATTCGAAATAGCTCGTTGAGTATGCGTTGTAAATTTGTGTCTTCCACCGATGATGCGGTGAGGATCGCCAGTAATAAAAGGGGCCGGTCGTTGCAAAGTGATTCAACAGTCGCCCCGGGAGGTATTGTTACGAAGGGGAAATAATGGTTCATTCCTCGAAATATTGATAATAACTCTGCTGCCTTTTTTGGTGTCACTTTGACATCTCGACATTGATGTGTGGGGGGAGCAGGCTGAACACGTTCCGATAAAGCTGGGGGCGAAGGCTGTTCAAAAACCCGTCGATGGTGTGCCAACAAACTTTTCGATTCATCATTATACTCGACTTTGAAGCTGCTAGGATATAGCTTATGTAGTAGGTCCTCAGAGTTAGGCTTTCCTTCTGATGACCGCTTTTCCGTCCTAAATATCGATCAATCAGCGAATCAAGTCCAGATAGTTAGATAAACACAAAGGCAATGCCATACTTGCGTTTTGTTGCGGATTTGAATGAACATATTTTCGAAGATTTTAGACATCTAGATCCTGTCGTATCAAACCAGCCCTTCTTCTACTACCAAGGTAGACCTGTTCAAGTTGAAGTATAAGTTTGCATACCGGTGACATGTGTTGGGGGTTTTGCTGGGCAAACACCGGGTCTTGTGGCTCTTGCACGCATCACAAGCTCTCGGATTTCTAGGGCGTGGGCATATGAACTGAATATCAGAATCCATGTCCAGTCAGGCTTTTAGTGGAGGATAGAGAGAAGCTTCGACTTTCCATCCGGTGCTGCAGTTCCTTGAGGCTACTTTTTGGTAGCACATCCATCAGAGCCGGAAGGCAATGACAGCCGAGGCTGCGTTTCGGATGGCAAGTGGACCCGACTGCTCGCCTCGTCCCTACAGAGGACAATCGCAGGTCCAACACATCAATTGATGTAATTCAATGTGTACACTGCACACACTTAAGCAGTACCTATGATGTACCACTAGTAGGTTTCAGGCCAGGCTCAATGCTCGGACGCTATGGCCCTACCCCGCAACCTTGGAGCACTTGAGGCTGTGACAAGGTGAGCCACCTGTGGGAGACCGTACTATATTCAGACGTTCACCCATCCAAATACTATGCTGCGCAACCAGCCAGGTAGTTCAGTGATTGGGGTCTTTATTTAGATTACTAATTATCGTTGTTGCCTGAGTCTGGATATTGAAAGCCAGAAGCACTTGAGGCTACATGTATGTATAGATAGAAGCTTAAGATAGCACCCATTGTATATCACTCAGGTTAAACCACTAGACTCCGCAATCCAAGACCCAAAAATAAGGAGAACAAGAAGACAATGTATTTGCACAGGTTTATGTGGACAATAAGGTGTCGGGATATGGACCAGAGAGGCTGGGGGTGGGGATGGGGAAATGGGGTATCAAAAGTCGCATATATGCGCGACTCAATGGGTCTTCAAGTGATCACGGACCACTTGCTTCCGTTGTACTGTGACTTGTGTGCAGTAATGAACATAACACACAGCAGATTCGCTGATCTGGAGATGGATTCCCTCTTCGTGCCGAGGGTTCGAAATATGAAGATTGTTTGAGGTCTAGTCGATATTGTTGGAGCAGGGGATGGGAGACGAGATTGCTCTATGCGAATCGCTTGAAGATGATCTCGGGGTCTTCGTGCCATTCGTCTGCACTAACCCACATCTATGAAAGCCATTTTCGTTAAACCTATCCATACAATGCGGGATGATCTGCAGTGCGTGCTTACCTTTCTGAATGTACTGAGACCAGCAAGAATACTACCGCCAATCCATGTGGTGTACTTGCGCTCTGCAGGCGCGGAGATACGAATCTTCATATCCTCAACGGCAAGACGCTTGATTTCACGCATCAGACGGTCTGGGAAGTTCTTGCAAAGTGTAGATCCACCCGAAAGAACGATGTTGAGGTATAGTGATTTGCGCAAGTCGAGATCTGTGCGAGTGATGGCGTCCTGCACAATTTGGTGTACACCGGGATATTCAAGACCAATCAATTCAGGGTCGAAGAGGATCTCGGGAGCACGGTAACGCTCTTGGCCGATCTATGCAGGGAGAATGTTAAGTACTGAAGCCACCTGGATAACTGTACATTATCAGATATAAGTCGCTCACCTTGATCTTGTGTCCATCTGGCAGAGAATAGTCAACTGCCTTCGCATCTGACTTATGATAGCTGTTCATCCATTCCTTCTCTTCTCTTTTTGGATCTAACGAAACGTAGCAGACCTTCTCCTTGATCATGCGCACAACTTCCTTCTCGGCACTAGTATGCAAGACGTGGCCAGCTTTGCGGAGGAGTAATTGCAGTTGTTCTGTGACATCGCGACCAGCAACATCGATTCTGCGAATACTGTTGGGGATAGCGAAACCTTCAAACACAGGTACCGCATGAGAGACCCCATCTCCAGAGTCCAACACGACACCCGTCGTGCGCCCAGACGCGTAAAGAGACAGTACTGCTTGAATAGACATATACAATGCAGGCACATTGAAAGCCTCAAACATCAGCTGGGCAGCGATGTCACGGTTGGCGCGCGGGTTCAGCGGAGGCTCGGTAAGGAGTACGGGGTGTTCTTCGGGGAGCGTCTTCAGCTCGTTCTCATAGACATAATGCCAGATCGACTCCATATCCTCCCAATTTGTAACGATACCATGTTCAAGCGGATAACGAATCTTCAACAAACCACGGAGGTCCTGCGCGCGCTGGCCGATGAACGAGTCTCCTTCCAGACCACCGGCCATGACCCGTGGGTGTTTGGGGCGACCGACGAACGAAGGGAAATAGCATGATGGAATCTCTTCTCCTGCGAATCCAGCTCGAATGGTTCCACTACCATTGTCAATGACAATTGGCACATTGTGAAGCGTTGCCTCGGCCATTGCGGGGAGGGGGGTTGGGTGGTAAAATGGTGGAGGTTCGGGGGGTGGGTTTAGGCGTGAGAGTTATGAGACGGCCCCGCGGCCTAGGATTTGGAGCTCAAAGGGGTTGGGAAGCGATATTCAAAACCAGAGGACATGGACGGTTGCAGGAGTTGGCGATCTGGGTCTACCTCGCCGATGGAGGTCAGGAGGGTGTTTTCGCGTCGGGGAGTTGTCAACAAGAAGCTTGGGCCAATGATGGCACCCGCCCACATCCACTCAGTATTGTGACGAGCCTTGATATGAAGCCTCTACAAATTTCAGCTTATATATACGCTGCAGATATTAGTGCATAGATTATATTTACTTGTTGGTTTTATCTTTTGTCTCGTGGCGCAGGTTTTTGATCTTTTTACAATCAATCTATTTACTGATCTGTGTGGTATTGTGCTACATATACTAGTAGGTTCAGATGTCTCAAGCTGTGGAGACTGATGATATCCTGCCAGTGGTTCACGAGCGTAGATTCACCTGCACATGTGGGCACATATGCAGTGGACTTCAAATCCCACCTCAAAGAAGTCTATCTATGTATCACTAGTACTATAGCATTATAGATATCACTATTACTTAGTGATACTTCAGTACCCACAGACTCTGTAGTAGGTATAGCAGGTATAGGCAGTAGTAGAGGAGTATATTTCTTTTGAACCTTGGGAGACATTTAACCTCCTTCAATGTTGGAAGTGCTTGAACCAAATAATGAGTACCTAGGTAGTTTTTTCCTCTCATCAACCAAGCGCTGGGGGCCATAGAAGCAATTACACGAATCGTAGCTTACTAGTATTGATTTGGGCCGTTGAACAAGAGTTTCATATAGGTTTGTTTTTTGCAGTGTGTTATAAATACGGTGTAGTCAGATGTTTGCCTAGCAGAATCGGACGATAGACAACACAGACAGGCAGAATCCCTAACCTCTGAGAAAGCAATACGCAGATTGTCATATCCTTCAAGTCAAATGTTAAGCGACCTGAGAATCTCCAATTTGAAGCATACAGGTCGACGAAGAGATTTCTTATGAATTTGGACACCCCCACGGAATATTGGGTAGCAGCAAGGACGCAAGTTTTCGATTCGGGCTATGTACAGAATCATTTAATCGAAATCAACACGTCCGGGGATATGATAAACCAATAAACCAATAATTCAGTCAACGAATGATAGTTGATCAGCCATGGCAGGTTGAACCTGTGCCCCATCCATGTTCCGTCTCTGAAAATCCGACTTTTGAGCAACGAGCGCATTCATATTATCGACAGATTGAATGACATCCCTATCACACAATTAGTACTGGAAGAAAGAGTGGAGCACATCTGCACATGAAACTTACCCAATGCGAGCCATCACACCATATTGAAGGTTTTGAATCATTAGAGCGAGCTCTTCTTGGTGATTATCGGCAAGATCTGGGTTCGGTACAACGATAGTTGGTACACCGCAGCGAAGCGCCTCCAGGATTGAACCAGTTCCTGTCTCATGTTAAAGTCTATGCTCATGATCTTAAGACTATTAAGATCAACGCGTTAAGTATCCATTTACTTACCAGCATGAGTGATGATGAGTCCAAGTTTCTGATTCTGGGTGACTGGTCGGTCCTCCATTCCTTGAGGTGGCCTTTCCATGGCCGAGCCCATGTAATAGGACAAGTCGTCTGCGAAATCGAATGTGCTCACGGTAATGCCGTGGCGGCCTGGGCCATCACTAGGATTCCTGTCAAGTAACTCATCGACTAGAGCCTTTGTATCTTTTCCATATTGCACAGTCAAGTGTGTGAAGCCATTGTCTGCCAATTTCACGAAGAAAGCCTCATTCAGCACTTCCTGGACAAGCCTCTCAAATGATGCTGTCGCTCCCACAGTCACAAAGCATGACTTAATAGGGTCAGGACCCATCGATACAAGTTAAAAGGGCACAGTGATACGAAATAAAGGCTGATGTAAAGTGTTCGAACAAAAAGAAAGCTGATGTGTTGAAGCCAAGAGTCTGGATGAGGTTAGACAACTACATACATGTTCTTATCGGCCTTATCGCACACTCACGACCACTTCAGACCCACAAATCACGGGCAGAGCGTTCACGTGATAATATCCTATCTAGGACTAGCGCAAAGCGGACTTCAAGGTGGAAAAACATCGACCAGAGGATTGGCTATAAGTCTACAATTCACGTCTGCCACAATGGCTTCAGCAATGCAGTCATTGCCACGCTCGGCTAGAGTCCTGGTCCAAAGGGGACCAGGCCGCCTTTCAACGCGATCATTTTCCGTCTCGCCATACCGATTTACCTCCGAAGATCCCGTGGTGCCTCCTCCGCCAAAAGACTTGAGGGCAGAGGACTATCCGCCAGCGCCGGAGTACTCGCCAGACCTCCTTTCTAAAAAACAACGTTCAATGTACGATATGCTTTCGCCGACAGATCGTGCGGCTTTCGACGCCGAAAACAAGCGCATCGTTGAGCGATTCAACGACGTCTCCTACCGGAGTAGGGTCTTCGCCGAGCTAGAGAAGAAGGTCGACCAGATTGATAGAGCGGAGGATATACGTTTCGAAGATATCCGTCCTAGATCGCGTGGATTCTGGTCCGAAGACGAAGACGATGAATTCGCCCTCGTCGAAGATGGTGACGAGGAAATTAATGACGACGAAATCACCTCGATGGCCCATGCCGAGATGGAATTCCACCGTGAAATGAGAGAGTATGCTCGCATCACAGCTTGGGATATGCCAATGCTGAGCAGTATGATTGACCCTCTGATTATTTCTTTCTTCAATTATATTAATACTCGTCACAGAACTCGCACAGCCCTTTACCCTGCCCCCTCAGACCCATATTCTTCGCTTCCGCTATACCACCTACATGGGTGAACAGCACCCAGCTGAGCCAAAAGTTGTTGTGGAGCTTGCCTCCAAAGACTTGACACCGAAGCACCTTACCGAAGCCCAGCGCCAAACCTTCCTCAAGCTGGTTGGCACACGCTACAACCCTCAAACTGACATTGTCCGCATGTCCTGCGAACAGTTCGGTTCTCGCGCTCAGAACAAGCGCTACCTAGCTGACACTGTCAACTCTCTCATCAAAGAGGCTAAGACAGGCGATGCCTTCGCGGATATTCCCCTTGACCTCCGCCACCACAAGCCCAAGTTCCGTCCCCAGTTCCCTGACTCCTGGAAGATGACCGACGAGCGACGAAAGCAGCTCGCCGCCCGTCGGGAAGAGCGTTATTCAGCTGAGAAGCAGCGAGAGATCGTCAGTGGCAATGAAGTCGTCGGCGCTGCCGTTCAGTCGCTTCCTGAGTTCAACCCTGCCTTGAAGGCCCAGGCTACTAAGGAACGGGAGCGCGTCGCTGTCAAAGTTGGAGCTCGTGCGAAGAAGCCTGCTCGCCGGTGAGTTTCGATGTGTGAGGGGGTAGTGTAAATGCTATGCATGGTTTCTTTCTTGATGTGTTGTTGAATAAAACCCATTCGCGAGGCGCGGGCGCATATTCTTGGAGGTCTTGTCGGGCTTCCTCACTGTTTTTAGATGTACTATAGCCATTGTATTCAAATTTATTTGTGTCTCGCTACAATTCCACTGTTCATTCCATGATTTTGGTCCATATTCTCATCTGCGTAGTAGGTCTTGAATGCCGTAGATGCATGTGCATGTCTTCATCACCTGGGCATAGGTGCTATGATTCAGAGTTCACTATCGAAGCGGATTGTCTAGAGGCTTTCCGGGCATTTGAAGTCATAACATCTGATCGCAGAGAGGGGAATTCTTTTGAGTTCATAAGTTTCTCATTGCTAAATAAGCTTTATCTTCGCACAAGATTAGATCCAATTCTGCTCGACATGTCGTGGTACATGAGTCTCTTGCTTAGATTGGTTCTGGACAGGAACCAATAAACCTCGCCCCCTTAACATGTACCTACCCAACAGGCAAGCCACGCCCGAACACTAATATCCTCAGATATCCTAGAACCCAGGAAAGGGTTTCTAGACCCCTAAAAATCTTTGACTCCAGAGTATTGGCAAGCTGACAAAAGCAGATGGAAATGCGAAAATGAGAAACAGGAAACAAGATAGCAACGATGAAATGCCTGGTTGGAAGTAACGACACTATTCCCAAATCATGAATTCGTACAAGAGGAAAGACTGTCAGTGAAAATGGCCCAGCGTAGTTGGAAGAGCAAACACTTCAGACACCGGGAAGGTTGAGAACCGTGGAGTCCCATATATATAGAAGTTATTCTGGAACTATCGCTTATCTGTTATAAAGGCCACAAGGCCCGAGAAAAGAAGACGAGACGTGTCGTAGCGCCGTGACAGAAGTCGTAGGCCATTGTATCATAGCTCGTAATAGATCGTGGATGGCGACAAAGACATACCCATCATGGTATGTTTTGTTGAATTCATCGACGGTCTAAGGCATATTGCTGTTTCATGGATAGAACGTGCGCTGTCATTGAAACAACAGAATTGAAGCAGCATAAAGGAGAAAGAAGAAAAGAAGAAAAGAAGAAGAAAAGTAGTAGAATGGAATCTGACTAAACTGGCGGCGTAAATTCGCGCGTATAACTAAATTACATGAAAAAGAAATGAAATGAAAAAGAAAAAGAAATGAAAGAAAAGAAAAGAAAATGCAAACGTAAACAGTCCCACCAGTTCCCTTGGTATTTGCAGATTCAGAGGCATATTGAAGTATATCAAAATACTGCAAGGATCCAGAAAGCATATTAAAGGGAACGGGGGAATCTAATCTGAAAGCGAAACAAGAACGCACAAAGAATCACAGATTTTTTATTTTTTTTTTTTTTTAATTTTTTTGGGATATTTCAATGTTTTTGGGTTTTAATAATGTACAAGTTTTTTTCCCCTGTTCCCCATCTATACTGAAGGTTTAACATTCAGCATAGATGGGGAATCCCGCTCAACTGCAACGCACAAGCAAATACTCTTAAGTAGACAGAGAGTCTACAGAAGACATAAAAGGCCGCCGTGCGTGACTAGTCATGGATGGGACTGGTCTTAATAACATCCTTGGTCTCCGAGAGGAAGAGGGATCCGGGCGCGGTAGTAGGGTAAAGGACATCTTTACCAATAGGACCATAGTTGAATAGAACTTGGTGAGGGTGAATTGGATCAGACCCCCTTAACAGGCCCCACATCTTCCCCATCGTTGCGAGAACCGGGAAGTTTTTCTGGGTTGGGGTGGCTGAACTATCGCTGGCGGAGCTCTTGGGCGACAGAACTTGGTCCTTCTTGCTGCTTTCATCACCATCACCCCCATAGTGATATAAGCCACTGGGATCGAGAGGATGGTTGTTCCCATGTACTACCGATGCAAAGGACCTACGTGCGGTCTCCCCTCTCAATGCAGATGAGTTGCTGTCAGTAGTTGCTGGCCTAGCACCACCACTAATCACACTGTTGGAATTCGCAGCACGGTTCGTATGATGAATACGTGGAATGACTGGCACCAGCTGGGTTCGACCCGTGACGGAAGCTTCGCTTCCAGATCCGTTCGCGTTGTTAGACGAGCCGGCGATAGGAGCAGTACTGGCCTGCGGGCTCGTATTGTTCACGCGAGCTTTTGGAGCAGACCTGACAAAGGGTCTGGCCGCAGTAGGCTGGGCCCCATTACTGGCAATGGCCGAATGGTGCTGGGTGTTTTGCCAGCTGTTTCGGTTGGCATTCTTGCCATGCTGGTAATACGGGGCATTTCCCCGAGACTTTAACCCTTGGATGAAACCCGGGCCACGCGAGAACTTTTGGCGTGCGTAGTTCAGACGCGTGGGTTGGGTCTGGGTCTCAGACGTGCTGGTACTACCCTGAGCATTGCTGTTCGAGCCCTTGGGCGTACTGGGACCAGTAATTGCGAGGCGAGGAGTGCGATATGCGGGGAATTTGCAGTCGGGATGGAGCTCTCGATACCACCTGGGAATTTCACGGAGACCCAGCATGTCCATTGTTTCGCGGTCGGTAGGCATCTCGTGCTTGTATTTGCAGCCTGCATATTTATCAATATGGGTTGTGAAAGAGAGAGAGAGAGAGAGAAAGAGAAAGAAAAGACAAAAGGAGTACGTACCCTGTTGCGAATAGTCGCATTCGCCATGGCGAATCCAGAAAGAGCACCACTCCTTCTCCCCCTCGGCTTGCTGTTTATATCCAAGATTAGCCCTGAAGTTGAGTAACAGCCAGTTGTGTGAACTTACAATACGATGAGTGCGGTTCCGGAACGAGGTGACTGCCACGACGTTTTCGTTGCATGGATAGACCAACATGTTCTCAATAGCAGACCGATAGTATGCTGGAACATTGGTATCGTTGATCATTTGCTTCAACAATGCTTGAAGCTGATTCTCATTCGGGTGATTGCCATCTAGGGCCTTGACAAGTGCATTGCTGGTTTCATTGCTGGCAATGCTGCTGGTATCCTCCACAACCCAGGGTGCAGGGCGATTTGGTACAAGCCCACAACTTATCATGCCTTGGGTATCCCCAGCGCTCAGGTGCCGGGGAGCTCCACGAATGACAATGTTTGCAGGAAGGTCGTGGACTGATATCATACTGCTGATAGTCCCATCAGCATGGGTACAAAAGTTCATACACGTATTGGGCTCAGGCATGGTGAAGGATAACGAAGTTCCAATCTCTGCCCAAGATGGAACCTAAGACTGTGAACTTAACGAATGAAGGACTGAAGATATTCGATAAGAGGATAAAAGAGTATGAATATGAGCGAACAAGGACGAACGCGTGATAAAAGAGATGGATGAGAGAAAACTAATTGCAGGGAAATAAAGAAGGTGGAAACAGAGGAGGGTGGAGGAAGAAGAAAAGAAGATGGAGGGGCAGAAGGAGACGTTTTAAGATCGTTCTCTCACTGGAGTGAATTAGGCACGAGCTCAAATGTTGACAGGCCTATTTATGCTCTTCACGCGTTTTGCTTGCTCTCATTATTGTACATCAAAGGCATCCAATGACTTCCATTCTTTTTTTCTAGGGTTTCCTATTCTAGTATACTAGGTATCCATTAGGCTTTTCTCTGCCCTGCGAACAATAACTTATTATAACTAGAAGAAGTACTTTTATAGGTTGTGGTGAAGGCAACCGAGGACAGGAAACTGTAGTGATATAAAATGAGGTCGGTTTTCGCGGCGCTTCATACAATCTATAGTAGGGACGCGCGGGAGCTTCTCTCACTTCAGTTATCATCCAGCCCTAGTACACGTCGTCCTAATTTGGAAGTCTCACGAGAACGAATGAGGGAAATTTGGATAAATCAGTACAATAATGATAGGAGCAACAAATAAGCCCCGCATTTCATGAGAGCATGGTTCAAGTTGAATGTGGTAGATCGACTGATCGTCTTAGGGAGATATACCGATATAGGCTGTTTTTGTTCAAATGTTTGAAGATGTTTTCCAGCATCTGGGAATACCTTATGATAGATTCTATTCTTTCTACAAGACTGTCGAGAGAGAACAGATACGGCAGTATATTAAAAGATAAACCCTGGTCTTATATAAATCTTGGAGAGTTCGAATGACAACGGTTGCTCGCGGTTTTGTCCTCTGTGATCTTAAATATCGTTGCTCTCGTCATATCGACTACATATATAGAGAATTTGGAAATTTCCGGTCAATTGTTCACGGTAATTCGTTGTTCGTCGTCATTCACCAGTCATTCAATGTTCACCGTTCGTCGTTCGACGTTCGGCCTACTCAGAGACTTAGGGCACGGACTCTCTTGGCCCTATCTGCCCAGGAAAAAGCCCTGGAATGCCCTAGGAAGTCAATATTGGGGAAATCAAGACTCTATATGATATGAGGTATGTTGCTCTGTACATTTTAAAATTATTGATCACACTGGGCGATTTCATAGGATTATTTGTCGAAAAAGGTTTCTTTGCTGGTGCTGATGATACCCGACACCCAAGTGCTGGGGTGTTCCCTGGTCAGGCTTCACCAGCTTGAAAAACAACATTTGAATTTGAGGACGGGCTTTAGCGGCGTCAGCATATCTTAATTTGTGCTGTTTTTATCTAGCTTGGTGCTATCAACTCTTTGAACTTGATAGAAAATTACAGGCTTTCCAAGGTTTTCGGTCACTGCATGTGCACATGTATTTCTGGGGATCATTGTAGGTTCAATGTACATCCCCTTCCGCTTGTAATAGCTAGTAAAAGGTTATCGACTCTTAGCTTACGCAGGAACATCGGATGCCCCCTTCCCCCCAGATACAGACCGATTACAACACTCGGAAAGGAAAAGCAGAAAACAAAATTATAATTTCAAGCTTGAATTTGAATCTGTGGCTATGTGAACTCTTACTAAGGGGGTATCGTGATTTCATTGCTCATCATCGAATACAAAGTCGCAGTGCAAACCCATATCATCTTCCCAGTGTGTAGATCTCCGAGTAGATAAGACAATATGGTTCATTCTGAGTTAAATCCATGAAATGTGATTGCACTCAATGGTGATTGGAATAGGGACTTGCAAGAAACGAAAAGGCAAAAAAAAAAAAAAAAAAGAGATGAAAATGTGGCCGCAGGGAGCTTCCGTAGAGCGGATCGGCCCAGTTCAACAAGTCTTGTATTGGTCATGAGATCGAGGACCTGTTTGGCTGTCGTCATAAGATAGGGAGGGAAAAACAGAGCAGACGGGCAAGGAAAATGTTCATATCCAAGTTACTGCTGCATGAAATTCGTTCGCGGAGGCGGAAAAGGGTGACTGGGGGGTGGCACATGAATCGGAGGGGCTGCGGTAGGAGTTTCGGATGAGGTAGTCGGTTGTCCAGGTTGCACATATCTCTGAGATACGTAGTTCTGAGGCACCAAATTTGGGGAGAAATAGCTTGAAGGCGCGTGGTTTGGAGGTGCATAGCTCTGAGATATCTGCTGCTGCTGGACAGGTGGCTGCATTGCAGAACTTTGGGCAGAGGATGGAGGTGTCGCAGTCGCGCTTGGGATCACTGTCTGTTTCCCAGATGCTCTGCGCTCTGCCATGGCCATATTACCAATAATGCCCTTCAGGTACCTCTTAGCTGCAGCAACAAGTTCGCGAGGCTCATTGCTTTTGAGAAGTGCGTGCAACATTAGTGTGATCTGATCCTTGGAATGGAAATGGGGGCAGACGCGACGGCCTCCGAAATGTGCGAGCCCACACAATGGACAGTTTTCCACTCCAGCCGCTTTGACAGGACATTCACCAGATTGGTGACAGGTGTTGCATCCGATGCAAAATAGATTGGAATCCATAGCACCGTCTTGACCAAGAGGACTTGTTGGCTCAGGAGGGGGATGATACAGAACACGCTTGAAGGGACGAGTTTTCTTGGGCGGTGTCAGTTGACAGATTTCCATATCAGTAGCAAGATCCGCGTCGGATTCTTCAACATCTTCTTCTCCTCCGAGTTCAAAATCACTGTCACCCGCATTTTGAACCTTGCGTAATTTGACTGGCGAGGGGCCTACAGGCGACAGGCTACCATCAAGTTCGTTAATTTCTTCTCCAGCACCGTAGCTGACCGTGGCTCTCTTTCTTTTCCCGCGGCCGAATGCTTCAGCTTTGCGCGATGCTTCTTCTAGAGCACCTTGTTCACGCTCGAGTAGAATTTTCTCCCAGACTGTGGAGTCCACGGGAGTGTCTTCCGTCTCACCCACTTCTTCTAGAGTATTGCGATCTTTTTGCCAAACGCGAGCGAAGCTGAACTGTGGTCTCTCTGTCGCATTGGAGTTATCATTGGCAACCTCCTCGGCCTTTTCTGCTTGGCTGCGATCTAACAGCTTATCGATCGAGTCAGAGTCATAGATAATACCATCAGAATCGTCATCGTTGAATAGCGCTTCTGCACCGTGGCGAAGTATAGATTCCAAGTCCTCCTCATCTTCTTCTGCCTCCATGCGTTCGATGAGCACATGGTCAAGGGCCATTTTCTTCTTTCCCTTTTCCATGATCTTTTCTTCCACAGACCCTGGCGTA
Source organism: Talaromyces sp. PF30-5 (assembly GCA_023626375.1). Taxonomy (NCBI): domain Eukaryota; kingdom Fungi; phylum Ascomycota; class Eurotiomycetes; order Eurotiales; family Trichocomaceae; genus Talaromyces; species Talaromyces sp. PF30-5. Next base: position 2,857,459 of record JAMAGU010000001.1, read on the forward strand.
GTCAAGTGATAAACCAAGACCGTGTTCTTCTGGCCGATTCGATGCGCACGAGACAAGGCCTGCATATCTTGCTTCGGGTTGAAGTCTGGATCCATAATTATGACGGTATCGGCACTTGCAAGGTTGATGCCAACACCCCCGGACCGAGTTGATAATAGGAACACAGAGTATGAAGAATTAGGTACGTTGAACCTGTCAATCTGCTGTTGCTTCTCTCGAGCAGACAGTTTACCATCTAGACGACAGTAGCGGACCTCAAGCCCAGTGAGAAAATCTTCAACCATGTCCAAATTCTCAAGAAACTGACTAAAGATCAATGCGCGATGGCCGCGTTCCCGGAGCTTTGGGAGCATTAGACTCAGCAATTGAAATTTACCAGAGGCTTCAACCAAGCGTTGATGGGCCAGTATGGGATCATTTGTAACTTCTTCAATCTCGCGACTGTAGACGAATGGATGACAAAGGCATTTCCTGAGCTGCATAAGAATGTTGTTCAAGTTGTGCCTTTCTTGCCTCTTAAGTTGACCGGTCTGTTTTTGGCAGATAGCTTTGATCAATTGAGGATTCTTTCCCAGTATGGATTTGTACAGCTTCTTCTGCACGACTGACATCGATACGGGCACAATGATTTGCACCATGGGCGGTAAGAATGGTAGGACTTGCGCCTTGGTACGGCGCAAGAAGAATGGTTGAATCATTTTGTGAAGAGCCCTGATATTCTCCGAAGTGAGATCTCCGTATTTTGCTTCGAGATCATCGGCTTTTATCTCAGGGTCAAGGAATTGAATGAGATTAAACAGTTCACGAATGTTGTTTTGCAGAGGCGTTCCGGTAAGAAGGACCTTGAAGTCGAATTTCATTCGAGAAAGACGCTCATAGAGTTGGGTTTTGTCGTTTTTGAGGCGCTGTCCTTCATCGACAACTAGACCAGCCCAATGAATCCTAGATAACACCCTTCGTGCCTCTTCATCGATCATGCTCTCATATGAAACGATGACAACATGGCATCGGAGATCTCTGCTACCATCCGGGAACATCTCTTGGTCATTTGCCATTTTTCGCGCAAACGCGGAGCCAAAATAGGTGACCACCCGAACCTCTGGGGTCCATTGTTTGATCTCACGGCGCCAGTTGGGGACCGTTGAATTTGGCACGACCACCAAAAATGGCCAACATGTATGTTTTCTAATGAGTGTCGCAAACAGTCCGATGACTTGAACTGTCTTTCCAAGACCCATGTCGTCTGCTAGAATGGCATTCTGTTGTCTTATGAGCATGAAGTAAAGCCAATTGATACCTTCAAGTTGATAGTCCATGAGTTCACCTGAGGTCATCAACTCGGGCTGGGAATCCAAAAGGAGCTGTTTTCCGAAATCGAACTTCCTGACAGTCTCAAAATGAAGCTTGAGCGTGTTTCGATTCGGGGGCTTGATTATGTCCCGGCTGAGCCAATCTTCAAATGCTGACACAAAGTCTTCCCATCGTTCAGTTTCATGGGGTTCGGGAGGAACTTCCCAGACCGAATCTTCGTAGTTCAGGCCCTTGAACTTTACAAAGACCTCTTGAACCATCTCGGGGTTTTTCATGTCCTCATCTGAGTCGATATCAGCATCAGGAGACCAAGAGACATCAAAAACGATGTCTATCCTCAGATTATCTTCAGGGATTGCATCTTCCGCTGAGAAGGTTGGCTTTCCGGACTTCGGAGACTTGTAAAAGGCTCGGATCATGGCGTGGTTACTGTGACCCCAAACCCAATCTCCTCGCATCCAGGTTGCACGGAAGTAAGATTTTGCTTTCCATTTTATCAGGTACTCCTTTTCAATCTCTGGAACAAGCTCAGCTAAGGAATCTTTCGCCTTTTGCTTGGGTTGACTTCGAATGGGACGCCAAGCCAGAAGTGCCTCGATTTCTCCCGGTGCATTCGCACAATCATGGCACTGCCAATGTACGCTGTATTCGTCGAAATTATCAGAGACGTCAGTTTCACCCATTGGTGGAAGATGGTCGACATGGAAGCCTCTCTGGCAACTAGTGCATCTGAAAAGGACATTGTCGGCATTGTCAGCTTGGGCCATGTCGATATGAGTGACGGGATCCGTGCCACCATTTTCTATTCGCTGTTGTTGCTCATCCTTTGAGCTCAGGCGTTCTCTCAAGGGCTCGGACATTGCCCCCGCCTCTCCACACACCGCACAATGACCGAGATGGGGGCGAATATCATGTTTATCATGAGAGATGCCAAGGCAGCGGCGGCACTGAAGAACGAAGTTCCCTTCATCAATTTTAGTAACGAGATGTTCTCGGCTTGTACGAGGACCAAGGCAAAATTGATGGTATGATGAGCTACAACCTTGACAGAAGACGAGGAGGCCCTTCTCTTCGTCATCTTCATAATAATTACATGTCGAGCAACATGCAAAATGGCGTTGTCTGAACTCACTATGCCGCGAAAGTTCTTGAAAAACCTCTCGAGCCCCGCTGTATTTCTGTTGTTTGGAACGGTTGCTTTCGACTTCTGATAGGTCATGCTCAAGTCGTTCTTGCATATTCTTCCGGGTAGACGCTCTGTTCCTGGATGACTTGCGAGTTCCTTCGATCTTATTTCGACGGTGGTCGGTGGAAGATGTATGGCTCTTGTTGTTCACCCTTCGTCGTAAATTGCGACGGGCGTTGGATCGAGGAGCGGAGAGCTCATCTGTTGAGCTTTCCGAATCACTGTGACTTGAGCTCTCAATGGCAAAGTATGAAACATACTGGCCAGATGAAGCAGCGCCGCGTTGGCGCCGGCTCCGTCGGGAGGTGCGAGGTCCAGAATCCTCCGAATCTTCGTTTGTGGATGCTGCACCATCACCGGTCTGGTGCAGTCTGCGTGAGATCCTGCGAACATTGACAACAGCTAGATCATCATCAGAATTGGAATCTGGGTTGAATTCATCAAGAGCTTCTGCACTGTTTTCTAGCTCCATGAATTGATCGAATGTCATCTGAGAAGGAGACAATCAAGTCAGAGAGCAAATCAGTTGAATGTGAAGGGCATGAGTTATTTCCTACCGTTAGTAGCTCCCCACTTTGAAGCCTGGCAGTGTAAAATGGTATTTTGGGGTTGTCTGAATTCATTTTCAATATGCGACTGATAGCAAAATGACCCGGGAGGTATTTGTAGTCGTTGGGGTTCGTGACTGTCGGTGCAACTACTTCAAAAGAGGAATTGACTGGTTCGTGCGACTCCAATCGAGAGGAGTCCTGTGCGTTTTCTCCATTTCGAGATTCGTTTGACTCCGATAATCTTTGGGCTGTAAGGCCGCTGAATTGACTTAAGAGCTGCGCTGCCATTGCATCTGGGTCATCGGATCCAGGTGATTCTGACCCAGCCTCCTGAGACATGATGACTTCAACAGCTGGAACGAATTGTACGGCGAAATAGGCAATCGAAGAGGTAGCCTCTTGCAAGCTGAGTGAAGGAAAGGATATCGCGAATCTCGGGGATTCTTGGTATGTCGTTGATTAGAGTAACGTGCTTCAGCCTGAGCGACCAAGCGAAACAAATGTTGAATGCATCAGAGACAAGGAGGCAGGAGAAGAGAGATAGAGAAGCACACTGTAAAGTAAAAGGAAAGGGAGGAATCAAAGATCAGGGCATTCGAGGACGCGGAGCAGCGCGTATTTCGTGCGGGCTGGATGTTTCTCCGATATCTTATCGAGCCTTATCTTATCGGCGCTGGTAACCATGGACTCACACCGCCTTTATGGACGCTGACAGCTAGAGCACTGTTTGTACATGATGACACCCGACAGATGGCCCCGCAAGGTAGATCATATATGTAGTTGAGAAGGAAATGGTCACACATTTCATAGGTGAATAACCAGCCTGGGTGTATAGAGAGTATCTCCATAGCTAATCATGGCTACTATTCAGGAATAATTTAGGGATAGGATTTATGCCTCGTTTATAAGGTATCAACTATCAACCACGACGCTTCAAAGTTGGTTAGCCGCGAGTACTTCTTTGTTCACCTCTCAGAGACACGCGAGCTGAATCCTGCTCGGTCTTTTGTATTACAGCCGTATATGGGATATGTTAAATTAGGTCAGCGAAATATGAGAGCTTCAAGTTCACTCGGATTTCATTGCCGGAATTAATTTTGGGGGAAAAGAGACGCTTTCGCGTGCGCCAACCTCAAGTCTAACTCAACCTGGTTCCACCCACCAAGTCACCATGTCGGCCCAGTTGCAACATCGACCAAACGTGGCTGAACAGCCAGTGGCTCCTGGGCCAATGCGTCAACGGTCCCGACAGGCATGCCTTCCTTGCCGTAGGCGCAAGAGGAAATGTGACGGCAAGATGCCTTGCAATGTCTGTAAAGGGTACGATTATGAATGTGAATACGACAATGGGACAGAATCTACAGCACCCTCGAAGCGTTCATTGCCTCTAGGTGGATCATCTTCACAGCCACTAAAAAGACCCACACGGTCAATTCATTCACCAACAACGCCAAAGCAAAATACCGACGCGTCTATCTTGCCTGGGGTTATTGAGCCATCTAAACCTCGGTACGTGGGCAGGTACTCATCTATTGCATTTCCACTCTATGTTGGATTGGAAGTCCAGGCGACGAATCTTCCACGCCTGCACTCATTTGCATATCATACTGGCGTTCGGAAGGAACCGACATGTGCAGTTTCCCCCAAAATCGCAGCAAACGTTCCATGGAACACAGCAAGAAGCTTACTCGATATATACACTGCTGTGGTTCATCCTGTTTTTGGGTTCTTAGATATGGATCGCATACATGCACTTTGTGAGAAACATTGGCATGAACAGTCCCAAGCCATGGCTTTTGAGGCTCTGATATGTGGGATACTTGGCTTGGCCTCCTTGTTCAGTGACTTTCTGGACCAAGAATCTGAAACTTGGATTGTGTTGCATGCGAAAGAGATTCTTGAAGATGTGGTAATCAGCCGCTTTCCCACTCTTGAAACAATCGCTGCGTGGATACTCCGTACAATTTATATACGAAGTACCGGGCGACCCCATGTGGCTTGGCTTTCCAGTTGCACCATTATGCATCTTGTTGAAGCAGCTGGTATGCACCATGCGCCGGAGTTCATAATGCAGGCAATTGGTAATGTGGTCCCAAACCAGGAGACCACGGATATCATCAACCGGACAGCACAGGTTGCCAATTGTGTCCATATCCTCATTGCATTTGAATATGGAAGGTCCATCATGACCTTCAATCGTCAAATTCTTGAGCATACCAATATCACCCCTCGCGGGGCAGGGGCTACAGCGCAATTATGCAATCTCGTTGCCACGATACCCACTAACCAAGGAGCGGATGATCCGGCAGTGCTGATACAGGAGATCTTGTCAACATTAGATAAAATTGCAAACACAAACGTGGACCATGACTTTCTGATCTTGTTACGGGCAGATCTTGCCTTAGGAATGTATCGGCGTCTCCGCGTCATGGAACCAGGGCTTCAGCATGGACAGAACGATAGGGTAATTGCCATTGGGACGACAGCTCTGTCTGCAGCGCGGAGATTGGCCAGTCAAAAGCAGCCATGGTGGAATGTTGTTGGTAGTGTTTTTCAGTTTGCCTGTACTTTGATTGTTATGGATACTCCTGCAAGCTATGAGAAGCTTTCAGAAGCCATGGATACCTTGGAAACTATCGTGGAACTCTTCCAGACACATCTAGCAAAAGAAGCTCTTTCAACAGCCCGACAACTCGTCAAAGCTTCTTTAGACAAGAAACGAAAGGGTGTGGAGACACTGGAACGAATCGTCGGAACGGCCTCGCCTGATGTCAGTGTTCCGCCAAGAGAGAGTCAGCTTTTACAGGATATTGCGTCTCTAAGTCCATCCCTAGCGGCTCAGCTGCCTATTGATATGGATTATTTGTGGGCCATGGATTTTCAACAACCACTTTAGAGACAACTTGATTGCAGCTCTATTGTACAATTAGTAATTTATATTATGAATGTATGTACGTTACATGCTTTTCCTAGATGCTTTCCAAGTCACAAACATAAAACAAGTTGCGACTATAACACCCAAACCTGCGAAACCAACACCCATGTACGATGCTCCCCGATATCCTTTAAGGCTATCTTTCCCGTTATCATTGACATAGGTCTCGACTGTTCCAGCGAAACCAAGTCCCATCGAGATTGAATAATTGACTACTGTAGTCACAAGTGATCCAGCAACACCTTGATCCTCGGCTGGCATAGCGTTACTCAGAATTAAGATACCTGACGGGAAGGACATGTCCCTGTTTTCATATTAGCATCCATCAAAATTTGTTTGGGAATTCTCAAGTACTCACATTCCCCAGGGAGTAATGATAGTGATAAGGAACGCGTTGGCCCAGTAAACTTGACCAATGGGCATTGAAGCGAACAGCGCCTGGCCGATGGAGAAGAAAAGCATCGCTAAAAACATGATGACGCATGCTGGAACACGACCAAGGAGTAGGCCAGTCGTGGCAGCAGCAATTGCGCCGGAAATAGCGGCGCCAGCCCACTTGGCTGACACAAGAAGCCCCGTGTTTCCCTCGATGTTGGTCATCAGCGAATAGTAGTAAAAGACCACAATGCCGAATGAGCACCAGCCGGCACAGATGCATCCAAGAACCCAACCAGTCTCGCCTTTGAACACTGACCGAGGGAGTAGTGGGTGAGCCGCTTTACTTTCCACGTAGATGAAGACCCCAATTATCAAGATGCCAACGATCAAAAGGGCATAGGTGTACGGGACATTCCATCCAACAATTGCAGCCTGGTTCCATGCAAAGTTGATTAAAATCAGACCTGAAACTCCGAGTGCACCACCGAACCCATCCAATCGAGCCAATGTAGAAAGCTCAGGGCGTGGCTTCTCTTGTGGCATGTAAGGAATCACTAAAAACCCCAGTGCGGCGAAGATCACGCAGGCAATAGCACATATCCAGTATGCCCAGGGCCACCATAAAAGCTGAGCGATCAAGGACGAGAACGTCGCTCCCAAAATGAATCCTCCTGGTGCCACAGCTCCAAACATACAGAATACCATCCCCTTGCGCTGGCCAGGAGGGTATGTTCTTCCCAGTATTGCAACGCCATTGGGAAGCAATAGCGCAGGGCCAATACCCTGGAAGGCACGACAGCAATCAAAGAATCGTGGATTTGACCATACCGAAAAACCTGCTAGTAGTGACCACAGTGCAAACCACAGGAATCCAATGATGAATATTAATCGGTGGCCATATACGTCGCCGAGTCTTCCCGAAACCAGTATGAAAGTTCCGACAGTCAAACTGTATGCTGAAGAGCCCCAAGTCAGGTCCCTAGAGCTGCTGTGGAAGCTAGAACTGATTTCTTCAAGTGGCGCTATTGAAAGAGCCAGACCAGCCTGTGTCATCAGCTGAGCGGCGCAGACAACAACCACAAAGACGATTTCATGTGGCAAAGTTTTCGGCTGAGGGTATGAGGATACATGTTCTTTCGCTTCTAAGTCGATAGTACCTGGCGAAGGTGATTCTGTAGAGCGTCGCTCACGTTCTAGCTTGCTGCTATCTATCGAAGACATGTTGTCTGGAGTGTAAAATGAGCATTCCAAGGTTCTGTAATTTTTCTTTTGCTTGTTCCTCGGATATACAGAGATGAACCACTTACCCGCCTTTGGTTCCGTATCGTGATCGTTTGGATCAGAAGTCGCTGATGCCATGTTCAAGTTGTCGAGTGGGAAAATTTTGTGACAGCCCAGACAGGAGACTCATGTCCTAAAACAGACGCTGTGGAGCCACCTGTTGGAAATTGCGACATACTAAAGTATTCAAATCGTTCCGATGATCTTTCTTGAATCGGCCCGCCCAACGGGTTCACTGATTGATAACGACCCAAGTAAGCACTGTATCCGCATGGCCCGCGCGGTCCTGCATAGAAGCGGGTACATGCACTCCCGATCATCCCATCCTTGATGCCGCAAATACGAGGGGTAAAATGCGATTGGTGGGCCTGGAAAACACGAGGTCACTGCTGAAACAAGACTGCAAAAAGTGACGTTATAAAAAAGCGGTTCGCGCGCCTTGCTCTCCTAACCAGTATGACTTGTCGGTATTTCCATCCAAACTTCTCGGATATAAGTACTAGTACTCGGATATACCCACTTCGGCATCGTCGCCACCCAAGTCCACGGATTGCGCCCACTAGCGAAAGCCAACGCGGCATAATGGCTCCCAATACAATGAAAGCACTCCACTTGACTCGAGCCGCAGCGAAGACGGCCCCAGGATTGGCAAAAGCGAATTTACCTACTCCTCATGTGAAACCTGGTTTTGCACTCGTTCAAATTCACTATGCCTCCATTCAGCCGTCTGATCGAATGAACGCACAGGGAGGATTCCCCTACACCACATATCCTCGAGTTCCAGGTCGTGACTATTCAGGCGTGGTCATTGGTGTTGCAGACGAAACCAGCGAAGCCAAATCATGGATTGGCAAAAGCGTCTATGGAACAAGCGGATCGACAATAGGTTTCACGGCCGATGGGACACACGCGCAGTATTGCTTACTCCCATATGGAGCCCTTGTTGAGAAGCCTGCGTCTTTCACACACATTCAAGCTGCAACCATCGGTGTGCCATTCACAACCGCGCTACTATGCCTTCAACGAGCCGAAGTCAGCAAGAGTGATACTGTGCTCGTGTTGGGCTCAAATGGGGCAGTTGGATCTGCGGCAGTACAGATGGCTAAGGCGATGGGCGCAAAGCAAGTATTGACAGCGGCGAGGCGCGAGGACTCAAAACCTGATATTGTTTTGAATGGTGATATTCCTTCTTTGCTTAAGAATCGAGTCTCAAGCCTTACTAGTGGACATGGCTTGGATGTGGTCATTGATACGGTGGGTGATTTGACTTTGATGTCAGCGGCAATGGAGGAATTGGCCATGCACGCACGTTATGCATGGATTGCCGCACCTCGAGGAAATGTTGCCAAATCTATATCATTAGATATCTTCCAGGCCTATCGAAAGGGACTCTCACTCCTTGGATGTAACTCCATCTCCTCGTCTGTTGAGGAGACAGCAGGACAGTTGCGAATAATGAGTGATTGGATTAACCAAGGTCTATTAAAGGCGCAGAATGAGGCAGATTTTGAGAAAGTCAAGTTAGATGATGCTATCAACGCAGGTTATGGGAAAGCCGGCAAGGTAGTCATTGACGTGATGGCATAAAGCCTGAGGGATTGATTTGGCCTAGGTACTCGAATAGAACGGACGCTTCAAGTTCAATAATGGAAGATTCCAAGGTCTCATGCTCATTTATATGTAGTGATGTACTTAGCTATAGACTTACTATCAACATCACACCTATCACCATTCACACAAGGAACTATTTGTATGAAACATTGAGAGCCCTTTAAATCATGATAGACGCCTCCAGAACAGAGACCCTTTACTCCTGTGGAGGCGTGACAAGGTTCTGGTTAAGCTCCTTGCGCTGCACTGCACCGAATCGAGTGTTTCCGACATCAAATACCTATTCAAAAGAGCTCAATATCAGTATCACATCATCAACCTTTGAAGGAATCCACTTCAGAAGCCAAAGATTGGGTACTAGGACTCACAGCATAAATTCCCTTCAGGAAAGTATCACCCAAAATGTCGAAATTCATCGATCCGCGGCTCTGGATTCCACCGTAGATATATCCAGACTTGGCCTCGGCGAAACCTAGATCTTCTTTCTGCACAGCAAACTGCTTGTTGCCAACGGCGAACGATACAGTAGGTAGGTTGTCAATCGTGGTGTCAGATGGGTAGATATATCCTTGGCTGGCACTATCATAGTAAGCGCCCTCAATGGCATCATAGATAGCTTTGCAGGTATCATCATCCACAAGAGCCAAAGTAGTACCAGTGTCAGCAATGGCTGTGTTACCAGAGCGAGTTATTGACTTTCCATTGACAGTCGCTGAGGTGGAATCAAACATCCAGAAGCCATTACTCTTGTCAACGGCAGTGTAGGAGATATCCGCCCCAGCGGCAGTCACGGTATCCTGATCAATAAAGCCAAAGGTATAGAAGGACTCGCCCTTGTCTGGCTCATCGGCATCACGCCACGAGCCTAGCTTCGCCGTGAATAGCTTACTGGTGATATCGGACTGGGTAATCATGTTGTCGACTGGCGTAGCCACAGACTTAGGCTTCACCGTATTGATGCTGCTGAATGCAAGACCAAGCAGACCGTCACCGGCACCACTAGCAAACTGCGCGGACATTTTATCAGCCAGCTCAATAGCCTGGTTCTTCACAACCACACCGCCGATATCAACGTCATCAGTACCGACGGAGCCAGAAGCGGAGGAGCCATCTCCATAGGAAATTTCCCAAGTCGAGCCTTCTTGAGTCTTGAAAGTGCTCGACTTGCTAGAATCAAAGACCGTATGATTCTTGTTTGCCGATAAGGTGGAGGATGGCAAATTAGTGGACCAGACCTAAAGCGATCTAGTAGTTAGTAAACATGAAACCACCGGCTTTTTACCCCGCTCAGAACCTTGAAATTGCCAATAGATAAACAATGAAATGGACATAACTCACCCAGAGATCAGCCGACCCGGTGTCAAAATCCAGGTTCAAGTTCTGTGCTGGTGTCCCGATTCCTACCTGTGCGAGATACATAGAATCATTCTGCACATCGTCGGCGCCCACCTCGCCTACTTGCTGGGTGTCAACACTCTTCTTCTGCAATAACTGTTGCATGTGGATACGTCCACCGACCGGCTTATCGGTGTACTGCCGGCCTGTTTGGTGCATGATTTTCCCAAGAAAATAGGGACCTGGCTTTGTCGGGTTGAATCGATACTTGCGCATCATATGCACATACGACTTGGTACCTGACCTCTGGTAGTGAGGATTGGCAATGATCTTGATCTTCGTAGCTGCCGACATAGTGCGAGACTTGCGGCAGAGCTTTGACTTCAAAAACTTGATGATAGACATGTTAATATTAGAATGTTGCAAAAGCTTGGCCTGCAGGCTGGGTATTTCAAGTAGGGATATGGGTAAACTCTCAATGGCTCTGCATACCTTTTTATGATGGCTTGTGCAGTGTTTTTTGTGAGTTTTGGCACGGTGCAAATATGTGAATGTGATTATGGAGGTCACTTGAGCTTCATCAGGCTCCTTTAAATGTCTGCTATTTCGTCATCGCAGGTGACAGCCAGTTAGCGCCAGATTGGTTTGTCCAGTGACGATCAACGTCGTATCGCGGATCAGCGCGTCTTAATCAGGCGAGCGGGGGAAACAACACTTCAAGCTGCAGAACACAAGATAAGCCTTGAATTATTTCTATCTTATTGGACATTTTGCGGGAAATCATCTGCCAACGCCAAATCCACACCCGAACCTTAAAGAACCCCTCCCTAAAAGAGCAATGATTCCATAGAACATACATTGGTGATGGGAAAAAAGTAATAGTAGGTAGCAAAGAAAAAAAATAGATCATCTACTTCATCGCTTACGACTCTTGGCCTTGGGGGCATTTGAAACACTGGCCGCCCGTGAAGTCGACGTAGAGGCGGCCTTACTACCGCCCTTAGCAGGTTTTGCCTTGGTCTAAAACAAGTTAGCTGTGATCGGTAAAAAATCATCAACAAATAGAACGTACTGTGGCGCCATTCTTAGCCTTCTTCTTTGCAGGAGCGGCCGCGTCATCATTCTCTTCATCCTCCTCACGGTCTCGACCGCGGCCTTTCCCTTCTCCTTTGCCCTCACCGTTGGCCTTGGTGTCAGGTTCAAACTCCTTTGCCACTGTATTGAGGAGTGTGGTACAGCGACGGCCAATCTCAACAGGAGTACGGCTTAGGAAGAACCAATCGAACCGGAAAAGAGGCGAATCCCGAACCTCATCCCGGATCTTCTCGTACAAACCATCCCCTTCAACGCCGTATTTGTCCAGCATCACCAGCAAGAACCTGTCCTCCTCCTCTGTGTACACTTTCTTGTTCGTTGTAGACACGGTGTAGTTAATCTTAAGCTGTTGCAGCGGCACCCGATACATTTCCATCTTCTTGCGAAGCATCTTGCGCTGGTGGTTCATCTTCCGAAGCTTGTCTTCACCCTGGTCGATCACACGCAGGTACTTAGGGTAATCTGAGATCTCGGTGTATCGTCGCCAGAAAACTTCAGCATACTCCTCGATCTCATCAGGTTCTTTGCTGTCAATCTCTGTCGCAATACCCACGTAATCGGTGCGGCCAAACTTGGCGGATCCATTGACGAATTGTTGGAAATCGCGACGATTCCAAGTAGAAAAGCCCTCCTCTGACATGCGATCCTTTTCAGCCTTCTCTTCCTCTGTCAGCGCTTGGGCATTGTCGATCTCTTGTTGCTCCAGGTCACGCTCTGCCTCTCTCTCACTTAGCTCCTCTTCTGGGCCTTCGGGCAGGGGAGCCTTGTATCCGATCTCTTTGTGGAAAAAGGCGGTTTCCTTTTCTTGAAGCTCTTGGAGTCCAGGCGGGAAGAATTGCCAATCGTGGACAGTGATTTGCTTGGGCGCGCGTGGCACCTTGGGCTTTGTATCAGCAGTCCGGCCTCCAGTGGCCAGTGCTTGGCGGTAGTATTTGTCAATCGAATAGAATTGTTCCTTCCGTTCGCGTTTCGCTGGGTTGATCCAGGTCATACCAATATCCTTCTTGCGCTCAGTGAAATTTTGACCATTCCATTCGTATGCGCTTTCGGAGGTGAATTTCTGTAAGTCGTCGATGCCCAGCTTCTCGTACTTTTTATTCAGCTCAGCTGTGCGCTCCTCTCCCTTACGGAGAATAGATTCGAAGTCATCCTGGCTGACGTCACCGGAGGCAGCTGGGTCCGTACCTTTAGAGCTAAAAACATTTGCTGCGCCGTGCTGAATCATCCCAAGCAACTCATCCTTGGAAGCAGCGTTCTTGGATTGCTGTTGAGCACGCCCCTGTTGAATAACCAATTGATCAAGTCGCAATTTCTGGGCCGCACGTTCAAGAACCTTCTCCTCAATTGCATTTTCAGTGACAAATCGAAAAACTTTGACCTGTTTGGTCTGACCAATGCGGTGGGCACGATCCATGGCCTGCAGATCGGCTTGGGGGTTCCAGTCGCTGTCGAAAAGCACCACAATATCGGCACTTGTCAGGTTAATACCAAGACCACCCGCACGAGTAGTGAGAAGGAAAATGAACTTTTCTGAATCGGGCTTGTTGTAGTCATCGATAGCTGCAATGCGGTCCTCATGGGCCGTGGTACCATCGATTCGACAATAGTTATATTCGCGGAAAACACAATAATCTTCCAGAATATCCAGGACACGGCTCATCTGGGAGAAAATGAGCACTCGACTACCTTCAGCCTGCATGCGTTTCAAAAGCTTGTCCAAGATAGACATTTTTCCAGAGTTAAACACAAGGTGCTCGTCGGTGGTGTAGGGTGGACCAGGCTCAGCACCCTCAAACAAGTAGGGGTGATTGCAGCATTTTCGCAGCTGCATGACAATATTCAGCAGACGAGTCTTAGACTCACGCTTTCCAGCAGCACCGTTGACAGCGTCAATGTCCTTTTCCAGAATCTTCTGATACCACTTGACCTGCATATCAGACATGGGGACGTACAGATTCATCTCTTGTTTGGGCAGCAAGCTCTTTTCGACGTCACTCTTAACACGTCGAAGTAGGAAAGGGCGAAGAACACGATGAAGCTGCTGCACGACAGTGTCCTGGTCAGATTCCTGGTTGGAGAACCATTGATCGAAAGCCTCAGAATCCCCAAAAACATCCGGAAGCAAGAAATTAAGCAGTGCCCACAGTTCATGAAGGTTATTTTGCAAGGGAGTTCCAGTGATCAAAAGTCGGTTGCGAGAGTTGAAAAGACGGATAATTTGCGATAGTGATGATTCCTCGTTCTTGATGCGGTGGGCTTCATCGATAATAATGTACTCCCATGCGAATTTCTTTAAGTGTGACTTTTCACGAAGAATCATCTCGTAGCTGGTAATGCATACGTCGAACTTCTCGTCCACCAAGCGTTCATTGATCAAACGTTGTCGCTCTTCTTTGTCACCTTGCAGAACCACAACATCAACATCTGGTGTCCACCTGGCAAATTCCCTCTTCCAGTTATCGAGAGTCGACTTGGGAACTGCAACTAGATGGGGTCCAGTGATATCGCAGACGTATCGCAGATAGCCCAGGAATGATATGGTTTGCAAAGTCTTTCCTAGACCCATCTCATCTGCTAGGATACCGGAGATACCGTTTTCGTGGAGAGAAACAAGCCAGTTCAAACCAGCAATCTGGTAGTCACGGAGCTCTCCTTGAATGAAAGCTGGAGACTCTCGGAAGATGGTTGTGGTCTCTCCGCCACGTCTCTCATCCTGCAAAAGCTCGGCGTCTTCCTCCTGTTCGGTTCTGCGACGACGATCTCCACCTGCACCACCTGAGCGAGATGATCCCTTCCGAGCCTTAGCCTCTGATTCTTCATTTTGGCGGTCTATTTCGGCCATAATTTCCTTGATTCGGGGGTTGGGATTGGTCTCGATGAAGTGGCGGAACAGGTCTGTGAGGCCGAGCAAGTATCGAAATCGACGAATTGAATCGTCCTCCTAATTATCAACTTCTGTATCAGCTGTATGTCACCCATATTTCCATATAACAGAGCCTGTCCTACCTTAGACTCATCCAGACGACTCTGCTTTTTACCCAGGATGCTTTTCCTCAACTGTGTGGCCTCCGATCGACGTCGTCGTCCATCACCTAGAGCGACATCGCCGGCGACACTGCTCGCTGTGGTATTGGGGTTGGTATCTGAATCCTGAAGTGGGGAGAAGGGAGTTAGTTGCTTATTCGAACGGCTTCAAAGAGTATGAATAATTACCGTGTAGTCAGGGGTGTCCTGGTAGCTCTAAAGTCGGATAAAACATGATTGTTAGTTTCACTATTCTGCATGGGTAAAAGACCGCCATATTGCATCCGCATCACGGTGCCTGAGTTGGACGTTAAATGCGAAAATAGAAACTACATTCACTCACGGGCGCGTCCACAGGGACGGATGGAATAGTATCATCATTAACATCAGTCATGGGTGTGTCCGCCTGAGACGGAGAGTCTGGGGCCGATGCCATGATATTTCTTCTGTGCGCAGTGCGCAAAAGCTGCAATGCAGGACGAAGCACGTCTTGTCAGATCGACCGTGTAGCTCGATATCTGGACGCCGAGGAAGAAACTTGAAATCGCCGAGAATGATGTCTTCAAAGCCGAGTGGGGGGTGTCCAGAAAAATATGACAAAGAATTGACTGCAAAGTACTCTATGGTACTGAGACAATGGGCGCAATCCAAGAAGAGAAGAAACGCCTTCAAGTCGCGCTGAAGAGCAAATGGGAAGGCGCGGCGCACTCTACGCGCTGATTGGATGCAGAATGACATAATCAAAAGCAAGTCAGCGCCGGCGCGGAATAACTTTTGTGTCCTAAAGTGGGGTCACGTTACCGGGTCAGTGCAAAAAGCGTAGCCGACGATCATCATCATCTGCAGCAGGTACTCGCTAGGTTTCCCCTCCGTACATTTGGTCTTTGCGAGATCATAGAGCTTGGGAATACTCGTGAAGGCTTGCAGGCTTTCACATCTACTTTTCCACCCAATTACTCAAGTAACATACTCTTCTATTCACTTCCATTTTCTTTGTTTGACTGTTGTGACTGCTTCAACAACCACTGTCAAGCCTGTGGCCCAACACGATACATCATACCACGCTGAGCTACGCTCTTCCTCGTCTTTTTGACAAGCCGCAGCCTGCGTTACGGCCACTTTCAACCTTCCATCATGGACTCTATGCGCTCTCTCAACACCTCCCTACCGAGCTCGACCCCACGTCCTCAGCCACCGGAGCAGCTTCTGCAGTCATTCAAAGCTGCCGCTTTATCTGTGACCAATCTCTACAAGAATGCGGTCTGCGAACAGGCCCAAGCCAGACAATCAGGCTACCAAGAAGCTTTAGAGGACCTTCTTCATTTCCTTGATCGTGAGAACCTAGGGCTCGGTGACGGAGAGGGGTGGAGGGTCCGACAATGGGCAACGGAGAAGTTTGATGGAACTGGATCCCAGAGTGGTGATGAGGAGGAACGCGCCGACTCGGACAAGCGTGAACGAAGCTCTACCCCAGCAACTACCCGCAAGGAGCCTGAATTCAGCTCTCGTCCAACTCCGACTTCTGCCCCCGCCTCTCAGCCGAACCCAACACCTCGTTCGGAGCCCGCCAACTCCGCACCTCAACCCCAAGAGAGTACAATGGGGGCTCCGACCGTCTTCACATTCACCGCCGGGCCAACCTTCCCTCAACTCCAGGAGCTGGATATGGAGATGCAATCTTCAGATAACTCGACATCGCCCTCGCAGGATGGCGCTCCCGTGAGCGTCTCTGTCATGCCACGAAACTCCCGCCAACAACACCGCCACCACAACAATCTAAACCGTCCAAATCCCCGTTTCCCCACACGAGAGTCCCCCGCTTCGTTAGGATCAAAACGAAAATTTACAGTCCCCGACTTCTTCGATCTATCCGGATTAGCAAGTGGTCGAGACATGTTCGGAGGAGGCAAGCGTGGCCGCTTCACATAAGCCGGCTCCAACCCTGTCTGAGCCGTACGACGTTGACGAAATGACGAATTTCTTTTCTGATTGTCACGCAGCACTTGGGTGACTTTTGGGGGGGTCGGTTTCTTTTTTTTCGGGTGCATACTACGGAGGAGAGTTCTTGCATACGGGTTTATCGCATTTTCGCCTTTCGAGGATTTCTTTTTGCTTTTCTTTTTGTCCTTTTTCTTTAATCCACTTTTGCTCCCCTATCCTTTCATACAGCATATAGAGGATTCATGTATGGTGATACCCGGTGATTGGCAGCTATGATGGGGTCGTAATAGTAAATAAATATGATACAAATTTTCCAAAAAGATGTCCTCGAACTCTTTAATACCCCCGGTCGGCTAATTGTACAGTGCTCCTCATCATAATTGGAAAAGTAAGAAGGTTCAAGTTGGCAACTCTAGTTAAATGCGCGCCAAAGTCCCATGCCGATCAAGGTGGCCGAAATACTCGCAATTCCAAGTTGCCTTGAGGCCATCTTGTATTTAGTTGGCCCTTGCATGATAATCTTTTCTTGTTTGCGGAGGTTGCTCATGCCAGAATAATAGCTGTAGACGCCCAGGCCGATAAATGCAGCAGAACCTGTTTACATATACCAGTAAGTTGCCATTCTTGATTGGCGGTTTAAAATGAACGAACCTGTCACTCTGCACGATAAACAGTCATCATATTTCTCTTCCGCTAACGCCTGTTTGGCGTCCTTTGGTTGAATGTCCCAGTTACGAGAGTCTGTCTGCGGAGCCATCGCGGAAGTAAAAGAAGTTTCTAATCAATTTGCAAAACAAAAAGCTAAGGATCTTATCAATCCCAAAAGTCGATTAAAGGGTTCAAGCGTCGTCTGGGGAAGGAATCACGAGGGACCAAAAAGTAATCCAGGGCGGGAGTCCCCGGCAGAACCGAAAGCTTGATGGTGAGCTATACAACTCCGAGTTCCTCTTACCTCAACAACAGCCATCATGAGCGGCGAGATCGATGCCGTCTACATATTTGACGAGCAAAAGTACGTCACCGCCTGTATAATTGTTGGAAATGCACTGACAAATTGTTTTAGCGCCCCTCTCGTCGAACATGTATACAGAGCGCGCCCGCCTTCGGCCGCGGCCATCTTGCCCCTCTACCTCGCTCATCCTGCCCCTCGCCCTTCTCTGCTATATATCCCCAGCACAAATCCCCCGGTCACAGTATTCTCGATAATACAATCCAATTTACTGTTTCTTGCAGTCTCTGAAGTCGACACAGAGCCACTGTTGGTGCTTGAATTCTTGCATCGTGTGGTTGATATACTGGAGGATTTCGTTGGCGCTCCGCTTCTGTCGACCAAAATCCAGGGAAATTACCATGTGGTGGCTCAATTACTACATGAAGTGTGTGATGGTGGGATTGTATGCAATACCGAGCCCAACTCTCTGCAGGAGGTTGTTGAGGTCCCAGGGTGGATGGGAAAGCTTCTTGGGGGAATAAGTGTGCCTGGGTAAGTTATCCTATCTGGTTTCTCGGGTTGAAATGGTCCCGATTCTGATAGGTGTGGGATTGCTAGCTCTTCTGCGCAAACTTCAAACAATCCCCTCAAACAATCACTGGCCGCGGCCAGTGTAGCTCAAGGTCCCGCGATTCCTTGGCGACGACCTGGGGTGCGACATACGTCTAACGAGCTTTATGTCGACATTGTTGAATCTCTCTCTGTAACTATGGCTCCGTCAGGTAGATTGCTATCGGCGTTGGTATCTGGTACTATCGCGTTCACGGCAAAGATATCTGGAGTTCCCGACCTGCTCTTATCATTGTCAGCGCCCGGCGGCCAGCAGGCTCTTGCTCGCAAAATCGAATTGCCTGTTTTTCACCCATGTGTTCGTCTTGCACGTTGGCGTGACCGACCGGGAGAGCTGAGCTTTGTGCCTCCCGACGGTCGATTTATTCTCGCCGGATATGAAGTTGATTTGCTCCCAATCGATCCCGATCTTGATGAACCTCCGAGCCATATGGAAAAACTCTTCCTTCCTGCCATTGTCGATATTCGAAAATCTCTGGGTACGACTGGCTCGGAATTTGAGGTTCGGTTAACACTCAATACTGACTTCCCTGGTCAACCGCCGTCCTCTCGGACAGGCCCCTCACGAGGTGGATCAGGAACGTCCACACCCTCATTCCTTGGTGGCGGTAGTAACTCTACAGGGCCGGTCTTAGAAGAAGTGGTCGTCAGTATTCCGATTTCTAAATCTGTACGGCACATCACGGATATGCAGGCCAGTCGTGGTGATGCGCAGTACTCTCCCGGAACCGGTCTACTTGAATGGCGGGTACCAACTGGCCGTGATGGTGGAACAATTTCAGGTACTGCGACTTTACGTTGTACTGTCGCCGGCTGGCCATCAGCAGATGAAGATGTTGATAGCCTCGAGGAAGTCGAAGAAGATACCGATGCAA
The DNA here is from genome assembly GCA_023626375.1 of Talaromyces sp. PF30-5. NCBI lineage: Eukaryota > Fungi > Ascomycota > Eurotiomycetes > Eurotiales > Trichocomaceae > Talaromyces > Talaromyces sp. PF30-5. The sequence goes on from JAMAGU010000001.1 coordinate 2,876,543, forward strand.
ACCTTCTACAGGGCTATTACGAGGACCCTACCTCTTACGATAACCCTTCCACCAGCACCACACGAAAGAGTCGATCATCTGACCCTACAAAGAAGAAGAAAAAGAAGAAGAAGTCGAGTAAAAAGGCATCCCGATCTGCAGCTGCTACCACGCTTATCGAAGATACGGGCGATGGCCAGGTCGATGCTAGCACAGAAGAGCAGGTGAAGGTTCCCACGTCTTCTTCTCCAAACCCCTCTAAACCTTATACTCCGACGCCATCTCCGCAAAATCAAACACAACATCTCCCACGTAATTCATCGCAGCTCCCTCCATTTTTTACGCCTTCATCTGTGCCCCGCTCAGTGCCCCGCAGAACCAAAGCCCAGATAAACGCAAGCCTCATGCCAAATTCGGCCTCTGTGTCCTTCTCAGTACGCGGTTGGCTTCCATCTGGTATTAAGGTAGATGGATTGAATATTGATCAACGGCGCAGTCGTGGTCTCGGGGAAAGCGTTAAGCCTTACAAGGGGGTAAAATATCTCTGCGTCAGTCGACGAGGCGTAGAGCGACGTTGTTGATAAAGATATAGTTTAAATATTTTCAATGAATATGAATAACGAGCTGAATGCATGCATGAAACTCGAGATACATATGATAAATATCGGCCCGAGGGCATCTGCAAAAGCGAAAATAACTTGAATACGCTAAGACCCGTGGACATCATTCCCATGGCTCAGGCGGAGTCTTGAGGCCAATTTGTTGAAGTTAGTACATTAGTACCTACATGTCAGTAAAGGATTGTCATTTTAAGTTCGGTCTGCGCTATAGAGTTAAACAGCGCTTTGTTTGGGCTGCACATGTGTAGACCTCCCACTGGATCAAGTGATGCACGTATAAGATTAAATATTCGATAACCTTATCCAAGGTAGAACATTCCACGGTTTGAACAACTTTGGAACATTGAATTGATATGTTACCTACCTAGGTACCTAGGTAGGTACCTACTAGTAGCCCTTGGGGTACTAGTACTAGTATTCAATCCATGTTGGTACTCTATTACATATGTAGTACCTCGTCACTCTGACTCCAGGGGCTAAATCCCTACCTACTAGGCCCTGGCCGTACGTCACATCTCGTGCGCCATTGTGGTGTGTTTCAAATGTTCCAGGCAGCTCAATTCCTCCAAGACCGTTTCCAGGGTAAATTTACAGCATCAGCTCGTTTTCTTTCTTTACGGCCTTTCACTACGCTTTCTACACCCAAGACCGCCCCCGTATTCTGGTTACGTCATGCCTGATAGCCCTCTTTATACCAGATGTGTTAGTGATCAATGCAGTACGGCTTCCTGGCCACCTGACCCTACGTGCCCAAGCGAAAATTTTGAGGATATTCGAAACTGGATTCCGAGTGCCTATCAATTCTGTCACAAAGGGGAAAAGAATGACGCGCAATTGGATGCTACCTTGCACGAAGCCTGTGCCGTGCTCATACAAACCTCAAAGATAATTCCTGCCACAAGTCCAGAACAAGACCGACTCGTTCTCTTGGTACTCACCGTTGGGTCTCTACCATTCTTCAGTCCTCGGGACAGAAGCAGCCAGGAAAAAAAAAAAAGCTAAAGCTAGGGTTCTGCTTCTTCCCACAGCGACCATGGAAAGAACAATAATTTTCCATTCCTTGCACAGGACTCCAGAATGAATGGATCTTCACTTCACCAGAATACACGCTATGTGAACGTCAGAGTCTACTAGCCGTGTTTTCCGCTATGCTCTACGCGATTGGATTATTTTGGAATGAATTGACTTCAGTTGCCCTGTGGCTACTTAAAATAACACTTAAGGAAGAGATACCCCTAAGAAATGATGATTCAACGCAACATGACCGTTCAACATCAAACCCTACAGTGATCGAGCTACTACCTACATGTTTGCGTTGATGGCGAATGCAAACTTCAAGCTGCTTGCTATGGCAGTAGAGAATTACAACCCTTGTCCGCACGCCTCTATGACATCTGACCACGAAATTCCAACCAAGCCTGGAAGTTTGGCAGTTAAAGGAAATATAACAGGCTGCGGTCTTAGTACATCTCGTTGGGTCTTTTGGAAATTTCGGTTAAAAGAGCTCACATTTTATACGGACGAAGAGATCTCGCAGCTAGCGAGACAAACCTTCAAGGCGATGATCCATACAGGTAGAACACCTGGTATCGATGTTCACGGGGAGGAAAACTATTACAACAGAGTCTATGATGCAGTCCTGTCATAGTTCAAGGCAAGGGGTATGACCGAGAGTGTTGAGGAAGACAATGTAAGCATCAATCTGGGCTTGGCAGACTAGGTCGCCAGCATGACGTGTTTGTTATTTCAGCCTTATCATGTATGTGTTTCTTTCTTTGCAATCTACGTGTTTACCTGTACAGCTCTCAAGCTCCAATATATACGAGCTTTCCATCCCCAAGCTTCATGTGCTTAATTTCCTCTTTGATGTAGAAAGAAGAGGCTAGAATCACAAAACAGTCACCCTCGATGGCGTGTGTAGTGGGCAGGTTGTGAGCTCCTAAGGTAATTTTCACTAGAGAGACACAGTACTAAATAAAGCTGAGAGGACTTTGGATGTAGTACTAGCAGATCAGCATTGAACTTTTAAGCGGTTCCAGCCGGTCCTTGCCTCAATCTTTTTCACTCTGGTGGATGTCGACGTTGAGTGCCCACTTAGAAGTGTCAAAGGATGGACTAAGTAGCACCCGTAGCCCAGAATGTACATTCTACTGTAGATCTCACGTTAATTAGATATTCATTTTAAAATAAAGATCAGCAAGTTCATGACTAAATTTGAATTAATTCGCTAGGATTGGAAGGAAACTAGTCAAACATAGAGCGAAAAACGCAGAAAAAATTGGCCCAAACCCAATTTTATGGCTCATAGTTTTGAAGATCGGCGCTCCAGGATCTGAAGAACGAAGTAGGCAACTACAGACCAGTTAGAAACAGCTCCACTCATTGTATTTCAGAAAGAAAAGGGAATTTCTCGATTAAAATTAAGCATTTTAGGTGTACTTGGCTTTTTTCTTAGGGGTATCAAATGTATGAGGATGGGGGTGAAAACAAAAGGAAATAAACAGATCGTGTAAGAGGTAAATGTGTGCGGAAATCCGCTGAATGAAAAATAATACACGAGGTTGATGCCTCGGTGGAATATACAGGGTGCATGGCTGAACGATGAGATCCTGCCAGGTGTGCTGGAAGATCCAGGAGAAGCGACATGGGGACTTCAGTCTCATTTGTCGTCTCCTTCGTCCGACGGAATTCAAAGATGGAGATAAAATAGCAGGGGAAACCAAGATCATGCAAGGTCCAAAGTACATGCGAAAAATGGGGAATATATCAAGCAGAATACCTCTGGTACATGGACAAAGAAGTAGAGGGTATGAAAGGGTATTTACTTACTGGCAGCAACAGCAGCGGCACGACCAGCACCAGCTTTAGCAGTACCACCGCCCAGAGTGAAGAAAAAGCGCAACCACCCGAGAGTCAGCTTTTGACCGTTGCGGTCGAAATCTGGAGTCATAGAGTTTGCGGCTCTTAAAGTCTTGATCTTGCCATCATATGGTGGATAGCGGATAGCGAGTATGGATTCGAGCCAGCTAGGGCTGGTGGTAATAGTGCGACGGTGCACCCAGACGTCGAAACTGGCACGGCCACGGTATGCGCCGTGACCACTCTCACCGACACCACCGAAGGGCAGAGTTGGGATGTGCAGAGCGGCGTCATTGACGGAGACACCACCGGAGCGGGTAGAGGAAACAACTAATTGACGTTAGGATAGGCAAAAAGAGCCAGAGATTTCAGGGTTTTACATACTTTTCTGAACATCAGCCTTTGAGCCGAAGGGGTACATGCCAAGGGGGGTGTTCTGAACACCGTTGGCCAGGTTGATGGCCTCATCCAGGTTCTCTACGGGGAGGATAGGAATGAAGGGACCGAAGCTCTCCTGAGAGCACAGAGAGTCTTCAACAGAGTCTACCTGGACAACGGTCAAGTCGATAAAGCGATCCTTCTCATCCATAGTGCCACCCATCAGAATCTTTCCTTTGGTGTTATCCAGCATGCCCTTGAGACGCTGGAAGCTTGCTTCATTGATAATACGCGAGTAATCTGATGAGTTCTTTGCGCCCTTGGGGTAGAACTCATTGTATGCCTTCTTGAATTCGTCCACGACCTGTGGCACAATTGACTTATCGACAAGCAGGTAGTTCTGCGAGGTACAGAGCTGGCCAGCGTTCATGAGCTTCCCCCAAAGCAGGCGGCGAGCTACAAGGCGCGGGTTTGCAGACTTGGCGATGATAGCAGGGTTGATACCTCCCAACTCAAGCACGACAGGAGTCAAGTTAGGCGCAGCGGCCTTGGCGATGATGCGGCCAACATTAGCACCGCCTGTGAAAAAGATCTTGTCCCAGCGTTCCGCCAGTAGAGCTTGTGTCTCGGGAATTCCACCTTGGACGATGGCATAGCATGAGGGGTCCAGACTGGCCTCGACAATTTTCTGGATCATAGCGGCGCTGCGGGGGGCATTCTCGCTGGGCTTGATGATGACGGTGTTACCGGCGGCGATCGCACCGAGAACCGGACCGAGAGTCAATTGAAAGGGGAAGTTGAAGGCACTGTATAGTAAATAAAATAGGGAGTCAGCTTGCTTTTTCCAAGATCGCGCTCAACGGTGTCGCCACATACCCAATCACCAACACACAGCCAAGAGGATCCTTCCGGATCTTGGGGGTCATGAACTTGAAAGTAAGATCGATATCGTCGGCCTTCTCATCCTTCACCCACTTGTGTAAATTCCGAGTGAAGAAGACAATGTCATTCAGCAGCCAACCGAACTCTCCAAGCTCCGTCTCGAATCGCGGCTTATTCAGATCCTGCGCAAGAGCTTCAGCGATCTCCTCCTCATTGTCCTTGATGCTATATGAAAAAATGGTCGCATTAGCTTCATCTCTGGATACAGGAGTTCCACAGGCCAACTTACGCCCAGTAGAGCTTGCGCAGCTGCACAAGACGGAACTCGACATCGCGCGTCTTGTGCTCAAGGAAGGCCTTGCGGGCGGTGTCGACTCGAGCGGGGATGTCCTCAATCGAGGTATACTGCAGTTCGGGGATTGCCACACCCATTGCGACCGGTAGTCAGGATAAAAATGTAAAGAAATAAGAAAAAAACCCCTAACGACCGAAGGTTTTTGCCACGGGAGGGGAGGTGCTCGGGTACTATTTAAGCAGTTCGAACTTCTCCGCATCCACATGCGCTCGGCGCTCTTACTTGAACCGACTGTCGATCCCGGACCCATTTTGCTGTTTTAGTCCGGTCATTTCTGCATCAAAGGTGTTTTATCCTTGGAGACTAACGGATTATTTACAGATTATTAGTTGGAGATGAGATTAATTCTCCGACGTTATTTCGCTCTTGAACTTCTACAATATGCACCCCTTCTTATGCAGGTGCGACAAAGGAAACACTCGCAAGATTGAAATTACTCAGTGGCTGCTCCACCGGTGCTCTAACCGCGGCTTCACGCCACGAGCTAGCAGCCCCGCTTAAGGGGACTGAAGAATCCCTGATTCGGTACTGGTGTCTTGCGCCAAAGACTAATCCAGACTGACTGCAGACTACGGCCTTTTTGGCTATTTTTAAGGTAGGGGAGTCGGGGTTCGGGACAATATGGATGTGGAGGTCGGGATGACATCGTCTTATTCAGTGGAAATTAAATTTCATTTAAACTTCATGGACTCATTGTGACAGGGAAAAAATTGAAAATGCAATGACACTTGACAACCCTTCTAAAGGTTCTGTCGACGGGGATCATGTCCAGGATATACAGAGGAAAAAAAAGAAGAAAAAACAAGAGATTACTAAGAAATCGACGCCAAAGATATTCCATCAGCTGTACAGTTCAGCAAGCCCAGAGCCTACTAGTTCTTGAATTGATCCTCGGTCACACCCTTGCCCATGGCTGCAGTGCTACTCACACCACCGGAGACCATCTTGAGCAAGTTGTCAACGTAGTTAGCACCACTCCATTTTTGGTGGGTAACAACATCAACGCCCTGTTCCATCTCTGGTTCCTGAACCAGCTCGCCATAAGCTCGCATACCGTTCGTCGAGAACGCCTTGGCGAACTGGTGGGAGATGAGGGCGGTAGTGTGCAGACCAGCGAGAGTGATAAACTGCCAGCAGTAACCCAGCTCGCCGAGACGCTTGATGTAAGTCTCCTGCTCGTCACGGGGCATGGCCTTCTTCCAGTTGAACGAGGGGGACAGGTTGTATGCGAGCTTCTGCTCGGGCCAGACGGCGTGGACACCGTCGGCGAACTGCTTAGCCTGCTTGTAGTCGGGCAGCTTGCTCTCCATCCAGATGAGATCGGCAAATGGAGCGTAAGCAACGGCGCGGTTGATGGCACACTCGGTGCCACCCTTGTAGCGGTAGTAACCCTCACGGGTACGGGGTGCGTCCCAGTTGAAGTAGATGTCAACTCCAGTAATCTTCTTAGCGATAGCACGGGCTTCGGCGTTGCTCTTGCCCTTGACAGCCTTGAGATACTGGTCGATGAGGCCTTGCTTGTTACCGCTAGTGCCAGCATTGATAGTGTCAACAACAGCTTCATCAAAGAGCTTCAGGCCAGCCTGAGCAGTCCATTGGTCTTCAATGGCTTGAAGAGCGTCACCGTTCTTGCCGGCTTGCTCGGCGGCGACCATCAGGTCGACCAATGGCTGAAGGTTGGGGTTTGTGGAACCGACGACGAAAGCGTGGTCACGGTGGTCGATAGTAGAGAGAATGAGGGTGGCAGCCTCGGAGTCGGTACGGGCAATGGCCAGAAGATCGGAGCCCATGATATCGGCCTGGGCACGGATGGCTACCAGACGATTGATGTGTTCGCTAATTGGGACCAGCACTTTACCAGCCATGTGTCCGCACTTCTTAGTTCCGGGAACCTGATCCTCAATGTGAATACCGGCAGCGCCACGCTCAACGAACAGCTTGGTGAGCTTCATGACAGCAGTAAGACCACCATGACCAGTATCAGCATCGGCAATAATAGGGCGCAAGTAGTCTACATTTGCCACCTTGGAGCGCTGGTCCTTGGGGGTGGTAAGACGCTCTTCGCGCTGTTTCCTGTCGTGGAAAAGCTGTGCCATGAACAACTGATTGACCTTGCGGGGGACAGTATCCTACAAAAAAAAGCAAAATTCCTGTCAGCATACGGCTACACGATGCTAGTCATTTCCAATTGGAACATACCATAGGGTAATCAGCCAGATCGGGAGAAGGCTCGTCGGTTGATGAAGCAGTTGAAGAACTTTGCCAGCCGGAGACATAGATTGTGTCAAGGAATTTGCACATCTGGGTAATCATGGTGGGCTCGAGACATCCGTAGGTGAAGCTAGCTTGCTTGTTCTATTCACCCGCATTTTCACATGTTAGCCAAACCACGCCATGAGAATAAAGTGATCGTTCTGCCATACCTTCCAGTTGCCTTCAACAATACCCCAAAGCTTCTTAGCTTGCACATTTGATGGGTAATCGATCTTCAAGTTGCCACGCTTTGCCACAATTTGCTCCGCAGTAAAGGGACGCTTGGTGAAGCGCCAGCGGTCATCCTTCCACCAGTTCTCAACAGCCTGAACCTCCGCGGCATACTGGCGATCTTCGTCCTCAAATTGACCCATGATGAATTCTTTTTAAAGATAATGAAGCACTTTTGAAAATATGTACCCTGAACAAGCGACAGGTATGTATTTCAGCTAGCCCGGAAAGCTTAAGATGAAAGTATAGACAATCTAAATTGTCACAAAGGTATAAAGAAGAAAAGAGAGGAGATTTCGAAGCACGAAAAGCACAAGGGAAAGCGCACTGTATAATAAGAAGAATTCTACGATCACAAGCCAGAAGGGAGAACAGGGTACTTATTCACTTTTTGAATGCGTCACAGCCCAAGTTCGGTAAACGTTCGGCTGACCGGGATACCAGAATCCAATACCACAATGCCTAGGCTCAGACCCATACGTCCAGTACTTAGTTTGGACCAATACCTAAGAGATATGCGCCGAAAGGCGGAATTTGCGGGTTGCGGTTCGGGAGAGAGGATCCAGATGCTGGAGATCCTCGGCCTAATGGACCATTTGACTTCTGAGTACTCTGGCAGTAACATTCACCACAACGCAGCCCTTATTCAACTATGACTCAAAAAATTTATCGGCATCTCATCTACGAGTATCCAGATCTCTTATATTCTTTTCTCAATCTTCTAACTTGATCTCTGTGGCTTTGTATAGACACGCAATTAGGTCGGAACGGTCAAGCTCCAATGACGTCGTCGAACATGTGCGTCGGATACGTTACAATACACGGTATTTTTCACATGCATTTGGGCAACAGAACGAATGTGAATCTCAGCTTCAAAATCCTTGAAATCAGATAAAGATGTTATCAAGTTGTGAATCGTAGATCTTTTCATCTCTGAATTATTTTCTACCATATCTATTTCTCTGCTTTTTGCATCGCTGCAGTACAACTTGAATGGTATCCAAACTCAATCAAAAATCTGAGTCATCCATACGAACCCGTTTTGCCCCGGTATTCGGTGGTATCTCCACCCATCTTAACCTGTGACAACCCATGAAGAACACCACTTTACCTGGGCATTTGACTCAACAGGCTATATTAGCTTGACACATACTCGTAAAATACAAAGAACTTTACCTCCAGAATAGATCTTTCTACCATGCATCAGAGCCACTCACAATCCCTTCCCTTACCCAGCCCATATGAACGTTTACCCGCAACCAGGGAAGAACGAATAGCCCACCAATTACCCCGTACTTGCCGCAGAGCATACACGCACGACATATCCTGATCTACCATGAATCTGGAATACTGGAATCAGCTTCCAAGATTGAAATAATCACGAATTCAGACCGGAGCCAGCTGACCTTGAATGCCTAATAAGTATCCAATCAGATCAAAGGATCGGGTGATCATTAAATAACTCGGTCTAACCGTCTTCGTTGGACCTCGGCTCCTTTCTGCTCATTTTACTTACTATCTATGGACAGCTTAGAGTGCCCAGACCCTGCAATGCCACCCAAGGACTATCAATAATCCATCACTGCAGGGCCAAGGGTCTACCTTAGATCTAGGCCTGTAAAGAATCATGCCGTACATATATATCTAGCATTCAGAATGTTCACCTGTTCAACATATGTGCATATTCAACTTGAATTGCAGTGATAAAATAAGCGAGACCGATGATTCTATCTAGACAACATTCAAAGCAATTCGAATGGCATGTATAGATCTACATTGTACTGTACTAGTATCCCCCAGTATTCGGCACATATATCAGCTGTGTACTGTCTCGCCCCCATACAGTCTCGGGAAAACGAGGAACAATCTGCCAGGAATGCCAACATCAAGGAAATGGCGCGTCCCTAGCCGTAGAGAGTCTTGTAATGGCGTCTTTATTTCATCGGGATTGCTGGCCTCAGGTTTCGGACGTTGACCGGTAAGGTATATGGGTTGCCGAGTGGCCCGGGTTATTTTCGCGGGTGCCGTGTCTAAATCGTTATACTTCAATGTTCAGATTATAGCAATGATTCATATTGAAATTGCGGGGAATGCTCCGCAGCTGATATTCCGCACGACCAGAATACACACCTGGCAGTTCTGGTGTTTTGCAGGATTACCTGAGTATAGTAGTGAGACGACGAATGGGAAAATTGGACTCGAATTAGTCACAGCACTTGAGTCCGGACATTCAAGTTTATAAAGACATCATCGGAGCCTGAGCAAACCTGCGATTCTACCTGGACAAAAGTTACGAGTGGCACTGATATTTACTGCTACGGCGGCTGTTGAACGCCGAGCGAATGAAGACGTGATTTATTTGAATAAATGGTAAGACAATGAAGCTTTTTTTTTTGTTTGAATACATCAATTATGCCTTTTTCTAAATCTCACATGCATGCGAATTTCAATTTGCCTTGAAGCTCGATGGAATTGAATTAATCGACAGTAAAACAGCGCATAGTTGGAATGAAACAATGTATCAACCTTTGTCTGTACAAGTCCCCACCTCAGGTGCTCTGGATATCGCCAGTGCCGGTTTCGCTGGTACCTGCCGTTCTCCTCTATCTTTTTTTTTATCGGACCCAGTCCAAGTCTCATGTCCTCTGACTTTCATCAGCCAAATGGCCCAGGTCAGTCAATCATGTCCAGGTTGACTTTCAGCTGTATGTCATTTCTTGTTTCTTTTCTCTTCTTCCACCCTTTTATTTGGTAAATCCATTGAGCTTTCTAACGAAGGTGCCAAGCTCGCACAAGTCAGGCTCTTAGAATTGATTCACCTTTAAATTAGAACGCATTCTGTGCATCGATGGCTTTCTTGTACGTATCATATGGTGTGATAGTTCCCAGTGAGCGACGCATGTGCGCGTTGAGAATTTCCAGCCCATAAACGTAGCTAGCATTGACCCAGCCAAACCTATATTTTCGTGTAAGCATAATTATAGCAAGTTGACAGTTCGCAACATGAACGTACCCTTCCCGTGGTGCACCCTTAAAATCGGTGCCCTGGTTTCCGTATTCAGCATCGACACGATGTGGATCAATCGGTCGTGTCACATCATACTTCTCTACTACAACACCATTGAAATCGACGAAGGCCTTCGTGATCATGTACAGCCACTTGTACGCCAGTCTCTCTGCTTCATCCTGATATCCGTAACGCAGGAATCCAGTCCAAGCAAGCATCTGCTGCGGCGCCCAGCCGTAGGGGTAATCCCACTGCCGGTTTGGTCGCTCCAAGCCTACTGCACCTCGAGACTCCTCTGTGCCTGAAACGAGACCACCGAAGTTCTCAAATCGAGGAAGGGCCTTAGATACCATAAGGGCGGCCTGTGCTGGTGTCGCAAGACCGGCCCACATAGCCCAGAATGTTGTCGCGGTTTCGTACTCTTTGCGTTCATTCTTGACTGTGTCGTAGTCGAAGAACATTCCTTTTTCTTCGCTCCAGCAAAGCTGGTCCATCTTCTGCTTACGCTTGCGAGCACGACGGTCCCATACAGCAGAAGACTCAAACTCCACATTCCGTGTTTGGGCAGTTCGGAATTCGACTGGGATATCCAACTTGTCTTTGAAGTGGGTTCGAATGATGCGTGCAATATCAACTTCATACTTGTAGAGTAGCGAGTTCAAATCAACCGTAGCCAAGTTTCCACAAACTCGCTCAAGACGGTAGCTAGTATCGTGACCAGACTCACGCACTGCTCGGTCATGCAGGAAATATTCATCCAACTCCGGTTCAACCACCTCACGAGAGTTGTATGCTTTGACAAAGTCTTTGAATGACATGCCGTGTTTTTCAGCATATGGGTTGAGGATGTGAGTGAAATGAGAAGGCTCGGTTTCTGGTGGTACACCCCATCCTTCGGGACGATATCTCGAAAGTCCAGTAACCGGGTCGAGGCGGGGCTCTGTGGCCCAAACACTGTTGTACTCTTTGATAGCAGCAAGGACTGAATTACGAAGGAATTCCTTCGAGTCCGGCTCGAGCTTAATTCGTTCATAGACACGAAGCGCCATGTCGGTCAAGAAGGGAGGCTGCGAGCGGGTCAGGTAGTATGTTCGGTTGGCGTTGAGGATTTTCCCATAGTGCTTGATTTCGAAACAGAAGTTAACAACCATGCCCTTGGCAAGGTCAACTCGGTCGCTGACAAGGAGACCCAGGGACTCCATGTAACTATCCCATCCATACAACTCATTGAATCGACCTCCTGGTACCACAAATGGAACACCCTGAAAGTCCTCTTTCTTGGTGGTCTCGTTGATCGTCTTTTCCATGTCGAGAGCCAGTAGACCTGGCTTCTCAGCAAGCTTCATAACATAGTCCGGAGTAATGTCGTCATTCAGCAGAATTACTTCCAAACGCAATTCTGGGTGAGCCTCTGCGATCTTGGAATAATATTCGAACTGCTCTGGAGCGCCAGGAGGGATGTAGATGCGGGGTCTAGGGTCTGACGTCCAGTCCTTGGGATCTCTTCCAGCGACCTCGATGTTTGAGCCATCAATACGTCGTGTCAATGCTTTCCAGAATACATTCTTGATCAATCGTGAGAGTCGGGACACCGGGTTTTCGCTAAGTCGGGCCTCGTCGAGCTCGATATGCTTGCGACCATAGTCTTTCGCAATAGTAAGTTCTTGCAGCAAGTTTGACAGCATGTAAGTGCCGCGCACATCCACCCGGTTGAATCCAGATGAAGCTGCCGTTCCGACAGAGATAACCTAGTGGAGTTAGCAAGCAGCAGATCTAGATGTGGGTCATCTAGCGCACCTTAGGACCATTATCCTCAATGGTGATTTGCATGTTTTTATCCGTATCTTCTTGTTTCAGAAGAGCGTCCAAAGTCTTCTCCACGTCGATAAAGAATTTGCGGGGGCGGCTTGCCTCATCTAAAAGGCGGGGTTAGATAGCACGACCCACGAATCCACGTTATAGAGCATACCTTGACTTCCTCGCCTAGAAGGCAAGGTACCGAGGAATTCATTGATATCTTCGCCGCTGTAAGGATTATAGCTCTGTTGTAGTCAAGACAAAGGAGATCAGCCGGGGGTCCGGGGGAATGAGTGTCCAACTCAAACGTGGCCGTTGACGATGGTGGCTGCTTACCGCCGAAAAGGTACGTCCGCGACGAAGTCTCGCTAGAGACTCCTCGTTACCGTAGTAGACATCAGGGTTTGAGAAGGGATCGATGGAGCCCTGTCGTTGGGGGGCGTTTGACGAGCTCATGGTCCGGTCGCGCAAAGAGGGAAATGGAGGGACACAATAATCGAAGGCTCCGAGTGTGTGCGTAATGCAAGGTGGGTGGGTGTTTCCACACCGACTCTTTACTACGCTTGTTCTATGCTGCTTTCCCGGGGTAAAGCTTCCAGAAGGAAAAGAATGGGCTGGCCGTTGTAGTATCGATCTGCAGCGGGCAGCACTCAACAACAAAAAGTCGCCGGCCGATTATTTGTAGAAGAGGCGATTGGCAGCAGTTCAAATTTGGGACTGTTAGCAGGTGAGACAGGGGCAACCTAGTCCACGGAATGAGGCAGTCTCAGTTTCAATTGGGCGCGGTGTACAAGAGTACGGTGAATGTATGAAGTGGAAGAGCCGTTTAGAATCGAGATATGCTGTGTGAAGTGGGATGGTCGGATGATCTTCAAGAATGACGGCATTCAAGCGATGATGTCGCCGCTCCACAGTAAACCGCCTCCGATAAGCAAATGATAACAAGCCAAACCGGATCACACAAAGTACGCGTGGGTGTTTTTCGAAGATAGAAGATTCGATAAGAAATTTAAAGAATCACGTTCATTAATATTTTTTGGTCATAATATCTCATTGCCTTTGCAAAGGGGGACCGAGAAAAAAAAAGCAACGATACTATGGCCAGCCACTCATGGGAATGTCAGATCCAAATCTGTACAAAATATTTGCCCCGGACTCCGCAATCGGGGCCCCGGAATGCTGAGAACATTGGAAGAGATAAGAAAAACAAAGTAAAAATAGGGAGGGAAGGATAAGAATAGACCACGCTATTGGATTTTCTACAAACTATCTATACATACAGCCCAAGAATGTGTTTGATCACCTGGCGCGTTTAGCGACAATTCTAAAGCTTGGCGGAGATTGCACTACCCCCGTCCACTGCGATGGTTGCACCGTTCACATACGCGCCCGCCCGACTACTCAAGAACAAGCAAGCACCAGCCACGTCTTGTGGAGTTCCAATTCGTCCCAGAGGGACTCCCTCCTTGATTACCTCACCCATAGATTCGAGGGTAGCAGCCATCATTTTACTCTGGAAAGGGCCGCACGCCAGGGAATTGGAGCTAAATAGGATAAAGTTTCATCAGCATTGGTCCGCATCAGGATGTCATCTTGTGACCGGAAGGCTCTCCAGTAATGCGGCAAGTTGGATGCAAGGAGATAAAAAGCAAGTCGGGTCTCCTTACGTGATATTACGTCTACCAAGGTGGTTTGCCAGTACCCGGCTCATGTGGTGCAGGCCAGCCTTGCTTGTACTGTAGGCAAAGGTCTCCAGTGAGGGGACACGGAGACCATCCACGCTTCCGATGTTGATGATACGTGCCGGGTCATTCGGGGTAGAGGCCTTTTCCAACAATGGGGTCACGAGCTGGGTAAGATCGAAGACTCGGTGGACGTTCAGGGTGAGAACTCGGGTGAAGGCTGCGGTAGGATACTCGTCGTAGGGGGCGCCCCAGTTAGAGCCGGAGTTATTGACCAGGACATGGAGTTCTATCATCATTCAGACAGCCTGTTAGCAATTGGGTAGAAGTTAAGAGTCGAAAGCAGGAAACTTGATTGACTGACTGCTTTCGCGTTTTCCAAGCTCCTCTGCCAGCTTCTTGACGTCCTCGTACTTGTAGAAGTCGGCGGTGATAGCATGAGCCTTGCCCTTGCCAAGCGCATTCAGCTCATTAACAGCCTTATCAGCAGCCTTTGCATCCCGCGAGGCGATATAGACGGTGGCACCGTTGGTAACATATCCCTCCGAGATCATGCGACCAATACCTTTGGCTCCGCCGGTGACCAGCACCACTTTGCCCTGAGCTAGTATGTTAGCAGCAGAAAGAAGACTTTGCACTTTTGATGAACATACCTCAACATTGAAAAGACTTTGCGCATCCATTGTTGCAAACTCGAATAGTTCTCTGATGATACAAAGCGTGATATGGGTTAGTTTTATACACTCCCCCTCAAGCTCCTCCTCGTTACACTGCATCATACCCGAGACCGAGGGGACGAGCCGAGGCTCATGGAAATACGTGACTAAGCACATGATTAACCACACTAATCCCGATTTGGATATTGCTTAGGGCAGCAAAATCAGGGTTTCGCGGGGCGACATTGATTCTTACATAGCTTTGAGCCTGCATTTACTCCGGCGTTGATTGCGTTGATTATCGTTGTTATACACATTGTGTTTTCTAGATTGGTTCTGTCAGCCACCTCGCGCGATGGAAGAGCTGTTAGCAAAGCACCGCAAGGAACAAAAAGACTTGCAAGGGCGCATTACCCAAAAGAAAAAGGGCGCCACGAAGAAGACTCGCAAGGGCGTCAATGACGATTGTGAACGACTGCAGCGAGAACTCAATGAGAAGCACCAAGCTGAAATTGCACAACTAAATGGCGAACCGACCGAGCCAGTAGAAGCCCTGGAAGAGCTCAATCTGGATGACGAACCCCCGGCCGACACCGAATCGAACGAGAATAAGACTTCCACAGAACCAACTCTCAAATCTCAAGAACAACCTGCTCCTCAAACGAAGAAACCCAATCGCCAAAAAGCTCGTCTAGCTCGTCGAGCTGCCGAACAAGCTGCGGCAGCCGAAGCAGCAGCTGAGGAGGCCGCCAATCAAACAAATTATAGAGGAAACGAGAAAGAAGTGATGGACGCTGTATTCAAAAAGCTGGGTCTGAAAGAAATAGAAGTCAACCCAGACGGCCACTGCCTTTATTCGTCCGTGGCAAAGCAGTTAGACGAATCCGGACTGGGCTTGCAGCCGGATCCAAGCCGAATTGTCATCCAACCGACAACTCAATCACGCATAGACACAGTTGCGTCACCGCAGCATGACGGCTATCGAGCTGTTCGAGCCGTAACGGCAGAGTTCATCGAGCAACACAAAGACGACTTTGAAGCTTTCATGGAAGAGCCATTAGATGTGTACACACGGAAGATTAAGCTCACCGCTGAGTGGGGTGGACAACTGGAATTGCAAGCGATAGCCCGCGCTTATGGCGTGGAGATCAATGTTGTTCAAAGTGACGGGCGAATGGAGAAGTTTGAAGCAAGTGATATGGACAGTTTTGATGAGGAGGAAAAACGCAGGCGCGTCATTTGGCTGGCCTATTACCGCCACTCTTACGGACTGGGTGAACACTACAATGCCCTATCAAAACGGTCTTAAACCGACTAAAGCCGACCCTTTTCTCCAAATATAGAAACTAACTAGATTATATAAAAATGTCTCAGAGAATTTGATCAAAGATATATTGATTTATTTCAATTCTTCCAAAGTTGCGCTTTTTCTTGGCTATTGTTCTCGCCCTTGTTGCGAGTTTACCAATTGTGTATGAAGCCCAAAATCTAATTACGTCGACGCCAAATGGATACCCTGTCATTGATGATGCCATTATCCCCCTGGCCTTTGACATGAGTCCGCTCTGGCTGCCAGTAAGCGACTCTTTCAAGACCCGATTGGCTTGGTGCCCGCAATGGATCCTGCTTGACAAGGCCATTGGCATATGGAATTTCTTCACCCGGGTGACTCAGGTGTTCCACATAGGCTTCTGAAGGCGAAGCCCATGGGGGTCCAGCAGCCTGAGGATCCTTAAGACGAGGATGCTCTAGGCAAATCAAGTTACCCCTGGGGGAAGGGACCAGGAGTTGGGTTTGACGCAGTGCCCACTTCGGACGAAGCGTGGGGTTCAAGGCACAAAAGAACTGAAAAAAGTGGTTAGCGTATGGGTTGAGCAATTTCAGGCATGGGACAAGACGATGATAAATAACTTACTGTATAGTCATAGACCAAATCAAATCCGTTCTTTGGCACTCCAATGGTTTGAAGCCATGCATCATCGAAGAAGTCTCCCTGGACAAAAGTGACCTTTCCACGGCCAATCGACTGGTCTCGCACACGGTACCAGCTGTGATTCTCTGCTTCTTCTTTCTTGCAAGCCTCGACGGCATCAGGGCTATATTCCACGCCATAGGCATCAAACCCGAAGCTGGCCAGCAGAAGCACGTCGACGCCTCTCCCACAACCAGGAACGAGGGCCTTGCGCCTGTATGATTGACCCTGTGCATCTTGACCAATGGCGCTGCCAATGGTACCAGACTGCTGCACTAATGCGTCCTCCAGTGCTGGGCTAGGGAACCCCTCATCCCAGGGCAGTTTGCCACCTTTTTCCCAGAGTGAAGCCCAGCCATCAACATACTTGTCACCCGGGAATTTAGCGAGGTGGGCCTGGACCTCTTGAGGCTGGACTTGAGCGCTCATTGTTGACGGCGGTGTTTATTGATGCGGGGTACAAGTCAAGTGGTTGCAAAGACAAGCAATGGTATTTACTCCAACGTGACACAAATGACTGTTTGACTTCAAGGGAGCCCAGAATATATTCTTTGATTTCAATTGAGTGGTTCACCCGAAAGATGCAAATGCTGGGTTTCTTGTCGCGTTCACCGTCATTTTGCACGCCACTTCATAGCGACTCGATCACCAGCTTATTAAGCACCTCCTTGCAGATAAGCGACCGTGCGAAACTACAATTGTTAGTAGCAATAGGAGGGTCTGATGTCCGTTTTGACAATATCAAAATCTCTTCTGTTATGTAGCAGGCGTAAATGTCTCTCTTGGGGTCTATAAAACTGACCCGTTTGTTTTGATACCGACGCGGGTGGCCCAATGATTGCACCGCATCGAGTCCCTGGCCCGCTCGAGCCAAGCAATCGCCGACGAACCGTCAATCCGATGATGAAGTGGGTTTCCACTATCACGCAATGCCAGGACTATAAAAGCCAAGATGAGTTTATCGAGACGTTCGAACTTCATCCGCTGTCATATCTCATGTCAATTCAATCTGGGGGTTTCTTCCTACCCCAAATGTCGGCAATTGTCCGCAGCCTCCTCCCCAAGGTTTCCTGACGGAAAGCCAGTCCAGCCCGTACTTGACGATCACTGGTTCACTGCCATCACTGACCCACGGGTGATTTGGGCGATTAGGGGTCACAACGGAAAACAACGACCTGCCCCCGTGCCATTGCGCACAACACGCATTGAGATTGCGCACTAATCAGATAACCCTCATCGCTCTTCAATGTTTCGACTAATGCTTTATAGAGGGGCAGGTGACAGAGTGTGTCCCGGTCACCGTCGGTCATTCCGATTACAGGACGAGACGTTCTTCTAATGGTGGATCCCGTGAAGATCTTCGAAGATCGTGATTCCTTTGGAAACCATGGGTTAAATGAAGGGTTTCATTTACCCCCATCCCCCCGGTCAAGGGATTCAAGGGCCTGCAATATCAGGACAAGAGAAATCATTCTGCCTTTCCATCATGGAGTCAGTAGCGAGTCAGAAATGGTGCCTGGCCGATCATCGCTATACTGAGACGGCCCCCGAACACTGCCCGGACCCGTGCCTGCTTTTTTGGTCCTATAGTTGCCAAACCGCGGGATCCACGCCTGCCCGCTATGGCATCTGGTTGGTACATCTTTCGGCACCTGGAGAATTCGGTTTTCCGGACCCTCGACGATCTCATCGGATTCTATTGCCTTGGCATTGCATGTAATGCTCGTTATCACTACTGCATTGGGTATCATTCCAGCCGCATCGGACCCAGTTCATTTGCCAGCCTGGGCGAGATAAAGCACTGTAACGCTGCAGATCGGTGGGTGTGGCGTCTCGGATTGTTCTATTGTTATCGATCTTCAGGAGATTGTTACAATCGTTTCATGCTCGCAAGGCTGTTGTCTGCCTGATTGGCGATCCAATGTCCACTTGGGCGGGCTTTTTTAAAAAAAAAAAAAAGAGTTTGTCAACCCTAGTCTCGTTCTGGTGTTATTCTCCTTGCAAAGTGATCCGATAACACGCCCTCTCCAAAAAAAAATGGACGAAAACATGGAACT
The DNA here is from genome assembly GCA_023626375.1 of Talaromyces sp. PF30-5. Classification (NCBI taxonomy): domain Eukaryota; kingdom Fungi; phylum Ascomycota; class Eurotiomycetes; order Eurotiales; family Trichocomaceae; genus Talaromyces; species Talaromyces sp. PF30-5. Next base: position 2,895,271 of record JAMAGU010000001.1, read on the forward strand.
ATCACCAGCGAGACACGGGGTACCGCCGCCCAGCACCGCCGAAAGCAATGAACCAATATTCTCTACCAACCATGAAATTGCATCGGAAATCCATATCTCAGATTCTCACTCTCGTGTACCCTCGCGCGGATCCAGTATCACGGACGATGACCACGAAAAGAATCATGACCCTGAAATATCACCAGAACCTTTACCGCGCCAAAGTACCGAACTCGGTCCGCCAATTGTGGTGCCACGGTTGAAACGAAGAGGACTACTCGGACAATTTACACTCATCGCGGAGATTGAAAACCCTCGAGCATACTCGCGAAATATGAAATGGTTTATCACATTTATCGTTGCACTAGCAGGAATTCTAGCACCACTGGGAAGTTCGATCTTCTTTCGTAAGTTTTACAATTTAAAATAGGTAATATGTCCAAAACTAACCAGTCCGCTTGCACAGCTTCACTTTCACAAGTATCCAAGGAATTGAACACGACTCCCACTTTAACCAACTTGTCGATCTCTTTGTACATGCTTGCCATGTCCATTTTTCCTCTGTGGTGGTCTTCGTTCAGTGAACGACTGGGTCGACGAACCGTCTACATAGCTTCATTCCTTCTTTTCGTTCTTTTCAATGTCCTTTCCGCCATTTCCAATACCATTGCGATGCTCATCGTCATGCGAATGCTTATGGGTGGTGCGTCGGCTTCGGTTCAAGCCGTTGGTGCCGGAACCATCGCAGATATGTGGGATGTTCGTGAGCGAGGCCGTGCAATGAGTATCTTCTACCTGGGTCCTCTTTGTGGGCCTTTGCTGGCGCCCATTATCGGTGGTCTTTTGGCCCAACGCTGGGGCTGGCGAAGTACACTATGGTTTTCTGCAGTCTTTGGTGCTCTAATCCTTGCTTTTATCATATTTGCCTTGCCGGAAACATTGACGGTACAAAAGCCTCTTCTACCCCCCGCCGACGAAGATGAAAATGCTCCCATCAGTCGACCCCTCAGTCGCGTATCAACGCAGCAAATGGTTAAGTCCACAACAAGATGGCTCAAATTTTTGAAAATCAGCTTCATTGATCCTCTCAAGATCGTTTCATACTTGCAGTATGTCCCAGTACTTTTGAGTGTGTATTACGGCAGCATCGCTTTCGGCTCTCTCTTCGTGCTGAATGTCAGCATTGAAGATACATTTGGCAAGCCACCATATAACTTCAGTACCATTATTGTTGGATTGCTATATATTCCGAACTCCTTGGGTTATTTCATCGCTAGTGTTTTTGGCGGGCGATGGATGGATAGTATTATGCAACGCGAAGCGAAAAGAGCAAACAGGTACGATGAAAAAGGCAGGCTCATTTTCCACCCGGAGGATCGAATGCGTGAAAATGCTTGGCTTGGCGCTTTTCTATATCCCGCCGCTCTTATTTGGTATGGATGGGCGGTGGACAAGGGAGTATTTTGGCTAGCTCCGGTATGTCCCCTACTATTCGAAAATAAATCTCAATGACCTTTGCCGATGCTGACCACCAATTACAGATGATCGCTAATTTCTTCTTCGGCATCGGTTCAATGCTCATTTTCAGTATGGTGACCACTATGCTCACTGAGTTCATGCCTAAGAAGTCTTCTATTGGCGTGGCCTTGAACAACTTCGTTCGAAATATATTCTCTTGTGTGGGCTCACTCATCACAGCACCGCTCATCAGTGCCATCGGAAATGGCTGGCTGTTTACTATTCTTGGCATAATTGGCTTCGCAAGCGGTTCCGTCATTCTATTCATGAAAATTTATGGCCCTCGATGGAGGCTCAAAATGGACGAGCGCATGAAGTGATTTTACCTTGACAAAAACTGCATTGTGCATTTTTAGGCGTTCTACAGCATTCATGGCCCTTCTTCATTGATCAGGAAGGATGATGAGCAGACTTACCGATAAAAGCAGTTGATACTTTTCCAGATTGCACATAAGATTGATGTGATCAGACCTTCATATCCATAGCCTTTTGGATTCTTGTTGCTCCTCTGTCTTTCTCTTTTTGGTGACTTTCATTTTCTGGTGTTTTGTGGCCTTTTTCTTCAGCGATGATACCTACTTTACTACGTCACGGTCTCAATAACCAGGCTCGAATAATTTTAATGCGATTATGCTCTTCTACAGACCTTAGAGGGTGCACATGTGCTCAAGTGCTGCTGCGGTATTCATAACCTGCCACTGGTGGACATGCGAGATGTAAATGTCTAGTAGCTTTGCGACGGATCATGGATCATGAAGACTAATTCCCGCAAATAATGTCAAGAAATTAGCTTCCAAATATTCATACACGAAACTAGCTCGAAGGATTGTATGCCTTGCCTCTTCCACGTTGAGTGTGTGCACTCCCAAACCTGGTACAGTTATGTGTGCTGAATGTTACCAGCCCCCTTTCTACGATGGACCAATCTCATCTTCAAATGTTGCGGACACCTGGGAATCTCTCTAAAATCATTTCTTAATTATGGCTTTCTCCACACGCAAAAGATGTAGGCTGCCCATGAAGATATTGGCTCGGCTATGCCCCCTTTTCTGGGAACCTGGTCTCAGGTACTTGAGCTGGCTACTGTGTTAGACGATAGGTACCATGATGTGGACTGTATCCGCAGCCTCCTAGTCCAGGTGCGTATTGTGCAACTTGAAATGGTCTGCAAACATTTGGAGGTCTTCCAAATGCCAGTATCCAGTAAATTGTCTGTACATGTATAGCATTTAAGCCAGCAATCCCTTCTTTCAAAATGCAGTGCCGCGAGCTCATACCAGTTGAATATGACTCTCCTTCGACTTATTGCATGTTTTGCATCGCATACCAAGTCGTTATGAATGCTAATTTTCATTCCAAGCTTGACGCGATGTAATTGAACTTTTGATTGTATCAACGATCGTAGGGAGGCCCTTTCGAAACATTAAGTTATTTTGAACCCCACACTTTGACGACACTTGGCGTCATAGAAAATTGAAGAAGGAAAAGAAGGGCATCTTGAGGAATGTGCGGGGAGGCTTGATATAGAAGAATGTGGAGGGTGCAAGGGATCAGCCCTACGTTCACTACCAAGGCCGGTTAACATTTGCCGACAGGGGATTGATGTTACATACGGTGGAGATTTAAATAAGGTTAGTCAATCTATGTATGTACGGAAGAAAAGAATGGGCTGTGACATCACAAGGGGGGTTTCTTACTCAAGTGCTTGTAAAATCCAATTGCCTCAAGCTCGAGTGCTCGACACCAAGTATTTAATCCCTCTGGTACATCCGACTTCAGATTATCAACTTCCATCGACTACTACATCAGACAACTATCCAAAGACTTATACAAATACTTGAATATTCAGAAGCAATTTATCTCATACAGTTCCAAGCAAATTACGAGAAACAACCTTCAATATGTTGGCTCTCTCATCCCTTCCACTCATCGTGTTCATGCTCTGTGGCGCTACAGTATGTACTATTCCATCATGTGTTCTCTAGACTACGTGTCAACCATCTAACGGTATTCAAGACTGGCCTTCCCACTTCATCCAAGCCAACACCACCACTACCCAGTCCATCTCAATCTGGGGGAATTGAATCAATGAGAGGTGCTACGAGCAATTTCCTCCAGGTACAAGACGTCGCAAACAAGTACCAGTCAGCTCGCCATGAATGCATGACCGAAGAAGGAACTGCAGAAGATAGCGTTGCAAGATACGAGGACACTCAAGATGTTGGATCTGATCTTGGCTGTTTTGCTGGGTGTGTGGGCCACAAGATGGGCGCCATCAATGAAGGTGGCGGGTTCAATGACAAGAACTGGGCGGACTATGTCTCGAAGATTGATGATGCGGAACAGCGAAGAAGACTTTGGTATGAAGGAAGTATCATGTCTCATTCGGTTAATGGGATGAACCGCTGTGACACTGGAAACAAGCTGTCTCAGCTCTCGAAGGACTTTTCGAAGCCACCCAAGGAGCAGAAACTCTCAACCTGAGAACTGGATTCCATGTTTTCAATAATATGGATGGTTCATTTCAATGGTCCCGGAGGATTACCGAAGCAGACTGGATCTAGCTGGTTTATGGAACGAATGTTGTTTTATGATGAGTTACGATTGGTGTTTTGATCGGGTTGAAATTGTGTTTGCGAAATGTATTATTATGAAAATCATGAGAATCAAAATGAAATTGGAACGAGTCGATGGGACTTAAAGACTCCAGTGTATACTTGAAGCTTCTTGCAGTTGTAGGGGCCATTTCAGTTCTAAAGACGTGCGTTCGACAATGGACTTACTTCTGCATCTACAGCATTCTTTATTATCTCGGCATTTGAGCCTCGTCAAAATGTATCATGGATGTTAGGTGCAACATTCAAATTCTGCACATGTAAGAGACACGGCCCAACACTCGGCTTATTTTTTTTTATCATTATGCTGCCTTAAAGGGACCTTGAGTTATTGTCATGTCAGCGACATCATTGCGGACAACCTACTACGAAGTATTCTTCTGTTAGGAGATACGTAATATGTCCTTTGTAGTAAGTATGATTTGATTTGATCATTAAGGGATTGATGGAAACCCTCCACCCACACAGTAGATAGGGGAAAGGTTCAAACACTGTGCATGTAATCTGTATGCTCACGGGGCGAGGCAGCCAATAAGGCCAAAATCACGTCAGTAACAGCAAACGAACCCCTCAATCGCCTGCAGATCAGGAATCAAGCGGGGAAATTTGGACGTTACACCATGATTCGGAGCCATGCATGCTTTAGAGCCAAATGAATTCGTCATCTGCAGTAGCGGCATGCGCTAGTAGGACTATGTATTCAAGGGGGTATGGTTCTTGTCCTCTATCTACCCCTCATATTATGACCTTGGAAGTAGCTTATGAACAAGGGTCCAAGGAGCTATGAATGAACCAATGGAACGTGATTTAAGCTTAGAAGGTTTACGATAAAGCAGTATACCTGGGAGTCTAGATACACCTGATAAGTCTAATGGATTGTAAGATGTATCTTTTCTATTATTCAATACTTGACCCTCATCTGTTGATCAGCATTGGGCTCCATCTAGATGCCGGCTGCCCGAGCGCCCGTGAAATTCCCAAGAGACCTGCGTCCTCCCTCAGGTTTCAATATACACTGATAGCGATGGATCGATTCAAATTTACGATCTTGAATTAGTAGATATCAACCGGTTATTAATAGATGTTAATGTACAGCACGTAAACTCCTTGGTGATCTGATTGACGTGGTTAGGCATGGCGGATCCTGCGAAGACAAGGGACCAGAGATACTCCGTACGCAACCCAATTTTCCAGAAGGCTCAGGCATGATTGTTTGACAGGAGACTAGTATAATCGGCTATTGCATATGATACAAACGCATTGCGCCCTTAGTAGGGTCTGAGGGACTTACGAGTGATTACATAGAAACGGCCGAGAACATCACCACGCGACTCTCATCTATCTCAGCGGAGAGATGACAAGGATGTTCGGTCCACCGCAGGGCGCTGTGTGGTCAGTTGACACTATTTTGGGATATAGTGAAGTTTCAAATGGGGAGCTTGTACGGCATACAAAGATAGTACAAGCGGGTGGTTTCCTTGGGACACCGTCGGGCCGCCCCGTGGCAAGAAGAAGATACGTAGTAGTTTAGGTGGCGATGCACCTCGCTGCATTAGGATCTGTAGGCCCCGAAGATGAGGCCATTATTGGTTCCATGTTTCATCATGTACAGTACGTACAGTACAGATTCGAACTTCAGATGAGAAAGCTATTGATCAGATAATGCGATAAACGAACTGAAAACGAGGAGACGAATCGATCAAAGTGAGGCGTCACCTGATCTCCCCGAGTTCCACGACTTTCCCATCGTCAGTCGGTTTGGACTACGGAATCCTCTGCACAATGCATCGTGGTGCATGGTGACCCAATCTCAATTCCAACTGTGTGCTCCCTTGCTGTATCCAGCGCAGCACTTTGCATTCTATCTACCATTCACTTTGATTTGGTTTTGATTTTGGGTGGTGGGCGACGATGATCGGCCTTTGCTGAAGTGTCGGTGTCGCAGAGTGGGGACTTGATGACTACAATTCGACTCCATCCACTTCGTTTCCGCCCTTTGTGAGTCAAAATGGGCTAAAAAAAAGTTTGCCCGAGGAAAGTGTCAAGTCCTCCGTAGTGTCTCCAGCACCGGATTCTTTTCGAGCGTGATCCTCGTCGCTTTTGTCTCCCCACCGGCGCCAGGCTTGCATCCTATTTGCCGCCATTACCGGACACGTTGGGCAGAAATGAATCGGTTTTGACTGCATCACTTTTTGTTCAACTCGCCGGGCAGGCTATCCCCCCTGGGTACACTGCAGACGCTTTTTTCGGTGTGGCTTCTTAGAGACCACTCGATTGCTCTGTGACCCACCCTGGATTCGGATCCATTCTCCCCCAACCCCACGGCATGGGTGTCTGGTTTTTTTTTTCTATCTCTCTCTGTTTGCTCGTGTACGATGATGGCGCAAAAAAAGTCAACAATGAAACTATAGAATAGCATACAAATGAATTGACGAGGAATTGGCTGGTGCCACTGACCCCCACTTCGCAAAAAGAGAAATTGTGTCCGCCATGGCGTTACAATAATGCCTTTCCTATCTGGGCTATTGTGTTTCCTGATTCCCAATCTAATTCTGCCGTGGGATGCTTGCTGCAGCTTCACCCTGCAAAGTGGAGACCGTGCTGCTCTCACCCGGCCCTAACCAAGAACCGGGCCTCATTGATTCCCCAATGCCAGACGACCACATTATGGAGACCGAATGCGACGTGGTCCAATGGTGTGCCCAACCTTCAGATAGTTCGTTAATGACGTTCGAGGGCCCAATGACCGCAAATGCAGCGATTTGTTGTTGCCATCCACCCTGGGGGCCGGACGAACCCTTATACGCTGCCTCATCATAATTGTCCAATTGCAATTTCTTTTGTCGCCAGAGGAACAAGCATATGCTTCTTGCCTTTTCGGTCCTCTAATACAGCAGTACCTTTCCGGTCTTTCGACTTATCGACTTTCACAACTTCAATTTTTGTCTACCTTTCCTTACTGTTCCAAAGTACCCTTGCATCGAGCCCGACTGTGTCTTGTCAATCTACTATCGTTCCGTTATTCATCACGCGCCACTCGGAACTGTTCGACCTATTTTTAATGATACGTCATTAACCCGAGGGTATGGCTAAGAAAAAGAATAATAAGAACAAGAAGAACAACAATAACAATCGCCCTCCCGCTGAAACTTCACCAAACCTTGACACACCCGATATCAAAGAATCCACTGAGGTTGCCGTCGAGCCCCCGGCTGTAAGTCCGGAAGATGCCCTCGGTGCCGTACAAGTATGCAGCCATTCCCCAATTTCAGTACCAACAGGTACAATGTCAATACCAAACATATGATTGGGAGAAATCCCAATTTGCAAGTTATTCCATCAATGATTCGACCGAACGTCTGACGGGGGGCAATGATCAGGACAACAAAGAAGACCCCAACTCCGCCGAACCAAAGGAAGAACCGCCGGCTGCCGAGGCCGAAGCACCAGTAGAAGAACCTAGCCCACCACCAACAGATGGCTCCGAGAACCAAGAACCTGCTGGTAAGTATTATCATATCATAGGAAGCTAGTTGGACAGGATAAAGCGGTATCATATGTAAGGAAAGTTACTCACTTGAGAGACAGAATCAACAGAGGCATCAACGCCCGCCGAACTTGCCGATGCCCCTGATACAGCAGCCGCAGATGTCAAAGAAGAGGGCGCCGAAGCGCCTGCTGGCGATGAGCCTGCGCCGAACACAGAGTGTGAAACGCCGCCAGATGAAGCCTCTCAAGAGCCTCCTGCAGAGAATGCAGAGCCAGAGCAGAAAGATGAAGATGCTGCACCAGCAACAGATGATGCCCCCAAGAAAGATGACGGTGGAGGCAATGGTATTAACTCCTAACCTGCGGCTTATATGATCGAACCGTCTAATTACTAACTATCTGAACAGACGAAGATTTTCCAGACTGTGACCCTGAAGACGGAGCAGACAAGGTAGAGGCCGAGAAAGAAGCGGCTGCACAGCAAGCGGCTGAAGATGCCGAGGCCGAGGCCACCAAATCCGAAGAGCCCTCTGCTGAGGCGGACGGAGCGAATGCCGATGCTCCGGCCGATGAAGCACCAGCCGACAGCAAAGAAGAAGGTTCGCCGGAGGAGGCTCAACCCGCTGCTGTAGAAGAGCCTACTGCTGAACCAGAGCCTGCTGCGGACAAAGCTGAAGATGCGCCTCAATCAGAAGGAACACCGACAGCTGAACCAACAGAGGATCCTAAACCCGAGGCCCAACCAGAGGAGCCCAAGGCCGAAGAGCCACCGGCACCGAGCGAGCCTGAGCCTGAGGCACCAGTAGTGGAAGAACCAGCAGAAAAACCGAGCACAGCTTCTGACAAGAAAAAGAACAAGAAGAACAAGAAGAAGAAGAAGAATTCCAAGTCAACTGACGCGGAGCCTGAGACTGCGCCTGAAGCTGAGGCACCTCCCCCGCCTCCGGCAGAAGAAGCTCCAGCTGCAGACGTTACATCTGAACAGCCCCCTGAAGAAACTCATGTCGAAGGAAAGGCGGACGCTGTGGAGCCTGAGCCTGAGCCACCCGTTGAAACAACGGCAGAAGAATCTGGAGACGTTCAACCAGCAGCAGAGCCAGAGGAAGCACCAGCCGAACCTGCTGAGCCGGAAAATCCCCCAGCTGAAGAGGCACCTGCAGCCGAAAGTGGTCCGGAGGAGATTCCACAGCCTGTTGAGGCCAATGCTCCCGTTGAAGAGCCTCATCCAGAATCAGAAGATGCTGCTGCGCCTGAGCCCGAATCTCAACCGCAAGATGAAGCTGTGGCTGAAGCTGGATCAGAAGCTCCTATCGAAGAAGAAAAGAAAGAAGCTTCTGCAGAGGCTACCGAGCCACCCGCTGATAAGCCATCTGAAGATTCGCCAGCAGAGAAGCCTGCCAAAGAAATTGATACGGCACCTACAGATAGTACTGAGGCAGCGAAGGAGCCTGCAGCAGAGCCTATGCCAGTGGCGGAACCAGCTGAAGAGTCTGTCGCTGATCAAGTGCCCGAGGAACCGGCTGCTGACCCATCACCTGCCGCGGAACCTGAACCTGCTGCAGAACCGATCACAGAGGAAGCTCCTGCACCTCCTCCTGAGCCAGAGGCGGAAAATATCGCTATTGAGGAACCTGCTCCAGCAGCGGTTTCAACAGGAGAAGCTCCCGCTGTGGAAGAACCAACAACCCCGGTAGATGAATCTCCACCGGTCCAAGAAGAGCCTGTCAAAGAAGCTGTGCCTGAAGAATATCCTGCTGAGCAAGCGCCTGTCCCAGAGACTGCTGAAAGTGCACCAACAGAAGAAGCACCTGCCGAGCCAGTAGTAGAGGAGCCTGCACCTACTGAGGAACCACCTGCCGAGCCTGCACCCCCAAGTGAGGAACCAGCTTCTGTAGAGGAAGTTGCCGAGGAAGTCCCCTCCGCTGAACCTCCAGTCGAAGAGGCCCCAGCTGCCGATCCAGTTCCTGAGGAATCAGCTCTTGTTGAGCCGGCTGCCCCAGAACCTGAAGCTGCAAAGGAGGCTCCTGTGGAAGAGCCACCGGCTGAAGCCGCTCCTGCGCCCACCGAGGAGCCAGCACCTGTTGAAGAGCCAGCGTCCGTCGAGGAACCAGCACCTGTCGAGGAACCAGCACATGTCGAGGAGCCAGCGCCTGTCGAGGAGCCAGCGCCTGTCGAGGAACCGGCGCCTGTCGAGGAACCAGCACCTGTCGAGGAACCAGCACCTGTCGAGGAACCAGCACCTGTCGAGGAACCAGCGCCCGCTGAAGAGCCTGCACCTGTTGAAGAGCCTGCACCTGTTGAAGAGCCTGCACCTGTTGAAGAGCCTGCACCTGTTGAAGAGCCAGCGCCCGCTGAAGAGCCTGCACCTGTTGAAGAGCCTGCACCTGTTGAAGAGCCTGCACCTGTTGAAGAGCCTGCACCTGCGCCAGCACCAGCTGAGCCCGAGCCTGAAGCGGAACCAGTGGAGGCCGCTAGGGAAGTTGCTCCGGAGGAGCCAACCCCTCCAGCAGAGGAACCGCCAGCACTTGAAGAACCACTGGTACCTGAACGAGCAACGGCGGCTGAGGAAGTTCCACCGGCAGAATTCAGCCCCGAAGAGCCTGCTGAAGCGACTCGCGGACTGGAGGAGACAGTCGAAGCACCGGGAAGCAAGGATGGTGGTCGTCGCCGCAAGAGGCGTTCCCCAGGGGATCGTGAGCGACGATATTCCAAGACATCCTCGGACGGAATGAAAGGTCTTCAACGTCAGAAGAGTGAGCGCGGTGTATTCACCAACCGATGGGCTAAGGCCCTCGATGAGGCCAAAAAGCAATACGAGGAGAAGAAGCGGGCCGAGCAGCAAGTTCAACGAAGCAAGGCTCACGTTGAAGCTGACAAGGAACGAAGTGGCGTTTCCACGACATCTGAGAAGAGGCCTAGACGCTCTGAGCGTTCTTCTTCAAAGGACAATGATCAGCCAATCGTCGAGGTGAAGCCGAAGCGTACTCCATCCTCCAAGGAGCCAAGCCGCTCATCTAAGCCTCCCCCATCTTCTAAACCGAGCTCTGCTGCCCAGACTAAGCAGCCCCGTCACTTCCTCAAATACATGAACAATGGGCAGTCAGACAATTTCAAGCCTCTTGTTCGTGTTAACACATCTAAATCTTCGGCACCAGCTTCTGAACGACCTCGTCGGGCCTCGACAGCCCACAGCCAAGGGAGCGAAGAGAGGAAATCCAGCAGCCGGTCCAACGGTTCTAGTTCTCGTCGTGAGGAGGAACCTGCTCGCCCAGAAAAGGAAAGGGAGAGAGAAAGGGAGAAGAAACCTCGCAGACGATCTCGCGAAGAGCCTGAAGCTAGCAGTAGCAAGCTTCGCGAAAGAGAGCGAGAGAGGGAAAGGGCTCCTGAAAAGGAGAAGCCCGAAACCGCTCGCCGACACCGTCGACATAGGCGTGAACCTTCTCCAGTTAAAGAGTCCAAGGTGAGAGGATTCTTTAGATCCATCGCTGCCCATTAAATAAGACTTGCATTTGAATGATTTTTGTACTTCGACACCGTCTGGTGACTTTATGTGTGATGACGGAAAGTTAGGGAGAGTTGGTCCCTTTTGTGTATGATCATGGTTATTGCATGAAGGAGCGATGCATTGCTGGAGTATTTTTCTGCTTTACTTTTGTCTAACAAGACTGGCCCGTATTCATGAAGTTCTTTTTGTTCCCATACTTTGATGAAGATGACGATGATTGACTACATTTGCTTGAATATTCTCCAAATTGCCTACCAATAAGCGCTTAGTCGTCTCTCTAGGAAGGAATCGCAAGGCGTTCAATGCATTGACATGGGTTTTGTAATCCTCATTTCTTGTCTCGACAATGCCATATTAAACAATTTAAATATATGCCAATCATGCCGTATTTATCATCCAAATCATCATGGCTCAAGTGCTGCAAGCTTAAAATGCATAGCAAAGTGCTAATAATGAAGAAACAAATTTCCTCAAAGTTCACTTTGTGCCGGAATAACTCTAGAACACCATCCACACCAAGCACGATGCGAGCCACACTCTTCTCGAACCAGATATCTCCCCGTCTCCCTCTCATCCTCATACTCAATCACACAAGCACCAACCATAATCCTCTTCTTCGACTTATGCTTCACAACACCACCCAACCCGATAACCTCTTGTCGAAAATACCCCGGCTCCTCGTCATCATGACTATCCGACGAGACAAGCTCATGATGATAATGCGATGAAGCTGAACCCGATGGGTAAGTCCCAGGACTATAATGCCCCGGGCTACTGGCATCACTTGAACTTTCATCGGCTTCACAATCAACCTCCAGCTCTATCTCCTTGGCCGCGAGACAAGTTTCGCCACGACCACATTTGACGCCTTGGCTTCCCTCGCCAATGCCTGTTCCAAGTCCGCCACCTAGGTAGGTGCTATATCGGGTTCGCCAGGCCCAAACGCGGCGGTATGTTGTATCGTTACCGCGAAGTGTTTGGCCGCATTGCACGCACAGCCAGACGGAGTCGGAGCAGTTACATATGTTCTGTTCGAGGGTAGCTGCCTTCATACCCTCGTCGCGAAAATCGGGCTCGGCAGTATGATATGTTGTATTAGGTATGAGATGGTCCGTAAGGGGAGCGGCGTTACAAGTGCGACATAGGCGGCGGATACGGTCTTTCATGGCTGTTTTGGAGGGCGGTTTGATTGTGCAATTCTACAGAAACGGGGCAATTAGTCACTGTCTTGCAAATTCTTTTATTTTGCTCCAAATCGTCCCTTTTTAGAGGTAACTTACCCTGCAGACAATCTTGTTGCATCGTCGACAGTCGCCAACCATGTCGCGTGCGCATCTGCCCACCTTCCCGCGCGTCATGCGGCCTGGTTCGGAGCTTTGGCTCAGGATTCTGAGCACCGACTTGACGCTGCTGGGGATAGCGGTCCCAGCATCCAGCATCTCCGCGACCGTCTCGATGTATTCATTTTCGCAGCGGAGGGTCTCCCTCACCAGCTGGTGTCGAAAGGGCGCCAGGTTAACATGGAACTGGCGACAAGTACGTGACAAAGCATGTAAAGTGTTGAGGTCGACTGCTCGAGCGATTTCCTTAACGACACTGTTTTCCCGATCAAATAATTAGCGGATGTAATCGCGGACAATACTTGGATCGGGCGTGACTGTTCCAGGTCGAACATACGGGTAACAACTCAGTGCCGCAGAAAAGGCATTCCGGTTGGGATTCACCAGACTTTGAGTCTTCGCGTCATGGGTTGAACTCGAGGAGGGACGGACGTCGTGGTCGTCGTCTGAGGAGGTGGGTGAAGGAGGGAAATCGGCCGAAGTTGATTCTGTGGTCAGTGGAGCGACCGTCAGCTTGGGCGGGAACGGCTTCCCCAAAGGGAGCGTAGATCCGGGATGCTCGTTGAAGGCATCCTGTTCCAAGTCGACAAACACCACCATGCTGCTGTTGCCATCTGAGGCTCTCTCGGATGAATCAGCACATCAGATAAGATGAGATATCTCCCCTGGTGGGGTTGCGCTTTTATAGGTTTTTGAGGATTTGATGCTCAATTGTTGGTACTGATGGATCCCCGACGGCTACCTTGTTCCGAGTGGGATGATCGAAGCTGAGGGGTTTGAATGCTCCGTCTTCGGGGGAGAATGAAGATTCTGATGGGCGGTGACTAAAAGGGTAGATAAGTAGAGAGTATAGGCTTTGTCCTACTCGAATGGAGGAAGGTAAGGTGAGGTTATTCCCAAAGGATTTCCCCGCTTCTGGTGCCTGGGTGCTTGAGCTTGCTCCATCCCGGTTTCTGCACGATAAGATAAGCCATACATATAGCCTGGACCTGTACAGCATGCACTCACATCATTCTTGTATGTGGAAATGTGAGACTGAGTATGGATGTCCTCAATGGAGCTTCCAGTTTTGTGGTAATATTGAGCATCATTTCAATGACCAATGCCGTATACATTATACTCTATGGGACAATCTTATATCAACACTAGTCCGTAGCTAGTATAACGGGTCTGGGGTAAAGGCGTCGATAGTCTAGTGCATAGCGGGCCCGGATCTCAGCCAAATAAGATACATTCAAACGATATTTTATTTTTAATTATAGGCAATAATAGTGCATGTAACATTAACCTGGCTAAGCGAAGTGACATTGTATCTACAACAACCTAATCGTATGGAGAATACCATGCTGAGTGTACACCAAGTCTTCGCAAGAATGTTCATTGTGAGCACTAGGAACTATGTCTTTGGAATTTATGCTCTGACACACTTACCTAGGTAAGCAGTCTGAGTTGTCTTGAACTCTCAAGACTTTAAGTAGAGGCATTCCAAGACTCGAATACTCCACACCAGATAGATAGTCATGGCAGGATAACCTTCCATAATGGGAATATGCTCAAGTGTTAATTAGAAGTCGTGACGATACTTAGTAATCAAGTACTTCCCTGATATTCCAGGCAGAAAAATTAATGCCTCGTGCCGTGCCGACACATAATCACGACGATTGATAATGGAGAATTAATAATCATGATCTCCCTCGTAAGTGAACGACCACACTTCTCGATTCGTAATCATCCGGAAGATCAAGTTTGATCGAACCATGTGGCTACCAACGCGAATGCGCATGGTGAGACAAAAGAGATTAGGGGTATCACAGCGATTCACAAGATTCACTCTGCAGGACCCGAAGGAGCCCTAACGGAGCAACTAGCTCCTGCGCACAAGCAGCGTAACGTTCAGCTGGCACAGAATTGCACGCCCGTTGGTCTAGCCAACGGGTAACCTGATGAAAGCCTTGCAGATTTCGTCCGCATCAGCCCCTTTAATCCCACCTCCTCCACACAATGGAAATTATCCGTCTGCACCGAAGAATCCTCACCCGAACATTGCCAGAAAGAGTACTCCGTAACGAACAAATCCCGAGCTGTCCACGAAGAGCATAGGCTACCAGATCTCCGGAAACCAAGCTGGCTCGCAAAGACATTGGTAAGCGAGGCCAAGGCTAGTGCCCTGTCTACCGGTAATGGAGCTATCTCCACTAAGAAAAAAAAAATATCACCGATAGAATAAAATGGTGGTAAATACTCCGGACGGGGCAACATAATTTGCAAATAGAGATCCGTGCTTCCGCGGAGTCATTCTCCTCCTACAGAGTAAGTCAGTCGAAGTACTAAAGAGAGAGAAAATCAAATAAAATTGCCCCGAAAGAATCAAAATAATGATGTGCAAAGGAAGATCCCCACTTGCTACCCGTCTTCCCAAACCAAGACCAGTATCCCCTCCGTCCCCCAACAATCCACTCCCTCACGGCCAAAATTCCATTTTTCCCACCGTTTCCCTTTTCCTCTCCCTCAATCAAGTTATTCCCCCGAAGAGCCTCGTGACACTCGAGCCACCCCTGTGTCTGAGTCCATTTCCCCCTGATCGACACGGCACCTCCACAGACTACATGAGCCTGATCGATTCCAGGCGGATCGGCCCTTTGAACTGCTATACGACGGAGCCTATCAGGGGTCTGCATCGTATTCGTTGCGGAAAAGAGTACCACCTTGCTCCAGGCGGACCGCGAATCCGAATCGTCGCGATTTGCAAGCCTGATGCACAGAGTACCTATCAGCTTTGTCGCGTAAAAGCGTTATGGTTATTATTTACTCCGTAGCTGCAAGGTGGAGATCCGTCAATCTGGGATACAGTGCGATGTTGTTATTTAGTGATAATTTCGCCTTATAATACTAATCTTGATTAATATTAATTTATCATTCATTGAACATTAAGTATTTCCGGAGTACTCCAGACTCCGGAGAGTGGGATGCACCGTCGTAGTCCCTCCACCGAGTCCGAATACGTCGCGGGATGAAACCTTGGAAAGAAAAGAAAAAAAAAAAAAAAAAAAAAAAACAGCGCACTCCGCTCCGCACCCATCCTATCATCAATCACGAAACCACATAGACAAAATTTAGCCTGACAAGGTACACACAGCTTGATGCCGGCTAATTGACCAATTTTCCCCGAGACAGAGCCGGGCTGCCTGGTCTGTACATTTGTGCGAGCTGGACTGCTTGACTGTACCCAGCCGCGATGCAGCGGGTCGCCTAACGAGCCATCTACACCAGTAAAAAGCCATACATTGTCAGGCAGATATGCACATAAAACGTGGGAAAAAAAAAACCGCCTATCCAGCACCGTGCATGGTCAATCTCAGAATCCCTGTCCAACATCCCTGCCAATGACGTCTAATATTTCAACGTCTAGACCAGACCAGAAAACCCTCGCACTCTACTCCGTGAATAACCCCCCAAGTTTCCAGTACGTCTATTTTATTTTATTTTTTCCCCTCGAAGGATTCCATGAAGGATTCAGACAATGCGCAACTCCACGTGGTGAAGACTGTGCCGTTGTTCCTTCAACTTCTCCTGGCCACGAATGACTGTGCCTAGACTACAAACTAGATCTGTTAGGTTGGAGTCTTGGTGGACCACTCCACCCTGGCAGGTGACACCAGACCTCGCTCGATCGACACCGACAATCCACGGTTCAGCGTGGCCGTAAACTCGATTCAGCATTTGTGAGCTTGGTGATCCACACGCCCCAGGCGCCACGCAGTCATAAGGACAAGGGTTGAACCTGATCACCCTGGTCATGTATGAGCGCACTGGACAGGGGGTAATGAGAGGTCAATCTCAATCTAAGGATCTGGTCCGCATCTCGATTCTGGGCTCGGGGTAAATCTCGGAGGGATGCTGATACAGGAGTTGGTGGATCGACGGGAGCGGGAGGGACCCCTAAGGAGCGTTGCTTGGCTTTTGCCTTGTAAGGACTATGTACTCGAAAGGGGGGAGAGAGAAAAGAAAGATAAAATAAAAGAAACCAGAAAATAAAATAAATCGTAAATGGAAGTGCTACAAGGTAATTTAATTGGGTTTGCGAGAGTATAATCTCGCGTGTCGGAGTCGGGGCATAGTGAGTTGGCACGGAATCCGATCGACCGATTTCACGGACGAAATGGGCTTAACGCCTGCTGGGGAGAGAATGACGAGTACGATGCCCTGTTTTGATGCGGGAAATAATGATTTGTGATTTTCTTTCATGTCTGATTTGATTTGATTTACATTTATTATCTTGTCTTTTTTTTTTTTTCTTGATTCCTGGGTTAACCCAATTGCACCGAACAATCCCGTAGTGGACCAAATGTAGATTTCTTTGTTTGCGCAAGGAAATTTCCGCGAGCTGCTTGCGTCTTGCATCTTGCGTCTTTTTTCTTTTTGTAAATTTTTAAACTTTTTTTATCCATTTTGGCCTTTTACCTAGCTCAAGCTCCGGGCAACAGAATGTGGGTTTTGAGGTGCCAGGCCTTTCTTGGGTCGGCTACAGAGCGAGGTTCTCCGCGAGATTCTCCGCGATTTGGAATGATCTCTATGGAGTTCCCAAGGATTAGCCGACCACGGCTCATGACGATCAACGAACCATGGTTGAGAGAACGTGGGAGATCA
Source organism: Talaromyces sp. PF30-5 (assembly GCA_023626375.1). Classification (NCBI taxonomy): domain Eukaryota; kingdom Fungi; phylum Ascomycota; class Eurotiomycetes; order Eurotiales; family Trichocomaceae; genus Talaromyces; species Talaromyces sp. PF30-5. Next base: position 2,912,364 of record JAMAGU010000001.1, read on the forward strand.
AAAGACCTATCAGATGAACAATCAGAGATTGGTCAGAGGAAGCTAAAAGAAATTAGAGGGAAATGGGTCTTTGTCAAGGCACATCGTTTGTATGTGTAAAGATTGTAGATTATGTACAAGCGAGAGTCGTATCTCAGTAGGGTATACAGCCAACAGCAAAAAAAAAAAAAAAGGAGACGCATTGTAAATCATCAGATCGTCATCCACAAATGAAATGAGAAATCAAAATCCAGCATGCAAACAAAATCGCGTAAAACCATGAAAACAAAACCAAATGAAATCTATAGCCCAAGTTCCTTTCCTTTTTATTCAAAGGTACAACCCAACAAAGACATAACAGAATGAGAAAAAATAAATAGAAACGTGAAATTTGAAGGGGAAAAAAAAAGCTTTCCCTTTTGTTTCCTTCGGTAGACTATCGCTGGGAGAGCTTTCGACCAGGAGTGGAGCTTTCTCCACTCCCAAAGTCGCTCCGCGGTCGCGCCTTTCACGCTCGAGGCCCGAGACCGGGATTCTCCGCCTCGCGAATGGAGTTGAAGCATTCAAATGGAGACGCTATTTTTGGAGAACTCGGGTCGCAGTGGAGATGTGGGAGGAGAGTTAGGAATTGATTGCGCGCTTTTTGCCTTTCGTGGCCAATTCCCGTCGTAGTAATTAGGTGCGGTGATTCCCACCCACGCCCGATGAATAAAAAGGGAGGGTCGTGAGGGCCAGCCCCACGAGCTGATAAGAGTTGGAGAGTAGTGTCATGAGATGTCGTGAGAGAGAAGAGGAAGCATTCGGAGGGATGAACGGAACGCTATCAAATAAAAATCAAAGGCTCAATGATGAGCGGGCTTTACATAGCCCATTGCTTCCAGCTGAGAGGCTGGAAGTGAGCCAAGGACTGGACCTGATCATCGTATGGCAGACAGTCAGAGCCGGACCAGGATGGTGAAGGGTAGTGGCACTGAACAGGCTAGAATAAATATTAGTAAAAAAAAATATAATTAAACGTATGGGATTAAGATAAACAACATACCGGTTGGATCAGGTTCTCTTCCAATGACATTGGCACCAAGTGGGAAGTGGGAACCACATCTGAGCTGTCCCAGCGGAGGGGAGAGTTCATTTGCATTGGGGAAGCAGTCAGATCGGTGGGCTTCATCAGACCCTTGGGGTATTGGTCAATCATGGAGACGGAGCCGGAAGAGATCGAGCTGCTGTGGGTGGGGAGAGAGAAGGCGGTATCCGAGAGAGGAGAGGGGCAGGTCTCTGCGGGTGAAGAGTAGAAAGGAGAGTCATCGGCGTTTTCGGGGAGCTGGTGGTGAAATAGGTTGGTTGAAGGGCGAGGCTGCTGCAGAGGCAGGTCCATGCCACTCCAGACCAGAGAGCAATCATTGGCGAGATCTGGGTGCACACCAGGAGCCACGAGAGAGCCGATTGACATCGAGTTGGGTTGAGAGGTGCCAGAGAGCAGAGAACCAGTGTCCATAGAAACGCAGCGAGGAATTGAGGTCGACTCAGAACCCATAGGAGTCTGAGTCTGGGGGGCCCATTGGCTCTGTTCAGATTGCGACTCAAGTTCGCTGGGCATGTTGTTAGCTTCCTTCTCTCGGGTATCCTGTTGTAGGCGCAAAAGATCGCAATGTATGTGAAACTCACTGTCGCTCGATGTGGCGCGCAAGCAAATCGGGACGGTGGAAAGCCTTCTTGCATCCGGCGTGTGTGCAACGGTAGGAAGCTTCGGGGTTGTGGTTCAATTCATGGCGTCTGCGGTGCTCGGCACGAGTAAAGACCTATGCGGGTAGATCGAGTCAGTCTTTTTTTGGTCTGATGTTGTTGCTGTAGATCGGGCAGATGCGCCCACATACCTTGTTGCAACCCGGGTATTCGCAGGCGTGGACACGCTTGCCCTTCTTTGCTTTGCTGATGCGGTGGGTGGTAGGAGTGTAGGTGATAGGCATGGGGATCTCAGCCTGGGGGCTTGGGCGCATAGTGTTCTTGCGGCCAACCATGGTGTTTGTTTGAGACTGAGAAGGTTCTGGTGAAGAAGAAGGAGAGGTGCTTGGGCTGTTGAGAACAGAGATCAAGTTGGAAGGTAGGCTGGTAGTTGAATTGTGTCGTCCAGTCGAAGAGCCACTGATCATCCTGTGGATGAAGAATAGAGTAGAAGGTGGGATGGGAGGAAGCTATATAGATGAATGGACGGGTGGAGTGATGTAATTGGGGAGGGCTGGAAGAGAGGGCCGAGAAGAGCGCAGGATTTGAAACTGCAGAAGTGAAGAAGTGAAGAAGAGCGGCGGAGAAGGGACTGATATAGAGGAGCGATGAGATTAGCAAGGCTGTTCCTACAGAGCGTGGTACAGCGATCTACCGGCGGATTATTAGGCTTTCCTAAAATCATTTAATCGAAAATGGAAAATAAATAAAAAAAAATAAATATTTAATAAATGAATTAAAATAATATTTGAAATAAATAAATTCCATTAAATAAATAATAAATGAAAATTCCCAAAAGAAATGGACCATAATTCCAAAAATACCCATAATTTCTTAAGATCAAAGGGAACCAAGCACGGGCGTGGAGGAGGATCGCTGGGCGGGAGGATCAAGCATCCTAAATTTACACCACGTTGTCAGGGGCCTTGGTGCGGCTGAGGCGTGCAGGGAAATTATGCGGAATATTATTTATTATTTATTATTTTCGAATATTTGATTTTTTTTTTTGGATTTATTTTATTTTGGATTTTTTTTTTTTTTAAATAATTTATTATTATGGACCATGTCAACGGCTCGCACTGAACGCCGATCCGTCCACTGACCCCAATAGGCATGGTCGAAGGATTGCTAATGCGGCTGGCGCCAAAACGGCGTTCTGGCCATCATCTCTACTGTACTGTTGGGGTGAGATAGCGGCGTGAGTGGAGGACTGGCCTCGCTCTCGCTACCGACTGCTCGGGAAACTAAAGTAAATTTATGTTATTTTTATTCTCCTCAATGATCCATCTGCAGCTAATTATGGGTGTCGCAGTACATGGGATATAGATGGGAATACTTCGAGCCCTTGTCCTCCTCTCACTTTTTTTTTTCCTACTATGATAGTACTGGTAGAAAAAAGTACATCCACATCCAAGCTCTCTGTGGTTTGCGAGCGTCAAAGCTTCCACGGAACGTAACGGGTTTGCCCCACTGCTGGGGGGGAGGGGGGAAAGAAAAGGGACTCCGTCATGGTTCCCTCTAGTCCTGGTTTGGGGGTCTCTCGCAGGATCGCACACCTAGCCTGTTTGGGTAATTTTTTGGTCATGGCCCCAACACGAACCGGCTTTGCGATTGGCTACCGTCGGATCCTGGAATGTAACACGCAGGCTATCGTGCATGGCGAAATCAGCATTCCGTTGGGTTTCGAATACCTTTGTTTCCCCAGATTCCTTGGGGGAGGATTGTTTAGAGCCCCCTTTTTCTTGTACGACCACCTTTTTCAACCTCGAAAGTCAAGATGGACAACCAACTCTACAACCGTAGGTGATGGAGAAGTCATTCGGGAAATCCGAATAGTGGAGTCCATCTCCCCCAATTGGCCCATGATTCAAGTGCCAACAGCCTTTGGGTCAGCCTAGTGGGTCCAGTGTCCGCCTTAGAGAGATGGCGTGGTGAGCCCTGCCACCCTGGGATGCACTGGAGTTGCGGTAGCTTGTTTCAGGGTGCTGATCCTTTACTCGATGTGGTGAATGAACACTTCCCAAGCCCATCCCTCCCTCCCCACCATCTTCGGCCCCGAGCCCCCCTCAAACACCTAAGATCCCCCCGATCAACGTCACTGGGGTTCAAGAGGAACTTGGATCATCGCCCAGCTCAAAGTTCCTCATTATAAAATTTGGTTCTATATTTGGATTGCACTGGAAACCTTCTCTGTGATCAACCATCCGATCATCTTATAGATCAGAGATCACAATACCATACCTCTTATCTCGTGCAGAACCAACAAAGCCATAAGCAAAACAATAAAAAAACAACAAAATAAAAATAGTTCAACAGGGCTGGTCAATACGAGCGAAACAATATCGTTTGCCCGGTGCGCCCAATAGTACAATCTCATGGTCCGCATTCCAAATGCGCCATGTGTAATTGTAATCTGCGCCCATGCCTCTAGCTGCATGCTTCAACCCCTCCCTTCTAGTAGACTACTAATGCCCCCCTCCTTAGTCATAAGCACGCTGCCACGCGGCATAACCCCGGGGATTAGCTTCCCCTAGCAATACAAAACCTCGTGGCACAGATGATGTAGGGGGGCCTAGCTTCCAAATCTTTTGAAACGGTGGCAAACATGCAGCATACAATTTAGGAGCATTCCTGAAACACGCGATGTGAAATGATCACGCTCGGCAGACATTCTGGAATGAATCCTGCGTTCTGCACGCTTGCCACCGTCACTCGCGTGGTGGTGATCAGAAATGGGTCTCCCTCGTCGCCATGCAGGGGCCATTTCTGTTTCATGTCTATTTTTCTTCATGTTTCTTCTTGGCTTCTCTACATATGAAGTGCATATCAGATGGCTTTTCGGGCGTAGATCTGACTGTAAGTGGATCAGCAATATCAAGTGGACATCTTCTTATGTGGGGGGAGGAATGAAGAGAATGAGTAAAAAAGAAAACAAAATTAAATTAAATTAGAAAAATCAAAAAAGAAAATCTTGCACGCTCCGCTATTTGGTCTGATATGTTCTTAGATTAGATTGAAGAGTATGCGATAGTCCTTGTGCAGACATTACTCGTGTAAAGGATTCAAATGTTCTTCATTAAAATAAAAAAGTGTGTACCCTTCTACATGATAGCACCTGCAGCAGGATTCCATGATATCAGCTATGATGACAAGTCAGATCCTGATGGAAATAAACCCAACCCATTCTATGCAGCTAAATCATATTGTGGTGTTTTGAATGAGCCAAGCATCACTGTATGTTCCAAATATAACTATCCGACGAGCATAACCTTGACCAGGGGTGCGTTTGATCGTCTCTGTTCCCTGTGCAACCCGTTCTTTAGCCTCCTCATCACCCTCGCGTGGGAGCCAGAGATATGCTTGGCCCGCTCGGACAACAACGCTAAAGGTGAGCCCCACTCAGCACAACCAGAATCATTTTAATTTTACTTTTCAATATTTTTACTTGCTCTTGGATCGCAGTCTATGCCTATCTCGGGTATAATCGACTTAACCCACTTAATGTGGCCTATAGTAATCTTACTGGCCCATCCTACCGGTTCGCGCCAATTCCTTCGAATCTCTCCCTCTTTCCCTTTCTCTCTAACCCCCCCCCCCCCTTCCTTCACGTGGGTGATATGGCCTGCAAGGATGTGATTCCTTTGCTATTCAAGCCCCGTGGATCATGACGAAATACCCGTTCTAGGCTCAACTGGCTCTCGCATATACATACAATTGTGTGCATCATGGCCCCCTTCGCCATGATGCTTCTCTCTCTACACAATCATCCTCCAGGATGAACTATGGACGACGGAGTGCTGAAGCTCTTCTATTCTCTATGGAGGTGCGATCGACATCGAATCGCGATGACAGAAATGCAAGAGTCTGCGCGGGACCCCGGGAGACTTACCCGCTAGGCCAATGCAAGCCTGGACCATGGATAAGTCCACTGTTCTCCATTGCTACTGTACAGTAGCGCACTGTATGCCCATATTAGTTTAGTGGAGCCACTTCAGTCGGGAAAATACCAAAGTAAAAATATCAAAATATCAAAATAATAATAATAATAATAATCCCTGACAAGTGACAAGAAACAAGGACTCGCCAAGCAATGGCATTCCCCATGTCTCGTCGATAATTTCACTTGGCTTGTCCGGCCTGAAGAAAGGGCTGATGAGGATCAGCGCGAGCGTCATGGCCCAGATGACTCGGGCTCTGCAGAACGATTTAGTGTTGCGGGAGCGCACGAGTCAGAATCGAGCATTAACTGTTGGTTCTTTTTTTAGCGGCCATTTGACGATCCCAGCCTGGAGGGGCCATGGTAGACACGGCTGGCGGGTGCTACTAGAGGTGCCATGGCGTTCTTCCATGCAGCAGCTCGGAGTCCATTGCAGACTTAACATTCCGTGCTCACCTTCTCACCATCTTCCTGATCCAGTAATGGTAGTAGCAGAAGTGGTAAGTTTTATTTTCTATTTCTATCCATTGTTTGTACTGCCCGCTTCTACTAAGCCTCGTCCTCCTCCCGTTCCTTCCACCATTCCCGCCCATTGTAATTCGCAACCAAGGAAATAATTAACTTCCGCTTGCGCTGTCGGGAATTTGGTTCTTTGGAGAGTCAAATGTACCATAATTTACCCAGGGATACCCGTTTAAGAAGACTCGAATCTGCCTGAGCGGAATGTTGCCGGGGGTTGTCGGGTGTGGACAGCAGCAGTTTCCTATCAGTTGAGTAGGGAGTGCGACCGACGAATGCGCGAATCCAGTCAGGATCCACTCCCACCACAGCGTATCCGAGCAGACCAATCACTCAGTGCGACGGGGCCCCACCACGAGGCTCTTGGGACAGACCAAGTTGTTCTCGCCACCCCCGGTCGATCGGTGAACTGCCCATTTAACCCTTTAACGAGCTAGCTGCTGTGGAGCGTTGCTCCCAGATTGCTGTATGCCAGTGTATACATAACCCGCAGGAAAAGTTAAACAAAAATTCAGTTTACTCAAATGAAAATCAACACAAAAAATAGCAACAAGTACTGAGCGATCGTCGGTTGATTTGATTTTCCCAGCCCATTCAAATACTCAACTGTACTATAATTGTCCTATGCCCCAGAATCGCGGCACAAAAAGTCAAAAAGGCACTTTGGTTAGTCCCTCGAACGTGAGCTTGTTTGGGACTAAGGCTCAGTCATCCACGGGACTTCATCCTAACGTCTGATGTAATATGGAGCGATATGCAGGACATGCAATCGTCTGACCTCAGACCTTTCAGCTAATTCTAAATTATGAGGGTGCCATGAAAGCTCGGACAACGTGGGATCATGCTGGGAATTGGGTGAACCGCTCCAACAAGGTAGCTCGCATTAAACACTCAATGTAGACAAAGGTCGTCCTTCCGGCCGTATGGTATCAAACTAAAATATCTGACTAATTTTTTTTTTCTTTTTTTTCTGGGTGCGGTTTTATTCTCTAACACGGCAAATTTCCTTCATGTGGTCCCCCTGCGAGGGGTGGATTGCCTCGTCCCACAATCCGGCCGAATTTTACTGTGGTCGCACTTTATTCTTCTTTTTTGCGAGGCTATCCACTTCTCCAAAGAAGCAACTTTACATTATCCCTTTTCGGACGGGGATGGGGAAAAGATGAAGATCCAAGTCTGGTTCTGTCTGCCCCGATCCTCCGATCCCGCTGCCTTTTCCTTGGCCTATCCGTCCCTCCGTCTCCGACGTTAAGTCGGGAAGTCGGCAATCTTATCCACCGTACAATCCCCCCAGCCAAAGAGCCAAGTCAATTCATCTATACATCAACATCGGTGAATGGGACCTCCTACTCACCGATACCATGCAGGGGTGAGAAACAAGAAAATAAGCAAATTGTCTACACGGTACTCAAAACCTTTATTCCTTTTAGACTAACTCTAAAACACCATTTTCGCTTATACGCGACAAGGACTCCATCTAAGCTTGAACATTTGAATCTAGCGTAATACATTTGCATTCAGTCCAACAGCCAAAACATACCCATCAGCCTCACTATCTTCACTGCAAATCCATTGACGGTGTTTACATTATCCGATCTAAGCGTAGCCCCATGACCAGCCCCCCACAGGTCCCATAATATCACTCTTTCGTCTGGGCGGGTCCTCATTCTGATGTACTCCTCTCTACCCAACGCCCCCCACCAGCCATCTAACAGACATGAAATCCCAATGCAGCCCGAATCCTACATACACCCATAACATCCACGATAATATCCCGCGAAACAAAAGTACCTCGAGGCTGAATATGCGCGCCAAATCCCGCGTCTCCATTAATGACATCAGACAGTCCATTCGATATCACGACAGCTTCAGGCAACAGTACTTCTCTAACCACCCTAGCTAGGAATACCCACCCTTCGGTGTACATCCACGTTATCTGTAGCTCAGTAGATCACTGTAGCGCAAATTCGGGCCCGGATGTACAGGACCTCCCGACTTTCCGACCTAGCATTTTCCTGAAATAGCGCATTGTCGTCGATCCGCACCACCATCCACCAATAACTAGCTAGTGATCGTCGTCTGTATAGTACTCTGCTTGAATGGAGAGACGTGAGTGGTCCATATCGACCTAATACCCGAAGTGAGTGCAGAATCGCATGGCTATGACGTCGGTGCAAGCTAATGGATCTGATCTAATCTAATGGATTTTCTTCACTAGTATGTCCAGACCACTGTCTCGAAGAGGCAGCTGATTATAATTGCAAGCTCGAAGGATGTAGCTAACTGACTCTCGGGAATAACACGAACGTCATTGAGTCTATTCTTTTTTTTTTTTCTCTCTCGCTTAACTTTTGTATTTGGAATGTAGGTATCGAGTAGATTAATTTGCCTGAAACTGCGATTAGATGCAGATAGAAATGGAGATAATATCAATTGTAAGAATGAGTCGTGACAAATAAGAGAATTTCTTCAACGCCTCGTTGTCATTGGGATTCTGTAGGTGGGTACGTACCAGGAGAGCTGGTCTTTGCCTTGTCTGCAAGCTTACCCCACTAAATGCAGTGATGAGGATACCGATTTAGGTTCGCGAGAATATGGTTGTTCATTTGATTTGATGTTAGGTTTTTTTTTTTTTTTTTTTTATTCATTTTGTATCATCTTACGTGGGGAATCCATGTGTGACGAACTCCACAATCCGCACTGATCAGTCAGTGGCGAATTTGTTCAACGTGGATGGGGGCCGATATAGTATGGGGGCTCTTCAATGTTGCGAGGAAATGGAAAGCCTGAATCCTTTGGCCGTCAAGGTTGGTAAGCCACTGAAGTCAACAATGATCCTGAGGGATCCTGCGAAGAAATAAGAATTAAGGGTCCGGGCCATGATGATGCAGGTGCAGAAGATGATGCCAATATCATATCATATCAGCAGGCTTATGATCCTTCGACGGGATATCAATCCTTCAGTGCTGATGGTATTGTTGTTGTAGAAGAGACATGGGAGAATCTAGTAAGCCACGTGCGTGGGGGATGTACACTGTACCTATCTATAGAAATATGCATGGTACACAGTCAGATTGTAAGCTTTTTGGCGGAGAGAAGGTTTCCTGTACCCTTGTTTCGATGGTTAGGAACGTGTGCCACCACATGCGGAATGTGGCACCTGGGCCACATGTACATGTTTCAGCATTTTCGAGGTATATGTGCCGCCAATCAGTGCCAGGGAGGTACTTTTGAACCTCGGGATATCCGTCGATGGTGTGCATGAGGTGCAGAATGGGGGCGAAGTTTCAGATATCCATAACTGCAGAAGAGAAGCTCAAGCCATGTGGCTTTGTTTCTGACTGGCAGATCCAAAGCCACAGAGGGGGTGAACAGACAATGGAATCTCCAATGGAATCTCAGGCCCGCAGCAAGTCATGTCATCCTTGTCTAATCCTCTTCGGGATCAATGAGATTGTTTCTCCTCAGCTATGAAGTTACTTCGTAGTCTTCTTGCATTACATTGCCACATCTGGCTAATGGTTTTGAATCCTACGAAGCCGCCCCAGCAATGAGGGAATTAGTGAACTCATTTTTCATTCCCGATGTGCCAATCGCGTTAGAAGTCTAGTGCACACACACAGGCAAGTATATCCCGGGCCTTCATGGACTGACGTGTTGGAGGATTCAGAGAGACTGAGAGAGGGGAAGCCGACAGAAACCGAGACTATCTAGTATTCGAAGGATTCATGACATGTTAATCTACTATTCACGGACCTCGTCTGGAGGAACATTTGCATCATCTGGTCTCTTCATGAAAGCTAGGCAAGACAATTCCAATTTATCTTCATGCGAGTAAAAGGGAGAAATCCGGGAAGGGAAGCTTGGGAATTTAGGCCAAGGAGAATAGTTTACTGTAGCGTTGCATTGTACCTGGAAGCAGCTCATTTCCGGGGGACGCAAGTACAAGATTTGCCGACGGCCGAGGGGGTGAGCGTCCAAAAGCCAACAGAGAGGTGGGATAGCAAGGATTGCGAATAATGATGATTATCTGGATCCTCATTTCATTTCCCGTGTGGTGGTAACGTCTTAGTGTGGGCGATCCCTGTTCAACCATGTGGTGGTGGGTTTGGAAGGATTCAGGGAGAAAAAATTAATAATTAAAACAAAACAGAGAAAATCGGATATAGAAATTGGTGATATTACTGATTCATTAATTCATTTTCCAAAAGAAAATAATAAAATAACAAAAAAGTAAAATAAAATAGAATAAAATCCTGCGCTATTCTATAAAGGAATGCAGGCTAATTAACCGTAATATCACCCAATCTGTCAAAGCGTAAGGATTTAGTCGGTGGGTATGGGGAGGAGCCACACTACTGCAGATGCAATCCTTCGACTATGCTACTCTCGGTAATTTTCTATTCGCAGTAACCCATCGTGGAGCATAGCTGTTTCAGCTTTTTTTGCTTACACGTGGACTTGGTGCGGGTTGGTAGTGCTGATCATGGAGTATTTTTATCTCTCCAACAACTCCAGGCATGGGTTTATGCACGTTCATGCAGGCCGTGCGTGATATGATAACATAGCTTTCTCCACTTCTCATCTTCTCACCACTAACGAAAGACTGATGTACAAAACCACGCGAGGTTGAAAAGGCCTGAAACGAACGCCCCTATCAGCCACCTATTGATCGGCTGTTTCAGGATTGCCCTTGGGGAAGTGACATGCTTTTTTTTTCATGCCCGTCGATAGGCCTGTTACTATTCTGGGGGCGTTATCGATGAAAGTCCAGATCTGAGTTTCGATCGTGAAGAATGTCTTCACGTTTCAGGATTGAAGATTTGCCACTGTGGGTGGTGGCCATAACTTTCGATTTGTTCTTTTTTTATATCAGGTGATTGGGGCTGTTTCTTGAAGAAGTTCAGATCTCAATAGTCACTCCTTTGAAATTCCTTTGAGATTGTATACATGGAATCCTGAAGGATGCTAAACGTCAGTCTCTACAGCAACTTTAAGCTATGATGCCGTTCTGCATGAGAGGATTATTGCTTAGCCCTTGAATATGTCGTCATTCTCTTCGCTTCGCGGTTCTAGACTGAGTACATGGTACTATCTCGAGATGAAACGGAGTCATGCTGTTCTAATTATTCTCCGAATAGTGCTCCACTACGGAGTGTGCAGACGATGTACCCGTCCGGGTCTCCATTATCGAGCGGGGTCTTCCTTCTATGATCACCATGCTCATCCCGAGGTCATATCTAACTGATATCGATCACGGTCCAGATTTGGTCTACATACGAGTACTCCATCCTTCTGATGCTCATTAGGGGGCCACTATCATCCTTGATACATGGAAATGTAGGAGGGTGGGCATAACTCGCGTACCACTCCGAATTAGTCGATATCCAGCGACCGCCCCACACCATGCCCAAGGCGCATTTGCAATTTCTATGAACCACATGGTATCAATGTAGATCAACCAAAGGTTCAATGAGCGGGCCCACCCGCACACATTAACTCGATGCATCGGTCGCACTCTTTCCACAATCCGGTTTGGCTGTTACCTGTTCTCAAATACTATGGTTCCAGCGGGGCTCTACCAAACTTGAAGAAGCGCGAAGCGCGACATCCCGCTATTGCAATATGCGGTGTATTGGGCTTCATAGTAAAGTACGGTAGACCTCTAGCAAGGTCCTCGCGAACAATGAGAAAATACAAGATCGGATTCATCTTCTAAGTTTGCCTTTGTCTGACGTAGTGGTCGGCCTTAACGGTACGACGTCAATAAGATAGGCATGGTATATTCAAAGTTTGCTAAAATAAAACAAAGAGAGCCAAAAAAGACTCCGTCGTCCGAGAAGCCCGTGGTCCGACGAAAACTACCCAAATTAGGTATCAGCCAAGGATCTCACAAGGAGCAAAATCTCGCGCCAGCTAAATTAATCATGATTTCATGTATGGCATAACCAAGCGAGCATGGAGCATGCAGAATAGAATCTAAACAACAACAACAAAAAAACAAAAAAAAAAATAAAAAATAAAACAGATTCCTAGATAAAGAAAGAGATGAACAACTCACTCTTAGCATCAATAACCCAATCGACCTCGACGAATCATTTAAGCCAACAGAACCAACAACACGCGGACTAACGAATCAGCATGGGTACAACGCGCCTCATTTCACCGCGATCTCACTTCTAAATGCATCTTTAGCTCAAGCCCCTGACGTTGAGGTGCGTGTGCACCCAATAGGAACCTTCAACGGGCCAGTTGGTTCTGATTCCCATCTGCACGGTGACATCACGCCCCTGGCGCCGAAGTAGAATGCGCGAGTAAGAGCCCACAGCCGCTGTTGGTTTTCTCGACACCGCTTATTCGTCGGTGCGTGAGAGAGCTGCACGAACGCTGCTAGCGGTCTCCGCCCCACTCTAGGAGAATTTCCGCGGATCATGCTCAATGCTCGATCCTTCGAGGCCTTGACAACGCAACGCTCTTCTAAAATCGAATGGTGCAGATATTCCTATCCACACGGAGCTTCCCGTTGTTGTTGGTTGATGTAATACGGCTTCATGAGGATTGAGGATTGCATTTCTTTCCCGTTTTGCTCCCCTCCTGCCCCCTCTTATCTCACTCATAAGCCGCAAACGAAGGGCTTACTTGCATCCTTTGGGATTTAAGGATGTTCTTCATGATCATTTCTGCGTCATTTTGTAGCTTTCTTTTGACTTATGCTCTGTGTTCCTTCCGTGATATTGCATATTGCGTTGTTGAAGGCATCCTACTTTCGTCCGATGAGGAAATCATTTGGTCCTGATGCGAACTGACATGGATCTTTGATCCTTCTGGTCTTTCTGTCATGCGGAAGATAACCGAGCAGCAAAATGTCCAAAGGGGAAAAAGTACCAAAAGATTAATCAAAAAAAGTAAGTTGTGATAATTATCTGGAATTATCTTTCCCAACTGTTGCCGATCAATCAATCCTTCCAGTTTGTATACCCTTGTCACTTGTCTCGATCATGATAATCGCCACCCCACCCAGCCCCCCACAAAGAACGAGATCCAGACAGTGAAAGAGAGCGGTAAAGAGACGAGATGGACCGAAAATGGTAATGGTGAAGTAGACAACTCACAAAGCTTGGAAGAATGAACCCACGTAGCGGCTCCAGCCCTGCAATAATCCCTACACTTCGGAGGACAAGGATGGTTTCGAGTTCAACTTCCGAGCAACCACCGTTGGCTACAGTGGCGATCATCTTGTCTTTCTCTAGCGCAACGAGGGGGGGGTGAACTCACGACCAAATCACAATGCCACGATTTGATGAAGTGGAGACACTAACAGGACCAGGAAGGTCCTAGATGGGCAGGAGGCATCGTAGTAGTCGGGGTCACGCATGGATTACGCTGTCGACGGTCGGAGAGTTTGTGACTGGGATCATTTAGTGCCGGTCCCAAATATCAGGCCATGACCTCAGAGGCGCAAAACCCCTCCTCGTGCTATACTGAGATTTCACTCGGATCCTCTCGGTGGGAGTGCGAGAAAAAGCGCGTTGTGATTATGTTGGCTGTGATGTCATGTCATTCGGGTGGAGGGGTTGGGTGCTGCCCAGGTGTTTTGCTTTGTTTCGGGGTTAAGGACATTTCCCGTGTTGACGAGCTTTTTTTTTTTCCCTCTAGGCAGGGACAGGGTCTTGCGTCAACTAGCTCAAGCATTTTTTTATCCGGGTGGCTTTGTTTTCACCAAGACCCCTGGGCTGAAGATGTGTGAAGGAGCGCCAATGTGCTTGGCTATGTAGGCGTCCGGGATGTAGGCCTTACGTGTGTTTCCAAGGCAGAGATCTGGGAAGGCTGGGCGTTCGGTTGGCATTGCGCCAACAGTGTGATGCGCACCTTGCACAAATCGGGTTTTAGATAAATGCTAAATAAACTGTCAATTTGAATGTTTATGTTCAAAATGTTAAGTGCGAAGAATTGATGCGACAGCCTGAGAGGTTGTCGCACATGCATGGAGGCTCGCCTTAAGGAGTGGTTGTATATATTGTTGCGGGCAGAGCCTAACAAATCCTAGCACAATGCGATCAATGCGCACATTGGTAAACATTGAAGCCAACATTTCGATAATTTCACTTATTCGAAACGCAATTGCACGAAATCAATTGATGCGACCTGCGAGAAATTCCACCTGAATCCTTGAAGTCAAGTGCGCGTCGACAGGAAACCAATTAATTAATCCTGAAACCCCCTCCACTTAACCATCCTCGCCTTGAGATCAACCACATCGCCATCAACAACGAATGTCCCATCCCCACGATGATGAAACATCCTCAGCCTTAAATCGGATTCATCTTCCTCAAACCCTTCTCGCACCCAAGCGCGCACAGCGCGGAGTACCCAAAGGTTATACTCACCAACCATCTTATCATCATGAACGACACACTCCACGTTCGCGATGATACCCTTGCCACCCACAAGCGGAGCTTCGACGCGTCCAGCAGGGAGCGCTTCAAGTCCGAAGCGAGTCCACTTGTCTACTTCATCACCGCTGCAGTTGCCGATATCAGCGACTGATTCTGCGATGGAGACGTCGGGGATAGCAAGGACACAAGATTTTGTTTCAGAAAGGGCAGCGAAGCTTGTATCCCAGGGTCCGAGGCAGATGTTGACCAGGGCTGGTGAGTCGTGTTGAAGCATCATGTGGAAGCCTAGGGTCATTAGGTTATGGGTTTTCTTGGACAGAGAGCCAGTTGAGGCGAGGAGTATAGGCCCTGGCTCGATGAGGCGGTAGATTTTTGAAGCGGGGTAGGGCTTAAAGAGAGACTGGGATTGCTGTTTCCGTTGGGTTGATGGGGAGGGCTTGTCTGTGGATGAAAGAGATAGTTTGCGTTTTGGAGGCATCTTATTTTGTTCTGGTGATAGATGGAAGTGCGTTTAGGTCTGGCTGCAAAGAAGGTGAGATGATGGTGTAGAAGATTGAGTGGCAAACTCAGAATGTGGACGAGGACGGACGGTGAGAGTGTGGAGAGGGGATGATAGCGCAGCGAAGCTGGTAGTGCAAATATTCAGGTAGAGAAGAAGAGGTGTCGTTGAATTAAAGAGGGAAGGATTCTTGGAACGTATGGGCGGCAACCATAGTTGGTGCCATGCTCCAAGGCTGGGTCCCGCATGCCAGGGAGACCGTGTGAATAAAATGGGATGGAAACAAAGATCAAGTTAGTTTATGTGGGAGACAATTAGACTGCACGATAAAAAGGTCGCCACTCGGCAAGAGAAAAGACGACATCGGGTCCAAGAGACTATGACCTCGTCGAGCATAAACGAGATACGAAGTGGGGGGTAATGGGGGAGATTGACAGTGCAGGTGCACATCAAAAAACCGTGAACAGTTGCATAGCCTACAACGGAATATCCGGTGTTGTGCATATCCATTCTCATTAGACACAGGCTAATAATACTTAAGTAGGTCTGTCTGACTTCTAATAGCCCATCGATTTAGGGCAAGGGAAAGAGTAGGGTTCATTTATACTGAAGGGGTCTCGAGTCACAATTGAAACCCAACGATAAATGGGTGATTTGATATATGAAGCTGTTCTGGAGATGTCATATAGATGAAGAAAAGGGAAAAAAAAAAGAAGAGAGGAAGGAATGGAACGATCTGCTCAAGGACGCGAGCATCGATAGAGCCGAGATAAAACGCCTTTTCGGACAGAAAACCCCCCCAAACCTGTATTTCTCCATAACAGATACACGATAATTCAGTAAAGTGTCACGTCCAGATGAATGGTAGAGCGTCATGCGTGTTTCGTGCGCCCACCGCAGTCTGCTGTTATTTCGCAAACTTGGAGAAGTCGAGAGGACAAAGTCTACCAACAGCAGGTTCAGGAACGTGGCCAGAGAGAAATGAAATCAAAACCACTGAGATATGGACACCAAATGGGGTCGTGCCATATACCTTTCGGATATCGTAACTCCGCTAAAAAAACCGATAAAAAGACGACGAGAGATGAGAGAGAATTGCATAACCCAGGGAGGGAAAGGGAGGAATGCGAAGAGGGTGATGGTCATGCGAGCTGGGAAGAAGATAAGGTTGTACAATTTGCGATCGTTTAGTTTAACGGTCCGGGTTGGTGACCTGAAGAAGATAAGTTAGCCACATCATATAATTGCAAGGGGTAAAATATAATGGGATACCAACCTGCAGGATGCGACGCGAAAAATCGTGATCATCGTCGATACTACCATTGCTTTGGCGACGCTGAGCCATGAACTGGCCATCGAACCTTGAGTCTGCCATGGCGGGCCATGAGCTGCGACCGTAACCCGAGCTATTTCGAGGTCCCTGGGCCTTCTGCTTGCGAGACCGGTAGAAAAAGAAGGCAGCACCAGCCAAAGCGGCCACGCCAACTACACCAACCACAACACCAGCAGCAATGGCCGCTGTGTTATGGCTGCTTTTCTTTTTGTTCTCGGCAGTTGCGGAAGCATCCAGCTCTTGACTATCGCTGACAGCCGTCTTGGTCACAGTTTGTCCACCCGAGTTGGTTGATACAACAGGAGTCGCATTGTCCGTTGAAGTACTGGTCGAGTTGTTGCTGCTAGTACTGTTTGAAGACGAATAAGTTCCGACATTGTCTTTCAATGTGAATACCGAATAATAACCACTTCCACCACCTGCTCGTTGTTAGTAATGCATCAACCACATTTCAAACCGGAGTACAACATACACTTATCTTCCGGCCATCCATCACAGCTAGAATCGCATTTACTTGAATCGACTTTGTCTGATGATGGGGGTAATAAATCACCACAGAGACAGTCGGAACCTTCCGTCAACCCAAACACAGCAGAGTTTGAACATTTGTTCGAACACCATCCTGAACTCTGGAATTCATAGGAATACGATTTTCCAAGGCCGTCCGAGCTGCTATAACATCCCACCAGCTTACTACCACCACGCGGTGCTAGTTTGTGGAATGGTTTGGCAACTGACCCAGCCGCAAAGAGTAGGGTTGACGCCGTCAGGATGGACCGGAAAGAAATATGCATATTGGTATGAGAAGAAATGAGAATTTTTCAAGTCGCAGAAAGGGAAATGAACACCACAACAGAGCCGGTCGTTGCGGTCAAGAGGTCAAAAAGGGAATGAGGGAGACGGCCGGCGTAACCCTTCACAAACTTTCAAAACCAAGAATGTATAAAAAAAAAAAAGAAAAACGAGGAAGCGAATCGTGTAGTTCCTTCAGGAATAGAAGCGATTCCGTAACCGACGTGAATAAAATTGGATGTCTTGTCGTGATATCCTTGATTCGATCGATGAGCGGATTGGGACCGAAGTATAAGAGAGTGATAGTCGGCTATGGGATAAGAAAAGATGCAAACACAGAATCGGTGAGCGAGAGGAATTGGGTACGAATAACCCGGCGGTACACGTTGTACAAAGGCACAAAGAGTCGCGAGAGGGAAAGTTGTTGTATTTCCCCCCTTCTTGGTCTTTGTTTAGCAAGTTCGAGCGACCGGGGGGAGATCGGGCGGACCAGTCGAGTTCAGAACTGGAGGGTCACGGTCGATCGAGGTCGATTGTCGACAGGAACCTAGTCGAATGAGGCGATGTTCAACAAAGGTCCCTGTATTTTTTTTTTTGGTTAAAGAGCGTGTGGGTTTAGAGAAGGAGGGAAAGGAGGGAGAGATTCTTCAGAGAGCGATGGGGTCACTGCTCAGGGACAGGAAGGGGGTCTGTTCTCGAAGTACGGGACCCGTACGGATTACTTACCTGCAGGGTAATGACTGCAGTCATTTGTTTGTCTCCAGGGGTTGTTTATGGGCGTCATTTTGGTCTGGAGTGGGCTTGGTATAGTCACGTACGGTCATTTCCGTGACAGAGGGGGGTTTAACCTTTCGTCATGAGTGGGCCTATTGACCGTCCTACAGCCAATCAGGGGCCCCGAATGGATGTGTCATCAGGCACCGGGACAGTCCCTTGGAACTAGCTGGCGATCGCCTTCCACTTTAATCACACGCGGGCTGTTTGGGTCCATCAGAGGGACCTCTCGGCGCTAATCGCACCCCCTTCAGGTTCGTTCCTGACCACTGGTGCGACGAGTTCATGGAGACTCATCAGTCTGATTTGTGAGTCCTCAGCTCTTTCGCCACTCAGTTGTAGGGCGGATGGCTCATGCACCCACAATCACACTGCGTATGCTGGATCCAAATCTGTCATCCAGACTCTGTTCTAGCTAATTCACCTAATGTAAAATGTACAATGTAGGTGCACATGTAATCTGTGATCTACCTTACTGATATGGTACAGTAGGTGCCTGGAAGTACACACAAGACCACCCCAACAATCAAGGCAAAGAGCATCTTCTATTTGCGCCCTCACGAATACAGCAAACGCGGCTATTTGTCCTCTCCTTTCCCAAGGAAACGGAAATCGGTAGCGCAGACTGTCAATTTCCCTGCCGTGTCCGGGGTGAGGGGAGGCTAGTTAACGCTAATGCGACCGCGGGGGCCTTGGCTCCTTCACGCTATGTGCAATTCAGCTTAGCCGCTACTCTATATTATCCTGCAGTCGCCTGACATGGACTATAATACGGGATTTGTTCTTTTCAAAAGGCGAAAGAGAGAGAGCACAAAAACAACAAGACCTTGTCCCTTTTTCTTGCCGACCACGGTTTTCAAACGGCCACTCCCGAGTGGAACTGGTGAGTTGTCCAGCGCATTAATTACCATTCCTGAATTACCAATAAATTACGGGCGCGATTTACACCCGATCGTCATCGCCCGCAATTTACAGCACAGCCGTCCTCTCGGTAAATTGTCAATCGCAGATTCTGCTAGCCCTGATTCCTGGATCAGGTATATGGCTCGATCAATGTCTTAGGGCTCTCTTTACTGAACCATACACCTAGGCATCTTGTCTGATTTGTGTTCACAAAGAAAATTACATTTCCTGTTGCCTCTGTTTTTCTGCAGTTAGGGGGGCCATTCGGCTCAGGGGCTTATCCAGAATTCCAAGGTTACCACTTGAGCACATGCGACTGCTTACTATATAAATGTAGGGACCATGCATTGCAGACAATATTCTGCTGCCGATTGGAGACATACATGACCCTGGCCATATGGTTGGTCTAATACCCTACACACACATTAGAATTTTATGCAGCTATCTACTCGTAGTTCAAAAATCTACGAGATCAACTCCAGGGCTGCATGATTGTCTTGTGATCAGATATTATAGCACTGGATACCAATATGAATTAATCTTTGAAATCTCTTCAAGTCCACAGTAGACTACAATGGTGTGCTGGACGGACATGATGTCCGACCGATATCAGTGGCTGTCTCGAGTAAGTGGATTTGCTTTGCCACACTCGCTTGTTGTTAAGGATCATTGAATGAGGATCGTCACTCAGGGAAATATCGGCGTACAGTACAAACACGGTCGGCTTCATGTGTTTAACACCAAGGATGCTACAGATACCTGAGCAACCCGTGGAAGAGCCGAGACATCTCGGGCGCGAACTTGCTATGGACAAAAGTCGAGGTCATTCATTCAACCACGACCCGCTTCAAGTTCACACCTATATTACTTTCCACTCTGAGCACCGATGAGTCTAAGTTGGTGATTGCTAAAGCGATAAGACATAACAGACGATCGCGTATCCGAGCTCTTTACCAAGGCAGTTCGTATACTGTAGAGTCTCACGAATCAGAATCTTCCAACTCGCTGTACAGCCCCCTAAATAGTAAATTTTGAACCTTGAACACAACTTCAATCAATATAGATATGTACTTATCCCAAGTAGAAATCCATAAAGAGCTCAAATCAAAGAGTTATCAGTATCTACCAAGACGCCTCGGCCAATCTACCAGTGGGCCTGACTCACCACAATATTTATTTCGAGTCCGTGGCGCTCACTAGCCCGGCCCGAATCCCCACCCGCCAATAGAAACACCAGAAGCCACATTGGTAACATTTAACCCCCCTTGCGCCGTCAGGAACAAAATTGAACACAGCAAACAACCTTGGAAAACATCGTACCTCGTATGGAAAGAAACATTTCAGTTTCGGTTTTTGTAATTGGACAGTACATATTATACCTAGAAATTTCGGGTGTCTGGAAAACCCTGAAAGTGGATCGGGCCAAGATGTAATTACTATGGGGCTTGATGTTCGATCGTGGTCTCGAACTGTTCGAATTTGATGTGTAGGCTATTCCTTCTATGCATTGGGATGTTCCAGATGTCCTAATTAATCATATCGAGATGTAATAGACTCTCTTCTGGAGGCCAGACTCGGAAGACTCTGGTTATGGATATGAAGGTGTTCCTGGATAGTGAAGTAGTAGGGAGCAATTCCCCGACGCCACGGATCAAGCCAGATTTACTACACATACGTAATGTATAAGTATACGATGCCTGGCCCCCTATAGCTGTCTCGCTTGATCTTCCAAGGTTTTACAAAAATATACTAATACTAAGATCTCCACAGAGAAATTGATACTAGCACATGCAATTAAAGCTGTAGGCGTTGCCTGGAAATAAACCTGGAACTTGAAGCTAAAATCAATTGATGTCACTACCAACTTCAACTTGAAGTTGTTGAATATGCAGTGAGCTTCAACATGATCCATTGAATGAATATTATACGCAGGCCCGGGCCTGTCAATGATGTACTACCTGCCTAGGTAGGTACATAGGTATACTCTACCTACTCAACTTGAAGTGCTATTGATCTTACTTACATGATGTGCACATGCACTGCCAACTTGAATTTAAATATTATTCAAAACTTGAAGGTTATTTTGTTTGTGGCACCCTAACTAGCCTAATCATGCCCAGGAATTAAATGGGTTTATGGACGACGGGATGATGCCAACTTGAGCCTCTAACCAGTCAACGCATCTTGTTTTTGTCTCGATTATTTCACCATTTATGAGGGCGTTGAGGGTTGGCGGTATGGCTGAGAATTTCGGCTGCCAAGAGCAACGAGGAATACTGTGAATGATGATCAAATGGCCCTGTGCTTTCAGAGCCCTGCTGATCGGTAAAGGTTACTTTGCGGGTAGAGTGGCGGAGAGATGTGTTTTGATTGTGTTTACGTACTGAGATGTTGAGTTCTGTCTACATAGAAAAGGCAACAATAAGGTGAGGCCTGGTCGTCTCGAGTTGTAGCTTTGGAATTTTGAATACGCAGTAAATAGATAATTGCAGTCCTCAAATTATTGTTTCTATTTGCACCAGAAAAATTTCAGCTTTCAAATTTCCCTATAGAGAGTTCTCTGTGAGCAGGCTAGATCATGTTCTGCCAGTCTATCATTGTATGTTCAATTAGTAGTCTTACGCCGTCGCTTTGGCTCTAATCCAATACTATGAATTTGTTTATGGATCATCTTATCCGTTCAATGTTCCATGCACATGTGGCTCATGATTTCCTAGTACATGGTTTGATTTTGCCAGTCAGCATTATTAGTCGCAAAGGATAACGTGACTTCAACTGCCCAATCGAGCTCCGATCATACAGTCATCCATGATCTGACCCTCCTCCATCACATTTTTGATTTCATCCCATTCCCTCCTCATATTTTTATCCACAACTTCAAGAACATCAAAATCAGAGAATCCTTTACTTCCAATACTGTACTGGGGTGTACTGGGGCCGTAGCAACGTGTGTGGGATACCAAACACTCTGGAACATTCGCGTATTCGCGTGCGCATCAAGGAAGATCGCGATTGTCGTTTTCATTCCCATTCATCCTCATTTCCCTAGTCACGCCAGGCCAAATACATCCGACAAAATGCCACCGGCAATGTGGGGCGGCGCTCCAGGAGTCCCTGGTTCGCCTCTGGCATGAAGAACAAGATGACGAAATAGAAGAGGATTCCCGAAGAGAATGCCAAAGGGAAAAAATATTGTGCGATACATCAACCTTGTTGAGACACTAGGATTATTTGAGGGACAAAATTCGCCTCCCGAATCAGAAAATACGGATTGTGGTGCTTCTTACAAGCGAGTCGCCTATGGCCTGCTGACTGATGACAATGAGATTTTCTATGTCGTTCTGCACAACAGTAAAGTTCGCCCGGATGATAAATTTGGACCATTAATACCAACTGATCAGCCACAATTCGGATACTCGACATCGAGATTCGGTTCGAGCATACTCCAACGCTTCTTTCCAATGATGAAGGCAGACTTTGGCCTAGCTCAAGCTTAGAGCAACAGTTTTGCCCATATAGCGGACATTGAGCGAACGCTTTCCAATTCCCAAAATCGTGTAGGCTCATAGCTGAGAGGAATATGTCTAGCTCTGTGGATCACAAATAATTGCTCGACATGCCCAGCTTGGAAGATCGATACAGAGTCTTTCCTTGAAGGGAATCATCCGAGCCCTATTCTCCAGCCTTTCAGCCAAATTTACGTGAGACCCTTAATCTTCTACTTACTTGTTCTTACTTTCTGTTAACCAGTACTTCGCCAATCTAACTTACCTCAGCGTCCTATTTGCTTGTCAAATTGCTTTTCTTTGCAAGGGGCCGGATGATCAACCGGGTCTACTGTAGTAATAAGACAGTAAAATTGGTGTCTGTAAGGACGCACCCCAATCTGCGACTCTAGGAGATGCTGTCGGCTATGATTGAACCAACCTTGAATTCTCAACATTGAAAGGACCTCACGCAAGCTAACTTCGAGCCTGAAAGTATCAAGGAGATTAAACGCACCCTGTGGATATGGGGAGTAGGACCATTTGAAGTGACACGATAGAAAAGATAATAAAAAAACCAACTACCATAGATAGCTGTAATAAGGCCATTTCTAGGAGATATCGGGTCTTCCAATACCTTGTAGACAACATCAGTGAAATGCTAATAATGTATGGCCATCGCCACCTGCGCATGTGAGCAGCACTTTAGAGACAACTGAGAGACTTGTGTGTCTTGGCGTTCTGCATGTGTACATATCTATGGATGTAGCACTAGTGACTACATACACTGCAGTTGACCGGTTCCAAGGTTGACTGGTGCCAAATCCCAGCTTTAAACGGTCTGGACACTTCCAAGGTTCTTGGCAACGGTAACATAATCTCAACACGCAAGATCGTCCTTGGCATATACTAACGTCAATCTATACCACTACCATCGTATCACTTTCATTGTAGCAAAAGTCGCTGCCATGGCCTTTTTTAAATGTTTATTCACCGCACCAATGCACGTGATGCCGCAGTTGAATCACTAAACTCGAGGACACGGCTGCCGCAGCCCCAAGTCACACAAGCGCTGGTTGTGCAAAGCCTTCCCAATACAGCATTGACGCCACATTTTCTGGTGTCATACTCATCTCCCACAATTGATATCCCATGAGTTCAAGATGTCATCTGTTCAACAACCTCTGCTTGGTGAACGACGGGCCGGATTTTCTCGCCGGCGATATTCCTCCTTGTCTGAGGGAGAGCCCCGCATGACGCGGTGGAGAAGATCCGCCCGTGAATTCCTCACTTCGCGATGGGGGCACTACATTGTTCTTTTCCTGGTGACTATCGACGTGTGCTGTAGTTTTTCCGAGTTTCTTATCCAACTCCATGTTTGTGAATTGAAACAGAGTCGCTTTGGGGTTGATAAGGGATGGGGAATGACTCAGGATGCATTAAACATCGCGGGATTCGTGATATCATGTCTGTTCATTGTGGAATTAACTGTGTCAGTGGTTAGTTTTGGGAAAGGGTAAGTTCCAAGCTACTCTTAGTTCTATACTAAATGCGTTATGGAGCAAGTTAGGACTATTTGCCTGACATTATCAAGGTACTTCTCGGACTGGTTCCATATCTTCGACTCTGTTGTGATCTTGATTGCTTTTATTATTGAAGTGTTTGTTCGCGGAATAGGAGGCGAATTAGGTTCCCTTGTCGTCGTTCTGCGTCTCTGGCGCGTGTTCCAGATAATCGAGGAGTTAAGTTCAGCCAGTGAAGACACATTGGAACAGTATGAGGAGGAGATAAAGAGGATTCAGCAAGAAAATTATAGTCTTCGACAGAGACTAATTTTGCCTTCAGAAAGGCACGAAGATGCTTGAGATCAAACTGAAGCTGATTTATTTACATACTGGGACCACCAGGGCTACTAAATGCATTCTTATTTTTGCACCGAAGGAGATATGGCGAATACCTGTGATTTTCTTTTCCGCAACGGTTAAAAAAATCGGGCTTCGGGTCTTGACTTTACTATCTCTATGAAAAAGCCGATCCTATTGTTTCAAAGGGCAGCGGCCGAGTAAGTAATATGTGAAACTGCTGGGGCGCCATGTTATGACGACCCCAGTAAGCGCAAAATTATTACCTAGTTAGTCACTAGGACAGCATTGCGTAGAAGCTTCTTCAGGGACATTCAATGAATCAGCGAAGAGAACAAGCTCATTCCATATCGCCGATTCCAAACCTCAAGGATGTCCTTCAAATGGTATTCTACATTTGCTTTTATGGTAGGTTTCAAGGGGCTATTTCTATGGGGCCGATCTGGGGTACGGGGTCTACGTCAGTGGCCCTTTTTTGGAGCAGGTGGGTCATATCGTTGAAATGCTGACTGCATAGCGCGGGGCCCGTCTATATAGACAGCGCTTCTTATCGATCAAGAATATCGGGCATGAAACATTGACTACATTGAATTTTATTGAAACCCACAGCGGGTTTTCTGTCTCGTTAAACCAATCCCAACTAGATATATTGAGATCATTTAGCATGGCTATAAACAGAAGGACTTTGTCGTTCTTTATTCTCATAATCACTTGTCACAATGCCGAGACAAGCCAGGGCAGTTCTTCCAAAAAATTGAAAAAATGGAAAAGTAGATCATTGACTAGACCTAAGCAGATCTCAAGGCTTAGGGATGCGCAGCGTCTTACTGATCATCAAACAACCATGTAAGACGAACATCAGAGCAATCGGATGGAATTCAAGGAAGGTGCCTTCGAACAGAACGCCAAGAGGGAGGTTCTCGTGCGTCCAGCCTTTGTAAACCCAGTAACCCATGAAGTAGTCGACATACAGACTGGTAGGAATAGGTGTTCCCTCGAAGTACTTGGATTTTCCGGTCTTGTCCTTTGGCAGATTGGCGACAGTGACGTTGAATCGAGCGAGACGAGTCAGACCACAGAGAACAAAAAAGGTCAAAAGGATATGATCGAGTCCTGAACGGAGACCAAGCGCGAATGCTACAACCGCGGGGGAAAGGCCGAAGGAAATCTATATCAGACATATGTGTGTTAGTTGCCGAGAATTGACTTGATTGGAGCGAGGAAATGATTTCCTTACCAAATCCGCAAGCGAATCGAGCTCTTGTCCCATTAGAGAGGACTTCTTGCGCCACCGTGCGATCTTTCCATCGGCGAAGTCAAACCATAGACCGAGTTGCATGAGACCAATGGCGTACCAAATGGGGCGGTAGTTTGTGGGATCTCCGAGACAGTAGCGCATGGTTGAGAATACGGCGGAGACTGCTCCGGCGGTTAGCATGAAGGTTAAAAAATTCAGGACGATTGAAGCTTGCCTCCGCAGAAACCTGTGAAACAATCGATGTTAGCCATTTGAAACTCCATATAACCACACGGAAGAAAGAAGGGTCAGGCCACTTACCATTCATTTCAGTGACATAATCGGCAAGGTGGAGAGCTCTAGAAACGATATCAGGGGAAGTTCTGGAAGCTAGGCAGCAGGCCATGATTTTGCGATACTCACCTCAGCATGCTGAAATGGCCCTGGGCTTCATAAAGTAGGATCTCCTGCTTTGACTTGCCTGTGATCTATCAGTAACACTTCCACGAGGGGCGCGCTGTCGATCGCGAACTGACCTCCATCGTTTGAAGGCGGGACACTGTTTGATTCGCTTGATGGCATGGCCGACGTTCTGCGAGACATGCTCAAAATGATACCTGGGAAAGATCTAAAAATGCCGACGGAAAGCTATTTCGGGGGGCAAGGGTTCTGTAAAGTATCTAAGAGGTGTAATGAGTTGGCTAGAATGTCAACAGCTTCCAAGTGTTGACGGGACGCACAGATTCACAAAGCGGTCAACGTCATTCCTTAGTAGCCCTAGTAAGCAAAATGTTGGGGGCGGTCAGCAAATGGGGGCGGTGTGCTGTGCCATGCTCAAGCCACGTGAATGCTGACTGGTGGGATTACCTAACTAAGTAACATGCTGAAGATTATGCTTTTTAGATTTAAGTATTGCCGAACGAGATCGGGGATCAGACATAACGAGAAGAAACAAAGTAGAGGTAAAAACAGTAAGCAGAAAATAGAACTTGTTTTATGACTGGATATATTCTACAGTCGCCGCAGCCAGAGAAGCAGCAATTGTGTCAGGATGCACAAGAAAAAAGGAAATATTCCTGCAAAAAGCTCCCGAATCCCCCAAACGCCGTAAGAAGACAGAATATTCGGTTGAGAATATCTCTACCGACCGCGGAAGCCACCGCCACGGGGACCACCACGGCCACCGCCGCGGGAGAAGCCACCAGAGCCTCCGAAGCTGCCGCCACGGCCACCACCGCGGCCGCCGAAGCTACCACCGCGACCTCCACCACGACCACCGAAGCTGCCACCGCGGCCAGGTGGGCCACCACGGCCACGACCACCGAAACCACCGCGACCGCGGGGAGCACCACCACGAGCACCGCCAGCGCGCTTAGGCTTGGCAGCACCCGGAGGAGGCTTGGGCTTGGGAAGGAACCTGAGATGAAAAGTTAGTGATCAGGTACCAACTTTGGAAACTGTCGAGTTCAGATAACATACTTCTCAAGAGGAAGCAGCTTGTCACCGCCAATAAAGACCTTGTCACCAGGCTTGAAGGAAGTTGCGACAATGCCATCCTGGGGCTTGATGGTGAAGTACACCTGGTTGATTGGGCCCAGAACCTCGTCGACCTTACCGATGGGAGTCTAATTGAGTATAATTAGTTGAATGAACGTTGAATAGTATCGGCGGCGGGGCGACAGGTTTCGTACCTTGTTCTCCAGGTAGATCGGGGCATTGAAGTAGGGGATCTTGGGGTTGATGGACTCGCAGACCATCTCACCCTCGCAGGAGTGCATAACGGTACCCATCTCTATTAACTAATCAGTATTGTATTCGCATTATTCGATTCGATAAGGATATAATTACCCAGAACCTGGGCCGGAGGGCCGAAAGATGGCTGGAAACCTCCGCGTCCTATTACCCGAAAAAAAATTTCGTTAGCTTCACTCGGTCCCTCAAGCAAAGTCGCAGATGAATTGCTCACCACCACGGGAACCAAAACCACCCCGGTTCGCACCGGTGGCAGAGCCACGGCCACGGAAAGACATTGTTGCGCTTGATTGAAGGTTGGTAGTTTGGGCTTGGGCGAAGAAGTTTTCGGATGGTGAAAACTTCATACGGTAAAGCGTCGCTAGCGGCAGGGCAGTTTGCTGTCACATGACTCACCGCCCGCCCCTCACCAAAGCATTGTTTTCTTAATCGCGATCGGACGATTACTGGTTTACTAAATTCCTTTTTGTGTCTTCACAGTAAAATTAGCTGATACCGCTTCTCAGGGCCTAAAAAAGACTTTCAGACACCCCAAGGACTTAACTCAGCGGCCAATTGTGCAAATTTAGAACAGAAGCGATGCTGCCCCGCCAAAAACCGCCAGAGCGAAATCGCAAGTGCCCGCGAGTCCTGATGCTTTCTAACTAGATGTTTGAGTGAAACAGCCTCCATGGGGAGCTATGACAGAACGAATAGGAGGACACCAGGAACTATTTCCGCTTTGAAATCAACATTGGTCATAGATACCCCTCGCCTGTCCCCGCAAAAGCCTTCGAGATCACCCAGTATCTTCCTTGCGCGATATACCCGAGAAGTTAACCGGCAATGTAACGTTATCATTACGAAGGTCAACAGAACTCTTTACGATCCCAACTTTCTTCTCAAAGGCGACTTAAGCCTTGTCCCAATTCTGCTCCCCAACCAGGAAGGGAGGAAGTTTTGAGACCTAGTCGTGTCTACCTTGATGTGCTTCGAGCCGAATACGTTTCGAAGCAATTCAGTCATAGCTCCCCAAGGTTCCAAGATTGGTTACTAACATGAATCAAAGGAGAAATATCACACACATCACTTCTGCTATTCATGTTCCAGAGAGTTGAACATGTTTCTTCCATATTCAAGGAGGTATCGTCTACTGTCTTCCATACCCAATATTCGAGTACTAAATATCGTTAACTCAAGGCGTCTCATTACACACATTGATTCAGGTAAACTTTAAAGGTGCACTAATGCGGTGTTCAAAAGCAAGCAGAGATTTGGCCATCTTAAAACAAACGAAAACCTCGAAAAATATTTGAAAGATATTCTCTGGCAGAAATCACAAGTGTTTTACGGAAGTTGATAATCTACTAATTAGGAGGATTTCAGTCCTGCCCAGGTGGAGAAGAGCATCATCTGTCACATGTGCATCATGGTACTCGACTTACATCACAACATTGAATGCCAGTGCGAATAGGTATGAATATACTAGCCGCGTGCAAAGCTCCGAAGCAAAAAGCAGTAGTTCTTTCACTTGAGTCATCTATAATTTGAAGCCCAGGTGGCATTCATGAAAACAAGACTTATGAGAGTCCTTTTTATGTTGATCTCCCGTGATCAATTCAAGTGATTACCTACATTTTCATCTTGTTCGACATTCTCCTGCCAGTGCTTGCATGATACCTACAATAGGTCCACCCGTGGACGGTACTTGGTAATCCACTACCGTGGCAGGGCTTTATCCTCCTCCTGGCACTGCACTTCAAACTTGATTCAAGTTGTGGTTACGTCAATCATATAATTGCCAACTATAGTATAAGTACATGAACAAGCACCTGGCAAAAGGAAAAGGGAATGCACCATTTTCAGAACCTTAGAAGCCTTGACGAATATCATTCGTTTTAGCATAGGCAGGAACTCCTTTAGCCGCCATCCAAGTTAATATTGAACATACTATGTGCACCTTATGGGTAACAAGAAGCTCCAGATGTCAGACTAGTAGTATACGATGACAGACCCTTTCAGACATATTATCCACTCAGGCATCTCGTGACTGTCTTAATAGGACTTCCGTGCACTATATCACGGATCAGGAAAGAAAGGAAATAGCTCATTCCCTACACATGTTCTGCAGTGCTTTCTTTTGGGGGCTAAAGTAGTAAGATACAAACTTCTCTTTCTTTTACTTCCCAATCTACCGGAGTAACGTGATCATATGACCTCTCTGCCACTAGAAAGGAATCCTTTCATGAAATTTTCGCCCTTCCTTTGACTTATATCAAAAACTACGGATATGAGGGTGATCTCAGGGTCTTTAAGTTGAGCCATGGAACGCGATAGGGCTGGATCGACGGGAGAAAAGCGTGATTGAGTCTCCACTGGGCTTGGGCGATAGTCCAGAGTCCCTGTATAGTGCGGATCCTCAATGAAAAACATACATAGCAAAAAAGGGATTGGACAACCCAGATGTAACTATAAGTGATTAAGGGAAAGCAGCCCTTAGTCAATTCAATTTTTTGCTTATTTTTTGCCCCTTTCATTTAACTCCAAATTGCACTCTTTAGTGGTCCCCTGTCTACTTGCGTGGCCTCATCCAACCGACGCCCCGATCACCCGCGGGGACTGCGGGGCTCTTGTTTCTCATCACACGTCGAGTCGCCTCCCCTTTTCAATTGTGGCAGTGTTCTCTTTTTTTCCTCTTCCCCTCGTTATTGTCCATCTCTTCTTTCAACCCATTTCCAACCCCTCTTTGATTTCTATCGTCATCGGGTGATCTTTCCCTCCCCCGCCATGGCTGAATTACAGGGTCGCAAGGTCTTCAAGGTCTTTAACCAGGACTTCATCGTCAACGAACAATACAATGTCACCAAGGAGCTAGGTCAGGGTGCTTATGGTATTGTTTGGTATGTTTCCTATGTACATAGAAGCTTCGCCGGAGCTTGCGCACGCTGCTTTCTTTCTGATCGTGTGGGCAAAGGAGGGGACACTGACGTAGACCAGTGCGGCGACCAACATCCAGACCGGCGAGGGCGTCGCCGTCAAGAAAGTTACCAACGTCTTCAGCAAGAAGATCCTCGCTAAGCGAGCTCTGAGAGAGATTAAGCTGCTTCAGCATTTCCGGGGTCATCGCAACGTATGTCGTCTCGTCTCCCCTTGCCCGCCGCAAACCCGATCCGAGCTGAAGACTGACCCGCAACCCCTCCTTAGATTACATGCCTCTACGATATGGACATCCCCCGCCCGGAAAACTTCAACGAAACATATCTTTATGAGGGTCAGTGGCTTGCCTATTTTTGATAGAAAGATAGTGTTCTGACATACGCTATAGAGTTGATGGAGTGCGACCTGGCGGCTATCATCCGTTCTGGACAGCCCTTGACCGATGCGCATTTCCAATCTTTCATCTACCAGATTCTGTGTGGTCTGAAGTACATTCACTCTGCAAATGTGCTACACCGTGATCTGAAACCCGGAAACCTGCTCGTCAATGCCGACTGTGAGCTCAAGATTTGCGACTTTGGCCTGGCCCGTGGCTTCTCCATTGACCCAGAAGAGAATGCCGGTTACATGACCGAGTATGTCGCGACAAGATGGTACCGTGCTCCGGAAATCATGTTGAGCTTCCAGAGCTACACCAAAGCTAGTATGTACTACCAAACCGCTACCACCCCACCTGCCTTTGATCGCAAAAGATAAGCGATAAGCAACTACAAGGACTAACAAGATGCCATCTGCAGTCGATGTTTGGTCCGTCGGTTGTATCCTGGCTGAGCTCCTCGGTGGCCGCCCCTTCTTCAAGGGCCGCGACTATGTCGACCAGCTGAACCAAATCCTGCACTACCTGGGTACACCAAACGAAGAGACTCTTTCTCGTATCGGTTCTCCCCGCGCCCAGGAATACGTGCGCAACCTTCCCTTCATGCCTAAAATCCCATTCCATCGTCTCTTTCCCAACGCCAACCCCGACGCCCTGGACCTGCTAGACCGCATGCTGGCTTTCGACCCCTCATCCCGCATCTCTGTCGAGGAGGCTCTCGAGCACCCCTACCTGCAAATCTGGCACGATGCCTCTGACGAGCCAACATGTCCCACCACCTTTGATTTCCACTTTGAGATTGTCGATGATGTCCAGGAGATGCGCAAGATGATTCTCGACGAGGTCATTCGTTTCCGCGCCACAGTGCGCCAGCAATCCCAGGCCCACGCCGCTCAAGCGCAACAGATGGCCCAGCAGACTAATGTTCCCATCCCAGACAACCAGCAGGGCTCTTGGAAGACCGAGGATCCCAGGCCTCAGGAGGCTGCCGCCGGCGGTGGGCACCTGAATGACCTGGAGTCCTCGCTGCAGCGCGGCATGGACGTGCACCACTGATCTCCTGATCATTTCTTTCTTGTTCCCCATTTACAAAACCAAGGTCTCTTGGTTTTCCCGGTTACATTGTGTTTTTTCTTTTGGTTGTATTCGGCTCGGTTCGATTCGCCTGCTCTGCCAATCACCCTCGGTTTCCCCCATCCATGCATGTCGATATAATGAATTAGCAAAGAGATACCTCCGAGAAAGGCCGGATGATTGCATGATTTTGCTCTGTTGCTTTTCTTTCCATGATCCCCATTGTTGTCCCCGACTAAAGTTTGGCTCTTCTGCTTCTTGCGTTGATTCTATTCTTTCCTATCCCTTTTGCGTTCCTGATTATCTCTGGTTCTGCGCTTGTTGTATTGCTTGGGTCTAATAATGTGCGTTGTCTGTAAAGTTCGAGGTCATTGATCTCTTGGTTATGCGCACTATACGGGCTTTTGGTTCATCTTTCATGATTTTAAGTTATGCTCCCCTTCCCTTGCCTGGTTCGTGTTCTTTTGTTGGATCAGATAGATAGATGGTTTGTCGGTGGTCCAAACATGCTAAAATATGAAGGGAGATTCGGTTGTGACTTGGATGTTCCGATATTTTGCGTCTGATTTATCAAGACAGATGCTGGTTTGTCGATTAGTTCCAATGCACGATATAAAATGCATCAAATCATAGTTGAACTTTAAATTAAACTATAAAGCATTTGAATGATGTAGTATGAGAATTTGAAGATGATCATTGATCAAATTTTAATGTTTCCCTTACTAAATAGTACTGAGTAGTAGACCATTATGTTATAATGCCCGCCTTACATAGTATGTACTCATAATAGTACTCATTTTACTTCAAGCTGAAGAAAATTATAGATTGGTTCACAGAAATCAACGCTGTTATATGCTATAGTATGATATGATATGCTAAACCTCGAACTCACGACAAAGGAAACCCCAAGCAAAGCTAAATCAAACTTGCCAGCAAATCAAAGTAAATAATAGAAAAGCAAAAGAAGGCCTAGCACACAATGAAACTATACCGGCATTTCGAGTCCACAGACATTCGAATCAAGCAATAGAGCAGATAAATATGATAAAATCAGTGATAATATCCCCTCCACCAAACAGCCATACAAGCCGAAACCACTAGATCCAACATCTTGATGCCCTCATCTTCAATAATCAGCTTCCCCAATTTAGCACTCTTTCCCCTCATGCCACCTCCAGCCGGCTCTCTCGCAAGCGAGAAATCCAACCGATCCTCATCCGAGTCCTGGCCCCCACTACTAGTACTCGTACTCCTGTTCCGGCGATGGAAATGCTGGTGCCCAAATCGATTGGTTTGCTGATGAGCAAACTTACCCGCGCGAAGCGATGTACGGCGCAACAGTGCCCCGGGATCGAAAGGTGGACGAGAAGGATCAGAGGATTGAGCGGAAACAGGGCCAGAAGTAGGAGAAGAAGTATTGGGACCGGAGTGAGCGCGTGGACGGGCATAGTTATTCGGGTTGAGGAATTGGGAAAGAGAGCCGCGTTTTGACGAAGAGTTTGGATTTGAGGGGTCGGACGTCATTGCTGTGTGTGAAGATATATGAGAGTTTGGTCTTTGTAGAGCGTGATAGTGTAGGTTTGCGGCTTGGAAGGGAGTGTTAAAGCGGATCTCGGCGACTGTAACGGCTGGGTTGGGGTCTGCTTCGTTGGATGGGGGGAAGGCTGCTCCCCCTGGGCCTTGGACCATGTGCTTGCATTTTAGACTGCGGCCGTTGACACTGCTGGCGAAGGTGCAGGTACCGTTCCATGGAGAGTTAAAGACGTAGTATCCACTTTTCAGCTTAGAGTTACTGTCGTGTGGGTTGAATTCGGAGTTGGGGTTGGTGTCATCAAAGGGCTTGGAGACGCAGACCTCGCGGTGGAATTTACGAGGTGCTTTGGACTGCTGCTGCTGCGATTCTTGTGGTTGGTCGATAGGATTTGGCTGCGAAGGTAAAGATGTCCCAGCAGTGCGTATCAAGCCCGGGGGAAGGCTAGCGGCTAGGCTAGCGAGGGAAATTGGCTCATTAGAGCCCGCAAATCTGTTATATCCCGGCGTTGATATTTCAATATCGATTGTGTTCTGATCCTTTCCTGGGCTTGAGATAGTAGCAACATTCCACTGGCCCCCAGATGAGGGATCACGCCGGATAAGTGTAATATAAAAGCCTGGGTTACTAGGTGGTGGTTGATGCGATCTTCGATTTCGAGAAGGGGACTGTCCGGGGCTCCTTGACGGAGAGTCTCTGCGCGGGAGCGTAGGACGAGGCGGTAATGCTGGTCTATCTGAATCAAGACTAAAACGACCAGCTCCTAAAGCGCCATATCTTTCTTGTCCTGGATCCTGTCCCGGGACAGGTAGATTGTGTCCTGTAAATGTGCTCCATCGGTTAGTTCGACTGTCTTCACCACTCCCACGGCCCCCATCAGGACCAAAGGGCTCCTCGCTGGGCGGTAGAGGAGGCAAGGGGCGTCGAGTGATAGGACTCTTCGGCGCAGGCTCAACGGGCATGGCATTGGAGACAGGAGTGCCAGAGAATGACATATTCTCTGCCGAGACCCGTGGCATAGGACTTGGCCGCGGAGGCAACGTTGGAGTATCATTTAGCGGGGGAGGGGCATTTTCCTGCGTCAATGATGGCGCATTATCCTGGCCGGCCTCAACGCCACCAACGGGCTTTCTTCGAACATTATTCATGCGAGCAAAATCGCGCTTTGTGGGATCAACGAGCCCCGCTTCCTCGAGAGCTTCTCTGCGGCGTTGCGCCTCCTCCACGCGCTCTTGCTCGACTTCCTGCATCAATGCTTCATCTTCGGGTGTCGCAACATGTACATAGTATAGGGATGCATTTATAGCTTCGGCGGAGACGCTGGATTTAGTGGGTGGCTTGACAGGCGACAGGAAGATGTCTATTTCAGTTATGCGTCATGGTTAGTCCACCTTATCTTTGAAGCGGCGATAAGATCTATGGGGATTCACGGCCTGGGAAGGGCGGAAAGCTCGGTGGATTCGGTAGGTAGGACAATCACGTACCTTGACTTCCAGGAACCCGTACGATATAAAGAACTAGCGGGTCAAGTTTTTCATGTGTCGGATTGCGCGGGTAGGCGGGGGGATTCGATGCGATGGCCGTGATAGATGAGAGGGAGCGAGCCTCAACGGGGCCTTGTGGTGGCGTGACGGTAGACATGGCGGGGCACGGCTGCGATGCGCCGGCCTTTCAAAGTGCGCGAGATTCAAATTCTGGGCGGAGTGGTGAAGTTGTCCAGACGCCAGGGTCTTGGAAGTCTGATATGTGTAGGTAAACAGCGGGACAGGTCCGGGTTCGGGTTCGGTAGTGGGCCCTAGACAATAGTTGGGGCCTAATGACTTTTCATTTGCAAAGTTTATTTGCTTCTATTATTGCCAAAATGATACTCTGGCCTGAATGATTAAAAATGCAAGGGTTATGTGCGACAATGGTCCAATACTAAGCCTGATCGTGGCGCAGTACGCGGCAAGCTTGCGCAGGCAACGGCAATTGATTACGTTTGATGATCTACATCGGCATTGTTTAGTTGCTTTCTAATGGTTTCTGTTGGTTACTTTAATCTTTATAGTTTAAGAGGTAAGAATGCGTTCAATATTTCATGACAGTAGAAAAAAAAATATGATAGGATGACGTATTCGACAGTTGGTATCTCCCGCATAGCTACAAGGCTGTAGAAAAAGCAACGAGATGCATTATGCATCTCGAGGGTAGGACAAACATAAAATAAGAAAGAAAAAAAAGAGAGATAGAGAGGGTCGGAATTCTCCAGAAGTTGTCCGTACAAATGAAAGAGAAGAACTCCAAGCCTATTAACGCCGTGGTGACATATCCGACACTCCAGGCTTCCCGATACCCATTCTTATAGACATTAGACAACGGTTTCCGACCGTTCTCCCTCCGCAATAATAGGTACACCCAATCCACGATCCGGACTCTGTAATACCAGCTGTTCGTGGCGACGAGCACGGAGGAAGTCACTAACGGCACGAATAAGAATAAACCACCCGACAATCATGAGAATATATGAAATCCATTCACTGGAGCTGATGCCGGACAAGGCACCGCCTTCGCCCCCACCTGAGCCATCCCCCACCGTGTTGGGGTCGAAGTTGTGGCTATTGGGGTCTGGCGGTGGGGCATAATCTGAGCCCCCGCCAGAGTCGGAGCCAGACGAATCACTCCCTCCCTGCATGTAGAAGCCGTATTGAACCAGGGTGAGACCGAGACCGGCTCGGCTACCATTCTTTGCGGCGTGAGTGGTGTGGAGAAGATAAGTTAAAAGGAAACCAACAAGTTGGAATGACATTGAGATCATCGCATTCCAGACAAATGAGAATACAGATCCCACTGGAAGTCCGTCAACATAGACTTCGTCGGAAGAGAGTCCAGGTGCCAAAATTGTGGTCTCCCAGTACGGAGGAGTTGCATCGGCGGCCGCTTCTTCATAGGACTAAACCAATTCTCATCGTCAGTAAATCACATAATCGTATGCAAAGCACCGCAACACATAGTTTGGTTATATATTTATAAACTGCGTTTATAAATAGGATCACTCACAGGAGGCAAATCCTCATTCTTCTCGCCCCGTTCCGGTTTGGCGGCTAAGTTGGCAAAGACACCGTCATTAGATTGAGCGACCGATCGACTATTACCAGTCGATGTAGTAAAGCTAGGCAGGATCGTCGGCCGTCGAGCCATCGCGGATGCCGCCGTATTATTATCATTTTGTGTTCGAGATTCCGATGAAGAGCCCGCTGCGGTGGCGCTCTGGCCGTTTTCCAAGGGCCGATAGGGATCCGGGTTGGCACGCATCAGCCGTTGGCGATCATCAGGTTCGTCATCATCATCAGAGCCATCCTCGCTTCCAAATGCATCCGCTAGAGTCTGTTCTTCATTGTGTCGGAGTGGGTCATCATGTAATAGTCGCCTTGAGGATGACGAAGAGGAACGGGAACCGGTCCGGAAGGATGGAGGCGGAGAATTCGGTGTGAGGTTGGACCGGGTAGGGTGCAGAGGATAGGAGTGAGTGTTGTCATCCTCGTCTTGGGCGTTCACCTATGTCGACTTATTAGAATGGTGTTCCGGGTGGTTATCTGGGGTGACCCTCAATGTTCCGGGTCTAGGGCGATGAGATCAGCGGGGAGATAGACGAACCCGGGTATAGCGCTGCGAGCTCATGGCGAGCTGAGCGGGGGCTGAAGAAGAGAAAACAGAATGAAAGGGCAGCAACGAAAGAACAATAAAGAAAGCACTCTAGGGATAAGGAAGTGAGAAGTCGATCTAGTCTGGAAGGAAGAGAGATGGAAGCGCCGGAAACTGTCATCGGGGCTAAGGCAACAGGGAGTGACTCGCCGCTTCTGCCTGAGGCACACAACGATTACAAATGACGCTCACGCGGCGGCAACGGCTGATTTGATACGGGAAATTCGTGATGATCGCCGATTATTTTCCCTTGACTCCAAACATTTGTTCAGTACGCCCACCATGGCCAATTCTCCGGTATGTCTGCTGATTAAATAATATTTTTTTTATCGCTCTTGCTTTCCGTCATCCAATATGGAACCGATTTCAAAACCATTCGACTAACTTTGCTCTCAGCGCACCATCCAATCGCGACTCACCCATCTCCTCAGACATTGGCCAGTAGACCATGTTCGCCCAGCCTCTGTCTCTGTGCCAGCCTATCTGCAAGCAGCTTTAGGTCAAAAGGTTGAAGTTGAGCCCAAGAAAGGAAAGATCGATGCTCCTCCACCAAGACAGCCTGTGGTCTCTGACTCCTCCGCCAACGCCCTGCAAGCACTCCTTGAAAACCGATTCGTTACTCGTTATCCTATGGCAAAGAACATTCGCTTCCCCGCAAGTGATCCAGATCACTATGACAATGTTGTGCGCGAGTTCGAGGAGGCCCCCAATCGAGACTGGGTTGGCCGGATCCGCAAGCGCCTTGGTGGATTATTCCGCTTGTCGTGAGGTCTGAACTTTTGGATAAAATATTATTACGCCTAACGAAGAGTCCTTTCTCTTCTGTAATATGCTATGTATAAATGGGGGCCTATTTTGATTTGGTAATTATACGTTTGGGGTGTTTACGGGATCGCATTGCATTGCATGTACTACTATGTTTCTTTTCTTTTTCTTACGGGGGCGAGCTGTATCACTATTCAATCTACATGGACGGAGCCTATTAAATCTCTGAGAAGAATGAAGATCTTTGGCTAATCAATGATCAGTGTTATACCGGCTGAAATATTCAACCATGTAACCTAACTCCTAAAAACAGTTTGGAACTTGCTTATGTACAAATGCCTTCAAATAATGCAACGCTTCGACAGAGGGAATCCGAGATAATAAAAGACCGATGTTCAAGCCGACTGGCGACTTTATAGCATAGGCTTCAAGTCGTCAGAAACCGTGAATGGGGCCTCGGTCTTAGCCTTGACTTCCTCGACAGTGACACCATCGGCGATCTCAACTAGAGTCAATCCATTTGTGAAGTCCACATCAAACACGCAAAGATCAGTGATGATGCGACTGACACAGGCTGGACCAGTCAATGGGAACTCGCATTGCTTGACAATCTTGGGGTTGCCCTTCTTGTCGGTGTGCTCCATAGTCACCACGACCTTAGTAGCAGATGGATTGGAAACGAGATCCATAGCACCACCGAAGCCCTTGATCTTACCAGGCAACATCCAGTTAGCGAGGTCACCCTTTGCGCTAACCTGCATAGCACCCAGAATAGTCAGATCAATGCGACCAGAGCGGATCATGCCGAAGGACTCGTCGCTACCGAAGCATGCAGCACCAGGGTTAAGTGTAACAGTCTCTTTGCCAGCGTTGATAAGATCGGGGTCTTCCGAGCCCTTCTTGGGGTAAGGGCCCAGACCCAGAATGCCATTCTCAGACTGCAAGGTGACTTCAACAGAGGGGTCGACGAAGTTTGGCGCCAGCATAGGCATGCCAATACCCAAGTTAGCATACATGCCGTTCTTGAATTCCTTAGCCGCACGGCGAACAATGCGCTCGCGCTTGTTGGCGGTATCACCGCTGCCCAGGGCAGAGGTATCAGCGCCCTCTTCCTTGGCGAATGTGTACTTTTCAATTTTCTTCTCAGTCGTGCTCTGGACGACCCGCTTGACGTAGATACCAGGCAGATGGATAGCAGCAGGATCAATCTCACCAGGCTCAACAATGTGCTCCGCCTCGACAATAGTCATCTTCGCATTGCGACCCATGGCTCCGTTGAAGTTCGCAGCGGCATATCGGAACTGGCAGTTACCCAGCTTATCGGCCTTCCATGCCTTGACGAACGCATAGTCACCCTTGATAGCTTCCTCCATAACATAGCTCTTGCCATCGAAGACCTTCACATCGCGCGGCTGGCTGTAAAGCGCAACAGTGCCATCGGAATTATGCTTCAATGGTAGATCACCCGTTTGTACAACCGTTCCGAAAGCAGCAGGAGTGTAGAAGGCCGGGACACCTGCACCACCAGAGCGGCAGCGCTCGGCAAGGGTTCCCTGAGGTGTAAGCTCAAGCTCAATCTCACCAGTCAAGTACATGCGCTCGAACGTCTTGTTCTCGCCAACATAACTAGCGATCATTTTGGAGATCTGCTTAGACTGAAGGAGAAGACCAAGACCAGAGCCATCCACACCGGCATTGTTGCTGACGACGGTAAGACCGGAGATAGAGGAGTTGGCGCGCACAGCATTGATGAGTGAGTCCGGAACACCGGACAATCCGAAACCACCAGCCAGGAGAGTTGTGTTGGACTTCATATCCTTGACAGCTTCCTCCGCAGAGGGGATGACCTTGTTAATTGCGCCACGGCGGACGGTACTGGAAAAGGTGCGGGCAAGGAATCGCTGGTGCTGTTGTAAACGTAGTTAGCAATTGAACCCTTCCTACCGGCAAGATGTGGAGGATGTGAATTTGAGTGCGGAGTAGCTTACCTTGGCGGGGTCAGCAGAGAACTGCCGCGCAAAGCGCAGACAGGTAGCCACTTGAGACGGCATGGCTAGCGATTGAATTCAAGGATAGTGAGGATTTCAGATGGTCAAAATGTTATAAATGGAGGAGGGAGGCGTTGCGAAAGGTCGAGGAGCGGGCCCGGATGACATCTTATACTCCCGGGCGGCAACAAACCGCACGGAACCAGCGCCGGCTCCAGGCTGTTGCTCTGTTCCCCATACTTAACGTTTCCCCACAGAATGGACGTGCGCGCGACCCTCGGTCTACCCGACGGCGTGCAAATATAAGCGAAACGAATGGGCCATTCGGAAGATACGAGAAAATATATCAATACAAGCTGCTATTCTACTATATACCTTTTTTTGTACACCTCTTAATGTATACCCATGCTGAAGATGCGAATAGTTGAACATCTACAGCCGAAATCACAGCCGATCCGATTCCGATCCGCGGGCCGCATAGGCTTAGTCATGGTGGACCCGACTTCAGGAGTCAAGTGGTTCCGGGGGTTGAAGGGTCTTTTAAAGTTGAGTGGCATGGATTATATGCGTAGTACCACTACAAATAGTAGCACATGTAAGTAGAATTGAATGTAGAGCTTTAGATACTTGCTTCATAATATCTTCATTTATGTACATCGTACATGAAACAGAAAAAACCTCGCTCATGCAGGAGACTCGAAGAGATATGCACTCATAACAAAAGAAGAATAGGGTTAGGTATCATTCATCATCATCGGAGCTCGCCGATACCGGTAACAATACGATACTCGGCAGGCGATCCTATCTTAATCCATAAGGATATCCTGAGAAACCTCCTTTGTGCCAGGTGCCGAAGGTGCCGGCTGACCAGACATATAGTCGATGTGTGCATATTCAAGAGGGTTGGGGCTGACAACACCCTCCATGGCAGTGGGAGCATCAGCCCCGTTCTCGGTTGGGGTGCGTGGGATATCACGGTTGACAGGGTCGGCCAAAAGATCTATCTTGGACTGGTGGAGGTATACTAGGAAGTAAGGAGTAGCCGGATTGGGGTCATGAGGGTTGCTGAAGATCTCATCTAAACTTTGAACTTCGGTCACATACTCATCGTTGTATTTCCGCCAAATATTTCTTCGGAAATCGTAGATGTAAATCCAGTAGTGACCAAATGAAACCGATCCTCGGTGAATAAAGGCGGCGTAAAGTTGGTAAGGAAGCTTTTGGGAGTCGGCGAACTGACGGGAAATATTGGCTTTGGTGGTTTGAATTTCGGTTTCAATGACTAGTTAATGTTAGATATCTGCCTTCATTCACATATAGAGGAAAGATTCATACGCAGTAATTCTTCTTCCGCAATATCAGAAAGTTCCTGAAGTTCCTGTGTGAGGCCTGGGTCGACATGTAGATCAAACTCTGGATCAGAAACTGCCACTAGGTTTGGGTCCTCAAGTTCACGAAGCTGCTTATTGGCTTCGCGGAAGAGTGCTGGAGTAGGAATACTCTTCGCCTCCTATAGACATGTAAGTATATCTCGAAATAATTCATAAAATGGAAATGTAATGCGTAAATGGTTCATACGTTTGCTCCCAGTAGCTCTGTCCGGCGGGCTTCAAGAGCAAGAAGGTTGCTCTTCCATTCCCAGCATTGACGCCTCTTTTGCATGAATGCTGGATTTGGGTTGTCCATGTACCGGTCCAGGTAGATTTTGTCAAACAGCTGAAGATGGTTGGTCGACTTGTATGATGACTTTTTACCTGTATCAAACTGTACTCTTTGCACCTGGACTTGGAGAATCGGAGGAGGCCGGGTTATGGCACCGTATTGCTCCGCTTCGGTATTATCGACACTGATCTTTTGAACGTCAAAAGCTCCGTCTAGGGCATCGTAAATATCTCGACCTCCAAGGGCCACGTTGACTTTAATGTCGCACCAACGCTCCTCCTTCGAACGTAGACCCTTAGAAGTCGATATGTAGGACCGAGTTTGGCCATAGAACAAACTGCAAATCATTTAGTAACGAACCCTTTCAGCAAATTGTTGATATGCTTACTCTTTGACCTGGTCAAGTTGTTCACCATCTGAATCGACCCCTCGAGGTTGAATTGCGCACTGACTTTGGAAGAGTACATTGTTGATAACCTCTGTGACATCCTGTTGGGCGCCGATTTCCACTTCCTCGATCAGCTGTTCTTTACGTTCGGTCTCCGGGTTGGGTCTTGGAGGAACGGGGGGAGGACGGCTGGGAGGCTCAGGCTGCGAGGGTGAAATGTTGTCGACATTATCGCTTGCTCCCTCAGCAGAGATTGTTGCAGACGTCATGGCTGGTACAGGCGTATCCATGATGTTGTAATTGTCGGGCACAAGGTTTGCATCACTGCCTGCGTCGCTCATTTCAACGGTTTTAGTGGTTGGAGTAGCCTGTGGCTGGTCTTTTGCCTCCTCAGGGATGGGCTGAGGTGGTCCAAGAGGGCCTAGTATAGGGGCACCGTCAATATCGCCAAGGCCGTGAGCCTTGGAGGCGTTTATAGTTGAGCGTCGACGAATTGCCGCTTCGTTGCTTGGGCTGATGAGAGTCAATCGGGCAAGCTCCTTGCTAGGGGTCACCGAAGAATTTGGAGATATTATCATGTCGCGAAACAAGACACCGAGCTCCCGAAGAACTAAAGAAATCAGTAAGCTTTGAATGAAATCATAAGATTAGAGAACCCACATCGAAGAGACCGTTCAATCTCCTTTCCAGTCACCTTGCGAGATCCCACTTTTTTCTCTACAATGCTCGTTGCGTTGGTCATGTCCATTTGATGTTTCTCGACATGGAGGACGAGATCTCTGTATGGCTTTACGGAGAAATAGAACTGAAGAAGACTGTTCAGGTAACATGTATTACCGATATTCTGCAAGCCAACAGGCCATTCGACCAGGTTTCGTTCCGATTCGCCACTATTCCCGGTCATGCTCTTCAACATGGCGCTGTTCTTCTCCTTGGCAATGATATGAAGAGCACGGTTGTAAATTTCGGCGTGGCTGGGGTTTTCATCCAGGCAGATCGTGTACGCTGCCATAACAGCATCGTCGTCAGCAGTTCTATCAGGGATCTGTAGCATACGATAGGCGTCTCCGATATCCATTTCTCCGGTAATTGTCTCTCCAGTCTTGATAAAATGAGTGAGGCCATCTGATTTGCGCGCTTCTGCAATGAGTTGCACGGCTTTGTCTGCTAAATCTTTGCAAGCGGGATTGTCATTGACCTTTGGTTGAAAGGTTAGTAGCCACCAATGAATTTATGTTCGCAATGTGATCATACTTTTGCAGTGTACATGGTTATGATGAAATCATCAGGTGTTCTCTCATCAACTCCGAGATATACTCGTGCTTGCTCAACAGTGGATACGCCTTTGTGTTGATTAGCACTGTACTCCATGCTGGATTGAATAGATAATAAAACTCACGGTCTTCGGAGGCTGCTTTAATTCGCTCGCTACGAAAATCTTGACCAATGATCCAAAGTTGACGCCGAGTCTCAGTTTCCTGGTTCGTCGAGCTCAGGTAGGCATAGAATCTTCCAATGATGGCATCTTCGGTCAACTCTGGCTCATTAAACGGAAGCGCAAAGTATGCATAAGCTTCACGTATGTCCTCTGACGTGTATCCTCCTTCCGAGTATGCTTGAGTAACAGCTTGATCAATGATTTCATAATCTTCACCACCGCGAATCACACTGATATTTTTTAGAGAACTCAAGTATGCCGGAGCACGAGAGGGGTTCTCATTCACTTGACGGTGGTAGCAATCTATAATCATCGAAGCAGACATATCCTCCACGGCACCAAGATCCTCGTAATAACTACATAGTCAATTAGAACGAGTCAGATATCATGAGGGAGGGGAACACTAACGGGCCAGGTGGCATCGCGAACTCTTGTGCGCGGGTTGACCTGGGATCTGTTTGATAAATTAGTCATGTGTCTGCATTGAGAAGCGTATGGTACAAACAGTCAGAGGCATCGAAAGCAGAATAGATATCAGCCTTTGCGGACAACGGCAGGGATGGAGGCTGCATGCCTCTGCGCTCTGATGCAGGTCTTTGATTAATCAAGCAAATCAACTCGTGAATAACGTCGTCAAGAAAGATACATGTGGTGTCTTGATATGGCACCACAGGCTTGGCATCTGGCTGAGGGGGTTTCCAGGCACCGTCGTTCTGAAATTTTTGTTACTCGAGATTCTTTGCGCGTTTGTTCTTGGTGAAATAGAATGAAAGGCGACGACGAAATGAGACGAAATGACGAATTGAACATATGGGAGAGTTACGAAGGAAACAAAGGGGGGATAAAAAGAGATAAAAAATAAAAACATACTTCTTGACAGGAGAAACCGAAAAACTCTAGTAGCTCTCTACAGGCCTCTCCCCGCACACCAAATGACACCATGAACCGCTTGTTCCCTTGAGTGATAGCCTTGCTCCGATCGGGATGATGAAGTGCATTAGTGAGATAAAGTCGTAGGTTGTCCAATACGGTGATTGGAAGAGGAAGTCCCACACCTTCAAGTCGTTCTGGTTGGGAAGCTATTGCCTGCTCGGCTCGAGTTCGAATAACAGCCGGATCTGTAAGCAATACAACAAACTCAGGATTAATGATGGGCGACATGATCCGTAGTGATACGATAGCAGAGCA
This sequence comes from Talaromyces sp. PF30-5, assembly GCA_023626375.1. Lineage (NCBI taxonomy): Eukaryota > Fungi > Ascomycota > Eurotiomycetes > Eurotiales > Trichocomaceae > Talaromyces > Talaromyces sp. PF30-5. The sequence goes on from JAMAGU010000001.1 coordinate 2,956,564, forward strand.
TGATCGATGTGAGCACTGGTAGTGGAAAGTCTCGGCTGTCTGCCCTGTCTCCATGATTTCTTGAACTTCCCGAGGATTCTTTTGCCGTCCAGACTTGTACACAAAATGATGGACATGAACAGCTGTCTCATAACCAGATACACCCATAGAGTTTGTGGTGTTGACGACAACCTGTAGATGAGCACGACATTTCGAGCATACTGCAGACACCTTTGACATCCCCGCTTGACGAGGCTTCTCTGATTGAGCAAGGTGTGTCTGATCAGGCTTCGTCACATAATTATGCTGACAAGCGTCCCTTGATACGTAGTCCGGTGGTCCGTTATAACGATCTTCGTATACAGGGGGAACTTGTGAAAGTAGATTGCGGCCAGTATTTGGAGGATAGGCAGAGTCGTAGAGGTATATATCCTCGATCAACCGCGGGGCGGTTTTCCCTACACGAAGAGCTCAATTAACTAGCCATTCCTAGGTGATGATAAAGGTATCAAAGAATGATTCTTTTGTTGCCGTGACGAACCTGCTTGCTGTATATGCGCCATTAGGACGTTGGCTTCACTTAATGTATTCTTGACCGCTGTGGATTGGACGCGTGCTTTGCGCTAAGCTACAGAATATCAGAAGATCCCAAGGGAGCATAGACCCATGGGATCTGGTCAATAGTCTGTGCAGGTCGTCTGCGATCTGTAGTGTGATCGGATTATCGCTAGCGGAGATACAGCGGGGAGCCCACCGCGCTGGGCACCAGTGGGCCGCAAGCTTGGAATATGCGGTTGAGGGTCTGCGAAAAAGATATTGAATAGAAAATGTGGAGGGAACCTTCTGAATGATCTGTTGGATAATAAAGAAAATCAAGCTCGAACCGAGAAGAAAAACGCTGTAGACGATCGTATCTGTGGCATGAATGAGCTTGGCCCCAAGCAATGCGTGTTATAGCGGCAGAATGGCTATCCCACCGCTCTTAGGCCGATGCTGGGGCAGAATATAACGTAGGCGGTGTGAGTATGTCCTTCTGTAGTCGTTGAACTAAGGCTAGTCGAAATAGCCAACTCACATGCGTAGCTCTTGAAAGAATATCTGGAAGGAAGGTGACCTAAAAGCAGGTGTCTTATTATTCCGGGGGATATTCTTTCCCATGGATTCTCTAAGTATGGCACAGACACAAACAGTTCATAAATTTAGTGAGCATCCAGTGAGAAAGGAAACATGCACATAGGGTAAAAATTGCAGTTGTAGGTTTCGGGATTTTCTTCAATACGTACTCGTTCAAGCCACATGCGCAGGATATGTTACTTTTTATATACCACTAGCCCTGTGGCCATTTTACCTTTCATAACGTGCCAACTTGAATTGATATCGAATGTTCAAGCCTGATGCTTTTAGCATCATAAAAAGTAAGCTTTGCCCTTCTTATACTTCCAAATAGACAGAATCGCATATTATGTTCAAATGATCAGTTTTGAAGGTACTATATTGGGGCTTATATATTTTATCATCAGGAGGGAAATGAGGAGAATGTTGAAATTTAGATTTCTTGACAAATGTCAGGATGTCCTTTCTGTATGCATGCAATGTCTATTTGCGTGGAGGCATGTGTTACGTAATCACATGATCTCAAAACTTCCCTTCTAACTCAACTTCACCTAACCCGCAGCTCCATCCCTCTCCACATACACCATGGCGCACCACGAGGAGGACCATAGCTACCACCCCAAGGATGCAATTTCAGCAGCCATGAAGGCCACAGCACTGACTGGTACTGTTGGTCTCATGGGATCCGCCGTCCAGAACACCCTCGCCCGCCGCAATGTTGGAGCGCTGGGCGTCCTCATCCGCAGCGGGGGTACTATCGGTATTTTCGGTAAGAGATCATTGACTGAAATGGATTGGATACAGGTCCAATGCTAACGTCGTTTGAATTTTAGCCGCAATGGGCGGTACCTATGAGTTTGTCAGAACCGCCTCCGCCAACCTCCGTGAAGTCGAGGATGTCTACAACACCGCTCTGGGTGGATTCTTCTCAGGTTCTCTTCTAGGATTCCGAGGTGAGTCGTGAAGAGATTCAATTCAATATGCAGTTTTCGAAAAAATATATATGCTTATTTTCACGCCCTTTTTTAGCTCGCACCTTCCCCGCTGTCCTCGGCTACGGCGTCGCGCTCTCTACCGCCCTGGCCGCTTTCGAGTACACTGGTGGTACCCTGTTTGGATATAAGAAGGACCACACGGAGGATGAGTTTGAGCGTCGCCAGAAGCTGCGCAAGAACTTCCAGACCCCGGCTGAGCAGACCTTTGCCGAGCTGGGCGAGGGACGTGGTACGTTACAACTTTTGATTCCCGATTGGGGGCTCATTCATCTGGTTTCTGAGATAATTGATACTAATTATTGTCACCAGGTATCTACGGACCTAACTACGAGGAGCGCCGTGCTGAGCGCATCAAGGAGGCATACGGCATTGAGGTCCCCACAGGCAAGGTGCCTGCATCATAAAAACAGTTTCTCTTGCTTTTTCCTTGGCTACGCCATCATCTATTCTCATATTGTGTTGTGTAAATTATCCCCCTTTTATCATGGTTGCCTCTCTAGCATGCCGGGCACTTCAATTCAATTCAATTTCCTTGTGTTTGGACAAGATTGTGACGTAGAGTCTTTAGCGAATGCGACCAACAATACAACTGTGTGTAGTGACAGTCCTTCTAGACCAGAACCGTGACTGATAAACAGATCGCTTGTTTTTATAATAGTGTCTCCCATCACATAGATGCGATCAGTCGTCATCTCAGATACCAACTCGAAATGTCATGGTGATAGACGTGGAGGTTGCTGCACATCCCGCAGAGGGGGTGGTTGCTGACCGACCAATGATAGCGCGGGTATATCAAAAACTTCATTCAAATCGAACATTGAACATGGAATGTTCGGATCAAATGCTTCAAACTGACTACTTCAAGGCCCCACGATGGATTTCCCATTTAACTAATCATATAGACATGATATAACTTGCGCCACCAAGATACCATGATATCAATGTCTGCGATAGTCCCAGATCATCGATTCCGGGTGAATTCCATGGGGGATTTCCACTGGCTTGCAGTCAACCGCTAAATGCAGGCGACTGGGTGACCAGAGAACCATGGACGACCAAGGACAACCCCTCCTCTGCAGCATGACTCGGTAGTACCGGAGTTCGTCTCCACGAGATCACTCAAGCTCATTTTGTTGGCGAGCTTGACATTCAACCGTGGGAAGCCACCAGGCCACGATTGTGATATCCTCAGAATCGGCCCGAAACGGCAGCGTAGGGCGGAACTACACGACGAGGTTACAGAGTGATCGTGGAGATCATGGTGATCGAACAGATGTCGGAAACGTTCGGGGGCAAATCCCCCAGATCTCTAATGATGCCTATTCTATAGCCTCTCACATCAAGACACTCTTCTTATCTCCTCCAGATATTCGATACGGCTTCTGAAGCTCCTTTGTCACACTTTCCGGGCCCCCTCTTTTTTTCTCTCCTCCGACGTCATGTAGTGTTCATCAGTGATCAGGGGGAGATTGGCTTGAACACCCCCTTTTTTTAGTACTGGAGCCCTAAGCCACAGATGTACTGCACTAGCGCCATCAGCCACGACAGGCAGCCAAAATTAATCTCTGGGCATGAAGATTGTACTGTAGATTGACTGTATACCAAGTTACCCCCCCTTTTACCCCCGCCCCTTTTACTTCCCCTATTTGTTATTTTTCCCCCCTCCGTGAATCTCGTCAAATGATTCCCACATGCAGTATCATTGCCGTCTGTCTACGATCGAGCTACACGATCGTACCGGCCGGGACTTCCGAAAGTCCTCGACGTCAACCATCGCGAGGACCAGCTTGTAACCTTGGGAGAATTAGGTTTTTCACGAGATACCCCAAAGATGGAATTGCCCCCCCTCTTTTTAGTCTTCTGTAACTGCTGGAGTGCCGGGGTTCCCGGAGTGAACTGGTTTTTTGGCTCGTCATCGTACCCGATCGCACCCCTCTCAACCTCGTAGACGTCATTTAAATCTAAGCTTCATATTTACTTTGCCTCCTGCTCCATTCGCTTAAGGGGAAAAAAGAACTCCCAGTCATTTGGAATAGTCTGCTACATTGTGGTTTGAACCCCCTATAACCCGATCACCGATTTCTTCAATTCCACCAAACCCCCCGCATAAATCGTCCGGCCCAGAACCACGAGGGCACAGCAATTCCGGACTAGTATACTCTAGTCTAAGCAAGTCCCGTTCGCCTGGAAACCATCCCACGCCACTTCTCTTCGTGAAGATCCATAGTGTTTTTTCCCTCTCACTGGGACCTTGGGTACTTTCGATCCTTTTTTTTTTTTTTCCCTTTATTTTTGCCTGAATACTAGCATTTGACATTTGGCATTTGGGCCTTTCATTCCTTCTTTCTACTTCAACTTCTCCCCCTTACGTTCTTTCACCTCCGACCTCCCACCTTTTCCACGTTCCCGACATGGCGATGGCCGCGCGGCCACAGACGCCCGTGCAGGATGCATACTCGATTTCGAATGCCCATGACCCTTCTCTTCTAAATCGCGGATATGGTTCTCTGCGCACCTCCTCCCGACCCAACTCCTACGCAGGCAACAGCTCCGCCTTCCAATACAGTCACGGCGCACTCGACCAGGCGCAGAGCCCGTATCTCGGCCGATTCAAAGAAGAGCTCGACACCGCTAGTCACCGCAGCTCAATCGCGCTGGAAAACCCCGCGACGGGTCTGCAACGATCAACCTCCCAGGCCTCTCATGCCAACTCCATCGTACCTTCGCGACAGGGGACTTTGCGCAAAAAGGCATCCCTCAGTAAAAAGGCGAGCTTACGACGGAATGGAAGTCGCCGATCTATGCGCGCAGGCAGTGTGAGGAGCTTGAGTCTCGGCGATCGGGAGAAATACCACGACGGGTCTGAGGATATCAATAGCGCGTTCATGGCTCCTATCCCGACGACCGGCAACCCTACCGAAGTGCTGTCCAACCGCTTTCAAGGTACGTGGGAATAGAAAGGGGTGAATTTTCGAGAGATGGGGCTATAAACTAATGTACGATTCTCTCTTTTCTAGCTTGGCGTAAGATCTTAAAGGACTTAATTGTATTCTTTAAGGAGGTACAAAAATCATACGAGACACGATCGAAGCTTTTCATGTCCGCTTCAAATGTGATCAACAATCAGTCAATCCCCGCTGCTTTCTTGCAATCTGGTGGACTTGCTGATGCGACGGGAATTCTGCGTGACTTCCATCGACAAGGATATACCGAGGCGAACAAGGCCGTCGAGGTGGAGACAGAAGTGATTAGCCAATTGACCGGTCTCCGCAGTGACCTCCAGAAAAAGACCAAGGAGATTAAGAGTCTTTCGGGTGACTTCAAGAACACCGTCGAGAAGGAGATTGATGGTACGCGCAAGGCTGTTCGGAATTTACACGAATCCCTTGGCTTGGTCGATACCGATCCCTCCGCAACATCAGGCAAAGGAGACCCGTTCTTGATGCGCTTGAATGTTGAACGCCAAGTTGAGAAGCAGATCGAAGAGGAGAACTACCTACACCGAGCGTTCTTGAATTTGGAGAATTCGGGCCGCGAGCTCGAGTCGATTGTAGTCAGCGAGATTCAAAAGGCTTACAATGCGTATGCTAGTATCTTGAAGCGCGAGGCTGACGAGGCGTATGACACTGTCGAGAAGCTCCGTGTGGGCCCCATTTCTATGCCCCAGGACCATGAGTGGAATTCCTTCGTGGCCGAGACGGAAGAGCTAGTTGATCCCCGGATCCCTCTGCGGAACGTGGAGAACATCACCTACTCTGGTAAAGATCACCCTGCCGCGGCCGAGGTTCGTGCTGGTATGTTGGAGCGCAAGAGCAAGTACCTTAAGAGCTATACACCAGGCTGGTATGTGTTGTCGCCGACCCATTTACATGAGTTCAAGTCGGCAGACCGAGTCGCTTGGCAGACTCCAGTCATGTCTCTATATTTACCTGAGCAAAAGCTGGGATCTCACTCAAACGAGGACTCGAGCTCTCATAAGTTCATGCTTAAGGGTCGCCAAACCGGTGCCATGCACCGAGGTCACTCTTGGGTCTTTCGCGCTGAGTCGCATGAGACTATGATGTCTTGGTATGAAGATATTGAAAACCTGAGCAACAAGACTGGCGAGGCGCGCAATGCTTTCGTCCGACACGCTTCTGTTCGACGACACGGACGTAGTGTGAGCGGCATGTCTACCAACAGTGAGGTTCTTGAAGACGATGAAGCCGACCAGACTCCTTACTCTGCCGAGTCAGTCATATATAATCAAGGACAACAGGCGCGTCCCATGTCCGCGACACGTCAACCCGGCGGCGCTTTCCCAAGTGATGTCCAGATCGACCGAAACTTGCAGGAACCCCTATCGCCCTCTAGTGGAGCCAGTTCTGGTGGCCGGGATATAATTGCAGCTGCAGCCGCATACCCAGATGGTGACACGGCAGCAGCAAGCAACTCACGATTCTATAACTCAAACCAAGGTGATAACCAATCTCAGCGCATGGCAAGTCAAAGTCCCGCCAACCAGTCCCGTAATCGGATGAGTCGACATGACAGCTATTACGGTCAATGGATGGGACCCGCTGCCGTTGTTGCCAAAGAGAAGGAGAGGGAGCCGCAACAGCTCGAGCCAACCCCAGTCGATGATCGAGAGGTCCGATCCGACGGGGATCATGCCTCGGTTGCGGCGATGTCCGGTGTAATCGGTGTCGCAGAACGCCGAGAGAACTCTGCTCCCCCCAATGTCGCTCGCCGTGAGAGCGTCTCTACAGCACCAACCAACACCAACCAAACGGATTATACAAACAATACTTTGGCCACCTCTGTTGACGAGGGCCCGGGATCCGCACATGGTGGCCTTGTGACCTCCGTTCCTGTGGAAGACGGATTCATTGACAAGGGTGCTAGCGGGACTGCCAAAACCGGTCCAGATCTATCCCGGCCCAAGCAGGATAGCGTGGTAGCCATTGATATGAAGATTCCCGGTCGTTATCCACCGACAAATGTGGCTGCGTGAGCAGCCACAATCTTCCCCCCCCCCCCCCCTCTCTCTTTCTTTTTCTTTTGACATTTTAGAATATTTGTTCTAAATGATTCCCACCTTCACTTGACATTCTTCTTATGTTTGACATTGTTTTGAAATTCCTCTATTTCTATTTAGCTGCCCCGATTTATTGCCGGCCGACATTGTCTATGATACATGTACAGACATACCCCAATTCTTTCTACAACACGTCCTAGCTTGCTTTTAGGCGTTTTGGACCTCTCGCTCTGGCGGCCCACACATTGGCCCCACAGGCGTTCGTTCTGGGTGAGGCGCATCGTGGATTTCTCTTTCTGTCTTTCTCTGTGTCTTTTTCTTTTCTTTTTTTCTCCTCGCCCTTTTGGTCCCTCGTTGGTCCTATCTTTCTTTCTTTCTTTTTTAATAACCGGAGTGCGGAGCACTCGTGCTTTCTTTGGACGAACATGAAATAGAGTTGTGAATGAAGATCAATTTCGGATCCATTTCTGAGGACCTTCTACTATAGAGATAACCTTCCGGGTGGTAGCCTCGGCAAGACTCCGCTCTGGAAGTAAAGGGCGTGGCAATTGAACGCAGTAATGGAAATACGCATATGCAGGCAGGTGACCCTAGGCAGGCCAGAACGTGATAGAAAGTCAGGATTGCAATGAGGAGGATCCTTCGAAGTGGGTAGATAGAGGATTGAGCGAGATTCTTTTCTTGTATTTATCATTGTTTATTATGATTTAGTCTTGAGCTATAGAGCTTCTCTCTCATTCATGACATGATACTTGTGGTCCAGGTTCTATGCAGTAGGCCCCCCCTCCGTACGTGATACTTGCACCTTGAATTCTGCCATCTACCTACATCTGTCATCTCCACTGTAACTTGCATGTATAGTATAAGGCGACGTGCCACGAAGTTCTCCCCCGCGAGGGCGGTGGGGCCGGTGTTTTGAGCATCCCCAAACGCCGCAAAAAAATAACCAATTTGGCACGTCAAACCTTTCCCTCTTCCCCGACTCTCCTTTCTTCTCTTTCTCCCCGACAAACACTCGTACTACGTGATACCTTCCCCCCACCACCACGCATCTTTCCAATCATGGGTAGGTTCTGATTTCCTGTTATTCTGCGTGTTTCCTGTTGCAACAGGAATGGTCTCCCCCCCGTGTCTGTTATTTCCAATATGAATACTGCCCCCAAGCTGTGTCTCCCCCCTGCGTATCTGGTAATACTCGATACTTCTTACTCTCACATCCCCTTGGTACATTCTCAGCTCCCCTCGTTCCAGGCCCATCACCCAATCACCGCCGGGCTCTTCCCCCCATGAACCTTGACGCCTGATCCTTCTTTCTCTCCTTCCCCTCCCCGCTTTCTCCTTCCCTCTTTTTTCCCTTGTTCTCTCCCCCTTATCATCTTCTTGTTCGCTGACCTGTCTAGCCGACGTCTATCGACCATCCCAAGTAAGTTGCTACTAGTCCACCCTTCTATTTTCATTTCTTGGAGCGCCTTTCATCTTCTTTATTCTTGATATCTATCATGTGCAAATACTTTTGATCCGCTTTTATCCTATCTCATGCGATCCCCATGGACTATCATGTTGGGATGGTCAGTGCGGGGGCGGAAGCTCCTATCGAGCTCTCCGTCATTCATGGAGCTTGAAATAAGGAGAGAAAATATCTCCAGGAACAAGGGGCGGAGGCAAAGGATAGGGACGCACTGTCAAAGACGGGCCAACAGGCACAAAATGCCCATCGCTTTGAATTGGTCATTTTGACCAGTGCAGTGTGCGCAGCCCATGGGGACACCGTGCAAGCCGCTCCCGTGTCCCCCGGGGGTCCTCGATTCGCGTTGTCTCAGCCCAGTCACCTGACCCACCTCCGATCGCCCCGAAACTCCCTACTCCACCCTGCAACCTGCAATCTGATTCCCGTTCCCTTCCCTCTTCTCTTTGTTTCCACATTCCATTTCCTTTTCTGTGCCTTATCACACCCCACCTCGATCATCCTTTCCTGCCTGCGCGCGATCGCGAATTATTTATCTTTCTATTACAAATGTCTTCATACCCCGATTCTGACCGCATACAGCGTGAGCGGTCTCGTTCGCCCCGTCGTCGCCCTTCTCGCAGTCCTCGTCGTAGCCGTCGCTCGTATACCCCGCGCAGTCGTTCTCGTAGCCGAGGCGATTACCGTCGCAGTGATCGCCGTTCGCGATCTCCTTTGAGTGCATCTGGTGCTGCTGGATCGGGCTCTCCCTACGGTGGACGCAGTGGTTACGCGCCGAGCAGAACATTCGACGACCGTGCCGTCAACAAAGAGAATATGATGCAATCAGTGCGCGACTCATCCCAGCAAGACCGCCGGGTCTATGTGGGCAATCTATCTTACGATGTCAAGTGGCATCACCTGAAAGACTTTATGAGACAGGGTGAGCAAGGATCTGACGCGAATGACGTGCATGGGGGTGTAGTTGAGAAGCTAGGAAAACTGACTGGTGGTTTTTGGTGTGTCGTACAGCTGGAGAGGTTCTCTTTGCCGATGTATTACTTCTTCCGAATGGAATGTCGAAGGTGGGCGCCAATGTGTAGAGTGGCTGGTTCCTTTTCTACTCCCTGATTTTTCGTGGTTTTTTTTGTTTCTGGTTTCCTTGCATGGACTGTTGGGTTGACGGGCTGGGCCTGGCTGTCCGGATAATGTAGGGATGCGGGTAAGTTTTGACTTGAGAATGAGACCTATGGATCTCTGATAAGGACATAATGGGCTAACGCGCGATAGGATTGTGGAATACGCAACGAGGGAGCAAGCACAAAATGCTGTCAACACTCTCAGTAATCAAAACTTGATGGGCCGTCTTGTTTACGTTCGCGAAGTATGACTCCCCATCTCCAAAAACACGTGCCATTGATCAAAGGAACATTCAACTAATTGTTTCGTTTTCTTCCCCTATCAAAAGGACCGTGAAGCCGAGCCTCGATTTGTTGGTGGACCTCCTCGCGGCGAATTCGGAGGTGGCCGCGGCGGATTTGCTGGAGGATTTGGCGGCCCAGGCGGCGGCGCTCCTGGTCGTCAGCTCTATGTGTCCAACGTTTGTTGTCCTCAATTCCCTGGCATGCTAATATTGGTAAACCAGGTCGTTAACACATCATTGTATAGCTTCCTTTCAATGTGGGCTGGCAGGACTTGAAAGATCTTTTCCGCCAAGCGGGTAAGTGCCGAGCTAGCTTTGAGCTTTGCGACTATATCTTTCCTTTCTATTCCCTCTCTGGACGCTTTGGTGAATTGACTTGAACCCCCCTCTCTTTTAGCTCAGCAAGGCAACGTCATTCGCGCCGATGTTCACACCGACCCTACCGGTCGTCCCAAGGGATCCGGTATCGTTGCTTTTGAGCACCCAGATGATGCTCGCAATGCCATTGCTCAGTTCAACGGATACGAGTGGCAGGGTCGACCTCTGGAGGTCCGTGAAGATCGCTTCGCTGGTTCCAACCCTGGTTTCGGTGGTGGTGCCCGTGGCGGCTTCGGCGGTCGTGGAGGCTTTGGTGGTGGCTTCGGTGGCCGTGGCGGCTTCGGTGGTCGTGGTGGCTTTGGCGGTGGCTTTGGCGGCCGCGGTGGCTTTGGCGGAGGTGGCCCTGGATTTGGCGGTGGTGCTGGTGGTTACGACCAGCCTCCTGTTCCCTCAGGCCCCCCTAACCCTTTCACTGACTATGCCACTTCTGGCGGCGATAAGAGCGCTGTTATCTATGTGCGCAACGTGAGTTATTCAGCGAAAGCCTATGATATGAAGTGAATCGTTGGTTAACGTAGTATCTAGCTTCCCTGGTCTACTTGCAATGATGATCTGATCGACCTTTTCTCAACCATCGGTAAGGTTGAGAAGGCCGAGATCCAGTATGAGCCCAACGGCCGCTCCCGCGGCACAGGTGTCGTGGAGTTCGATACTCCCGATACTGCGGAGACTTCCATTGGTGAGTGACGATTTCCTTTCTTTGGAGCAAATCTCCGACGTCACACCGCATGTACTGATATCTTCATACAGCCAAGTTCACTGGTTACCAATACGGTGGTCGTCCTCTGGGCATCACTTTTGTCAAATACTTGAATGCAGGACCTGGTCCTGAAATGATGGAGACTGCAGAGCCTACAGGCCTGACTCAAGACCAGATCATGTAATTGCTGTCTGTGTTTTTTGACAGGATCTGTGCTCTCACGGGGAGATTGGAGACTTTTCTCTTTGCTTTTTACAAATTTTTTTGTTCGTCATGTCTTCACATCTTTCGTTTTCTCTTGCTTCTCCGATGATTCCCTATTCCCATCATGTTCGTTATTAAAATTCAAGGTTCGATTTCGTGTTGAATGGAAAAACGTCTGTGCTCGAGCACGTGCAGATCCCTGATCCACCAAATAAGCAACTTTACTTGAACTTCTTCCCCGTACTTCGTAGTCTACCGTAAATCTCTCCTCTTTCCACATTTTCGAACAATTCCAGCAACACACTCACCATGCCGCCAATAATTCGTCTTCTCCCAAGGAAACCTCTGTCTATAAAGCCAATTCCTCCTGCTCGCTGCCTTGCGACATCCTCTATCCGACCTACCCGCCAAATAAAACCACAGCAGCAGCAACCACGCCAACCACTCCCTCGAACAAACCCCAATCTCCAGAAAAGAACATACCACTCCTCTCTCCACCCCTCTCTACCAACACATGCCTACACAAACAGCCAAATTGCCATTCTCGAAGCCTCTCTCCCCCACATCCCAACCCACGGCTTCACCCACGCATCCCTCACCCTTGGCGCCCGCGACGCAGGCTTCCTAGACGTCAGTGTACAGCTCTTCCCCCGCGGCGAATTCGACCTCATTCTCTTCTGGCTCGCAAGCCGCCGCGGCCTCCTCCGCGCAAAGGTAGAAAGCGAAGACTTCTTCCGCGAGTTCGCGGCGCAAAATGGATTCGATGCAGCTTCTCTGGAGGGCAAGAACAAGGTGGACACTAAGATTAAGATGTTGATTCTGGAGCGATTGAGAATGAACGAGGGTGTTCGCGATCAATGGCAGGATGTATGTTGGATCTATGCCACACCCGTACACAAGTGCTTTATCTAACTATGAACTACCTAGGCTCTGGCTCAAATGTCCTTATTGGGTAATATTCCCCTCTCGCTGGCAGAGCTGCATGCTCTTTCAAATGATATTCTTAATCTGGCGGGTGATGAGTCTGTCGATGCGACGTGGTACACGCGACGGGCGGCCGTTGGTGCGATCTATGCTAGTGCCGAGGTTGTTATGACTCGGGACCCGACGCCGGATATGAAGGAGACGGCGGAGTTTGTGGAGCGCAGATTCGAGGACCGGGATATTCTTTCGAAGAAGGTGGAGGTTATTGGGCAGTGTTTTTCTTTCTGGGGAAATACTGTTCTTGGTGTTGGGAGGAGTTATGGGTTGAAGGTTTAGGTTTGATTCAAGTATCCATCTAAATAGTGTATTTTTATGTCGCGCATGTGTTCGGGATAAATTCCTTGTAGTATTTAGTACTCTTGGCTCAATTCCACTTCGGAGGGTTCTTTCATGTTACGGAGGAATTCGTATGTAGGCTGAAGCTGTTTCGCAGTGCATTAGTTGATTCGTGCTTGGCTGATTCAAATGTTATCTTTCTACAGTCACGCCATTGGGATTTATAATGGCATTTTGCCTAGAGATGGTATGGTAACTTAAACCTTGTATTAAAAAGTTTAACTGAGATAGATAATGCTGCATATGTCTTTTAGTTCTTTCAAATTCTCTCTCCTTTCTTGAGACGATATGAAATAAATATCTACTACATATGTATGCCAGTGCACTACATATATGGATGTAGGTAGTAAAATGACAGTCCCGCAACAACGAAGGAAATGGTACCATCTTCAATGGTTCGCAGACGGCGATACCAAAGAAGAGAAGAAATTGATCTTAAAGCTGGATCTATTAATTGTTCCGTATGCCTTCCTAGCATACTGGACAAAATATATTGACCAAGCAAATATCAGTGAGTGTTGAGTGTCATTATGAACATTGAATATACAAGTTACAAAAAAGAATTGACAATACCAGATAATGCCTATGTCTCCGGGCTTAAAGAAGACTTGAATCTTCAGGGCAATGATCTAGTCCAATTGCAGACGATGTATACTATTGGTGCCGTTGTGGGACAGCTTCCATTTGCTTATTTGTTCACCAAACTTCCTATGTCGTGGATTATTCCATTTATGGATGTGGCCTGGGGTATATTTACATTGGTGCAGTATCGAGCTACATCTTATGCTGAGCTAGCTGCATATCGGTTCTTAGTCGGCTGGTTCGAGGTAGATCATCCCGATTATTCAAATGTTCACGAAACGAATCCGCAAAGTGGTTCAAGTTGGATCTAACTTCAAATGTTCATATAGGCAGCTTATTATCCCGGAATGCACTATATATTCGGTATGAACCCTGGATCCAAGATAACATCACAATAAAACATGAAATATACTGAACAGACACCTTAAACAGGCTCATGGTATCGAAGTGATGAAATCGCGCGTCGTGGAGGCTGCTTCTACGTCGGCCTGACACTAGGAACCTTGACCGCGAGTCTAATCCAAGCCGGTACCTCGAGCCGACTAGACGGTGTCAACGGACTCGCAGGCTGGCGCTGGATGTACATCATCTGCGCGATTATCACTATCCCCATAGCTATTCTAGGCTACTTCATCCTCCCCGGTACACCCGACAAGCCGAACAAGTTCATCTTAAAAGACGAAGATATTCAGCTCGCAAAAGCCCGTCTCGAGCAAGCAGACCACAGCGTAAAGGAACATGCACCAACCTGGCGCACGCTAATCAACGTTGCTCGAAATTGGAAATTTTGGGCCCTCCTCTGGCTGAACATATTCTTTTGGAATGGAAGTGTCAATACAACAACAGGCGGGTACCAACTCTGGCTAAAGAGTTTGGACCGATACTCAACTAGTCGCCTCAATGAACTTGCGGCTATCTCGCCTGGTCTGGGTATCTTCTATACGCTATTCGTGTGCTTCGCCTCTGATCTTCTTCTCGGACCAGCGTGGGCTATTACAATGGCACACACGTGGAATATCATCGGTCTTATCATATTAGTCATTTGGGATGTACCAGAGTCAGCGCTTTGGTTTGCTTTTCTAACGACTTATTCTGCTGTTGCGATGTCCAGCGTACTTTATGGATGGATTAATAGTCAGCTGAGGGCTTCACCTGTGGAACGGGCTGTGACGCTTGTTATTGTTAATCTTGTTGCGCAGTCTACGACAGCTTGGACACCGTTGTTGGTTTTTAAGACTGTTGAAGGGCCGCGGTTTACGAAGGGGTATTCTTTTGTTCTTGGGAATGCGATTTGTTTGATTGTGCTTGCGCATGTGGTGCAGTTTATTCATTCCAGGAAAGAGTGAGTTTATGCCTTGAAGATTGTGTAGGTTGCACAGTTACTGACAAAATTTATTAGGAGATTGGGTGCTCGGGGTGGGAGTATGTCTGGAAACGAAAGTAGTGATGATTCAAGTCGTCTTGAATCAGGGATTAGTACAGAGAGCAAGGTTGCAACGAAAGAATAGTCTTTCTTTCTTTCTTTCTTTCTTTCTTTCTTTCTTTTTTTTTCTTTTTTGTTTTTTTTGAAAATTTGATGTACATTTGTTATCCGTATTTTACTCTAGGCTCTAGGTGTATGCTCAAGGTTCTCTCATATTGATCATGGGTACAGCTCTTCCTGTGTGAATTAGTAGCTCCCATGTCCTTTGACCTGAATATCATTATTCAATATATCCTGAGTAAAATAAGACTTTTTTCCGAAACAAAAAAGCCATCTCCATGGCTACTTCCCTTAGTTCTGTCACTTTATTACTAGTTCACAGCCGTTAAATTCCATCGCGCTGTTGAATAGGCCAAGCGTCACGCCATCGTCTCCAATGATGACAATTGCCCCTCACTTTCCAGTTCAACCTTATATCCATCCCCAGCTTCACGTCATCTGGTGGCGCTGGGATTTGTTTGTCGGGTGATTTACGGAGTATTGACTATGAAAACGAGTTATATAATTGTTATTGTATTCCCTGAAGATGGGGGCAAGCACTTGCAGCTTGCGCCTTCTGTGGGGAAGATTGCGTACCCATGTATGGCTCCAGTTTAACGCTTTTACATGTATAGACGAAATTGCAGAGGAGAGCCCAGTCTAAATTGGATCGGCATTGATCCGATAGCTTTGTCAAACGGGTATTATTATGGCGTAAGAAATACATCCGATAGGCAAATACTTACAATGGCGTGCGACGGCAGAGAGATTCTCTCAGAGCTCTTGAAGGCAGCATCTAAATAATAAAGAAAAAAATATTGCGACAAATTTAGGCCTCAAGAGATTCGAGAATCATTCGAAGAACTCAAGTGCTCATACTTTCATACCCAGTTCCAGTTCTTCGGTAGTAACAATCTTCAAACCATGGGAGATGCGGCTGCCACAAACGGCCTTTACAGCAGCCCCGCCGGCAATAACAAGAAACAGATTCTCATCAATGCATTTGACATGTCGACAGTGGGGCATCTGTCTCCGGGACAGTGGAAGGTAAGTTCTTGAGATAGCCTGGAGTAAACAGCACTGACCAGCCCAGAACCCCAAAGACAAGTCTGCAACAAAGCGCAGGCTCGACTACTGGATAGAGCTAGCAAAGTTACTCGAGAGAGGAGGTATCAATGCCTTGTTCTTAGCAGACACAACCGGTGGATATGATACCTATGAAGGAAAGTTGGACGAGTGTATTCGACGAGCTGCACAATGGCCAGTTACGGACCCGACAATCGTAAGTCATTTGAAAGAAGATTAACTCGATTCAATGACTTACGTGGTGTTTAAAGCCAATCTCAGCTATGGCTGCCGTGACCAAGAACTTGGCTTTTGGCATAACAGCTTCGACCTCCTTCGAACAACCATTCCTCCTAGCAAAGCGATTCTCCACACTGGATCATTTAACCAATGGACGTATTGGATGGAACATCGTCACCTCGTATAAGAAGGCAGCTTTCAAAGCTATCGGGATTGACAGTCCCATTGAGCATGACCAGCGATATGCCCAGGCAGATGAATATCTCCGAGTGCTTTACAAGTGGGCTACTCCAAATTCCAAAAGAAATTGTATTTGATGATGGAAACTCAACTCACCTGCCTGTTTTTAGACTATGGAATGGCTCCTGGGCATCAGACGCCCTCTCACCAGACCCAGAGAACGACACCTACGTGAACCCCGATAAAGTTAGAGAAATCAACCATAAAGGCAAATTCTTCTCTCTCAGCACCCGCCACATAGTCGACCCATCACCGCAAAGAACACCCTTCCTCTTCCAAGCAGGAACCTCAGCTGCTGGCTCAGCCTTCGCTTCAACCCACGCCGAAGCCATCTTCGTCTCTTCACACTCCCCAGAGGTTATTCGTCCTAAAGTCCAGAACATCCGCAAGCTAGCAGCGGAAAATGGTCGGGATCCGCAATCGATCAAGTTCTTCGGTACATTTACGCCTATAGTTGGACATACAGACGAAGAAGCATGGGAGAAATACGAGGAATTGAAGAAACATGCTTCTATCATCGGAGGTCTGGTTTTGTTTAGTGGGTGGACGGGTATTGATATTTCCAAGATTCCTTTGGATCAGGAGATTACGGCTGCGGATTCCTTGGAAGCCGGGAAAGTAACAAGTCTGCTTGATTCATTGTTGAAGACTAGTAAGGATGTACCGCGGTGGACGCCGAGAATTGTTGCTGAAAAGGCTGCTATTGGTGGTCTTGGGCCTGTGGCGATTGGTAGTCCCTCGACTGTTGCTGATGAGATGGAGCGATGGGTGAAAGAGGCGGATATTGATGGTTTTAATATTGGGTATGTGACTACGCCGGGTAGCTTTGAGGATCTGATTGATTTGGTTATTCCTGAGTTGAGGAGGAGGGGTCTTTACCCTGACCTTCCTTCTGAAGAGGATGAGCCTCTTACAGCTCGAGAGAAGATTTTGGGGAAGGGACAAAAGGAGTTGAGAAGTGATCATACTGGAAGTCAGTATAATTACGATGTATATAAGGAGGAGGAGCCATATGTTACTGTGGTATAACCCGGTTGTACAGCCTGAAAAGCCTTGGAATTGAAACCCTATGCATTCAAGTTCTACTATAGGTAGCAGACTGCGAATGCATATTATTAGCTATGCTTGCTAAGTACTCATATCTATATTTCAATGGTGTTATGTCATGATCTCATTTATCAAATTATGCAGTGGCTATAATGCGAATGTAAATCTCATCTTGCAATCAATCCTTTTGAGCAAGTAT
Organism: Talaromyces sp. PF30-5; assembly: GCA_023626375.1. Classification (NCBI taxonomy): domain Eukaryota; kingdom Fungi; phylum Ascomycota; class Eurotiomycetes; order Eurotiales; family Trichocomaceae; genus Talaromyces; species Talaromyces sp. PF30-5. The sequence goes on from JAMAGU010000001.1 coordinate 2,973,972, forward strand.
TTAGTGCCTGAAAGTCAATATGGGCTCTCTGGCACGTGCGTGGGTCCACTGTATCAAAAGAGTAGACAGCAGGCAAACTATGTATAAAAGAGGGAGAGTCTGAAACGTCTAATGCAGGGAGACGTCCTGTACCGCCTTCTCCACACTCATAGTAGCGGAAGAATCATTATTCTCCTTTTCGTCTCCAACACGATCATCGACTTCATCTGGGGGAGAGGCTGGCGAAACGAGAAAGGTGGGGGATGTGGGAGAGGTAGGTGAGAAGGGATCACGGTGAGAATGGTTACCATTACTGTTCCCATCGGCCAAAACAGGATGATCGCTCTGTGACTCTGTTGCTGTATTCAATGCTGGAGGCGGAGGCGGGGCAATCGCCGTTTCAGTAACAATGGCCATTTCGGAATCGTCGCTCTTCTGAGTGCTCCCGTTGCTGGTTCCACTCCCAACAGAGTCGGTAGCTGTATGCGCCCTGCTGCGACCCGAGCGGCGCGTCTTTGGTGGGAGAGGCTTCGCGCCATGCTTTCCAATTGGTGATCCAGATGGGACCGGCACTGTTGCTGTTGAATGTGGAGGGGCAAGGCGATGGTGGCTGGAGGATATATTGGCTGAAGCGGAGCGACGGGGTGGAGGCACGGCTGGTGGGGGATTTGATGCGGAACGGCGGGCATGAGTGGGGACTGGAGGGATGAGGTGGGATGTTGTTGTGGAGTTACGACGTTCAACTGATTCATCGGCCTGGGAGCCATCGGCAGCTTCCAATGTAACTGGGGTGGTGGACTCAGGAGATGGAGCAGTATGTGTTGACGTGGGACTTATTCCCACTGCCACGCCTTCTGGAATAGTTGCGCTGTTACGATCACTGCTTGTACCAGCTGAGTGCTGCTGCTCATCTTCATCCACAGCAAGACGGCGACCACGCCACCGGCGGGCTTTAGGCGGCTCAGGCTTGATTTTTGGTGGTCGAACCGCTGAGCCGTCTTTGCGACTTGGTGTTATGATACCTGGTTTCTCGTGCTGGGCTGCAACGGCCTGAACGCTTAGTGAGGACGAAGTGGCAGACTCAAGATTCATGCCAAGACGCGATATTGTGCTGAGTTTGCGACGGGGTTCTGGAGCTTCTGATGAGCCACGTGAATCTATTCTTGTTGGTGATGCCGCGCCTGGTGAGTCCGGGATGGTGCTTGCACGGGAGAGTGTTCGAGTCAAGTCCATTGGCTCTCCGATATCAATAGGTGACTCCTGCTGAGCAGTCTCCTCAAGTACCGTGTCAATACTACCCGTGACTGGTTGAGTGGATATCTCTTGTGCATGGGCTGCATCAATTTCTATATCACGCAGCCAATCCACTGTCGCGCACCGAGCGACAAGTCGCCGAGTGGTCTCATCAACATCCTCAAAATGGAGAATCCTTTCTCGTTCGGTCTCATTTCCATAGGAGACTTGGCCGCGCACAAGGATGTTAAGTAACTTCCGCAGCTCGTTTCTCTTGTAATGAGGTGGTTGTTTTAGTTGGGTATGTGCAAGAAGTGGATACAGGACTCGCAGATAGGTATGTCTAAGTGCAGTCGCTTCCTCAGGTAGATCAAACAGGTTACGGATCAAAATGTCTACCAAAACATGGAGGTCATTTGTGAAGAAGTACTCGTAAGTACTAGGGGTAGTGAAGATCAGATAGAGCAGCTTCAATGTAAGTAACTGTAGTGATGTTTCCGCTGTCTCGTTATTAGCATGATTGAATGCATCGAGGAATTTCTTTTCAGTTGAAACGCACCTTCACGGTTAATAAGCAGGATTATATTTTCTCCAAAAGTCTTGTATAAACTGCCATGTACAGACAAAACCTTGATGACTTTGTTGGTCAACTTGCTCGTGGTGACAGGTCCATCTACAGGATCGTGAGCCGAGATCATGAATTGCTCATTTAATACAAGCTATTATAGTGCGTCAGCATTTAATCCAAGTGTGTACACAATATCAAACAGAGAACTCACTAGGACACGGATAACAGGATAGTGATATGGATCCGTAACATCATATGACAGATCCTCGATAATGTCAAAGAGACATCGAATGAAGTCGTCATCAACAAGCACTAGAGACCCGATCATTAGTCTGGCCCGATCAACAGTCTCTTCAACATTTGAAGGGCCATACCTAGATCTTCAATTTTGATTCGTTGAACTCTGGACATTTCGTACAACAGATCCATCAAGATCCGATGGAAATCCGCACTACCATCCATGTCACCCTTTCTCAAGGCCTGAATTAGCTCGAGAAGCCTGGCAAAAACCCCCTCCCCATTCATCATCTGTAGTGCTACTTCATTCTGACGACCATCGAAGAGCAAAAACGATGCCATAAGGTGTAAGGTATTCGACTCGTCGTCCTGTAATATCATGGCTTCCTAATTAGCACTACCCAGAGACATATCTCAGAGATTTGGCTCCGGAAAGCAGTGCCCTGTCATACCTGTAAAAGGCCGTAGATGATCTGTCGGCGAACATAATTACCATGCGCGCCGAAGATGCTCGACGCAAAGAGCTTGTACGAGCATTGCGAAACATCCAACTCCGACCGAAGGAACTCATCTGTACAATATCCCGCAGAAGATCAGTCTATGGTTCTTCAAGATGCCGCAACGCAAATGTAACATAACCCGGTGAAGGCGGGGAAGTGGGCGGTGGCTGGAAGATAGGAATCACCTTTGTACTGTGTTGTGAAGCTCAGATAGGCTCTCAACACATCATCGATCAGGTCTTCGGAGTCGGCAGGGCTGGAGACGATCGTTTCGAGTTCTGCGATGTGTTAATTGGGGGGTCTCTTTGCCGGTGACGATCATCAACAAATCCGAGGTTGAAGGGATCACGGCACCAGTCACATCGCGCACATGGCGATTATCCGGATTGGTTGGAACTTACCATTCCAGAACTGCTCGGGCTCCAAGACCTCGTGCTCCATTTCCCGAGCGAGATCTGCTTCTTCGCGCGTTGTCGAGAGCACTCATCCCGGTTTCCCTGGGAGTGTTGAAGATGCGGAATGGTGGTGTGTTGGAGGCGGGGCGGACGGGGCTAACCCACATACTGCACTTCCAAGGCCAGATACGTAATGAACCCACTCTATAGTTGGAAAATCCTTCTGAATCCACATTTATTTATGATAGCTACGCGGTTTGTTGATTATGTTACGGGAAGGATTGTTACAGAAAAGAAAAACCAATATATGCATTTTGGGGCTGGTATCATGATGCAAATAAAAAAAAACATTAATTAAACAATCAGGTCGGGCGTTGGAATGGGTGTGCTTCGGTGTTCCTGTTGGGTAAATTGTTAGTTAACATGAAACGAAAATACAATGCTAAGGGTGAAAAATCACTTACAAGACATATCTATCGAGATCCACCACAGTTGAGTCACTGAAGAGCAGGTAGAAATACTTCAGTGTCTCTGCCAACCAGAATGATTCCATGGTATCCTTCTGGCTTGGCTTTGGGGACATCACGTCCGTGATAGCGGCATTGGCCAGTTCCGTCCGACTATGCTTTGAAATAGCTTCGAACATCTTCCAGCCCTTGCGACGCCAGATATCGTCACCTGTCAATCGATACATGACGAAGACAGACTCAATGGCTTCAGGTCGAAGGAGGTACTCCGAAGAAGGAATGCTGACCATCCCAGTGGGGAGATGGTAGTCGCGATCGGTTTGCGATAGAGAACCTGGCGAGGAGACACGAGGCGCATCTCGGTTTTCCAAATCTCCAACTCCACCTGTAGGGGTTGCTGGTTTGGGAACAGCGGATGTTCCTGCAGCCCGGCCAACAGCGAATGAATCACGCTTAACAAACTCGGGGTCCTTGTCATGGGGGTTCAAAGAGCCAGGCATGGGGAAAGGAATAGCCATGCCGTCATCGTTGGTTTCTTGGGGCTTGAATTCACTATTCATCTTAACACGCTGCCCATATGAGCTCTCGCCACTGCGGAATTGGGCCGCAGCCGCGGAGTCACGAACATGGCCAAATAACTTCACCTCGGCGTCGTAACGCGCTTGGTCCCATTCGCAGGTCTTGTCCTTGGCACAAGGCAATACCCGGAATCGCTCTGGCATAATGCCTGTAGTTGTGGACTCGTAAGCCCAAACACAGCCATCCGTAAGCTTGGCTGCAAGTTCCATGTCTCCGGGGATACTGAAAGCCTTGGCACCAACAGCAACCATACCACCAACAAAGCAGGTCAGATGGTGACTCTCATACATCAAACTGGCCGGGATATCTATCTTCTTTCCCATTTCCAGGTTTGATGTTGATGCCATGAAACGGATATCGCGTTCGCCCTTAATCATAGGTCTGAAAAGGAGGTTCTTGCGAGCAGCATCAATGGCTTTCTTGTACATGGACTTGTACTGATCGTTCACACCACCTAGCAGGAGATATTCCTTTGGCAAGTACTCGTATGTCGAATCAGCCATTCCTCCAAGTGTATATTTGTTTTCACGGTACGAATTAGGCATTAGCAATCCGCTGTTACACTGGTATTCATGTTCCAGAGAAGCCTCAGCATCCAACGCGGCGGAGCCTTGGTGGTAATTGGCGGGCTCGGATTCTGAAAGATCATCCGAGACACCTCGCGAGACTAAGTGCACGTAACTATCCAGATCGGTAGGCGCGCTATAGTGTTTGTGGGGTACAGTTTTGCTCGTAGTATCGTTCTTTGTCCCACTAGGTGTTTCCAAGTAAGTCTCCAACTCCGAGCGAGCCTCTTCCTTTGAAGGGTAACCGACACCTCGGTTGACTTGCTGAGAAGGTTTATATTTCTCGCAGCCTTGTGCATTGACACGCATAGGCCACAAGCCAGGTATGGTGGTCTTATCTTGGAGTTGTTCTAGCTCGTTTGTGATGCGCGCGACGGCATCATAGTACTTGTCTTGCTGAGTCAATTGGGCCAATCTGGTGAATTCCAAAGACAACGACCCAATTTCTGCAAGGGCAGCCTTGCTAGAGGCTCTGTGAGGACGAATGACATGCTCACTGAGGAAATTGTTAGCTCACAGCCGGGAATCATGATCGGGTTAAAGATTTAGTGTAACTTACGGAGTCCACCGGTAGAAAAGTTGTGGCATACGGTTCGGTGTATCAAAAGCACCAATCAAGATCTCCGCAAGCTCTTCAGCCTTCTCCAATAGTTCAGGGTATCGTTGGCCCGAGATATCATAAGCACCCAACAAGCCACCCAAATAACGAATGACTGTTTCAAACACTGGAATATCTTCACGACTGGAAGTCGTGAAATCAATCTTTTTCACAGCGTCCACTGCCTCGGTAAATTCATCCTTGAGATCCATAATCCACAATGTGTCGAGCGCATCTACCAATGTCGCACCCCACCCATTGAACGGGTCCTCAAAACCCTCAGTCAAGGGCTTGACCTCATCGTGTCCCATTGCAGCCTTTTTATACCCAAGCCAGGCACGCTTGAACTCTGCACGAATAGTACTGAGCTGCTGGATTCGCTCTTGCTTGTCAACTGACGTCTCGTCCTTGAATTTAGCCTGCAGCTTGGACACAGACGCCCCACGCTCCTTAGGCAGCTTGATCAGCTGGGCAGCCGGAACAGGGAATCGCTCTGGGAATTTCTTCCACTGTGCAGGTGTTGTCCCTGGCGCTGTGAGCTTAGCCGACATTCTGCCGGCACCACCAGAATCGATCTCCTCGGCGAGATAGGCCGAGTTCACATCATCGACAACCGAAGACCCTTTATCCGAGCTCACAGGCAGCTCCTGTTTACCACCAGAACCAGGGCTGGTATACTTGGAGCTCTTGTCCCCCGCACTGATGTCCTTAGGCGGGGAATAACCCTCCTTATTGTTCTTGCCATTATCATTGTTATAGTTGTATGAGCCCGTCCCCGATCCAGGAGAGCCCTTACCCTCTTCCTTCACCGGCGTTATTGAAATGCCAGGTGCCTTGACTTCCTCCTTGATCTGCTCCGCCGGCCTTGAGCCGTATGTCTCATAATCGGGCTTCGCAGGTGTGAATCTACTGTTACCATCCTCCAAGACGGGCTTCACGGGCGGCTGTTTCGAATCCGATTGAGCGTCTGGGTTTGTGTACCCCGGTGATCCGGAATTAGGAGCTTGTGCGGGCGGTTTGGTAACTGTTGTGTCGGACCAATCGCGCGACCGCGCGAAATGCAGGAAAGCAAGGACGAAAGCCGCGGCAAAAACGAGGAGGACTCTGTAGCGGCGCGCGCGAAACATGGTGGGCGGTCACCCCGTGTCACCGGGGTGTGTTGTGAGGAAAAGAAGGGACTGGAGAATAAGCAAGAATTGAAACCGAAGGATTGGAAGAAGAGGAGAAATTCCGAATTGAAGGTTGGCAGAATCGAGACTCTTGTCTCGTGACTCCACTAAACAATGCGCAGGAAGATCCACATGTGATGGGTCAAGAGCCCATCGGCTGGATGAGTCGTGGACGCTATTGGGGAGATCAGGAACCCCATGCCCGAACTAGTAGCTAGGGCCGACTGGGAGATTAATTTGTTCTATTAATACGCTTCATGAACTTGAGTCTACATATGCGGATCTAAGGGGGTTGAGGGGAGGAAGTAGATTTGAAATGGTCCAATATTCACTGTGAGGAATGAAATCAGTTCTGGCTATGGCTCGAATCATGGCATCTTCTACTTGGCTGCCCATGTAATTCATGTGTCTAGATCATGTACCTCCCGAGATGGGCTTAACTTAACCGGCAGAAAACCTTGGGATTCGCCTATTTAAGCCCCCAAGCCAGCTTTGCCAAGTACACCAAAGTCGCCCAACCTCCTCGCCTTCAAATGTTCGGGGGCCACAAGAAGGGGGGGTTGAATATGCAGCCAAGGATTTATCCCAGAAAACCCAATCATTGTGCGCGCTGTATGGAGTAAGCTGCAGTGGCATTTGGAGGTTGCTTCTTCCTCCGTTTGCTCTCTCTTTTTATTCCCCTGGACTCGCGCATTGGAGATCAGCAAGGGTCCGGAGGATCGGCCTATCATCGTGTGGGGTTTTTGCCCAGACCAACGCATGGCGCTTTAGTGGTTCCGGGCGAGCCGAATCAGTGGGCTCTGTCATATTGACTGAGGCTGGATGGCTGCATAACCCTGGATTTGGTACGGACCTCGGATGAATCATGGTCCAGTGGCATTCCTACGACATGCCAACCTTGAAACGCTAGTTTTACTACTTCTTTTTTGTGTATGCAGTAGTCACGATATGCACGGAAGTACTGTATGGCAAGCAGAGGACATATCTGGGTGGACCTCGGAAGTGTTCCACGCCCGACGATTTAATCCAGTCCGGCGGGGGTGAGTGCGGGTCACGACCTCGGGATCCATTTAGGTAATATCTCAGGGCTAATTAAGGATACATGCGAAGAACTTACGAAGAACTTAAGAAGATGTTCACGGGAAACAGTTAGTAACTAGCTGTAAATTTCATTGCTAACAATTCGCTAGAACACATCCATCCATATAAAAACGCCAAAAAAAAAGTTGAGCTTGAAGGCAGCAAAAGAAAGGGAGGTATATGATTCATGATTTCAGTAATTCAGTAATGCAAGGAATGCAAGTCTATAGCCCAACAGTAGTGCGTCGGCCGTCTGTATTGGCCTTCTGAAATTGCTGGATAAGACCCAGCACGCCTGCGCCGCCAGCGATATCATCCAAATCCGCGCGCTCGTCGCCATCATCAACTTCGGCATCATCTTTTCCCAATGAGTTTATCCGCCATGACTCGCCCAGATCCCCACCGCTTGTACCGACGCCACCGCTTGATGCCCCGGCGGGATCCAGTGGCCTTGAAGAAGTGTCACGCGTGGTTTGAGAGGGCAACACCTCGTCTTCGGCGGGTTCTACCATAGGATGCTGCGAACGAGCCAGGCGGGAGCGCTGGTATGGACCAGGCCGGGTTGCAGGACGAAAACCCGATGCGGATGGTTGATTATGTGGATCTAAGAGCATAGAAGGAGCGGGAGAGCGGTTCTCACCGGTCGCCATTGGTCTAAACCTAGATGCAACGAGGGACTGACCGAATGGTGGACCGACAGGACTCGCTCGAGACTGGTGGGGTTCGATTCGATCGTGAAGGCCGCCCAGCTCGGGAGACCCGACTGTAGGTAGATTCGGTGGAGGGTGAAATGGCCGTCGACCTGCCGGCTGATTGTGGGCGCCATAATGATCCAAGAACCCGTAGTATGAAGCAAGCATTTTGCCATCTTTAGTTGAGAAATAATCCGCGCGCAGATCTTGCTTGCCCGTGTCTCGACGGCCTTGAGACATAACGTTTGTTCCCTTTTTAAAATCAAAGACAGCAAAGGAGCAAAGGTAGCCCATGCCATCCACATGAACGGTGAACTCGCGGAAGAAGTCGATCAATCGGTCACTGCATTTCGGTAGGCTGAACCAGAGAACAAACGGCGTGAAGATCATACTTAGAATCTCTTCTAAAAAGATGACAATCTTCAGCTGGTAGAGAATGGCAAATTCTTTGCGCACATCGTCGCTGTGTAACCGCCCTTTCCAGGTTGACGGGAAATAGTGGGTGAAATCGATCAGCTCGAGGAGTGCGTATTCAGGATCAAAGACATCGGTTTCTTCGGGAGCCAATCCTCGGGCAAAGGCCCAGATCGTACCAAAGATGCCCAAATAGAAAAGAACAGTGCGGTCGGGGGTAATCTCAAACCCTAGGAATAGTTCTGGGTCCACTACAGAGGCTAAAGCCAGCACAGAGGCCAATGCCCCGGAAATGAAGGCAACGAACCGAGCCACCTGAACCGTTTTATCTTTGGGGAATTGATCAATATAACGACCGGCAAAGGGGTAAGACATGTTGGTCCGCCGTTCATACATATGCCAAAGTTCGTTGAATTCTCGAAACTTCCACTCCGCCAGCGGCGTGTATTGACGAGACCCAATCTGGGAGGGGTTCTTCTTGAACTCATTGAAATAGCGGAAAAAGTAATGCATAAGGAAGTAGATAACAATGAATGGAGCAACGAAAATGTTCATAATACCGGCAAATATAAAGCGACGTCGTAGGCCATCACTCAGCGCCCTCCGGTGCGTATCCTTGAGGAATAATGTGCGTAGCTGACCCTGTTCATTGAAAACGTAGTCCATGATGCACAAATTGAGGTTCCACTCGAGTGTCCGAGAAAACAACTGTCGATTCCTGAGGAACGGAATTGGCAGCGTGAGGTCTAAGATATCTTTGTTGACAAGGGCGATCATAAAGTTCTCCTTACGCATCAGGCGGTTCGCAATATCGTGAGCATCCATGCGCTGTTTTGACTGACTGCCTAGAAATCTTCTGTGTCTAGCAGATACAGCTGCTGCCGTGGCTGGATTGGAATCTCGTAATGACATCAGTCGGCTTACCACTTCTTGCCAGGAGATTGTCTGTACCTCGGCGTCAGAAACACCAAGTAAGTAGTAATAGAAGTCATGCATGTGTTGAAGCCTACGAATATCCAGTAGGTACTGGAAAAGCTTCCCGATCCAGAAAAAGCTAAACAGCCATAGCAAAAACAGCGTAGACCCAGACATTCGAGATGTGCATTTGGGCACAAGAATTTCATCTAGTGATTTGCTTCCCCGAACTTTATGGTAATTGACGCAGTTGGTGAGGAAGGTGGAGAATCCAACCACAAAGGCGAATGTCAAGAGATTCAAAGTACGACTTAGAAGAATCGACCAGAATCCGTTGCCCAGGAAATAAGTGTAGACATCTTTTAGGAAGTTATCCAAATCTTCGACATTTGCCCAGCGCCACATGGCTTTCTTCTTAGGGTCAATATTAGCAAGGTTGAGATGCTGCCCAGCTAGCCACCTAGCCCACGGATAACGATTATCAGTATCAGATGTTTGCCGGTTTCGTGGTGTGGTCCAGCGTGGCTGTGGAGGTTGTGGCGATGGTCGAGGGCTTGGAGTCCTAGATCGACTACGCATCATCTGAGGTGGGGGAGGTAATCGTGACTTCAGGTCCTCATCATCATGCCCTTCTACTAGGAGGGACTGTGGCACATCTCCATCTCTATCATCTAACTCATAGCCTTGGGCCGAAGACTGTCTCATCCATCGGGGCCTAGAAGATTTTCGGCGACGGGAGACCGACGGGGAACCTCGTGAGTCGACCCTTTGTGAAGGTTGAGTCAATAAAGCTGCCGTTGGACTGGACATCTCGCTGTCTCGGGCGTCTGCCAACGCATCTTCCAACTCCCCATCACTGAAATTGTCTTGATGCCCCGTTGGGGCGAGCCCAGCACGCTCTTCGACATCGGAGGAATCGGAGCCGGCATCGTGTTCTCGGATGGCTTCATAAACGGAGGGGGAATCTGTAGGCGGCAGGAAACGCGAGAGTATATTTGAGGACATCATATTTTCCTGCTCTTTTCAATCAAGCTGACGCTCTCGACTCTGGGACTTTTCTCGCCATGGGTTTGCGCAGCTTCGGGGCGGCTCCGATAAGGTCACGGAGCTGTGGAGATGCGTCTTTCTCCGCAACGGCTCTCAGTTGAAAATGAAGAGTAACATGGGCTGGCAAGGATATGATCCAAGTAGGTTCCTTTCCTGTTTCGAGGGGGTGACAAAAAAATGGGTTATATGGTACGGAGGGAGATGACCCAATGCATCTGATCATGTCCCCGGGAGTCTGCTAGCTTCGATTTAGCTTGCGATGTTATCAGCTTGCCCAGCCCACATGAGCAGCCCGGGGCTCGGCAGGTGATGAGCATGACATAATACTGGCAGCCTTACCGCCTGAGACTGTCTGCCTCAGGCGCCCTACATTTCCTCATCCGACCTGAGTCATGTGGCTCTGGAATCAGTGCGGGGATCGGGAAGGAAGAACGTCTGCTTCCCCCGTTGTGAATGGTCCGTCTCGTCCACTTACGGAGTCACTAGACATGCATGCACCTGGTGGCTTTTTCTAGAACAATTGGCGGTGACTTTTTTCTACTCCATCCTCTAGACCACCGTGAAATGAGAACATTTTGGAGATCGAGGAGTGAGACCCAGTTTAACTCACAAATTCTATCTGATGGTATATTGTCCGGGATCCGCCTCGGAGATTTTCCATCACTAGGCCGAATACAAAGGGGGGCAACTGGGGATTTTACTTGATGACACGGCCCCCTCGTCCGGCGCACCCACTCTGAAGTTAGTACCCGCAATCTTCCCAGATTTTCCCGTTTCTCGTTGAAATGTTGGCGGTCACAAACCCATGCGACGGCATCTACCATTGGTATTACGTGGATGAGATGTGCAGATATGAACTGGGAACCACAAAATCATATAATTTCTTCTTTTCTACTGCCGAGGACCGCATGTCGCGGCTACAGAAGCCTATGGAGAAAGATCTCTGTTTTCAGGGCCCATCGGGATTCCAAAGTTCCCGGTGTGGCTCTCTAGCTGCACCTAATTCTGTAGCTAGTGCTTTTGTGCATAGAACAGGGGGGCTCATCGTACAGGTGTGCCAGGAACTCTCATCAGTTTTGGTACTCACTGACCTTGTCCATATTTCCAAGGCTGTCTTTGCATAACTACTAGTACCAGGACCGCCAAATGTACCAATGGCCATAGATACGTACATCGCCGCATGGAGGAATCCCGAGCTTTCTCCCAGCGCCATTGGGGCTAAATGGCTTTTGAGCTCCAGAAAGAGGGTCCGATCGACAACTCTGGATCCTCATATCCAATGCTTGCGCATGATTCAGGTATGATTCGCCCCAGGTCCATTGCACTAAAGTGCCTCCCCTAAAACGGGAGACACGCAATTCCTGGCACGGCTCCGAAATTCATGATATTGACACGGGAGAATATTTCCTGGTCTCAAATCTCTCTCGTTGGTTTGTTCATTAGTGAAATATGTCGGATAAGAGGAGTTTGCCATCCGATGTCCACCAATGCCAACTAGCGCTGGTGGGAACTAAGCATCTCAGGACTAGGGAAAGGGGAAATCGGCCTGCCTAGGACCATGTAAGCCTAGCTTTGATGCTCTGCAATCCCGATTGGCGTCAGTGAGTCCTGGGATTTTCGGTTAAAGGCCTTTTTTGAAAGGTTTCAACAAGTTTGAAGGTTGGCATTTGCACGAGCGCGGACTCCGATTGGCATGGTGGTGTATCCTTTTTTTTCTATACAGATAAATGTAAAAAAAAATAAGGGGGAGGGAGAACAACTCATCTAGATGCATCGAAGACCTTGAATCCATTGAACTCTAGAAATGATCACCAGCGCCGTTAGAACTTGCGGTCAATGCGAAGATTTCCCCATAAGATCCCAGCAGTTAGAGTTGTTGTTCGCGGTAGATTTTCTCCCCTATAGAGCGTGAGAAGAGAGACCTTCAGCTTCCGTTATCCACCTTCCCCCTCTCTCTTTCCTCCTCTCCGCCCCTCTCTCCCTTCTTCTCTTCCGATCCCCCGTTCAATTCCAATATACGATACGGTCGGGAGGTATTGATATTTGGCCTGTCGCCTGAAGGCTTTTGAAAACTACGGCTTTCCTTTTTCCCCGTGCTGGGGGATCTGCAACCTTGCAAAACACGGACGCACACACACAAACCCACTCCAAACGAAAGGCCCCCCTCCTCCACCCCCCTCTGAAGCAGCCCTCCGGCGTATTCCAAGACCTCCCAATTTCAAAGAGGACTGATGAAAGTATGTGTTTGTCTTTGCTCTCAATCCTCCCTGGTTCCCAGCCCTTTTCGTTTCCCCCCCTCCTTTCCCCTCAATAATAATGATATCACGCCCGCCCCCGGACTACCGCTGCTTCGGCCTTCGTCGGTCCTTGAAACGGACACGCATAGCGTCCGCCTTTCCCACCCCACTGCACAATAGCGCCGCTACCGCAATAAAACCACCAGCGAGATTTGAATGCTTACCCGATTGGTAGGTCCTGCATCTCTCAGACAAACGACGGTGACCGGCGCCTTTCCCCTTTGTCCCTGTCTCGACCCGTTGTCTCGACCGAATGTCCGTCTCCGGCCTCCTTCCTCCACTTGGACTCCATGTGTTCTCATAACAACATTCTGCTCAAATCACCGACTTTCATTTATTCTCGTGCTCCTAATCATATATACGACGACTACGATATAATTGGGGTTGAGCTCATACTCGAGCGCTCCTTCCCGGTGCGGAACTTCTGACCATCGCCCTTCACGCCCACTCGCGAGAGTGTGTGATAATCGGGCAGAATGGACTCAGACAATCCTAATGGGTACAGTAAACGAGGTTCCATGCACCAGGCGTTATATAGCCGTCCCGTTGAGCGACGAGCTAGCAAGAAATCTTCATCCCGGGACAGACACGGCATGGTATATCCAGACAGCTTTCGAGACACCGGTATTCGTACGGTGACACCGGAATCTCACTCCCCCTTATCCGAATCCGAATACTTGACCCAGAGTGCGCCTTCACCACGGACCACTATGCGATCGCGAACCGTCGAGCGAAACGAGGAAGGAACACCAGCTGAAGGAAGGGCCGTGCGTACGCGATCACGAACCGCGACGTTGGACGAGCAACGGAGCGACATGGCATCCAATACCTTTAAGGCGCGGACTCGAATTGGATCCGTCAATGCTACTAGTTCGTCACAATCCAAGGTCGCAGAGACCAAGACATCGGAAGACTCTTCATCCTCCATCGGCTTTCCTTCTATACAAACGCCCAATTACATCGGACAAGCGGTGACGCGCCAGCGACTTAATAAGTCCCCTGGAAGTGGCAAGTCTATCGCAATCGCTCAAAATCAATTCGCGTCTCCTCTTTCAAACTCAGATTCAGCCAAGATTCTTCAATTGATGAAAACCACGTGTGGAAGGATGCACGGAATCCTCTCATTCAGAACGACATCCAACAATTCGCGGGCATCAAGCTCTTGGACATCTGGTTACTGTGCAATCAATGTCGCCACTGGAAGTCTTATATACCAAGCCAAGGGGGAACCAGCGTTGGCAAAGACCTTAATCCCAGATCTCCGTGGCTGTCGAGTCCGAACCTTGTTTGATTCTGAGCTTTCGATGACCTACCTAAGTGTTCAAACATTCACATCAGGTCTTGGAATTCAGCTACGTCCTCACGTCAACGAAACGTTCGATTCTTGGCTCGCGGCATTGCTCTGCTGGCAGCCTATACGCCCGAAGGGCGTTCAAAATAAAATGACAAAGCCCCAATCAGTCGTGATTGGAGACCGCCGCATTCCAGAACGACGCCGAAACTCCGAAAGTACAAGTCAAAAAGACGCCGCAATCATCAAGGTGGGTAAGATGCTTCTTTGGGACGAGCCATCTGCAGCTGGGATAAGACCGGAATCCGCGCGCCGCGTATCTACTTATAGGCAGTCTAGAGCTCTCTCTTCTTCTTGGCAACGAGTGAGCTGTACGTTACAAGAGAATGGCGCCTTCAGGCTGTTCACCGAATCGGATGTTACCCTGGTTGCTTTCATTCAACTTTCTCAATTGTCACGCTGTGCGATTCAACAACTGGACTCCTCGGTACTTGATGATGAGTTTTGCATTGCAATTTACCCGCAATATACAGCACAGCCAGTACCCGATGCAGCCATGCGACCAGTTTATCTTGCCCTTGAAACCCGCGTCCTTTTTGAAGTTTGGTTTGTACTCTTGCGGGCGTTCACTATTCCTGAACTGTATGGCCCTGAAATGTCTTTGCCTGAAGAAGAAGATCCAAATAAAACGCCCGAGGCCGACGCATCGCCCACCAAGGGTATGTTCCGAATCGAAAGAATACTTCACTTGCGAGTCACCGAAGCCAAGCTATTTCGTGCCAAGGAGGAAGAGACACCACGGAGTCGAAAGGCATCCAGGTCTCATGCTCATCCTGCTTCGCCCGTGCCTAAGATCAGTGATTTCTACACCGAAGTCCTTCTGGATGGAGAAATTCGTGCCAAGACTGCTGTAAAGTATCGTACGACAAATCCATTCTGGCGAGAAGATTTTACCTTCAATGATTTACCACCCGTCCTCTCGCAAGCTTCAATAATGGTGAAAACTCTCAACGCACAGAGAGATTGGACTCTCATCGCCCAAGGAACATATCCCTCCAGTCAAGAAGTCAACGCAGTCAACATGCTTGATGAAATCGAAATCTCCACCAAGGATGCGGTTTTTGGAAGGGTCGACTTGCGATTAGATGAATTGGAGCCAGGCGTAGACTTGGAAAAGTGGTGGCCTATTCTCGATGATCAAGATCAAGCAGTTGGCGAGATGTTCATGAGAGCTCGGATGGAGGAAACTGTGGTCTTGATGTCTGAGGAATATGCGCCAATGAAGGACCTACTTCACAAATTTACAAACGGTCTTACTGTCAATATGGCACAAGTGATGTCATCCGAATTGACTCAGCTTTCAGAAATGCTCCTGAATATCTATCAGGTTTCGGGGGCTACAGTAGACTGGATTTCAGCGCTAGTGGAAGATGAGATTGATGGCCTTCACAAGGAGTCTACTGCCAGTCATCTTCGGTACACGACGAGGATTCATTCGAATGATTCCCGGGATTCTGCCGGCCACGAGCGTAACGTTTTAGTAAGAGACATGGGAAGGACGGCCACTGTCGAAGCGAATCTCCTTTTCCGTGGCAATTCGCTTTTAACTAAAGCACTCGACCAGCATATGCGTCGACTTGGCAAAGAGTATTTGGAAGAGACAATCGGAGAACGACTTCGTGAGATTGACGAGAACGACCCAGAGTGTGAGGTGGATCCGTCTCGAGTCCCCCGTGCCGAAGACCTTGACCGTAACTGGCGAAACTTGATCAACCTTACAACCACTGTTTGGAAATCTATTGCAATTTCATGGTCTCGATGTCCACCTGAGCTCAGACGTATCTTTCGGCACGTCAGGGCGTGTGCTGAGGACCGATATGGCGATTTCTTGCGTACTGTGACTTACAGTAGTGTATCTGGCTTCCTGTTCCTACGGTTCTTCTGCCCAGCTATCCTGAATCCTAAGCTGTTTGGGCTTCTAAAAGGTAAGCCATGCCGCCATATTTTCCTTCCTTCCGTCAATATACTAACCTAATTGGCAGATCATCCTCGTTCTCGTGCTCAACGCACGTTGACGCTCATCGCCAAGGCTCTTCAAGGATTGGCCAATATGACAACATTTGGTAACAAAGAACCATGGATGGAGCCAATGAACAAGTTTCTCGCCAGCAATCGCACAGAATTCAAGCAATTTGTCGATCTTATTTGTGATATCCCATCTCACGGGGCGGCTCCAGTTCCCACTCCTTCCTACACTACTCCACTGCAAATTCTTGGACGCTTGCCTCTTACCTCACGTGAGGGATTTCCGAGTCTTCCATTCTTGATTGACCAGTCCCGATGTTTCGCAAATCTGATACATATTTGGCTGGAAGTTGTTCCAGAGCGACTCTCTGAATTGGAAGAGATCGATCCGTCCCTCTCGAAATTCCACGAACTTGCACTTCACCTGCAAGAACGCACCGAGGATTGTCTCGACGAGGCGGAACAAGCAGAGCGACCCAACGGCACTCTTGAGGTCAAATGGGAAGAGTTGGTTGACTCCATGGAACGGGCCGTGACATTCTATGAAGAGGGCTCAAGCAAACCAACTACGCCAGCTCCGGAATCTGCTGCGGTCACTGCTGCTACTGCTGCAATTGCTCCAGGTTCGTCCGCCTCGAATGCTCCAGGCCATCGTGGCTCGGTCGGCTTCTTTGCTCCTCGGCCTGCTATGCCCCGTCGATCAACCGATCATGCGCCAGAAGATGACGATACTCCGCCCAGCTCATCTTCAGCAACTTGGGATCAATCACGCATGCCCTTCACGATACCCCGCTGGTCCGACCCCCGTGACAGCACTGGTAGCTCCAAAAACTCCTCCACATATTCCCTCGAATACTCAGAGAATTCCAAGGCTCGCAGATCTAGCGTAACCAAGGAGAGTTCTAGCAAATATCGCTTTTTCGATTTTGTACCTGCGCCCTCTCGTCGCAAGGCGAAAGAGCGCGATCAGGCCGGCAATCACTCGCATGAAGACCTCCGGAACGAATTCTGATTAACGAACCACATTTACTCCCATTCCGCCTCTTGATCATTCTATTCCTTTGCTTTATGTGTTCATGAAGTCCACGCTCTTCCTTTTTGTGTTCTCGAATTATCCAAATTACCCCTTCCCCCCTTTCTCTTTCTCTTCATGTCACCCCAGCATGACTCATGGTGTTGATACCCTTCCCTCTCCTTTGGATGTTTGTTTATCTTCAATATTTGTTCCAGGCTAAGCCCTCCTGTATTGTGTGCAGGAGGCACCTCGACCCAGCTCTTGCGGTGGCAAAAATCAAAAAGGCCTAAGCAAAAAGAGACAAAAAATATACAGGATTGGGTGTTTGGACCCTTGGTTTATATAAAAGCATACTATATTGTCTTAAAGCTAAGCTGGGTCGAGGTTTATTGTTTTGGGATGGCTCGTTTCTCTTATTGTTCAGTGGTCCCTTGACCAGCATGTAAATACACTTGATATGTTCCCGAATAGACGGATTGGACTCTTGACTCTTGCCCTTACCTTTCAAGTCCTCAGTGTCTGCTACATAACACGTAGTAATAAAACACCGACCTGAGACATTTGGATCAACTTTGGAAACTTGCAGTATTATTCAACAGAGCACCTGGGCACTTCCAAAGTTGTTGTTTAGCCAAAAAAAAAAAAAAAAAAAAAGAAAAGAAAGAAAGAAAGAAAGAAAGAAAGAAAGAAAGAAAGAAAGAAAGAAAGCAAGCAAACCGTAACATCTATTGTGCAAAGGTCGTCGATCTTGATCATGGATCATTAATTGAGATGACGAGCAGCTCGAGAAGAAACAAAACAACTACGCAGTATGTACTTCTCCCAAGCACAAGAGAATCAAAAGGCCAACATTGAACCTCAATGACCTTTGGCCTCTAGCGTCGAGGCATTAAATTATTTACACAATTCCCCAGGTATCCTTTAACTTCCCTATATCATATCATATCATATCACAATTACCTCACTCAAGTCATTTTAACGCGGGTCACAGGGCCCTTGTAAGTGTGTCGAGCTCCAATGATATAATACCCACTAGCGAGGATGACCACGCTTCCATAGATGGCCACAGCCCAGTTCATAGAAGCCGGGTCTGGGTCTTTACTTAATGGCCAGAAACTGAAGAAGGTGAGGAATACCAGAACAAAAATGGCAATCACGTCACAGTATGCAGTGAATCTACCCATACTCCAGCGTGCAGGGGGAAGAGGCTGGTTACGCCAGCGTCGAAGGGCAACACAGGAGGTTGAAATAATGTAGGATGTAAGCAAGGCGCCACAGCCAAGAGACATGATGGCGTTGAAAGCAACCGATGATCCGATGTTTATAAGGGAGAGAAGAGAGACGATGACGAAGCTAACGCAAAGAGCGTTGACGGGAACAGTGAATGTGTTGTTGATCTTTTTGAGCGTATTGTTAGATTTGATGAACAACAAAATGCTCAAGATGGAGAATTGAATCTTACCTTGGCGAAGAAGTCGGAGAAGGGAAGGCCACGGTCACGGGCGAAGGAGTAGACTTGGCGAGATGTTGTGGCAACGTTACTGATGGCCGCGCAGAACTGCATGACCATGATGACTACCGTCATTCCTGTTGCGGCAGAGACGGAGCCAGTAGAGTTGAGGAAGACCTGAATGAAGGGGAAGCCTGTCTCGGACTGGAGGACCTTGCCAACATCACCGACACAGAATGCAAAGGTAATAATCATGACGAATCCAGTAGTGCCGTTGAGAAGCAGAGTTGAGACCATCCCCATGGGCAGGACTCGAGATGCATCTCGGATTTCCTCAGCTATAGTAATGTTAGTATTTATCAACCGTTTGTATATATAGACAAACTAGAGTTCATACCCATGTGAACAGCGGAATCAGGGCCTTTCAGATGATTAGTTATCATTTCAGAGAAGTGTATATCAAAATTAGGAAAGAAGACATACCCAATAGCGCATAGGTAGGACCAAGAAGTCCGACCAAGCACGAGAGCCCATTGCTACCCCAGTTGCCGCGGTCTTCAATAGAGCCAAAGACTTCGGAAGGAGGAATCTTGGGAGACAACACCCATAGAGGAATCAGGATTCCAAAGAATCCAAACACATGAACGAATAGAATGATTCCCTCGATGAATGGAAGCTTCTGAGCTAAGAAGGTGTTGAACATCATGGCCACCAACGCCACAGCAATGACGATCAGTGTAACATGGTATGGCTCGTTCTTATAGGTATCAGGATAGTTGATGGCGGCAATGCCGACCATCATGTTAGCGACCGTGTAACAGCATCCTGCAATA
Organism: Talaromyces sp. PF30-5; assembly: GCA_023626375.1. NCBI lineage: Eukaryota > Fungi > Ascomycota > Eurotiomycetes > Eurotiales > Trichocomaceae > Talaromyces > Talaromyces sp. PF30-5. The sequence continues at coordinate 2,993,322 of JAMAGU010000001.1, forward strand.
CCGGTATGCCAACCCAACACACAAAGCCAGCCAGTCATGTAACTCAACAATCCCTGGGCATGGGGAGGTGCAAATTCCGATACCCAATGGTACTGACCACCAGATGTAGGCGCCCTTTGATTCAATGTCATTAGATGATTGCAAAAGCCAGGACGAGGACAGCGACATACATTGAGGCCATCTCTGCCATGGAGAGAATCACAAAGCTGAGACCACATAGAGTACCCAGGTAGGAGTAGATCATGCCTCCTTTGCCTCCATCAGTCAGGCCAGTAGAAGAACCGCTGGAATAGTGAATTAGTATGAGACATTTTCAGTGATTCAAGTTTAATTGGACCCAGTGTGTTATGGACGACAGGGCCACGGGGCTGTGTAGGATGATAGGAGGTATAGACTTACAAGAGGACAGCCTCCCAGGTGCACATAAGCACCGCAGTGAAGCCAAGAATAGAAAGGAAGCGAAAGTTTCTCTGCATGCATGTCAATTTGCTTTTTTCTTTCCATTTTGCTTCCCAAAAAAATTGGTGTATTTTTGGGGTTGAATATTCTGGGGACTGAAATATCGGCAATAAGGTTTTCCTACGTTGAGCTCTTGAGACCGCCCAACACGCTGCATATCTTGCTTGTCGCGCGTGGTGCCTTCCTTTCTGCTGATGCCATCCTCGTGCAGGGAGCCTTGCACGCTCAGTGTGACTCCTTCCTCTTGTCCCATGGTGGAGGGTTAATTTGATTTCCAGTCAAATAACAAATAAAGGGAGTGTATAGATTGAAGGGAGGTACAAGAGGAGTCGGAAGAAGAAAAGAAACTTGAAGGAAACGCTTTAGGGCAACCAACGGTGGTATGAACTAAGATATAGTGCAACCAGAGCAGGAATGTGTGTGTGCGCACTCTTGGAGTAGAACATTCCGTACATCCAGAGTGGAGCAGTGGAAACAAGAACAATAGGACACTAGAACACGGGTGGCGCTGGAGAGGGGGGCTCGACATTGACCTGGAACAGAGCTAAGAGGTGGAGATAGCTCGTTTCATTGCATCTAACTAGAGAACGAACCCCTGTTAATGGTCGGGGGCTGTGGTTGGCCATAGTAGACCGAGATCCATCGTGAGCGCATTAGCTTAAAGTTGAATACGTATCAGGTAGCCGCGTTGCACCTGAGGATGCGATATTAATCTAATGTATGCGGCCCCGAAGGACTAGCTCGGGTTACCTTAGAGTTCCTGGTGGGTCAACTCCTTTGATATCGGATGTAAGCGTTGATTGGGCTGTCGATCCGTATAGTGCTACTAACTTTTTCCAGCGCATCCTGCATCTACAAGGATCACGATCCTGAGTCCCTCTTTTTTATGCAGATCACTCTATTTGATTGGAAGGGTGTTATTGGAATTCATAATCGGGCGGCCGATCGACAACAGACACCGGTAAGAAGGACAATTGGTCAGGCTCACCTGGGCACTTTTTAACAAATGAGATCAGTCCGAAAACTGAATACGTACGGGGTAGTAATGGGTGGGTTCCAGACTTCGGGGCCGGAACGGGGCTGCGATCAATATAGTTCGGCCTAATATGAGACCTTGTGGTTCAACGATCCTTTGATCCCACAATTTCAAATGGTGGGTGATGCCACACTATAGGGAATAATAGACTCAGATATTATAACCATGATCTATCACGGTTTCTATACCTCCTTGTCCCTGTAGCACTTCTTCCATCTCAATCTACAGCAACATGGACTATGAACCCCCTTACGCCGTCTCTGCAGTGGACCGAACAGGATTGATAGTAATTGTCGAGACACTGTTCATGTCATGGATGCTCATAGTCAGTCTCATCCGCCTGTATATGCGTTTTGCCATCAATGGGCCAGTGCAGATTGATGATTTCATGGTGTTCATCGGAAGTGTGAGCATTCTAACCCCGGCCAAATCTGGCTCTTCTTGAATCCAAATAGGGGTCTCCTAGTATTAATTGGAATTTTGCGCTAGGCATTGGCTGTTGTTCATGTTGGTGTCATCATGGATGCCGTTGATCATGGTCTAGGCCAGAAATATGAACGACACTCGACATCAAGCTTGAAGCGTGCTGGAGAGGTAAGCATTCGCGACCGCTACTTTCAACATGAGATCAATTCGGCCAAAATAGACCCGTGGATTAATGAGTAATGTGGCTAGGGCCTTTACGCAGGAAATCTTCTATTCATTGCTGGGTACGGCGCTGCTAAGCTCTCCGTGTGTCTGCTTCTCAAACGACTGGGTCGACAGAGCTGGTACTTGTTATGGGCCAAAGTCTTGATAGGCGTTGTTGCAGCATGGACGGTGGCATCCTTTTTAGCCGTTGCCCTCAGCTGCCATCCACAATACTCGTTGAGGTCAACGGAAATATCCCAGCATTGCAGTAATCTTGTCCGTCCACTCTTACCACTCTGGCCACCCATTCCCCCTTATCCCCACTAACATGTCAAAACAGGGTACCGCCTGGAAGGCCATCACAGCATTCGATGTCGCCATGGAAATTTTTACTTTCGGACTTAGCGTGATGCTTGTTTGGGGTGTTCAAATGAGGTGGAAAGAGAAGGGAATGGTTATCTTTGCGTTTGGGACTAGGACCCCGTGAGTACTCAACTCAAACCGAAATCATCTGGTATACACAAGAGCGTTGGCTAACAACGAATTTGACTTGACATTTAGTATGATCATTTTGATTATCCTTCGCCAAACATATCTCAACAACTCGCTTTACCATCCAGACACGCCCTTGCACATATCCAGCGCCGTGATTGCCACTGCTGTCCTCTTCCACACAAGCATTATGGTCGCTACAGTACCATGTCTGAAACCTTTCCTCGTGTCTTTCAACACAGGGTGGGGTCAAGGTGTAACAAATAGCAATGGCGAGCCCACCTACTTCACACCTACTGGACAAACAGGATCAACCAGCCAGTCTCGAGCCTATGCCAGCCGAGTTGATGATGATGAAGTCGATCTGACGGCACCACGATCATCACAGGAGAGTCATAACTCGCGAAAATTGATTATCCACGAGACGAGAGAGTGGACGGTAGAGGAGGAGTATGAGATGCATTCGGTGAAAGACCGGATCCAGATATAATAATATGGGACAGAGCTGTTCAAACGTTGTTGATTTAATGGACGAGGACTAGTTTGCGTGCTCTAATGATGACATGAGGCTTGCGCACACTAGTTCGCATATTTGATGCAAATTCTCAATGATACCCCACATTTAGAAAACAAGCAGAACACATTTGATCCTGCCTAATGACACGCTTATCAAGATTTCCTTGAATCCGATTAAGATTGAGGCTCCCTGACCATGGCGATCGCCCCCTCAGAACTGATCCCCAGATCTTCACGGTCTTTGAATCCAAATATTCTATACAAAAGCGCCGCATCTTCATGGGCATCTAGATAAACAGGCATCGAATTCTCATTAGCAAGCTCACATCCCCACTGTAGCAACATTGATGCAGCGCCTTGTCTACGATACTCAGGATGCACAACCAGCATATCCAAATCTACGAACAAAAGTATCAATTAGCCATGGATGGACACAGACCAATCCCGAAATCACGACATACAGTAGTGTTTCCGACCACCAAAGAACTCCTTCCGATTCTCAGATCCAACGTTAAAAAGATGCTCGCACGCCTCTTGATCCGAGTCCTCATGCCATGGTGGGAATTTATCGCCACTCGCCGACGGATCCAGATCCCATTTCGCATATGCAACCAGCAAGTCGGGCACAGCGGGATCGACAATTTTGAAATACTTTCTGTATGGATTGTGGAGTAGGTCGTGGCGATTAGCTTTGTCCCACCATTCACGAATGCCCGGGGTATCTGGGAACATGCGCAAATTGACGGGAATACTAAACGCAGTGTACCAGAGCTTGGATAAGGCTGGAATATCCTCGAGGGAGACTGCTTGAATCGTAAGGGGTGGCATGTGGTATTCTTGCTAGGTAATGTCTCAGTCTTGAACCACGAATGTACATTGAGTATATGAATTGGCACGCGAGCAAACCCCCCCCCCCCCTCCAAAAAAAAGGAGCCTGGGAAAAGGAATAAGCGTGGCTTTGGTCAAGTTCTTTTCTTGGAACTTCGTGCATATGATGATCCTATCTTCCCCCGATCCTTGCCGTTTGGTACGGTGGATCTACGGGGCCGCGTTGTGGCCGGCGGGGTGGGCCGAGTCGTGCGAGGCTGGCCGGGAAGGATACTTGGCGCATTAGTGTGAGATTTAGCTTTCACTATGGAAGTCGGTGGAGAAGCTGTTTTGTTTTGATTTGGTTTATGCGTTTACCCCATTAATTCGTTTTCTAGGCCATGCAGGATGCAGATGAAACTGCGTATGGAGTACAAGGGTAGGACAAGGACGGGACGGACGCAAGCAACAGGGTTGTCGCCGCGGAGGACTTCTCGTTGTTAACCTGCATTTATGGGCTATTCGACGCTCGTATTGCATGATTAATTTTTCATATCTGTAGTCGATTCTATTGGCTCATGAGGCTTTCTGGGCCATGTCGATCAATTAGCCATCTTGTCTTCTTTCATCGCGAATCACATGGTTTTGTCGATAGACAGTACTTTGTTTGAGAAGCGCTGAGGATCTAGGCGGAGGTGCTCCATAAAGAATACCACGTAGCGGGAAGAGAAGGCCCATAAGGCAAGTGGCGAGCGAAATTCAAACAAGCAAGGATTCGGAGAATTTTTTCAATCGAATTAAAGGAGGATGCGCGCTAAAGATACCAAGTAGGGAAAACACTGCGCTGTCTGCGACAATTCACAACGGCAGGAACATTGAAAGTCTCAACGATCCCAGAGAACGGCCATACAAGAGGGCTAGTATACATACAAGCACCAACTTTTGGGCAGTTTTCTGGATGGGTTAAGATCTACTGGTACCGGTCACTCGAAGGAATCCGTACCCCGGGCGTTGACCAACTGTTGATTGGACAAAACAGACCTCAGGTTTATGGTACCTGGGAAAAGTTTGACAAGTTTCGACTAATATCTTTCCTGTAGAGTGTACCTGAGTCAAAGAGAAAGTCTACAAGGGAGATTGATACGAAGTACTTTTTAAGGAAACGAAAAAATCTTACTAGTAACACGAAGAATTATTGATGAATCCCCCAAAACCTTTCCGCATTAAACGTATAACGATTGTCGTCTTTCCACAAATCATCAAAGGCCGTAAAAAGCACCAAATCATCCCCTTGGTGCGCGAAACTGCGTCGTAAACTTTCAATGGCAACACGCTGGTTATCCAACGAAGGCACTGCTGCGCCATTCGCCTGTCCAGCGTGAGGCCATCCAGACTCCGTAATTACAGTATGCTTCCCGCCAGCAGCAGCCGAGACACTATGCATCTGCTCAAGAGCATACGGGCCAGCATTATGTGGCTGCTGCGTAGCATCAAAAAAGGCATGACAATTTGCAGCGCAGTAATCCGAGACATGGCATAATTCCGGATGTTTGAGTAAAACAGAGAAGGTATCGACGGTTACAACGGGACCTTGGTAGCCTTGGCCTCGGAGATATGATCGAGCCTTTGCAACGGCGCCGGTCACCTCGGCCGGGGAGTTGTGGCCCCCATTGACGAGCTCGTTCCCAACCGCGATAGTATGGAAGACAGACCAGTCGGGTTTTCCATGATCGTCGGTCGCGGCTTCCTTGAAAGCATTCAGGCTGTCTGGGAAGCCTGTTAGGTCATAGACACCTGCGAAGACTTGCATTTTGTGCTGACGGGCTGCTGTAGCTACGAGCTTGGTTTGGTCACAGTCTGTGCCATAGATGCGGATGAATGAGTACTCGGGTAGAGCGTCTAAGTCTTTGTTTACTTCTGCTTGGGTCTTGCAGTCTCTGTTGGCCTTGTATGGTGAGTAGGAGATGCCGAATTGACGATGCGAGTCATGATGCTTGGGTGGATTGGGATGTGGTGGTGGTGGTGGTGGTGGTGGTGGTGGTGGTGGAGCCGGATGAGGATGAGGATGAGGAGCACCATGGTGAGGTGGCTTTTTCTGTATCCTTTTCATTGCGGATGAACCAATCTTGTGGGTGAGTTCATCTTGAAGGGTTGTTTGAGGTAAGGCTGTATGAGTCGCATCGTGTTCCGTGGTTTGGGTATATAGGGTGGTAGGTAGAGTCTCAAGAGGCTTTGCAACGAATTAGTCAATTTTGTATAAACTTTCTATCTATTAGCCTGGCCAGGCTATGGGCCTACTAACATTTCCTTGCGCAGAAGGTGTGCTAGTTGGGACACGGTTTGTCTCTGTATGAATGGCATCTCCGTCTTCATTGACCCAGACGACTACCTCTGAAACGACGCGATCATTGGAAGCGTCGTGAAAGTCTCCAAGACATGAATTTGGATCTATGGCTTGGTTAGCATACATGTTCAATGGCATATCTAGTTCCGCAAGCCCCAGTCTCACCTTGCGATGCTGCATGAACACCACATGCAAGAAACCATGCGGAAATGGCAGTTGAAAAGCGCATTGCACGACCAAAACCCCTGGCTCGGAACTGACCGAACCCGCACGCTGGATCCTAGGGTTAGTAGATCACAGACATAACAATGAGAGTGACCTCAAAATCCTCTCCCTCTCACACAAGGGAAGAAGGTATTTTTGCAGATCAAGCAGATTATATTCATTGCGAATACCCATCAAAAAAGGGATACTTGGCAGGGCTACTTTAATGTGAGGTGACATGTGGAATGGGATCAAGGCCAAGTTTTTCTTTTGCTATCAAGTGCCCCTTGGGCAGGAGGCGGAAGGGCGAATACAGTCTAGCCTCGCGAGACTTGTTCAAATGCATGGCTAAATGAAGTCTCTCCAGGGGGAGACAAGGAATGCCTCTCGCAAGTAGTGCCGACTTGTGGAATGCTCAGCCCATTCCACTCGGTCGCTCGGAGACTTAAACCTTGGCCCTTGGACGAATCGTATCTCATCCTCATAATTTTAGATGGGCAGAGATACGTTACTACGTGGCATGTTCCATGAGAAGAAGGGCAGGATGCCACAGTGTAGGCTAACCTTGATGGAGACATCTAGTGAGAGTATGGGAACCGCCGAGGCAATGGAATGGCCTCTAAGATAATGAAGAAAAAGAAATGCAAAATAATTTTTTTCCATGTAGTTCAGCGCAACGCTTAGTGCGTGGCCATGATAGAAGAACAGTATTAAACAATTTAAAACTATGCACCGGTAAACTGTGATACCGCCCCTCGAAAAAAAGAAGAAAAACGAGGGCGGAGGGGAAGTGCTGTACAGGGTGACAAGAGCAAGATGCATATGAACAAGCAGCTTAACAATACAGAGGACGAATATGGGAGGCATTAGGGCGTAGGATAGAGCAGCTGTAGAAAGCGCTAGGGGGTGCCGGAGGTCGTTCGAGCATAAGCAGTCATTTGATTATGGGCGAGTTGTAAGGCGGTACTTGAAGGCGAGCCTATTTCTTCTTGCTCATCACCTTGGTGATAGCATGTCGGATTATTGTGCCGGCCTTTTCGATCTCCTTCTTGGTGAGGCCAATTGTCACGCAGACCTTGAGTCCGGCGGGAACAACTTGCTTTGGCTCGAAGTTGTCCTCCAGAGTCTTGAGACGAGTTATGAGCACACCATTGGCAAGGCACTATGTCGGGATTAGTAAATCATTACAAGAATTGGCAATGAGTAAGCAGGCTATGGTATAACATACCTCATCAACAACGTCTTGGAGTAAAAACTGCTGGTCATTGTATGAGAGCTTCTTCGAAGCTACAACATCAGGTTTGATAACCAAGATGAGGATCGGGTTCTCGGGCGAGCTCGAGCAGCGGACCCAGTCGCTGCGAGGATCGAGTTGAGCTCGCATGGCCTTGGTATGCTCACGAAGTTGCGAAACTGTCTCGGGGCTATTCTGAAGCACATTGATAGTCTCGCTCGCGGTAGTGGAGAGAAGAGCTGGAAGAGCGGCAGAGAAAGTGTAAGCCGAAGCCGAGATACGCTGGTGATGAACAATCTCCTCAGATCCAGCACAGAAACCACCACCTCCAACGAGACATCCAGCCAAAGATCCAACAATCATATCAACCTCGGCAGCATCGACGTTCTGATGCTCGGTGACACCACGACCGGTCCGGCCCAAAACTCCGAACGACCAAGTCTCGTCGAGAATAAGACGGAACTTGTACTTGAGCCTCAACTCAATCTGGGGAAATAATTAGAACCGCTAGATTCACAAGTCCTCCTGGGGTCACCGTAACTTACGATCTTGGGCAAATTGACGATGTCACCATAAGACTCGAACATTCCCTCGGTAATAATGAATCGCCGAGTCAATGGTTTCCGAGCCTGCTCCTTCGTAACCTTTGCAAGAACCCGTTCCAAATCTTCCATGTCATTATGCTCGTACCAACGGACAATACTGCGAGAAATCTGGATACCCTTGCGTATAGCAAAGCTAACACCCTTGTCCGCCACAATAATATCACCTCGCTTCGAGAACGCGGGGATAACACTGGAAATGGTCGAGAATGCCTGCGAGTACATAATGCAAGCAGCGGTGCCTAAGAAAGACGCGATATCCGCCTCGGTCTTCAGATGAACATCCTGTGTACCGTAGAATCCACGGGGGCCGCAAGGACCAACTCCGTAGTTGCGAAGGGTCTGAATAGCCTTTTCCTTGAGGTCCTCATTCGTGTTGAAGTTGTAGTAATTGAAGGAGCTTAAGTTCGTCACGGTTCGACCATTGGCAAGTTTCGATTTCGGACCGACGGGCCTAAAGGATTGAAAGGGGACACAGTTAGCAAGACTCGAAACGAGGGTAACCCTCCTTTCAGAATGATGGAAGAAAGATCTCACCCGACAATAACAGTCCGCTTATCAACTTCCAACTCCTCTAACGGTGTTGGTTGACCGACGAGGGGCTCAGGAACCCATTCGTCCACAAGATCGTCGATCTCATCCTCTGTCAATGGCACGACTCCAGGCTTGGTCGAGTATTTCGGGGCCAAGAGGTACCGCACAGCGAAGAGAAAAAGGAACAGCTCAACGGCGGATCGAATTGGGTCATCTTGATAGCTGGACTTGACGTATCGCAGGAAAATAGCTGAGCCAGGTAATCTGTGGAAGAGGTTCGCGAGTTCGTGTAGGTACTCGGTTAGGAGACGTTGCGTCTCCGCGAGATCCATGGCTCTAACCTCAGCGGCGCTCTTGGCGCTATTAAAGAGGAATTTTGAGATATTAGGGGGTAGAGGGGCCGAGTACGAAACGAGAAATGCCGCGAACTGCAGAGCATGACACTACGGGGATCATCCGGGGGTTCTGCGGCACGTTGATGGGCGGATGAAACACCTCACGTGACGCTTATGAAGGCTGCGATGTCTCTGGCACTCCCCATGTCACACGTCACTAGATGGAGGCTGTAATTGACGACTACAGGAATAAAACGTCTACTCTATGGAATAAGTATATTTGAATTGAAGCAATGCAGATTGTATTCCGTTAAGTGTGCTGACAAGAAAAGGAGATGTAGAAAAACAAGCTATGAGAGCGGCAGAGAACGAAGGTAACAAACACCCTCGGGCAATGACAAAACCACTCAAAAATACAGGTCATCCCGTAAAGAAGCCATTAAGATCAACAGGTACGCCGGTTGTTTAAAACGAATGCAGCGAAGCGCAGATGAAACAAAGAACAAGTTGGAAAAGACAGAATTTGTACAACCCATTTTCATACAATGTGAAACCAGGTAGCTTAGATCCACCACCTCCTTTGCCAGGTGTAGCTACCGCCTGTCGTCGGGGCGATGCTGGACACCGTGTAATCATTACCAGGGAAATGACTACCGGTATAATAGGACACGGTGTCATTCAAGCCCTTGTCCATAGGCTGGAGTAGCCACATCATCGGTGCGACGTCCTTATTAACACCAATCGCGGGGAAGAGGGTATTGCCAAGGAAGCTCTCTCCAACGCCCGTGTTGTGCACGACAATTGGCGCCGCAATTAGGATGATGAAGAGAACGAGCATGGCGAAGTACAGAATAGCGAAACGGATAACGCGTCTCTTGCGGAGCTTCGATTGCTTGAGAGAATAGATAGGAGGACGAATTTGACGACTTTTGAACGTTAGTGAACAATTATTCAATGTAGAAAGGATGAGGTCACATACCTAGGGCGCAGCCAAAACAAAATGACCGAGTGAAACTTGTCGGCGTAAGGAATAGACAGAGGGACAATCATGAAAAAGAGAATGAAGTGACCAAGAACAAAGTCGGCAGCGAAATAGCCCAGCTCGGTGATCTTACACAGGAACTCACGACCTGGTTGAGACATAGAGTGCCAACCCATGTTGTACCATTTACCAGTCCACCACGCGATGTTCGACTGATCGTGCTTGAACTCACGAGTGAGGCACAAAGCGACGATCAACTTGTACACGAAACGCTGAATAGCCATCATTGCAATGAGACCAGACAATGTTCGAGGCCAATTGAATGATTCAAGGATGAACAACACCAAATAGAAAATGATGAGTGCGATGACAGCAACGGCGTGAGCGATGGCCGCCAAGACAGCACCGAACTTCTTGCAACACATACTTAAAAGTGGACCCATGCAGCACGCCATACCGAAGAAAGTGATCGACACGCCCGCATTGATAGCAACAGGGGCGAGTGAAACAAGTACAATTCGGAGAATGGCGTTGGGGGCAAATTTGTCACTGTTGCTATACATTGTACGCGAGTTGATGTACAGGTAAGGAATAACTGTAGCACCAACGACAACCAGGGGCGCGATTATTTCACTGAAGAAGATATTCGTAATGCGAGCGCGGGGAACATCTCCAGAGGCTTTCTCGGATGGAACTCCAAGGAGTTTGCGTTTGTAACCAGTGATTCTTGTCCGGGACAGGCGACAGAAGCCAATCCAAGATGAAGCATGCGACCGAGAATTACCTCGTGACAGCCAGCGAAGGTAATCGCGATAGTCGATGAAAAAGTCATTCCATGCGAATTGGTGAGGGTTGAACAGGAAAGGCGATACAATAAGGGCCAAGAGTGACACCCAGAACCAGATGAGCGCGGGGGTCCAGTAAGTTGAGGTAGAAAACAGCAACATCATGATGAGACGAGCTCCAGCATAGATAGATGGACCAGCGAAACGGGAGTACAATACACCGAAGGGGATACGAGCTGTTGCGAAACCACGGCCAGTACCAATGTATCGAGCACCACCGAACGACAAGTTCTGGTGGACAGAGTGTGCGTAAATTTGACAAACGAACACCTCGAACATGAAGGAGAAAGAGCCAAAGTGCTTAGCGAGACGAGTTGCCATGCGCCATACACCACGTTCAGTCAATTCCTGTACACCCAGAGGGACGAAGGATATGAAGAACACAATGAAGATAGAGATAACGCAACGGTTGACCCAGTTGAGAATGGGAGCAAGATCGGCACAGTAAGTAGGCAGCAAAGGATCCGTGATGGGCAAATCAGAGTTGTAACGGCAGGTGATTGTCTCATGCTTCAGGGCACCAAGGTTGATGAGCACAATCATGAACATTTGCACAGACAGCATAATGAACATGTTGTTAATGTGGAAACCAGGGTGAGCATAGTAGAAAGAGAGGAATCTGTCAAGAGGAAGCTGGGTACCCAGGTAGTAGTACTCTCGGGACAGCATTTGCTCACCCATACCAGTACCAATCTTTGTTGTGAAGTTCAATACAGAACCGAAACCTAAATCACGACCCTTACCACACTGGAAGTATTCACAGTGCTTGATACGACCACCACGAAGAATTGCATTCATACCAGCGTAAATATCTTCGTTCAAATGCAGACCCTTTTGCGCCTTGGACACACCACCACGAGTAGTCATGTATGTAGCGTTGAGGAAATCAGGGTGACCGTAATGAAGCTTACCACCGATTTGAGCCAGAGTACGAGCGAAAAGAGTACCGAATGTCTGTTCCTTAGAAGCGGCCAAATCACCGAGCACACCAATGTTCTCGGAGAAAATGTATTCACGGGCTCCGAGAATGGCGACAGGGTTGGTTTCAGGAGAAGGAATGCCAGGAGTGTAAGGCGAAACGTTGTCAGTAGTCAACTCCTCGAACTCAGCCAGAACGCTGCGAATCTTGAGACACTCTTCCAGGTAGTTGTCCTGGTTAGCATCAATGAGCTGGATGTATTCGCCACGGTAGAAGATAATAGCATGGTTCTGGTTGTCGGACTTTCCATCACCGAGAATTGGGTTGCCAGAGAGTTGGATGCGGAACTTGGGCTTCCGCATGCCATTTTCGAGAAGTTCGCAGTGACCATCGATCAGGGAGGAGTACAGACGGGGCTCTTCCTCCTCGCTGGCGGCAGGTTCCTCATCAAGGTAGGCAATTTGCAAATCGGGGTAGGCGCGGAGAAGGAACTCGGTGTTCTCGCGCTCATCCTTGTTGAACTTGGCATAACGTTGCATGGAAACACAGATGCGGAATTTGCGGCGAGCCATGCGTTCCAACTCACGTTCGAGCTTCTCGGAGTTGCCGCCGAACATCTGAACAACTTCGGGGTTCTCGACACGGTAGAGCAGTTTGATGGCACGGCTATAGTTCATGAAACCAGAGACAGTTCTGTAAAGGGTCTGAGAGCGCAGAGAAGCCCAAATCCGGGTTCGCAAGGTGTACTCGGGGGCGGCAGACTTGAAACCAATGCAGTAGAAAGGTAAATCATCGATCTTGCTCTTTTGAGCATCCTTCTCGCCTTTCTCGCTGTATTCACCATTGAATTGAGAAGTCTCGTCAGCCAGAATCTTAGTGTCCTTGACGAAGCAATCCCACTCGTGGGGGTGCAGTTGCTTCAGATACTCCAGGAGGGTAACACGAGAGTATGGCTCATCCTCACGAATGATCTCACGCAGAGAAAGGAGTATCTTTTCTCCGTAGTGGGGAATGAGTACGCTGAAGGTTGGCATGTTGTCGACAGGCAGAGGCTCGGGCATGGGGGTGGACAGAGACTGGGCAAAGAAGGAAATACGACGCTCCGCTTCACTACCAGCAGGGAAAAACTCGGTCTTGAAAGACTGGTCCTCTTGAGACACGAAGAACGTTGGGGCACGAAGGGTACGCTTGCCTTCTTGCTCCGAGGGAACCTGGTGATAAAGGAGCTTCTGGACGTGATCGATGGCCAAGAGATGTTCACGATACATGGAAATGATGATGGCATTCCACACCTGCGAAATAAGAACTTTCGGCTTGTACTTGATCTCCATATCCGTCGTAGCAAGGACCTTGGAGTAAATACGCTTGGGCAGGCGGGAGAAGATGTTTCGCCATGGGGACCAAATGGATACACCCAAGTAGAATGAACGAGCAACGGAGAATATGGTGTTGCAAATAATGTACCACAGGTAACTATCCAAGAAGAAGAGAGTCAAGTCCATGAAGAACATCAGACCAAGCAGAATCTGAGGCTGCACGTGGCAAACATAATTTGAAGCCCATGTTACACCGGTGCACTCGTAGATGTGCATGGGGGAAAGGATGCGAATAGGGTCCTTGAATGACAGAGTCAAGAAGAAGTAAGACTCAGCCAGCTTAGCACCGAAAACGCAAACCCAGAGACCGTAAGACATCCACATGTCATTACCTTCCAAACGAGGGAAACTGGCTGTGAATGTTTGACTGGCAACGTACTGACGGCCCTTCTTGTTGAGGTAGCTACCAAAGAGACCACCCAAAGGCTGAATGGCGAAAAAGGCGGCAGTGAAAAGAGCCAACACGAAGTGGACGATACCCACGGCTAGGCCAACAGCATTCTTGGCTTTGCCAAAATCATCAAGAAACCCGAAAATGATCACGCCAGGGACAAGATTGGCAATGAGGACGCCGAGAAGAAACATGAAACGCTTGCGAAGATGCTGAGCACCTGCCCAGCGACGAGGTACATATATCCACTCGCAAATAGTAGCGAAGATCTGAATGAGCGCAGCGAGAACACCACCTAAACCAACGGCCGCAAGATACTTCGGAGTGCTTGGCTTGTTATCAGCTTGTTGTTGATAGTTCTTCGTGTACAAGGTTGGCGCGTTGTAGGCTGTGAAAAACCAGAAGCTGCACAGGTGAATAACCCAGATACGGTTGAAATTTGTGACCATGTGGAACCATGAGCGAGTCTCCTTGTACGTCTTGAAGAAGGCTTTGTTCCAGACGACATCTTTCAGCTTGGGCCATCGCTCGGCAGGGGGGCAGTCCACCAAGCGAGTCTTATCCTCGAACCCAATGCGCTCAATTCCCTCTGGATACCAGAATAGCTGGTTCATATCATCGTAACCGATGATCTCGTTGTGGTCGCGCTCACGTCGAACATACTTGCCATCCAGGATTTCATAACCTTGATCGCGGCAGAACTGATATAGGGGTGTGATGATATCGTTCAAGTAGGTGAACTCATCGACTGGCTCGACGCGGCTCTGGCATTCAGGAGAGGAGTAGTAGTCGTCGGCACACTTAAAGATGAAGCAGATACACTCAGGCAAGAATCGGACCTGGTTAGCTTCACCCCAAACCAAAAGATACAGAGCTATTTGGCGGGCACGGTCATGTTGGGACATGCGGTTCATACGAGACTTCCAGCGGTACTCGGCAGCTTCCAAACTGTTGTCACCCTCCAGGGCTTCGAGCGTCTCGGCCTCATTCTCTGGGTTCTGCTCAGCTGCCTTCTTGGCAGCCTTGCGAGCCTTTCGGGTCTTGCGGTCGGCCTTGCCGAGCTTCATGTTGCTGAACCCGACGGCATCGTCGAGATCCAGGTGAGCGGCGAAGTACCAACGACGGTAGTTGGCGTTGTGGCCACCAATGTAGTCGGCATGCAAGGACAAAAGGGCCTGGTTAGGGGTCATGCGAGAGGCACGGGAGTCCAACAGGGTCATCATGTGGTCGTACATATTACGCATGCTATCGCGCTGGAAACCGAATTTGTTGACCAGGTCGATGAAAATGTCTTCCAGTTCCTCTTTGGAGAGGGGAATCTGGGCGTCGGAAGCCCAGGCTGGATAAGGCTCCCGCGAACGCTGGCCAGCCGGCAACGCGTTCCCATAGTCCATTCCGTACACGGGGGTCGATGCACCGGACGATCGGTTTCCACCGTAAGAGACCTGGGAGGAAGGGGGTCGGTAGCCACCGTAGCCACGACCGTACTGGCTATCAGCGTAGCTGTTGTATCGCTCATCGCCACGGCCATAATAATCCATGTCCGCGGCACGGGCTGTCTCTGACCTCATAGTGAAGTCGCTGAAGGTCTCTGAATCCTCCTCGGAGTCACCACGTTGTCCGCGGCCATACCCAGCATGACCCTGATCATAGTACTGATCGCCATAGTAGTCATCGTGGTGGCCGCCGCCTTCGTAGTATCCGCCTTCGGCGTAGCCGTGTTGTCCACCCTCGTAGTATCCACCAGCGGCGCTGTCGATTAGTTAGCCTGAGATTATTTCTCATCATGTTATTTATTCTCGGAGTTGATGGCGATTTACCTTTGGTCGTAGTAACCATCGGCATACTCGTGGTTGTCGTAATAGCCCTGGGCATGATCTTGAACGTGATCATCCTGGTAATAGGAGTCGCCATGGCCCGTATGGCCATAGCCATCGTCATAATGGCCACCAGCCGCGTAGCCAGACATGACGGTAAAGGAGCAATCGGTCACTTGTTGATTACACTGCAATCTGTCAGTCTTAATTGTCCCGCGCACGGTGGTCCCCTTGAACCGCGACCCCGGCGGGTCTTGGGACAATCTCACCTCAACGACCCATGCACAGTATTAATAAATTGATTGGTTGCCTCGCAGTTTCAATTATTGCTGCATCGACACGAGAGCGAATGGTTTTAGGAAACGTAACGGCGTTGGGCGAAAGGGATTTCGGGGTTCGAAAGAAACCGAATGTCAAATTCGGGGTTTTTTTTTGTGTGAGGTAACGAGTGGACTGGTATAAGCCAGAAAACGAACAGAATGAACAAGAGAAGCCCCCAAGTAAGAAGGAGCCGAAACCTCTAAACAGCAGAAAACCAAAAAAAAAACTCTGCTCCGAACCTTCCTTCTGAACGAGAGTCGAAGGAAAAGAAGAGGAGATGGATGGAACGAAGGGAAGGGGGGATTGGAGAAGGGAGAGGAAAATGTCCGGGTGTTATTTTTGGGGCTTTTGGGCCAGCAGAGGGGAGGAGACAGCCAAAGCCAAATGGTCTCTAATTTACGGTCACCGTAACACTCAGGTACACGTATGTCTGGCCACCAAGTTCCAGGTACTTCTGTCCACTACGGGGAATCCATATCCTGGCGGGGTACCCACTACACGGGCCTATCATCGCTCTCAGGGGTTGTTTCAATAGGGTACCTGGCCTGGTTCACGATACCGTTGTTGTCCCACGCTGTCTTTGTGTTGGTATTTGTGACCAGCGTTTTACCAGATGTAGATGCACCATACAGAGCTCAAGTGCTGTCTTTCCCCCCTCCATCCAATCACCATCGCTCCACGACAGCGGATTCCAAGGAAAGCGCAGCGGCCCCTGAGACCGTCTCCACTTCTGTTCCTCTGTGCAGGTAAAGCCGGTAACAAATAATGTGGTCTCAGTGGGTATTGCCATTGGGGGATACCGAGCACTGGGCCCCAGCTGCCCGCTCACTAGCTGCCATGATTTGTCGGTGCCTTGTTATTGTTACCACCCGGCATGCAGGGATACTCTGTTGCACGCGCAGGTTTTTGTTTTTCATTCTTCCCGTTTCTATGTCCCACTGGTATCTCTGCATATTCATAATTTATTGGACTGTGAGAATTATTATGATCATTATATTATTATTGTTTTTCCACTGCCACCAACCCCCAATGAGAACAACCCATCGGTCTTATCACCGATGACAAAGACTCGGGCGTGTCCATCGGCGGGTTCCATGGCTCCCAAGTGATAATACCCACACGACTGTACAATTGCAATTTTTTTTCTGTGTGCTTCCATAATTAGTAGAAATTAAACTTGGGCCCAATTTACACATCGCAATCAGAAATCAGAAATCAGAAAAAAAAAAACTCCATTGATCGTCGCTCGTGAGATCTCGACCAATCGATCGCGGCTCTCGTCAAGAGCTGGATGTGAACACGCTAGAAACTCAGTTTGCTTCCATTTGCCACCTTAATACACATACGCGTCTCGAATGTACACAAGTGTATGGTTTGACTTTTTGTTCCCCGTTGCGCTATCCCAAATTTAGTCCAGTGCGATCCTATAGTAAGCCCTCATACGTACACGACTCCCCACCACACCGGCATTGAGTCAATCAAAACCGGTTTACGAGTACATCGTATCGAGAGTTTTTAGAGGTATCATCGGCTTGATGTTTGCTTTTGAAGGCAACCAAAAGCTTGTATGTTTAATTCTACCCAGGCTCTGCCGTCCTCTGCTGGAGACTTTGAGTTGTAGTTCAACAACCTTGGAACCTTTAGAAGGGACTTGAATGAGGTCCGACTCGGAGGGATGGGCACTGGCAGCGGGTCCCAACCTTGGAAGTTGATACATAGTATATATTCCACAACATTGAATGTAGGTAGTAGGTCTCCTATGCTAATGCAGTACACAACATTCAGGTTCTTCAAGTTGAATTCAAAGGCACATCTTGAATGCCAATGGCACACGGATCAAGACTTATACTACTTACTACTACCTATATATTCACCTTCGAGCTATCTATACATACTACATATGTATGTTACGTGGGTACCTAATACATCTACTACTAGTAATAGCACTTGAGTAGTATACATATTTACCCCAGTGTTCAAATGTTGACACCGGGAGGGTTGAAGATCATTGAACTTGAATGACAGCGATAAATATGTACTATATGATAGCATTTCAAGTTCCAACTTGCTATACATGGACCGCATGGTACATACTAGTAGGTACTAGTATTAGTAGGTAGGTATGTAGAACGAAACTAGAGTCTCAGCGCTCAACGCGCACACACATGTGCATTCAAATGTTCCCGAGGTCATTTCTTGAAGAAAGTTTCTCTTATCCATTCAATGTTGATGGATGAATACTACAAAACTCGACAGTGATCAGCTACAGACCACAGTTGACTTCATCATCAATGCATCCATGTTTGGAGTGTTCCAAGGTCCGTCCGAACATTCAAATTTGAATCCACACGGGCACATACTATATATGTAGTTTATGTAGATATATTATTGAATCCAACATTGAATGCAAGAAATGTGCTGAATCAATCCAATTTCACACACTGAACTCGACCTGTAATCACGTACAGTCGTATGAAACACCGTACTCACTCGCCATGTACAGTAACGCCCCCGTAATAAAACTGGGAAGCGGCGCAGACGATCTCCACCGTTAGTCCCAGCCTAGCGCATCCTGTTCCACTCCGACAGTGGATCAAGCGATGCTTTTATTCTCTGATTTGGAGCCTCGGGGCCATCCCGGTCTGGCCGAGAGGAAGTCGAGGCCGCTGTGTACGCAACAGCATGCGAATGCTGCATGACCCCCAACCCACCTCCTTTTGCACTTTATGTATGTACATACAGAGAGATGTCTCGTTTGATGCATGAATCTGTGCATGTCTGCAATTGATTACATCTGTACACAACCTCCGATACGTATACCCACTACGAATTCACGGACGATGCAAGACTGACTGCGATTATCAATCATCTCCCGGTCGGAAAAGTGACAGAGTGTATCTTCCACGATGCAGGATCGCGCAGGAACGATACATCAAATGCAGGATGGGGCCGGACATCCACTTTCATCGCCCGGTAATTCTCGACTTACCCCTGGAAACTTTGAAGCTCCCGGGGCATTCCTAGCTAGTTCTTTGTTATACATGTAGTTTATGGAGACTCTCCAGTTTCCCAACCTCCCGCAGTAGAGTACGGAGAAGCCATTCTCAATTCTTTGACTGGGGTTCACCCATCTGTGCCAAAAATAACCTGTCCGAATGATGGGCAAAGGGTCTAGTCAACGATCGCTCATCAGTGGACTTGTCTAGCGTTGCAAGTTTATTACCAACGCCCCGCCTCCTTTTTATTGAGTGGCCACTTTCGATCCCCCTTGACTTCTTCCGGCTTAAGTGTGGCTAGTTTTCTATTCTCGAAGGTCTTCTTCCAAGATTTCGATGGTGCCGTTTAATTAATTAATTTTAATCCATTTCGACAAGGTTACGATTGTAGTTAGAGTCGGTCGGCTGTCAAAATGCCACCGCCGTCAAAGGCGCCACTTGTCTTTTTTTTTCCTCTTCGGTTGTCGGGTTTGCGTTTCCGGTCTCTCGCTCGAACCCCCTGAAATGTAGAACATGGCTTACTGATATCCCTGGATCTTCAAATCAGCGAATGACTCGGGTTTGCCACTGGCATCTGATAGTGATTGACACGAGCTGATCAAAATTCGTCTGGGTTCTCATTTCCCCGTATCCCGTACGGAGTTAACTTGTGAGTACATTGGGGCTGTGCTCCATCCACGGATCGGCCGCCTCCCCACCAGGGCATAACGTGACTGAGAGCCAATCGCTTTGTTCAGGTACTGCGCATTGGACTCTAACGATTGTCAAATTATAGCTGTTTATCCTCTGCGTATGGAGTACGGAACATTATACATACATACTGTACTCGGTACTCCGTGTGCGGGCGGAGTACCGAGTACTGTACAGTACAATGTGATATCGGGAAAAGTACGAGATACAGCGATCAGCCAACTCACATTTTCTCAACTTCGACATACATACTCAAACGAGGCAGGCCCATAATGATGATGTACTGTACGCCGTGGGGTTGAGATTCCTTCGTAATTTCTATACATAGTGAATCCTCCTTTCCTTTCAAGATGACATCGGTAGACAAACGCCACTATCCCGTCTCAACACGAACTGTATGTACGATGCACATAATCGAAATAAATCTGATTAACTGAACACCACACATATGACGAGTTAGTCCCTGCGTCCCAGTCAACCACCTACATCATGTACATATCATGTAAAATGTATATTCATCAAGACGGCCAGATCCCAGCCTCCCAAAATACTGTATGATTCAAGAGACTCGTATGTAAGGAGGCCGATCTGCATGTATACATGCCATCGGAATGGGGGGCTGTGATCCACCGGTAGCCAGCCCATATGCTGGGGCGGAAGCTTGTCGATCCAGGAACAGGGGCCACTTTGTAGAAATGCTTTCCGATAGGATCGGCGTAGTTGGGATGTTATCCATTCCACGGGGACCTGCATGGCTATCTGGCCGGTATACATGTACTGTACCGTTTATGGGTGTGGCAAGATGCAGTCGAGTTGTCCTCGCGTCTATCTACGTCTGTGGCTGGCCGCAGCTGAGTCTGTACATATTGGGTTGAGACTCTGAGGCGCGTTTCGTGTTTAACTGAATTTGACATGCGCTGAATTGTTTGACAGCACTGTATCTCGACCTTGGAATGGGTTGGTTGTTTGCTGTGATGTACATGGATATACCATTCGTGTTGAATTGCAAACTGTGTAGTACTACATATGTGCCATCAATTGATGTTCATAGAGATTATAAGCAGCTTTTGATAGTCACGGCATTCAAGTTGGGGAGAAGAAATGATGTAACCGGTAGAAGAGAGTCTTGATACAATTAATGTATAAATCTATGATATAACTGCGATTTTGTATAAATATCTATTTTTGAATAGGTTAAAAGAATTCTTCAAGAATATAACGGTGGGGAATTATAATGGGCAAAAAAGCTTAACGTTTGAAATTTTCAATCGTTATCTAGACAGATAGCAAAGTAAACCGTTAGAAAACCGTTCAAAAGATCTAGATGGTTTGCTACATATGTATATTTCAAGTTTGCGTAGGCAAATGTTGGATATTCAAGTTTAAAACTTGAACATTTTGAATATATGTATGCCCTGGTGCCATATATATGTATGTACAGAACAGGGCTAGGCAATCTACTACGTGTACATTCCAATATATCTCAACCTTGGAAGTTCTTGAATACTTAGGCGCGTTTTCCAAGGTTAACATATATGTATAATTTCTAACTTTATTCCAACTTGAATGCTACATATACGATCTTCAATGTTCGATATTAAACTACTATTGCTTGTAGTACCTACTACCTAGGTATTCAAGAACACAACTACTAGTATTTGCTGATTTCTATCAATATAATATGATAAGCAGTTTTACAACCGTCACCAACATTCCAATTATACACTGGCATTTTCCAACTCAGCCTTGGAAGTTGAAAAATTTAAGTACATATATCAATTCGTTTTTCACAAATCTTATATCAAATTGAATTTCTAATACTCACACATGATAGAATCCTCAGTCCAATCTTTCTAATAAATGTTGTCACACAAACACATATGCAGTTTGTACGCGCAACTTACAAGCTGAGTTTCCCCGAAACCCAGTACATGTGCACCTGGGCATGATGAAGCAATACAAAAATTCTTTATGATACAGCACAGGGTACCTACAATATCTACTATTGCCCTGAATAGGATTTCCGTCTACATGTATATAGTTGTGGTGTCCTATTTGGATGCTGCCAATGGTACCACATGTCCATGATCATGACTTCTAATATCACAATCGAATTCTTGAATAACTCCTCACACCCCAAAAGACGGACGTGAGAAAACACCAGTTGACTGTATCACCTCTAATTCTGTCCCACTGACTAGGTAGACCTGCGACTACATCCGGCGCTCGGAACAGTTGGCGGCACGAGTTTTGCAGACATGTTGTACAGGACCAGTTCAAAACTCCGCGATAGCTAATCAAGTTTTTTCTTTGATGGCCCAAGTCAGTCTAGAATAGTAATTTCCCCGCGATTTGGCACGAGTCGACTATCATTTGAATTTCGTCCATTGGTGCAGTTGAGGATGCAAGAAACTAACCAGGAAAATCCTTTCAATACATCAGTAGACTCTTGTCAATTGATAGTGTAGAGCCCACTGAAGATGAATCCTATTGTTCCGATTGAATGACTTTCTCGATGATGTCTATAAGGACTGGGTGAGCACATGATAAGACTGTATAGTGAGCTGAGACATGTCGTTTCCATCAAATCCAAGAGCCAATGTTTCACACATAGAAACGTTACCATGTGATATGCTCTATAGAGCCATTTGAATAAGCAGTCATAGACTCGACAGGACAGTTTAGATTACAAGACCCTCATTAAACATACTTTCAAGGTAGCTACTCACTGGCAGATATAAGAATACCCAAGCCCTGGCTGTGAAGCTAGATCAAGTACATCTCTTCATTGTACCTAGGTATTTCCCCGGAGAAAGCCACAAAGCAAAACAACGCCAGTATCAACCTCACATATACTACAAAATCGGTCAAAATGAAACTTATCATTGCCTTCTGTGCTCTCGCAGCCGCTACAATCACCCCAAAGTCAGAGCACCACCCACACAAAACCATCACAATTCTTTTCGCAAACGAAAATAGTGGCCGTAATTTCCCCGTGAATATTCCTGGTGACAAGCGAGCCTACCAAATCCACAACCTCTTCCATGGAATTCATGGTGGCAATGGTCCTCTCCTCGCTACCTCTGCTCAACTTGCCAGCTCGATGTCACCAGAAACATCTTGCGTAATTTCACATAATAGAAGAAAGCTTGCAACGTTGAATCCCGAGCACTCCTTCGCCTGGTTGTTTGAAAAGGGTCATCGCCATTCGCCTGTTAATATAGATCATGCGACAATCACTTGTCGTGCTTGATGACGAAGTGGCTCTTTAGGGGTTTTATTTGTTAGTTTTTGTGCATGCGGTGGATATAAGATGGGTATCTCGGAGCTATAGCAAATGTTGATTTGAATCTTATGGAAGAGCTCCAGATACATGCTTTGATAGGCGTTCTCGATGTTGCTATAAGGTTGGGGTGCTGTCACACTTGAGCTTTATACCTTCATCAATCAAAGTTTCCTGTAACCACAAGCTTGAAAGACGTCATCTAGCGCATCCTAAAATCGGTAGCCTTGTGAAAAATTACTTCGGAAGGCCTTATTGGTTGTTTATACTGCGAAGACAAAATGACACGAATTCCAACAACTAAAAGACGAAAGCTTACTGTAAGAACATTTGACTATTTCTTAGAACGTTGATTTTAAAAGGTAAAAATTGCTTCAATTTAAAATGATGTGTATTGGAATGGAAAATTCATGGTATACAATGCAAGTCTATTTAGATTAGAGTCATGGCATAAATCATAAAAGTTGTGACAAAAAGGGAAAGTGGTCGTTAAATAAGAAATCATGCTAGAACCCGCCATATAACCCAAATAAACCAAGAGCTCGACGCCGCGAGTACTCCGTTTTAAACAAAAAAGGCTTGCCGTAGATCATGTGAGAGTAGATAAATGCCCTTAGTGCGTATCTTAAGCCTGACGGAAGGGTTCATAGGCGTTGGATCGCTGGTTGTTAGGTGCCGGATAGTCGGTACCATGGGCAGGAGCCGGGTATGAAGTGGGTTGTTGGTGGCCGTAGGGGGCCTGACCTGCACCGAGAGGCTCGTAGGTATAAGGGGCCTTTTCGGCGGGGATGCTGCGAGTGTTTCGGTTGTTGCGATGACCGTATGGCGAGCGACCGGAGCAGCAGCAAACGCTGAAAGTCCAGAAGATCACAGCGGCGAGAGAGAAGGCAGTCGCCAACCAGGTAGCAACGTAGATGTTCTTACCCATAGACAGGGTGATTCCATAGGCGTCGAGAGTTCCCTTGAGTGAGGATCGGAAGACTGAGAAAAGGACGGTCGATGTGATTGAGGCAGCGGCGGTGAAAAGGAAGGCAAGGACGGAGAAGAGAGTGGTGACACAGCTTCCCCAGCGGCTGCAGATAGCAAAGAAACCGACTAGAATCTCAATGATAGTGGCGATGAAGGCGATCAAGTAAGCGATGAACATCCATTTGGAGACGGCCTTGTAGATCTTCATGAGGTGGTCGTAGTCGCTTGGTAGCTCGTCCTTTACGTCGGAATCCTCCAGTCCCCAGACGGAGAAGGGGTCGAAGTAGAATTCGGCCTTGGGCTTCGAGCATTCCGTAACATCCTTTTTGTTGTTGGTGATGTCACCATCACAGTAACCCCAGATACCAATTTGGTAGAAGTCGGCCAAAGTGTTGTCGGATTTGAGTTGGTCGATGACATCGGAGACGTCCTGGGAGCTGACATCGGTAATACCGTTATCGCTGAGAATATTTTCGATTTCGGTTGTTGTTTTTGAGCCTTCGCTGGTCATATTTTGGAGGTTGACCTATAGAAATTATCAAGTTAGCGGGATGACCTCAAGGGAATTTGGCACGAGAAAAAAACCGAAACATACCCGCAAGAAATAGAGATTATTCAATGCGCTCGAGCTGGAATTTGTACAGCCCAGACCGACAAAGATAATACATATCAAAGAGGCGATAGTGAGAACATAAGGCGTAAAGATACACGCAACACGACCGGCTTTCCCCATGATAGCTTTAAATTGGAAACGTGTTGATGAATGAGGTCGAAAGGATATCGAGTGAATGAAGAACAGAGGAAATGATTAGATATTTAGACAGTTGGAAATGGGGTGAGGTCAGTGGTTTTATCCTTGCATGAACGGCATTTGGGGGGGGAGTGTACACTTCGGTACTCACTAGCGGGACGCCCCCCAGCAACGAGGATAAAAGGCCAATGGAGGAGGCTGGTGGGATCCACTTCACTGAGCCACGCCACGCTTGTTTCTATTCGTGTCCGCCCTAAACCCAACTGGGCGATAAGGGTCGTCACGGTCACCAGGGCATCACGTAGATTAAGGGAAGATCATCCCTGCGACTTGTATACTGTACAGTGCTGGAAGACACCATTACGTGGAACCCGCTACGGCCTACGCAATCTTCACGTAAATGTCATCTTTGAACACCAGGAGTTGGAAGTCAGATATTAACATCTCCAAATCTCTTCCCCTGGTCATTTCCCCCAGGAACTCTCAAGAGTTAATTTTTTCCCGTAAGCCAGATTCCATGGTCGAGCACAGGATCGCCATGCCACCCGACCCGATCGAGCACAACACCCTGTCTGAGCTTCGTCATCTTCACCAGCCCTGTGGAGTGTACAAATTTTCTCTGCTGCCCTAGATACATAACCCAGCCCAGGCTTCTTCGTTTTGCGCTTGGCGTCGCTGCAATTTTCCGTCCTCGGTCGCCACCTCCACAATGTACACGCTGCTGCGCCCTCTGAAATACGTTTGCTTAGTTACTGATCATTTGAATAAATCTGCGGCCTATTCTCTCGGCAGTCTCCATCTGAACCAACAAAGTTCTGTTCCGTCTTGTTTCTATAATTAATTTTTTTTCTTTCTTTTTTCTCTTTTCCATTTTATCAATTAAAGTTTTATGGGGCTTAGCCACCTCTGCTCACCTTATTTCAGCGCGGTGTGCCCAGACTACATGCTACTGTAATATGCTTGTTGCAGATGACTGGCGGTCAGTAATACTGGAAGTGGAACAGCACGCATGTCCACCAGCCACAGAAAATGACGTACGTTGCCGCCAAGAATGGATGCATCGTGGGCCTCAAGTGTGCACCTTGATTATTAGCTGATGGCCAGTCATGTTGTCGCACAGACAAATAATATCTTATTGTCATTTAAAGTACACGTTTTATTGATTTCAAGTTAGCGCAACATTGAAGTTTGACATCTCTAATCTAATTAAAGTTGCCTTTCAAAATACATGTATCCTCAGGTTCTCCATGGTAGTTTAATGATGCATGTGTATCTGCCCTCAACTCAGTCCTGTCTATCCTTAGGCTCAGTTCAAGTAGACATTGAACTATTTTCATCTCTCAAATAGTAGCTCCAGCCTCTATCGCAGTTTATTTGGTATCCGTACTTTATTCTGAGCAGTGGAATACCGGGAATCAATGATCGTCGTTCTCCGCTTTCTATTGTTTTCTACCTACTTACCCAACTAATCAATCATTCGAACAGACATTCTACTATTCGTATATGGAGTGGCGACAATGATAATTGCTTTTTTTTTTTTTTTTTTTTTTTTAAATAGCTGCCTACCTAGCAAATCTCGAATCGAATGACGACTCGCTTATAATACCTTATCAATTTGTTATATTAAATCGTTAGAACTTCAAGTTGGCAGGTGTAGTAATACATAGTCACTAGTATAGACGTATTTGCGAACTGTTTTTGATTTTTAAGAAATGAAAGACCCAGTCGCGAGATCAATCTGCCATATTCAATCTTCCACACTATACACAAGAAAGCCACTGAATACACGAGATCAAATCCAAATTATAAAGCAAAGAGCATGGCAGCAGCTGCAGCACCTCCAAAGACCATACCTTCAGCAGTAGCGAGAGGCAAAGCGGCATTGGTAGATGTACCAGTGGAAGCTGAAGCAGTAGAGGTAGCACTCCCGGTGGATGGAGCAGAATCCGTACTAGTAGTGTGGCTTGCAGTATTGGTAGCAGGGCCGCCGGTGGCGAGCGAAGATGAAGCAGCTGATACCACACTGGAGTAGTCGCTAGCAGTAAAAGGGACCTTCGTGACGCAGCTAGCCGAGGTCATTGAGAGGAAGCCATCGGTAGTAATGTCGCAGAAGGGATAACAGTTGTCATCATCACCGCGAGCGCGAAAAGAGCTGGCCCAACTGGCAGCAAGGTCGTTGACACAACAGTAACCTTCATTACCTTCAACGGAAGTGGATCCATAACAGCACCTCGATTCATCGTTGACTATGGCATTCTGCCAATCACTGGGGCAGCCACCGTTGTTATCGTTGAGACCGCCAGTCTGAATTTGTTAGAACGTATTCTATGATGGAATTCGGTGAAAAATGCAGAGGACTTACCAGTGTTTCTGCATTTGCAGCCATGGCAAGCACCAGAGCAGCTGGCATAAAGAGACTCTTGACGGAAGGCATCGTAAAGTATCTTTTTAGAGATGAGTGATAGACAAGATTCAAGTTGTTTTCATGTTTCTCCCATCTCGAGAGGATTCGAACCACTTAAATAGACAAGGGAAGTTCACGCCAAGCAACAACAGAGACCCTGAAAAGACCCTTAAAGCCACCTAGGAGGCTAATGGAGGTCAAGTCACTTCAACGACTTCTTGCATTTCTCAGATCTTGCCTGAAAAAAGGCAATGCTTAAAGAAAGTCCGACTATCACTCGTCCAATGATGTATAGCTTCGGGCGGCCTTGTTGCAGAAAGCCATACCTTGCGGCACCTCAACATGAACTTTATGCGATATTTAGGAAAACTCGTGCGAGCTGAAAACCCAAGGATGATGTTGGAGATTAATTCCGGGGAATTCAAGAGAATCAAGCCTATATAGAGGGTTGGGAACTAGTTGATCATTACCATACTTGGACTCGCCATGATCGATCTCACCCCGCTAGACGGTTTATGGAAGTCGTCTGCGAAGCGTTGTGGGGCCTGCTCTAGAGATGTAGTTAGTTCACCACAACAAACTTGGAAGACTCTTATGCAGGGTCCGTCTTATTCAAAAATATTTTTGAACATAAGATGAGTTGTCCAGGGGGGGCCTGGGCTTCATTCTTCTGACGAAGTTGACATAGACTTTTTCTTGTCATGGTTCTTTCGCCGAAATTTGAGACTACTAGATGCTACCAATACCAGCCCCAATCGCTTTACTGTCAAATTTGAACTAGAATGATATAGACTTGTAATTGGATATCGGGATCTTGCAATAGTACTTTATACTTAACACGTGGCTTTTGTGCAAATACTATATCTACTAAGGGTTTAAACTTGGAGTTTTTCTTCTCTCCATCTCTTCCTCCACACCTGAAGTATGCTTGCAGCACTGTTAAACTTGAACTTGAAGATGCTTTCTCCGCTTCAAATTTTCTTCAAGCTTTCGTCTCAAGCTGTACCGATGCCGGTTCTCAATAGAGAGACTGTCACTAGGCAAACAAAGAACATTGAGTTCAAACATTGGAATGGTTCTATTTGGCAAGCCTGAGATTACCCCTGTACCAGTTGGTCACTAGTTCTATTTCTCAGTTCCTAGCTAAATGGTTTATTTTTAACCTACCTCAAATGAGTCACACATGTAACCTGCTCATTCTTCGACTCATCCAAACATGAGAAAATCACATGCGCATGAGGACCCAGGGCGAATGATTTACCCGGGAAAAATTTCAAAATCCACAAAGATGCGATCAATTGTTTCGACTATTCTTATCTCCTGCTCAAGTGGCTCTCCATTACTGTGCACGATGTAATCATCCCTCCAAAAGTTTGCTTGACACCCCTAGCGACACAAAACCAAGAGCCCTGGAGCTTGATTGTCGATTATGCGACCAAAGTTATTTAATAAATATTACTACCCCTGTCAGCGAAACACCATTTCAGAAACCTTTCGATGGCCCCTCAATCGTGATTCTTCTCATCGAAGCAAATACACAAAGCGGCGATCAGTGCCGCGTCAACACCTGGCGCCACAGTGACGGTGTATGTGTCTTGCCCAAATATGATTTTACGGCCGTTCAATCGCTTGTGACGAATATGAGCTGCTACCTGACCACTCTCCTCATCGAGAATTTCGGCATGGTGCTCGAGGAACGTTCCTGTCATATTGAGAGTTACAGGCTTCCCATTGCAATCGTTGAAAGTGGTGATAGCCTTAGAGCCAATGACTAGTACAGTCAGTAATGTTGAATCATGTTATTCTGCAAAGCAGCACTCACAAGCGAGATCACTCCTGACCTCTACAAGCTTATTCTGGTCAGGGTCTTCGATCGCAAAGGTCGTATGAAGGTGCATGTGTTCCTTGAAAATGTTGAACAGGTGCTGTCCATTCATGTCTTCGACCTTCTTGCGACCGTGAAGCGACGGCCATGATCCCGTTACTTTGAGAATTGGCAGGCCATTATCCAACTTGATATCGAAGCTATCCCCGGAGAGGGTGAAGACTTTTTCTTTCAGAATTATGGTCTGTGGGACGGCTGCGACAAATTGGGGAAATAAGGCGATAGGCTGGGCGACAGGGGGAAGTTCGTGATTGCCCTTATTGTGGTGCATGATGATGGATGGAAGAATGCTGCCGGACTTTGGATGGTATATCGAGAGAGTTGAAAATTATCTAGACAGCTTGAAAACCTCGACCCGGAGGATTGAATTTATATGAGAGAAAAATGAAAAAGAACATGGTGTTATTCAGCTGGAGAAAAAAGGCTTGAGGCTTCAAATGGCATAGATGGTTTACGATGCGCCAGTGTTTATGGGGACTTGTCGGGCCGTGCGTCTATTCCGTGCTCCGGACTCCGTCGTGCCGTCATATTAACTTTAAAGTAAAATAGGCTAAGCCACTCAGCTGTCCCATGCTTAGCGCGCTCAGGGTCCTTGAATTACCAGGTTAGTCTCCACTGGATATCTGAGATGTTATTATTATCTTCTTTGTATAGCCCTTGCAACTCAAGCCCGAGACTTACAAAAATCCCACTAGATTGACACCACTTTATGGCAACCCGATACATATGATTCAGGACGTGGAAACTTGGAAACAAAACATTCTAAGGTTTGAACTTCCCGTCCACCAGCTTGGAATTCACATGCACATGTTCTACATATATATTCATTATCCAACTCCAGATAGGCTGTAGATTTTCCAAAAAAGATAAAAAAAAAAAAAAGAAAAGAAAAAAAGCCTATGTAGTAGCGGGTACTATATCCACATGTGCAGTTGCTCCGTTCCAGACCATGTCCCACACGAGTCCTCGATGGAATACATAATAATGGCCAACATGGGAACTCAACTCTGAACAGGCTTATACATATAGTACATAGTGATTCAGGGTAACTATCTTGTTATTCAAAGTCGAATGCTGTAGTATAGGTATGTATCGGCAAAGTCCACCCGTAAACACGATTTATAAGAAGAACATATATGCCTTGGTCGCTGAAAAATGGCCTGAAAATTATAAATAGGTGCTGGCCAAATTTTTCAAAGCGTTCTTCAAGTTATAAAGTAATCATAACGTACTATTATGATGTTCAATGTTTGATGAAGCTTCTCAAATGGCGCAAAGGATTCAAAGCATCAGTAAAGAATTGATCCCGCCCCATGTATACTTGCACATATGATAGTTTAGTATGCTTTGCAAGAAAGAAAAGGTGTTCATTCATTAGAAAGAAGTCATAGCTAGAACATCCACAGCAAAAAATGTGGAAAGACCGAGACCCCACCTTCAACTTTAGTTTTTTCCTTTTTTTTTTTTTTTAACTTTGAGTTAGTCTCTTTTATTCGCCACTCGTGGGCACAAAGATACGATTAGCTAGAATAAGAGCCTACCCCAGTCTTTATGTGAGGTCATTGAAAGGAACGGCAGTTTTCAATCGGCGTACAATCTATCGTGCATGACAACAAAAGCGTTTCAGACAGATGACTCATATACACTCCACTCTGACAGCTGAAATCGAATTTGAATGGCTTATCATTAAAAAGAATATTCGAATGAAATGAAGCAGAGAAAGAAAGAAGCTGTATTTGGTAAGCCTAGTATCATCAAGATGAGATCTGATGATAGAAAATGTGATGTCACGATGAAAGACGCGGGCGCCATTCTATGAGAGTAAATCACTCTTTCATGAATAGCTCTAGCTTTTGACAGATAAGTCGACGCGTAAGTTCCAGCACCAAGTTTCAAAGAGCCTTCCATCCCAAGGAAGGAAACGACAGAAGACTTCGAACAAAGCCTTGAGTCTAGTGAGAAACACCCCAGACACGCTCCTGTAACAAAGAAAAGTAAGCTAACCTCGGCAAAATACTATGATGATGAGAATCTATATAAGAGAGCTACTTCGAGCCCTCCGATGCGATTTTCTTTCCTCACCACCCTTTTTTACACCGAGACTATTGACACAAAACTATCACTACATCATACTCATGGCTTATCGATTTCAATACCAAGATGATTGGCCCGAGTTGGCTCTTAAAGCATGGATCCAAATGATCATGGCAATCTTGGCTTGCGCCTGTGCCATTCTTATTCTGCCTATCGGGGTTATCGTCCTTACTCCTCTGCTTCTTCTGTATGGTCTATTCATGGGGTGTCTCTGTGCGGGACGTTTTCTTGGGTATGTATGTCGTCTTGCTTGGGGTTTCGCTAAGAATGGCTGTTTCCAGTGTTGGCGCTCTTTCCGGGTCAGTTTTATGGGAATTATGGATCTAGTATTCCATGCTGGCCTCTTCCAAGATAGCGGTTTAAAAGGAAATGTGCAAGCGGCCGGCGAGTTTGCTATGTACAGGGCTAGAACGCGCCACTTCCTTAAAAAGCAAGATTTCGGTAGATTCGGCGAAGACAGCACTATGGATGAAGATGCTTATTCCTATGAAACTGATACTGATAGTGCGGACAGCCTGGAATATGACCGCGAGCCGCCTATGGAGGACGACGTGCTTTATGACCGAGGTAATCAAACCTGTTTATGGGTCGAAACCCCAACAACAGCTGGTTGCCCTGTGCAATACTTTAGAGACTCTAGATTAACTATGCAGGATTTAAAAGCGCAGGCAACGGTTGAACGAACGGTGATTTCCGTATTGGCTGATAAGGATCGTTGGATCTCAGACATGCTCTCAGGCCAGCCTATTGTTCCTCGCGTAGGATGGACTGTCAATTTCGATGCCACGGGGGGTCATGTCGTTGGATCAATTGTATCAACCGCAATCGTTATCGATTATGTCTACCATGTTTTGGATAGCCCGGAGCCCAACGTAGCCCAAACGCTCGTTGCATTGTATCGGGACACCTGTGGGAGGGTTGACAGCTTGAGTCACATTATTGTGGCCAATGTTGGAAACACTAACACGCTGGGTTTCCTGGATAGATTTGTAAATGGCACTCACACCTTGAGCCGTGACGGCGATGGTAATGAAGACTATTACCGGGCTCTGGGCACTCGACTTGGTAGACTGGCCGGGTACATTGTCCTAACGGCTTTCCCCCGGGGAACTCACATGATTTCTGGCATTTACATCGATCGTGATGATAGTTTGGGACTTGACCATCTTCGGTTTGATATCAAATTCCTAAGTGGTCGTGATAACTAAATTGATGATCTCTTGCTAAATTTCTCATAGATTGGATGGGAACTCTCGAAGGTTTTCTCAAGTTCACGGACGTGGACTCAGTTTTCCCTTCGGGTCCATGACCGTTGCCTGTAGGTGGCGGAAGTGGGACGAATGTGGTTCCTGCTACTACTTAAGTATTTCCTGTTTACTTTGCGTGGCCCGTTGCGTTTTTGTTGGCTTTTCTTTTTTGAAAATGTACTTTTTCTTTTTGTCTTTTCTTTTCTTTTCTTTTTTTTTTTTTTCTTTAAAAAAAAAAAAATTGATAGTCGAGCCCTCTAAATTGAAAACAGGCTTTACTTTCATCTACTCCACCATAATAATTCGTAGTCTTTTACCTTGAGATAAGGAATTGTAGTCTGTGCTGTTCAATTTGCTTTATGCTAGTAGTACAAGCCCTAAAATATGAGATGATGATACTTTTACACCTACTATAGTATGAGGCTCAAATGTTATAGGTAGGTTTCTTTCTTCTTCAAATGATTGCCCTATTTACTAATACCACTGCTGTCAGAAGACATTGATGGATCATATAGGTATTAATTGCAAGCACTTGAATGCTTGGTTCTCTCAATACTTTTACTCGTCTTCCTGCTTTTTATCCTTTCTTCTGCTTCTTTCAGATTTGCTTGGAAGAAGGATTCGCGAGATGCTTTGTTACATTTCAGATTCAAGATTTCTAAATTAAGACCTAGAACAAACAAAAAAGGTTCTTGGGTACAAAATGCACAACTTATATCCAGGGCAATGAAAGTTTTATTCTAGCCAAGTGACCGACTTAGTCCATAAAAATTCGTCCAGCATGTTGGTTCCGAAGCGCCCATACCCGCTGCTCTTGACTCCGCCATGGGGAAGAGCTGCTTCGTCATGAACGGTCATGGAGTTGATGTGAACAGCTCTGCAAAAGTGATTAGAATCAATGAAATCAACGGGAGCAGAGGACATACCCCGAATCTATTTTTTTGGCCACGTCTAAACCCCTGGCTAGGCTTTCGGTGTACACTGATGCACTCAGACCATATTCTGTATCATTGGCGAGCTTGATTGCTTCTTTATCATTGTCAACCACAAAAAGTGACACAGTTGGACCAAACGATTCAGTCTTGTAGATATCCATATCTTTGGTAACATTTTCGACAACTATTGCACCCATGCGGGTATCGGAAGCCGCTTGGATATCGAGGTCTCCAATCAAGACCTTACCTCCTTTGGCAATCGCATCCCGAATCAAATGTTGGTTCTTGGAAATGGCAGCTGGATTAATGGCGACAAGCTCAATGCTTGGGCCACCGAGCACGTTATTGACAGTGGCTTTCAAAGCTTCACGGAACTTCTCAGCGATGGCCCTGTGGACGATAATTCGCTCAGTACACATGCATACTTGACCAGTCTGATTCTTGTTAGCGTATGTCTAGTGCGGGAAAAGGTATTAACTTACATGCATGAATGAGCCCAGTGTCGCGCCCAGAGCTGCCTTATCGATATCGGCATCCTCAAGAACGATCGTGGGGGCCTTTCCACCTAGCTCTAATATCACAGGCTTAATATGTTGTGCTGCAATTAACGCAACCTTACGTCCGATAATTGTACTTCCTGTAAAGCTTAACTTCTTTACTGCTGGGTGAGCGATCAGGGCTGTAGTCACTTCCGGTGCATCTGAAGGCCGGGAATAAATAACATTGAGGCAACCATCGGGTAGCCCAGCTTGTCTGAAGGCATCTCCGACTGCCCAAAAGCATTTTGGAGATAGTTCAGAGCCTTTGAGAATTGTAGTGTTTCCAGCCGCGAGAGGAAGAGCCACAGCTCGCGTGCCAAGGATATAAGGAGCATTCCTTTTGGAAATTAATAAAAAAAAACCCTTTCTATTAGAATTCGGTGTACATACCAAGGAGCAATTCCCAATACAACACCATAAGGTTGCTTATACACAAGTGCGCCCGTGCCCTCTTGGATCAATGTAGGTGAAGTGGCTTCAATCCCTGATACCTTGCCTGCAAGATCTTTTAAGAGGTTTACACCAAGCATCAAGATGAACTCTGCAAATTCGGCTTGGGACCCGGTTTCTTCACACATGTAGCCCACAAACTCATCTTTTCTGGCAAGAAATATATCTGCTGTCTTGAATAGGATATCCCTGCGCGTAGCAGGTTTGGTCAAAGACCACGCTGGAAAGGCCCTTTCCGCAGATTGGACGGCGAGTGTGGCATGCTCAACAACAGCAGCGCTGCATGTGTGCTCGACATGGCCCTTTCCAGGATTATTGACATCAAAGGTATCTTTTGTTATGACATCTTTGTTATCAATGATGAGAGGAACTGGCACAGCCAGTGCACTAGCTTCAGAGTTGGTTGATGTAGCCATGGCAATAGTGAGATCAGACAGAATTGCTGACGATAAAACAGGCTTTACTGTAAATCGACTTTCTCTACGGAGATCATGATAATCTTATAGCCAGTTGGATCAGTTTGATTAGCCTGGGAATATTTCGGAAGTGTCAGCTCCACTCAACTCTGCCGAATAGACTACCGAATAATTGATCTGCTGTCGCATTGTGCACGTCAATGGCTGCGCCATGAAGATATGAACCAATCGTCATCGATTTCACGTTCCAAATCTCAAATTTGAAGTTTGGCCCACACGACGCACTATTTTACGATGGTATCGTTGTGCTGCAGTGGAAAAGTATCAGATTGGGGCCCGGGGATTTATCCGGGGTTGAGTGGGGTCTAAGCGCGGGGGTGGGAATCCGATCCGAAAACTCAGGTAGGCTCGATTTCGGATCACGGCAAATTTCAGCTGGAATATCGGTACTTCTAGCGCTTTGAACCTGCTATCCAAAACTCCCTCACCTGGTTAGTAGTCCGGGGAAAAGGAGTATGGGGCTGCAATGGGACTGCTCCCTCCATATGCCCAGGTGAGAACCATAGGAAAATGAAGTTTACATTTGAATGGTCCGTAAAAACTTTGAGTCTGATAATTTTGCATATAAATTTGAAGCTTCCCTCATCCGTAAATATGTAGAAAGTACTCTTAATATTCAATCATTCCATAAAGCCTTCGTTGAACTTTTCATCTCTCACCCTTCGAAATGTCAATGACAACACAGGCACTTGTCTCAAGACAAGTTAGTTCATCAGTAGCATTGGAAAACATTGTTCTTGATTCGTTGCGCCCAGATGAAGTCTTAGTGGAAATACACGCTACAGGGGTCTGTCATACAGATTTTGCATGTATGAATGGAACGCTTCCCGCTGCCTTCCCAAGTGTATTTGGACACGAAGGTAAAGTATAACTATCATGACTTTCGAAGAGCGGTCCACTGATTTTGCAATAGGCGGCGGTGTGATTTTGGATGTGGGGAGAAACATCAAACATCTTCAGAAACAGGACAAAGTGTTACTCAGCTTCGACTCCTGCGGCTCATGTGTACAGTGTACTTCCAAACACCCAGCCTACTGCCAAGACTGGGCTCAACGAAACTTTGGGCAGAAAAGAATGGATGGAAGTCTGTCACTGTTCACCGAAGATGGAACCAAACTACATGGGAACTTCTTCGGCCAGAGCTCATTTGCCAGACATACCATAGTTAGTGGTAATTCCGTTGTGAAGGTGCCATTCGACACGCCACTAGGTCTCTTTTCTCCATTAGGGTGTGGTGTCCAGACAGGTGCTGGGGCTATTTTAAACACCTTGGATGTGCAGCCTGGTAAGGCAGTCGCCATATTTGGCGTTGGCTCAGTGGGAATGAGTGCAGTGATGGCTGCGAAAATGAGAGGTGCCAGTGTGATCATCGCAGTAGACCTGCAAACGGAACGGTTGGATTTGGCGAAGAAGCTGGGAGCTACGCATACAGTTATTGGCTCGGATGAGGATGTCGTTGCACAGATACAGAAAATTTCTGGCTCAAATGGCGTTGAATACTCTGTTGACTGTGCCGGTATACCTAGTGTAGTTGAGAAAGCCTTGGATTGTCTTGGAACTCGCGGAAAGGCAGCTACAGTGGGGGCCCCGACGCCCGGAAAGCGTGCTGGGGTGGATGTGTTTGCTCACCTGGTCATGGGGCGCCAATACATTGGATGCTGTGAAGGTGACAGTAACCCGGAGAAGGTATATTCACAAAATTCTCCGGGTTTGACGGACATGGCTAATGGAACTGATTATTTAGATGTTACCGTACCTGATCGAGCAACATGGCAAAGGTCAGTTCCCACTCGATGAGATTGTGTCATTCTACAAAGTAGAAGACTACGAGACTGCATTCAGGGATATCAAGAGTGGCAAAGCGCTGAAAGCCGTTCTTCTTTGGAGCTAGTATCGTCTAGTGCTATGGGGCCGTCGGAGTCTCTTCAAGCACTGGAGAAGTCGTATTCTTTTTGTTTTTAAGCTGAATATTACGTTCAAATATTTCCTTTTGCAAAATTTTATCAACCATTATACTAGACCTACAAAACCTTTGAGCACTGCAGAAACTGTAGTATACAGTGACGGTACATGACCGTCAGTGCCCATCATTTGCATTAGGGATTCCTTTTACCACCCACTTGTGCGTTCCCCATTTACAAAATGAAGCCACGATCGTTAGATGGATCGATCTCGCTGCCGCTTTTGCAAGTGAACCGCTCCTATACCGAATTTTTCCAGTTGAACCTCATAGATGTGGCTTGCAGTAGTCCACATTCAACTTTGTGAGATGGAATCATGAACGATCATTGTAACTCTGCCCCCCTCAAACAATTCCGAACTCTTTTTTCCCCCCCAAACCCAAATTCACGTACGGAGTATTTTGCAACAAAAATTTAATATTATGATCAGACCCTGTGCTAGTTCCATAGAGCTGGCTCCAGCGCTTGGCGATCATAGACATCAACATCCGGTTTCGTGAGTGCCGCGATCGAGTTCCGGGGAAGAATGCGGAGAAGATCTGCGGGGTCGAAGGGGTGGACTCAAAAATCAGCCAAAAGCCAATTGGCCCATCACAGCAAGCTTATCAGTAAGTAACCTTGGACCACTTGGATGTACGACATCATATTAGTCTCTCAGAATTTCATTTCAAAACTTTAATTTACACTGATGACGCTCGTTTGTCCAAGCGACTTTGGCTCTGTTTTGTTGAGCCATCCTTCTATCCCAGCATGGGTTGCAGCTCAGTGAAAGCTTACATGTCAGAGATGAAATTGGCTCAATTTAGCGAACGTAAATTGAGCGATCAAGAGTTCATCGTGGCGATCGTTTTCGCGGCCGAGGCGTTCAAATGTTTTCTGGACACAACCTCACGTCAGCCAGGGACGGATAGAGGACATATTTCAGCTGAGAGAACGGTGGACATGGATGTTAGTAGGATAATAAATTACCGTGACAAATATTTCAATGAAGTGTCAAAAGATGAAAGATTTATTAGTTAGTCGGTGCCATTACGTCAATATTTTTGAAGTACGACAGGCACTTTATAATACTATTCATAGGAGTCCGATAATTTCAAGATCTTGCACTCGTTGTAATAGTAGTAGGAACTACCTCCAAAGGTGCCACATTCATCGTCGTAAGATCTCAGGAGGGAAGAAAGAAATTCAAATTAGATATTGACAGCTTATTCTACGACTGTTTGTGCAGATCTCAAAGAATCAAATGAAAGCTCTAGTCGTTCAGGATCCTAGAAGAACAATGCTCCCATATGGCAGCAACCCAGCTTCGCCTTTCTCCTGATCAACACCACTCTGGTTCGAAACTAAAACCGAAAATCCTTCATACTTTCCTATGGGTACTGTTTGAATTTTATCAGAGAAATTAAAAAAAAAAAAAAAAAAAAAAAAAATAGCGGCCTTTTGATGCATGTATATGCAAGCACGTTCATATCCAAGAACCATATCCCCTGTCTCAGATTCATCCAAAGGAATGTAAGATCCGTAGACGAAAAGATCTGAGTATTCCTTTCGCAGTTCAAGTATTTTCTTCCAAAAAGCCATGATACTCTCAGGATCGTCGATCTGACTCGCAACATTCCACTCAGTATAGTCCTTATTTATTGTCATCCATGGATTGGCACTCGCAACGGTAAAACCAGCATTGGGCGAGCTGTCCCATTGCATGGGTAATCTTCCGTGATCCCTGGATTTGAGCTGCAGCTCTCGGAGGACATCGCCCATTTTGCTAGCATCGCCGCGAGATTTTAGGATTTCATGCTAGTAATTCTTGCCTTCCACATCAATGTACGCATCTATTCCGTAGTTCTTCCCAAGATTTGCCATACCGATCTCTTGACCGGCAAGCAAGAACGGAGTGCCACTCAAAGTTGTCAATTATGTAGCCAGCATCTTCGCCGCAGTAGATCGATACTCTCGAGCATCGGAAGCATATCGAGATAGTGAGCGACCGCTGTCATAATTATCGAGATAGACAGTATTCCATCCATCAAACTTGGGCATGGCAGTCTGCCAAAGATTAGTGAGCTTGCGAATCTTCCGAGGATGGAAGTCATCCCGCTCATATTTTGAGTTGGGCCCGAAATCCATATCCACAATATCGCCCGTAAAGAGCATGCTCAACTGATGTCGGTCCTTCGCAACGTATTCACTGACAGAATTCTCATCTTTAGTGAAACCAAGCTCACCAACTGTTATCACGTCGTAGTCATGTAAAACCTCGGTCATGATCTCACGTATGTAACCATGCATCTTCGGACCAGACGCAAAGAATTCGGCACCGGATTGATACGGCTCGTTATTGAGAACCTTTCCATCTGGAAGGTCCGCGTGTTTAGACATAAGATTCATACTATCAATACGGAATCCATCCACACCTCGATCGAGCCAGAAGCGCATATCGTCATGAGTAGCTTTGCGCATCTCTACACTTTCCCAGTTGAGGTCAGGCTGACTAGGCAAAAACAATGCAAGGTAGTATTGACAGAAAATTTTACAAAAATGACCAATTCTTCGAACCGCAGCTCTACCTCGTGTAGTTCAATATCCTGTGGCTCAACTTCGGTCACATCACACGGGGGCGCCGAGGATGGAATATGCAAATCCATCCCGATATCTACGAGATGGCGACCTTCATTTCATCTGATGCCTTATTCAGGCTGGGTAAATGATCCCTGTGCACCGGGGTATGATCCATCTACCGGATTATACTATGTGTCCTTTCAGTGGAACCCAAACAGCCCTGACTGGGGCGATATTGCCCGGGGAAGTGCCATTTAGTATGACATGGTGTCGTGGAAAATTGAGGACCAGCCTATTCTCTCCCCGAATATGAGCTATGACTCCAAAGGTGTTTTCACAGGATGTTTTGCAAAGGCACAAGACGAAACACTCAACGACATCTATACCTCTGTCACCTCCCTTCCAATCCATCATACCATCCCGTATCAAAGGGGGTGCGAGACACTGAGAATTGCATCATTGCATCATCTTCAGACCGGGGGAGGACCTGGTACAAAAACGAAAGAAACCCCATTTTGTTCGGCGCACCACCTGGTCTCGATGTCACCGGCTGGAGGGATCCATTCTGCGGTGCCTGGCCCAACATGAGCAAAATATTGGGGTTGGATCCAAAAAACTACTTGTTCGGTGTCATTTCGGGGGGTATCCGGGATGTTACACCAACAAGCTTTCTATATAAGGTTGACATGAAGGAATTGAGCGACTGGGAATACATAGGCCCTCTTGCAAATTTCGGCCGGAACTTTAGGCCATCAAAGTGGTCTGGAGATCTGGGCAGGAACTGGGAGGTTACAAGCTTCCTTTCACTGAATAATGACGATGACTCCAACTCATTTTCTGACTTTTTAATAATGGGAACCCAAGGTTGCCTCAAGGACCCAGAGAGATTTCAAATGGAGGCAGGTTCATCGCGTCCTAGACGTTTCCAGTTGTGGATGTCTGGAATTCTTCGTAAAGATGAATGCACGGGAGTTCCAAAAATGTCATATGACTTTGGAGGCCACCTTGACCACGGATGCCTCTATGCTGCAAATTCTTTCTTTGATCCAAAAGTTCAGAAACACATATTTTGGGGCTGGATTACAGAAGAAGACCTGTGTGATGACCTCCGTCATGAGCAAGGGTGGAGTGGACTGTTATCTATGCCTCGACAGATTTATCTCAAGACCATGCATAATGTAGTCAGGTCTTTGGTTTCTGAGTTGTCTTCTATTACCTCAGCCAAGCTCGAGGCTGAGGGCGACGGAACCTTTGCTCTCCAGACCCTTGCAAGTGAGCCTTATCAGCCATTGGTTGAGAAACTGAGAAACCGTGACAATGTACGGCTCTTGCAATTGGGGAGATCCTTTCTTAATGCCAGGGCTACTAAACCACCTGAAATATCGCTACTACACCAGCAGAGTAAGCACTGGGAGCTTGAATGCTCCTTCGCCATCTCGAAAGACTGCTATAAGGTCGGAGTGTAAATCAGTCATTCAAAAGGTGAGAAGTGCCCCGGAGCCATTGTTTGTGCCATATACTGAGCGAACATGCAGAATATGAGAGCAAGACGATCATGGTTTTTGAACCACGAAGTGAAGTTTTCACAGTTTGCCGACCATCTTTCCGTGGCTCTGGTCCATCTTCATATGTAACCAACTCTTCAGAAGTAGCACCGCACACTTTGTTCATTATGAGAGATAAGGGCAGTGGAGAGGAGCGTACTGAGACCTTGGATATCCGTGCATGGCGGGATAATTCTGTTCTCGAGGTATTTGTCAATAGCCGAACTGCAATATCCACTCGCCTTTATGCCGCCGATGAATCGTTCAGCATGGTATTCTTCGCGGTAGATGAAGACTCCACCAGTGATGTGATACGGACAAGCCACGCTGGTTCGACAGAGCTGCTATTCGCAAATTTGTGGGATGGAATTGCCATTTAGATAATAGAGAGATCACCTTATCGCATGCTTATTGTACGCTTTTTTTTTTCTTTCTTTCCTTTTCTTTTCTTTTTTTTTTTTTTTTTTTTTCATAATATCTTTGTATCGATGTTTTGGGGGTTGCATCAATTAATGTGAGCGATATTCCCTATGGAGAGTGCAGGTTGATATTAATGTGCGGAATTTGCGCAGTCTGTCATATTTTATAATTGTTGAGCATTAATTTCGATAGCCTTCAAGTTGGAGAACCGCCCAGCTGCCCAGTTTGGAATGTGAGATGAAGACTAGTGTGTATAGTACAGCCTTCGAAGCCGATTGATGTAACTGCCCGGCATTCGCATTTCTGCCCAAACCGTAAACTTTGCAGGGTGTTTGTTAGGTTGGAAGCTTTTCGTTATAGCGTTCGCTCATCGACGTGTTGCTTTATGTATTGGCTTAAAAATATCGACTGCCACACCGATAGCGTGAGCCCTAAGTAGCAGCGAGAATATACCTCATCGTATTCAAGGTTCCTGGATCCGATTTGAGCCCGCTGGTTCGGCCCAGTCTCCACTACGATGTGTGGAGGGTTGGGCGGTCGAGCTGGATGTTTTCTTGATGCACTCTGAATCGTTCTGATCCGATTGCCCGAGAAATATGCGACGAGTTGCATGTAACAATTGTATTTGGAAATTGACATCCGAGCCGTCTGCGACGCTGAATCCTAGACCGTGAATGCCCACTCGATGGATTGCCGAGTTGAGGGGACGAAAGAGTCTTGGCATTGGCTTGGCCCGATAATTGCCCGAGATGACGACCAAGAGACAGACCCTGTTTCTTCGCCTTCCCCACACCAAATCCCCGCAAGTATTCTGGACGAGAGCCACAGTCCAGGCTTGGTGAAGTGAGTACAGGGAGCCAGGAGATCGGCATCAGCGTATCATGACAATGTCTCTATGAGCCCGACGGTGGAGTGAAAACAGACAACCGCGGATTTTTGTCGGAGGGGCTTGTTTAATGATTGACCAAAAAAATGTTCTCTGCCAATCCGGTGGAAGTTGGCTATGATGTCGCTCTTCTTTTAGGGTCTGGTTGAATGATCCTGTTGACTTGGACACTGCAATGCCTAGGATGGAAATGTAGACATCGAAATCTTTGAATTATCTTGAAAAAGTGCATCTAGTAATATTTCCGTATGTTTCAAATTTCCAGATGTCGACGATTGTGATACTCTTGAAAATCCCCTTTGCTGAAAATGAACGGAAATTGTTGGAGCATGAGTTCAAATGTTTCTTTCACAGATGTGGGGACAGCTTTTTTAGTAAATCTTGCAATCTCCGCAATGACGATCCATGCGATTGATCTTGGCAATAATACTTGGGGTATATAAAGGCAGATGAAATCCCTTGCAGATAGATTGGTCAGGTCTTGAGCTCTTGCTTTACAAGCTTCAATATGCATCTCAAGAAGCTTCTCGCTTTAGCTGCCTCGTTGAGTCACTCCGTCTCGGCGCAGAGCAAAGGCGGCGTCGACGATCTCGATGATCCCGGAAATGACTTATATGCAAAAAATCTTTCTTCATGTCCGGGATACAAGGCTACAAAACATTGGAGCACCAAGTCTGGCTTTTATGCAGACCTATCGCTCGCAGGGCCAGCATGCAATGTCTTTGGAACTGACCTTCCAGACTTGAAACTGGAAGTCGAGTACCAGACAAACAACCGACTTCACGTGAAAATCTCAGACACCAACAACACGGTCTACCAGGTTCCAGACGATGTCTTCCCACGTCCTGGTTTTGGTCAATGGTGTTCTCCGAAGAACAGCAACCTCAAGTTCAACTTTAATGCGGACCCCTTCTCATTTACTGTATCTCGAACTCACAGCGGTGAGGTCCTCTTTGATACGACCGGCACCGATCTTGTATTTGAGAGTCAATATGTTTACCTTAAGTCACACCTGCCACAGAGTCCACATCTTTACGGTCTTGGTGAACACAGCGACCCGTTCATGCTTAACACGACAAACTACACAAGGACGATATACACCCGCGATGCCTATGGAACGCCCCAAGGGGAAAACCTTTATGGAGCTCATCCAATCTACTTCGACCACAGGGAAGATGGCACCCATGGAGTTTTTCTTTTAAATTCCAATGGTATGGACATTCTTATCGACAATGAGGGCGGCCAGTTTATTGAGTACAACATCATCGGTGGCGTTCTCGACTTCTATTTTATTGCTGGTCCATCTCCACGCGACGTGGCCTCCCAGTACGCTGAGATCACGCAGTTGCCATTGATGACTCCATACTGGGGTCTCGGGTTTCACCAGTGCAAATACGGATACCAGGATGTTTATGAGGTTGCTGCTGTCACTGCCAATTATTCCTCCAACGACATTCCCCTCGAAACAATTTGGACCGATATTGATTACATGGACCGTCGTCGCATCTTTACAATCGACCCAGAGAGATTTCCTGCGGACCTTTACAAAGATCTCGTCGATACAGTACACGCAAGAGATCAGCGATATATAGTCATGGTCGACCCTGCTGTGTTCTATAAGGAATCTAACCCGGCACTCAATGCTGGTCTCGAATACGATATCTTCATGAAGGAAAACAATGGATCTCTATACGACGGCGTTGTTTGGGCTGGACCGAGCCACTTTCCAGACTGGTTTCACCCTGCGTCCCAGCAGTACTGGACAGAACAGTTTTTGCAATTTTTCAATGGAACTAATGGCCCAGACATTGATGCACTGTGGATCGACATGAACGAGCCTGCTAATTTCTATAATCGGCCATATCCTGGCAACAATACCACACCTGAGCATTTTGCTGAGGTGGATGGGGATCCTCCAGCTGCTCCACCAGTCAGGGATGGCCCTGATGCTCCAATTCCAGGATTTCCGGACAGCCTCCAGCCTAAGCATATCTCTTCCCGTGGATTTGAGGAGAACTCCAAGGCTGTTCACAAGATTCGCTCTAGCTCGCATTCCCGTCGTAACCTTGGTGCAGGGCATTGGCGAAACGCCAAAAAGCAAGATGACTTCACTCATTCGGGTGCTGGCTGGCAACATGGCAAGAAGACAGGCTCTGGCTGCGGGCCTGAAGAGTGCAAAGGACTGCCTAATCGAGAACTCATTCGTCCTCCATACATGATTCAGAATGGCGCAGGACCAACCCTTGCTGATAGCACAGCGGACACAGATGTAGTCCAAAGTGGTGGATACGTTCAATATGATACACATAACCTGTATGGTGCCATGATGTCGTCGCATTCTCACAATGCCATGCGTGCCAGGCGACCCGATGACCGCGCTTTGGTTATCACTAGAAGCACATTCGCTGGCTCTGGAAAAGATGTCTCTCATTGGCTTGGAGGTAAGAGAAATGCACCGAACGCAAATGAAGTATGAAAAAAAGCAGACTAACAAAACTTTGGCAGATAATGAATCCGGGTGGTCTTGGTATCGAATCTCAATTGGCCAGATCCTACAATTTGCCTCATTGTATCAGATTCCTGTTGTCGGGGCTGATGTTTGTGGCTTTGGTGGTAATACGACTGAGAATCTCTGCGCCAGGTGAGAAATATTGATTTACATCATGATTGAAATTCGACCAGCTTTAACTGACAATACAAATCAATTGAACAGATGGGCGACACTGGGTTCATTCTACACTTTCTTCCGCAACCACGCTGAGATTACTTCAATCAGCCAAGAGTTTTACCGCTGGCCCAAGGTAGCTGAGGCCGCCCGGAATGGAATCTCTATTCGATACCAGTTGCGTAAGTCGATCTCAAAACGTCCCTCCGCTAGCTACTGGTAGTTTACTGACAGTGACCTAGTTGATTATATCTATACCGCTATCTACAAGCAGAATCAGACGGGAGAGCCCACGCTGAATCCTCTTTTCTTCAATTATCCGAACGATCCCAACACGTATCCCATTGATATGCAATTTTTCTATGGAAATGGCATTCTGGTTA
Source organism: Talaromyces sp. PF30-5 (assembly GCA_023626375.1). Lineage (NCBI taxonomy): Eukaryota > Fungi > Ascomycota > Eurotiomycetes > Eurotiales > Trichocomaceae > Talaromyces > Talaromyces sp. PF30-5. Next base: position 3,038,303 of record JAMAGU010000001.1, read on the forward strand.
GCCCTGTTGTGGAAGATAATAGCACAAGTGTCAACTTTTACCTACCCGACGATATCTTCTATGAGTGGGGCACTGGGAAGCCCGTTCGAGGTCACGGAGAATACATTTCTGCAGAAGTCGACTATACGGAGATCACGGTTCATTACAAGGGTGGTGTGATCTATCCTCAGCGTACTGAGAGCGCTAACACAACAACTGCACTACGAAATAAAGGATTTAATATCGTTGTTGCACCCGGCTTGGACGGCTGCGCAGAGGGTTCTCTCTATCTTGATGATGGCGAGTCAATTGTGCAAGATGCTGTGTCAGAAATTGATTTCAAATACACGCACCATAAGCTTCATATGAGTGGCTCGTTTGAGTATGAGGCAGGTGTTACAATCGAGACCATTACCATTCTTGGTGTTGAAACCAAGCCCAAGGGAATTGAGAATGCTGAGTATGACGCCGAAAATAAGAAACTCATCCTCCACGTCGACATACCCTTAACAGGCCAACGCGAGATCACCATTGCGTGATTCAACATGGCTCACTATCTTCACCAAGGCTCCTCAATTTTACTACTTATCATATAACGGATCTTAGATGCCCCGAAGGACAGGCGCATCTAGTACAAATTTGATTACACGGATGCCTAGGTAATCCGTGCAACATTGAAGATGAGGATACTGGAAGCACTGGAACCATGTGCATCAGTCTAAACTTTGGAATTCCAGTACGAATTATACATGTATATATCAAAACTCTTCAATATTACATTTCGAACCGATTGAATGCTTCACATTCCAAGGTTTTTTTGTAAGCTTAAACAGCATCAAGCTACGGGGTAATAAAGTATGGTCTCTCTTCCTTCTCATTCAATCCGGGGAAGTATGTTCAAGTAGAGACGCAGAGCTATTTGGACTGTAGCGACGATTTGTAAAGAACTTTTTGGAGCGTAGAAATCTAGCAGGCCCTTTACAGCAGGCAGATAAAAACCAAAAAATCCCCTCAAACCGAGTTCATTAATATTTTGATCATTTATAGTACACTCATTTAAATAGGCTATTTTCCGGTACCCGATGATTATACGGCAATATCATCAGAGAGCCTGCCACATTAGTACGGCCACGCCGATAGCCGTTGGATAAGTGAGTGAGAAACTAATAGGCGCAAAATTCTTGCTACTGGTTGGCGAGCCTGTAGCAAGGCTAGTCGTTTCAGTGCCACTGGAGGTTTTCGTGGCAGTTGGCGAAAGGAAGGATGATGAAGTTGATGGTTTGGGACACAGGTTAGTGTACACGAACTGCTCAGGATCCCCACTACAAGTAGTCGCAGACGCCGCATTAAATGTACCGTTTGGATAGATCCAGCAACTTCCCGAGGAATACTGCGAGTTGCTATCATTCTCCGGATTAAAGACGACATAGCTGCATGAATCTGCCTTTGCACACTGACTCAAGCAGGAGGACGCACCTGAGCTAGCAAGGCAGCCGTCAAAGCAGTCCCCAGGCGCTGGGTACCCGCAGACTGAAGCAATAGCAGAGGGAGTCGCAGTGGCGGTACAGGCACCTGAGGTGGTGGTTGTGTTTCCTCCAACACAAACGGGCTGACTGTAGACGAACAAGTCTGGATTGGTGCAATCTGAACTGGCTTTGGTTGCATTGAAGCTTTCGCCCGGATAGAGCCAACATGTGCCGGTGTCTGTTGTGGGGTTTCCTGCAAGGAAAATGACAAAATTGCAGGGAGAGTGGGCGTTACAGTAGTCCCAGCAAGAGGCCCTGCTGTCACTGGCGACAGCAAACTCCGATTCGGGTTCCGGGTAGTCGCAAATAGAATCAATGAGCGAAGCTGTGCAGCTTGATGCGGTAGCAGTAGAGGTCGTGGATGTAGCAGATGTAGTTATGGTTTCAGTAGGACCTGCTAGTGTCCGTGAAACTAATAGGGGGATAGACACCCAGAAAGGAGTGATCTTCATTGTAGCGAAACTTGAAGTGAGTAGTAAAGAAGCGACCGTGTTGGAAATAAGGAGAAGCTTTGCACGATATTAAACCGGGCGTTTAATGAGCACAGAGTTCCTGTCTACCCATTTAACACCACTGTGACTCGAAAAAAAAAAAAAAAAAAGAAGAAGAAGAAGAAGCGAGACCCCGTCATTGTCTTACACCCCAGGCGCCACTGGCAGACAAGGATATTTCGGCGAGTGCGGCAGTCGATTTCTCCTAGCGGTAATTGAAAACACCGCAAAACGGTAATAAATAGACTTTTTGTGGTCAAAAATGTGACTTTGTAACCAGATTACGCCATAGTACCGCGCTAAAGACAAATAGGGTAAGACGCAGTATAACACTTTGATCCCATTGGACGAAAACCTTGTCTAGATCACTGGCTAGAGGATTTAGCGTGTTTCCTTCCTGGAGGGCTTCATACCCGACCACTCCCAAAAAGACGCCGCGCTTAAGGGTTGCTTATTTTACTATTATGGGAATGGCTTGGAACCTTCAAATTCCAGTTCAAAGGTATGGACAGGCAAATTTGTGAGCTCAGCCGATGAACAAATGATTCGTGTCTCTGCAGCTGGTGATCGTACGGGGCTGGAAATTACGGCATCCCTACCTCTACACACAAAGACGGTCGAGCGAAGAGAGAGAAAATAACCAGATAGCAACGTTTAATAGAAAGATCCATAATATTAATCTTTCATTAAGAAAGGTTCTGCAAATATTTTCATATTTTCCATTCTAGGTCCTCAAATCAATTGATCAAGGCAATATGATGTAGCTGCAGTGTACACGGCACAAAGATAACATAAAGATAATATTGTGAGACTTTGGTTAGACGTAAAGAAATGATCTGATAGTAGTAAATGAATGGACATCGGCTCGTTTCAAGCAAACGTTATCCATAAATGAATCATTCTAACCTTTGGAAAGTTCTGGGCATGTCTGTGTACCCAATTTTTGCATTCGTAGCAACTACGCGAAGATAGCATTTATTGACCACCTGTAATACATGAAACTCCTAGCTAGAATCAAATAGGGTTCTTAGCGGCAACCAAAATAACTAAACTAGAAAAATGGAAGCATGAGTTCTGCCAGGGCTTAGAGCTGGAAGCAAATATAATAGCGGATAATTTGAATTGATCAAGCATCAGATGAAACCCGACAGGAAATCAGTTCAAGTTTTCATATAAGATAGAGCAAATACGCAATCAGTTTGAGTTTCCTAGTTGAGACACTTCGAATATTGCATCCGCAAACACCCCTGGTTCCTGAAGCGGAATATTCTCACCACAACCATTGACAACATGATGAACTCTTGGACCAGTAAAGTATTTCATAGTTGAGCTTCCATCTGTTGCAGGAAATACCGGAGCCTGATCTGGATCTAGGGTGACGGAAGGCACAGTGATGACTGGTTGCAAGTCCAACTGTTCTGCTAGATCTGCATAATCGGGATCTCCTCGTGCATACAAAAGCCGATTGCGATAAAAGTTTGTCGCAATGTCAACATAATCTGGATTTTGGAATGCCAATGACGCAGCCTCGAGTTGAGCCTCAGTGTAAGACCAGTTAGGACTATTCTTTGACCAAAGTACTGATGCCCATCCTTTAGTATCGTTTGCGAGCGAGGTGTAACCAGGTGGCGTGAGAAAGACGTAATAGTACCACTTCACTGGAAATGAGCTTGCAGAAGAAACAGACCATGCAGTCTCACGATTTTGAATAAGATAAGAGTTTGCCGCAACCATCCCTGAGCACCGGTGAGGCCACAGTGCTGCAGCCACGTTGACAGCAACAGTCCCCCAATCGTAGCCTGCAAAAATAGCCATTTCGATATCGAGAGCATCCATTAGATCAATTATATCTTTTCCTAGTGCGGCTTGTTCAGCACTTCTTGGCGTCTTTGGAGATGTAAATGTCGTACCGCCAAAGCCTCGAAGATATGGAACAACTACACGAAATCCTCGAGCAGTGAGCTTTGGCACAACATTGATGTAAGTGTCAATGGAGTATGGAAAGCCATGAACAAGGATTACCATCTGATTGGTTGAGTTGGTGCGTGGATCAGAATCATAGTACTCGATGGAGAGGGTGGAAGTTTGGACATGGTTAGTAGGGCCCAATGTAGGCAAAGCGCGGTCACCAAGAGATGTTGCTGTGGTGGCATTGGAATTGGAAGCATTGGATAATGGAGAAAAAGCGAAAAGCAAAAGCACCTCAATTAACTTGAAGCAAATTGGCAATACCATTGCTTAAACCGGAGCCCTGGAGTACTTGCTACAGATTTACTAGTATTATCAAAAGATTCTTGCAGAGAGGGCGTCACTTTCTTTATATACGAAATCTTTCTCTTAGCGATTACGTTGGAACTTGAAACTCAATCGGAAAAAAAAAAAAAAACCCTGCTCAAGTATCATTTGTACGGATCGACCTGAATTCATGATCTAGAGCTTATAGGTAGAATACGTATGTTCAATCGCTTTCAACCGAATTGCGACACCAGCTATGCTAGCGCTGACGTGAGTCTCCTATGTTTGAAAGAAATTGACCACTATTTGGTCGACAATCCAGTAAATAAGCTCTCCAAGGTCTCTCACTACGCTGCAGCCTATCCGTACTCCGTATGCCATCAGCTCGAGGTGCGGCTGACAACACCCCTATGTAGTGGGCTTGTGTAGATCATATACCCAATACGGCAAAAGTCAGCAACAGTCACCCTAAAAAGGCAGCCTTGAACGATCGTCCATATTTCTTCTTCACCAGGTAGGTCTGTCCATTAGTTTTAAGATAGTAAATCCCTTGCGAGTCCCAGAATGCTTTCACATATCAAAGATAAGATAAGTCTTCTGTATGTACCATGTGACCATTGATACTCGACACATGTGCATTTGTCATAACACATGTGCACAAGTGAGCCTTTTCGGGAAAGGTATGAATACTACGAAGAGTATGGCTGAACACCAATGTGCAAGGCGATGTCGGGATATAGCTGTTGAATATTTGCTTTGATTCATTTGAATTCAGCCCAACATCTGACCGGTTGTGCCTTTGCCCATATGTAGGTCACATAGGATACTTACCGAGTACGAGACGATTGAACGGTTTTCAAGGGATGATCTCAAACTACACAGAGCCCATCAGAATTCTTTCAATATGAACCCAAAAACATCAAAGGCCGAAGCCGAATCTGTTTGAAGCTATACGGTACATTGCATACCTCATTGACCAAAGACATGGGAAGCAGCCAAAGGCAAATGTTAGACGCACGGTGGCTGGTCTGAATGAACGAGGAGCAGAGTAATTGAGCCGTTGCCTCAATGTAGCCAACCAGAAGCGGCATATATAGCCGGTAGTCAAGAGACTAGTTGGCTAATAAGGCCGCTTTTACTACATCGGATTTGACCGGCACGAAATGAGGCGATTGTTACTTGGCAAATGCAGGTGCGTGAGTAGAGCGGGGATTTTTGAGTCAGTAACATCACAAAAGAATCTCCTTTTCGATCGTATTTATTGGCAAAAGCTTGATCTTTGATATTCTGAGTCTACCGGAATCAGCGCAAAACAGGGAAATAGAGGATAAAGAGCCCTGCCCTACAGACATGACTATGATCTAGATACGGCAAAATGCGACCTCCAAGATTATTGAAGGACCAGGACGATTAATGTGGCAAGTTTTAAGCTATTACGCGAGCTTTGGTGCTTTCAGGGGAAAGGGGCAATCAAACCACAAGCCTGACACCACGAAAGGCCTTGCATCTATGACAGTCGCAAGCTTGTTGGGCGTAATGTTCTGCGCACGGACTCCTTTCTCTGCTGGGAGGACAGATCGGTTAGAACAAGGCAGCGAAATTGCGAGCAAGAGCGGTAGGGTGATAATTTAACATCGAATTGAGCTAAAGCCTTGGGGGTTTTCCAGGTGTGAACCACTTGAGATCATTTGAGATGATCAGCGAACCGCCGCCATATTCTAGGCTGACGGTATGGCTTTCCGAATCTTTGAGGAGGCTGCGCACGTGGCGTTTTTGGCGTTTTGCACATATGATCAGTGAAATGCGCAATGAGACGTCTGTGGGCACTGAGCAATCACAGGTTGTCTTTCGCCTCTGTTGTTTGGTACCTTGGTCGATAATTTTCCGTCGAAAGTCAAATTCGCAGCTGCGCATTGGCCATCGATTTCCCGTTGGCTGGCTGGGCGCCAAGTCTTGAGCCTCCCGCGGATAGGCCACACTCCGCCCCCGCCAAGCCGGCCTTGGTAGGGCTCTTGGCGGGATTTCACTTACGTATAGACTCTGAACAGTGCCTACGTTCGTCTTCGGGCCGCTTTTCCAGCTCGAAATCCAGAAGTTACCAGGGTCCGGGCGTGGTCATATGTGAGCTTCACATTACGCTCCAGCAGGTATCTTGAGATGGCTTATTCGTATAGTAATTGGATGCGGAGCAGCTACTAAGAAAGGAGCGGCAAATATCTAATCTCCGGAAGCGTCCAGTTGTATTCAATTCAGCAGAATCAAATCCAGTGCAGCACCTTAAAAAAGCAGTATCCTCAGAAGGTATTAGTGCTCACAAACCGAAAGTATCCGTTAGTTCCGATGCTGAATTGGTTGTGAGACGAGGAGGGAATAGCCCTTGATTTAACATCCGGCTTGTTGCCATGATAGCAGCAACAGGACAAATTAAAGGGGACTTATTTTGTGAGAACGGACGCTCAACTCGGCTTATAACGGAGCAGAGAGGAGTGGAGTCTTTGAACAGGATACCACATAGCCTGCCTCATGGTAAGCGCCAAGATGCCTGATACATTTGCCAAGCGATGCTATATCAAGCCCTCGCGATTGCCAAGGGCTTTAGTCTTGGCCAACAGAGACATAATTAAAACCACGCGAAGAGATAAGTGGACCCAGGCCAATGAGATAACTTGGCCCCAGTGTCACCTCCAGCTCCAATTCCGCGGGACAGTCCATTCCCGTTACGCCTGATTTCTGCCCCGTATCTTGGCCTACCCCATACCATGGAGAAACCTGGAGAACTCGGATTACCGGATTTGTTAACCCGGCGAGATACGAGCAATAAGGGCACTATATAGCCTGCGAGTCCGCATTTGTCAATTCTGTCTCATGTTTGACCCTCTTGGTGCTTGGCCTTTTTAATCTTGTTGCTAAATCGTCCTATACTGACGTTGAGCATCATGTTTGGCATTCCAAAATATTTTGGGTGGAGAGGCAGGTCTCTGAACCTAGCTATCAGCTCACTCGGCAGTCTTGATTTCTTGTATGTATAACTGCGTTTGCTCAACTTCACGGCTCCGGGGAATCCACTCGCATCTGACCTTTATCAAAACTAGACTTTTTGGTTATGACCAAGGAATTACCGGCGGTCTCTTGGATTTGCCATCATTTATCAAGTACTTCCCAGATATTAACCCTGATGAAAAAGGCATCAGCGATGCTCTTAAGTCACAGCGCAGTTTGAACCAGGGCATCTCAGTCGCATCATATAATTTGGGCTGCTTCTTTGGTGCCATTTTGACCATCTTCATTGGTAATCCTCTTGGTCGACGAAGAACCATCTTTTGTGGTTGTGTCGTTATGGCCACTGGGGCACTATTGCAATCCACTGCATTTCGACTCCCACATTTTATTGTTGGCAGAATTGTTACAGGTATTGGTAATGGTATGAACACAAGTACTGTTCCAACATGGCAATCGGAATCCTCAAAAGCTACCGACCGTGGTAAAATGGTCATGATTGAGGGTATGCTGATTACAGCTGGTATCACGCTCAGTTACTGGATTAATTATGGTGAGTTAAATTCTCACTAATACGTGATTTCAGAATAGCAGCATGTTGACAACCACTAGGAATGGCATTTATTGGGGAATCTGAAGTAGCTTGGCGATTTCCACTGGCTTTTCAAATTCTATTTGCCGTGACAATCTTCAGTTCTATTCTCAACTTGCCGGAATCCCCTCGATGGCTTGTGATGCGAGGAAGGGACGATGAAGCTTTAGAAATCCTCGAATGTCTCAACGAAAAGTCTCGCGATGATCCTTTCATCAAGAACGAACTGATTTCTATTAAAGAAACCGTGAAGGAAATGAATAAAGGCTCATATAGAAGTCTGTTCAAAATGAGTGAATACAGGGAATTTCATCGAGTTGCACTTGCATATATCAATCAGATGTTCCAGCAGATCTCTGGTATTAATTTGATTACATACTATGTGAGATCTTCCGATTGCCAGTTGAACACGGGACTGCTGCTAACATTTTAAATCTCATAGGCACCTTCACTTTACAAGGAAATTGGTCTTGGAGAAGGAAATACCCCAAAGCTTCTTGCAGCTTGTAACGGCACTGAGTATCTTATGGCTGCATTTATCCCTATTTTCATCATAGAGAAAGTCGGACGTCGTCCGCTGATGCTCTTTGGAGTAAGTCAACTTACAATACAAAACTAATCAAAGATTGCTCGCTAACATGTAACTGAAATTAGGCTGCTGGCATGTCTATCTCGATGGCCGTTCTGGCAGGCACCAATTATCGTTTGAAGAACCTCGACGATACACAAGCTGGTATTGGACAGGCTGTGTTCCTTTTTGTTTTCAACACATTCTTTGCCATCGGCTGGCTCGGAATGACTTGGTTATACCCTGCAGAGATCGTGCCTTTGCGTATTCGTGCCCCAACCAATGCGCTCGCAACAAGGTGTGTCGCAATATCCATTTTGCATGGTGCTGACAGTCTAAGCTGACTATATTTCGATAGTGCGAATTGGATATTCAATTTCATGGTTGTGATGATCACTCCGGTTGCCTTTGACAGTATTAAGTATAAGACCTATATCATATTCGCCGTCATGTGAGTTGCCAATTTTGCCCATAAACTTGAAGCCCCATCTCAGATCCGAAACTAACATTAATAGAAATGCGTTTATATTCCCCTTTGTGTACTTTTTCTTCCCTGAAACACGAAGGCGTTCCTTGGAAGAGATGGATGCCATCTTCAAGAAGTCTACAAATGTCTTCAATGCAGTCACAATTTCGGTCAAGGAGCCTTACCGCTACGATAGACATGGTCAACTCAAGCCCGAGTACCTTGAGGAGGTCATTCGTCGTGAGAGTATTACCGGTTCTGTGCACATTGACAATGACAAGCTCGGAAGCGATGAGAGCGGCTAATGGGAGAAGTCTAGTACTATAACTCACGCGAAACTACTCTCGTTGAGCATGATGGGCGAGCACTTTGTATCTATTTCAACTAGAATTATACAATATGTATGCCACTTCTAATAATTTTTATCTTATGCTGTAACATGCATGTACTACGAATGCATTGCATCACAAAAACTTTTTTTTCTCTCGTCTTTTGTCAATTCAATGCCCCCACCCCAATGATGTTCGTTAAAGATACCACTTTTTCATCTAGTATATGCAGATTCAAATGTTCATCCCAAAAGATGAATGCTCGCATATACCTTTTAACATGGATAAATGGGCAAAAGATGGCGATCTCGACAAATCCAGCACCTTTGCGCCCTTCGCCCTTCAGATACTGACAGAAACCTAAAGCTGACATTCCTTGTGGTCGTTACTAATAACCATAGGATTCAAATGTGGCGACTGGCCGCAAACAGCCATGTCAAAAGAGAAAAAGGAAAAAAAGAAGTAAGGTTCAGTTGCGGAGTTCCCCGTATAAAGACAAATCGTACCATGGTTCCAACATTCATTGAAATACCCTCAAGATTGAGCGATCTCAAGAGGCAGTTTTCTTCTCAAACCGTACATTGTTTCTTTTCCATATCATCCCGATCGCTATCAACTGCGCAGCTGCAAACGCTCCGGCTAGCTTCATTTGGGCACTATAGGCCTTTCCAAATACCTCGCGTACATCATCCTGCGCATCTAATGGCAAATATTGAATAGCCTGGGTTGTTTTCAACACAGCATGAAGCTCTTCCGGTTGTAGAATGCCACTCAACTGACTTCTCAGATAATGATTCAAAATAGTGGTAGAAGCGGAAATACCCAGGACACCCCCAAGTGTTCGGGCTTGAATACCAACACCAATTCCAGCGGCCTGATCCCTTTCCTCTACCACTAACGGCGCGATCATATAGAATGCAGCTATACTGAAGCCTACTCCGAGGCCAGCCAACACCAGATATCCAAATTGCCCTAACCAAAGATGCGTGGTTGAAGATATTTCAGAAAATAGAAACAATCCGCTGACCTGGCATGCCAGACCTGCTAGCATGATATAAGAAAATGGAATGGTAAAGCGACCAGCGAGTATCGAACAAGCTATTATCCCCACGGGACAGCTGACTGAAAATGAAAGTAGCTTTATCCCTGCGCCAAGTGGCGAGCTTCCATTAACAACTTGAAATCGCTGTGGAATTTCGATGATACACACGAACAAAGGTAGTCCCGAGGTGAAGAATCCACTATTTCTCTCATTAGCTAAGGAAGAAGGACCGTGTAGAGCAAAGGGGCCATACAGTACGTCGCCCATGAAAACTCGGTTTTTGACGAGCCACCATGGGAATACCGGGGTGATTGGAAGATTCCTTTTGAAGATAAACCACTCCCACCCAAGAAATCCGATCCATGATAGACCAGATATGACGAAAAAGCTAATCACGAGCCCCGAGTTCCATGCATAGTCTGAATTTCCCTCTTGTAGAGCTGAAATAACGAATGAACATGACATCAGCACCAGAGTTGCACCGATGATGTCTATCCGGGAAAATGGTTTTACCATTGATTCCATGGAGAATGACTTTTGAGAGCTCGTGGCTTCTGGAAAGTTCACAGGGATAGCGGCGAAGATCAATGCCCCAGCAATGAAGCCAATTGGAACACTTCGTAAAGGTAAGTTGAGAGTCCGGCATGTGATTTATATGAACATACTTGTATAGGAATACCCAGCGCCAACTCCCATTGTTGGAAATAACTCCTCCAAGCAAGGGTCCAAGAACCAAACCAAGGGATGAGATACCGCCCGCGAACGAGCTAGCTTTGTCAAAATGCTTATAAGGGAAAACTCTGACCAAGGCATAAAGGGTCAAGGAGTAGACACCTGCCCCGCCAAGCCCTTGAAAGGCTCGACAAATGATACTGGAGATGATGAATGTCGTTAATTCCCATTTTCCCCAGATTCATTTTGTGGTTGGAGTGGGGGCATTAAACATACAGTTGGCTCAGAGTGTTAGCAGCAGCACAGCCCCCCGAGAACACCACGAAGATGAGTAAAGAAGCAAGGGTGGCCTGTCTCGCCCCAATAATGGCACTGCAATTCGACCAGATGATTAAGAACCCTAGTAGAAAGGTTAAGCCTCACAGTCTGACACGGTCGATTGAGAACACTGCACCTGTATAAGTCAGAAGATAAGATGTTATAATCCAACTGCTTTGATCGGAATCATGAAGGTCACTTGTGATGGTGACGAGTGATGTGCTGACTATTGTCGCTTCAAGGCAAGTAAGAAATAGTGCTAATGCCAGCCTGAGGGAAGTTAATCAAAAGCTTTCCTTCTTCACTGATACTTGACTAACCCTAGTGCGCCAAGGTACATTCGAATCCCAGATAAGGCAGCGCCCCACTCATTTGATGGTTGAGGATTGTCGACCTCCATCGAAAAACGATCAGTAAGCTTGAGGCTTCATAAGACAGGTCCGGTTGGAATGACCAATTTTACTAAGATGAAGTGTATTTCTCCATCAAAAAACCTTACGAAAGGATATTCAGTATTGTGGGGTTGGAATATTTGCCCTTGAAGAAAAGAGATGTGGAGCACTTTGGAGATGTTGAAGAGAGAGAAAAAAGTGAAGTGCGGCTGGGCGAAGAGGGGCTGCCTAGTAAGAAATACTAGGTAAACATTATTTGCATGAAACGTACTACTAGTACTACATATACGTGTTGGATTGAATGAGCTGAAAGAACCCAACTCCTCTGGCCCCGTGGGGCGCGCAGCATGTACACCCACGATTCCTTCGCCCCTCGCCCATGCATGATCACGATCGGCGACGGTAGCGTTGCGATACGACCCACCTGCGCTTGCATCGGAGTTTCGGTGACCTCCAACGTAGAGAGCCGAAAATAGCAATATTGACATACAGGCTTCCCCTAGTGTGGACAAATACTTGGAAAACACGACGAAATGATAAGGACCGCGGCACTGCCATAAAAAAACTTGGAGAATGAACGACCAAAAATCAAATGAATCTGGCCTCGAAATTTCAATTCTCTTTCAAACATATCTTCCCCAGTACAAGAGGTCGAGGAAAGATAGCTTGCGTTTTATCCTGGGTCATGCTGTGCTCCTTTGTCTCCCTTCTCCACTAAATCATTTTCTTGTCCCACATATGAAAGGTTTAGACGAATGATATGCTGTCATGGAAGCGTGATTGCACTAGCGGCGCAGGGTGGGGTATGTGACTGGTTCATCCCGGGCGCTGGGCCAATCGATCCAGGAACGCGCATGAACCATGCGCATATGGGCGGCACAAGCACGATTCCCGAGATCGACCGGGGTAAGATTGGTTGTCACCCTGAATACGGTGTACGAAGGCCAGGAACATTCACATATGAACTCAACAACGAAAACAATGCGCTTTGCTTTCCCATCCCATCTTGCTGAGCTACGTTGAAGCATGGAATACAAGCAATCAATACGCTTTTCCTTCGGGTTGTCCGAATTTTTTTTTTTTTTTTAAAAAAAAAAAAAAACGTTTTCAAAAATGTTAATATTGAATAACATCTAGACATCCCCTTTTGTATATTCAAATGCACATGTAGTTTCCTACAATCCAAGTCTGCCAGTGGCCAGTTCGAGTGGACGCCGCACTCATGTAATGGATCCATGTGGCTTCAATCTGTGACTATCAAACCCCTTCTTCATAGAGCGTAGAGTCAGCCCAGCAGATCCTCAGAGTTTTATCAATATGGTTCGAACAAGCACTGGCAAACATTGAAATTGGGTGAGTGACTTCTGCATGCGTATGTGACCAGAAAACATGTTTTCATATGCAGCTTGAAGTGGGCTTATATATGCAGATGTAACCCATGCCAGCCATAAACTTTTCTACATGTTCTTGTCCACGGGTCGAATGTTGGATCTAAATGCAGCTTTGATATCCACGCTTCCGATTTCAAATGTTTTTTGAATGGCAGCTACTAGGTATTGATCCTTCAATACTGGTAGATTACTAATTCACCTTCGTCACAGCGCGCTTATACTATAGTAGGTAGATCATATGAGTGCTCTTGGGGATACCCTGCTCGTGGGAGCCTTTCTGCATGTCTTATAAGCTTAGATGCAAAGAAGCTACTACAGTTAGCCATCTCCTTAATGATCAATAGTCTGAGTTAGCAACTTCCTTCGTTGACCAATTTGTCAGATACTGATAGCTTAGATAAATCAGACTACAACCCAAGACTTTCAAGGTTCTTTCAACGCAGACGGATTATCGCCAAGGCGTAAACACCGTAGCAAACTATTTGAATACAAATTTTGATTAACCGTCTTCTCTACATCCATTCAGTCGCCACATGAGAAATCCACCAATTTAGCCAAAATTCTCCCTCCGCTTGGCTGGAATACTTTCACCCATGTGCCAGCACCGCTCATTGTGTGATACTTGGGGATTGAAAATTTCAAAAACAAGAAAAAAATGACATTCATTTCTTGCTGGACTAATCTAAGGTCACTTATAGCGAGGTCGGATGATTTTTCCAATATTCATTGATACCTCCATCGGTCCCCAAAACAGGATCTAGTTCAGGATTTGGAACATTCCAGACAGTATCGTACTTTCCGACATGATCTCCTCCCTCTGACCATCCCCACGCCATACCGCGAGGGTAAAGACCCATCATAGTGAAGCCAGAAACCTTGAGATCTCCTACAAATTTGGCAGGATCATCCGACTGAATGGCATGTCCGTCCCCACCAGCCAGTTGTATAGGATCAAGATTCTGCGCCTCTATACTGTAAGACTTGTGTGTTACGCCAGCAGGAATAACAAAAACATCGCCGACGTCGACGTCTGTGTAGATAGCTCCCTCCTCAGAAGCATTCCCGTACGTATGCATTTCCGGGTCATCGCCAAAATCTGCAGTGCCCCAACGAATTTTCCCGGGTCCCGAAATGACTATCATCGCCTCGTGTGTCGTGGCATGGTAGTGTGACCGTTGGTAGTGTCCATATGTGACGACCCACTGTGTATCCCAGCCATTCCTCTTGAACGTGTCGAATGCGATAGTGGCATCAACTTTTCCATCGCGGAGAAAACAGCCCTTGTAAAGTAGAAGGGGCTTAGTGGAGTTTGGAATTAATTTCGTGGGTCGAATATCGTAAGGAATTATTTCTGTCGTCATTTTTCGAAGGTTTCTGAGGCCTAGGTAGGTGCGCTATGCAACGGCTGTTTTGTTTGGCTGTAAATGGAATGAATCATTAATCCGCACGGATGCATTCCAAATTTAGTTTATCTTTATAGTTGTAGCTTGCCAACAACGGCCCGATTACACAAAATGAAGGTTATGTTACCCGACATTGGGTAGAGAATCCGCGGCAAAAGCGAAATCGGCAGCTCAGCATCGGAAACACAAGCCGTAGCGCAGATCGGGTGGCCCACTGCAACCGGAAATTGGAAAGCGACTGTTTTTACCCCGCATGATGGTCGCAAAATGGGTCAAGACGCGACATACGTTTGGCCTTTGCTGGTGGTTATTTTTCTCTAAATCTATGTAGATCGGAAGTTCTGTTAAAAACTGTCCATCACAAACTTGCAATTTGAATCAGAAATGAGTCCTTGAAGCCTGAGTCACAGAACAATTGAACCAAATTCTTGCCCAGGTGGGGTGTATCATAGCTTACAAGTCCGGGAGGCGTACTAGCTGTTCATGTAAGCCCGTCACCACGAGCCTGTGTTTAACCGAGCACATTCTGAAGGTAAAATGAACTTGTTTTTCGAGTCGCGCATTTATGGCGACCAAGTCAGGAATGTACAATTTTGACTGCACTGTGGCAAAGTGGCTTGCAGATAAATTGCGAAGAAACCGTGAAGATTCTCTCTACCGAGGGTGCTGTTGAATATCACGGTGGTCAGGATCACGTGCATGCATATACTAAAGCTATACTTGTCCACCAGTCTACCTGTATCTAACCAACACAATATATAATCAACTTCCCTCAGTAATATGAACATTGAAGCATCACTTGATAAAGCAACAGGTTATGAGCCCGGGACCGCTTATCTTGTATTGGAAAATTCTACCTTCTGCTCCTAAGTTTCCCCCCTATCAAGTGATAACTTCTTCTATTGACTAAACAGGATCTCCTTATTCAATTTACTAATAAAGTCCTAAGAACGTTTTTTTTTTTTTTTTACTATCAGGAGGAGAGGAATCATTGTGCGAAGTCGTCTTAGATTCGGGTTAAAATTTATAGACCGCTACGAATCTTTGTTAGACTAATCATAGACTATAGCTGTATTATATAGTAGATAACGAACGCATACGTTATACCGCTATACTATACAATATACCATACTGCTATAGATATATTATATTATCTAGCCAAAAGAAATAATTTATCTTCTGTAATATTATAGAATATTTTCTCTATAAAGATATCCTGATACTCTCAAAGAGTAATAATCTATCTTTTTTTAAAGACTTATACTAAGAAGGCAAGGGTTATATAAAGGATATAACTAGATTAATAAAGAGTTTAATTTAGTATATTATCTTCGATATATCTATTATTAGTATTTCACATAAATATAAAAGGCGAAGTTCCTATCACTATCTCAATACTCTATTAGTAGGACCTACAAAAAAATAGCGCTGGACGAGTATATACTCCAGACTATCGCCAGAGAGCCTATTAATATAAAGACCCAGCTTTCTATAGAATATAATATCCTATATCTATCTTAGTCTATACTCTCCTATATAGCACCAGAGCATAGTTATATCGGCTTAATAAGCAATAAGATTAGATATATATCATTAATGTGAGAACTGTATTGCTACAGGCTTGGAGGATGGATTGATACGACTGAGGGAGGCCTTCGAAGTAGGATATGGGATGAAAAAATGGTATTCAAACTAATTGCTGAAGAGCCTCTGAGGCTCCTTCGGCGATGGTTGATGTTACTACGCGCGGCTCAGCCGAGTTATATATTAATCATATGTTATTCTAGATAGGAATAGTAATATATTCGAAGATTAAAGAGTTAATATACTCTATCTTAATATAGGCCGTAATATTATCTCCCCTCTTTGTAGGCTTCGCCCCGAAGCTATTTATTATGTTTTCGATACTATATATTACTATTTAAAGTATATATTGTAGATAAAGTAGGGAGGAGTTCTCCGGATTTGGAGTGTATTGATATATCTCCTCGAAGAAAGAGAGGTATATATATAACTATTATTGTGGATAAAGCAAGGAGAAGCTTCCTAAATCGAGAAGTGTGTTAGTTCCCTTTCGGAGGAAGGATATAATCCTGTGTGAATAAAGTATATCTCTAGGTATACTTCTTTGGAGGTAAATATATTGTTGAGGCTTCTTTATTTATCTTAAGGGATGGTGGAAGTATTATTTAAATATAAAATAGTGTTTTAAAGTATAGTAATAGATACTTATCTATTATTCTTTACTATAGCTACTATTGCTACTTATCTATATATATCTCCTATAGCTTCTATTGCCGGAATATCCGCTATATTATGGTATGCTTGTTATATATGGAGCTATATAATACTCTTAGTACCCTGTATTCCTGGTCCTTTAGGCCGGAAATATATAAGATGTTCTACTAATTATATTGAATGCTTAGTAGTAAGTTTCGAGAGACTTTATTAGATATATCTTACTAACTAATATCTTTATAGATTGATTTAAGGTTGGTAGTATAGGTAAATACTATAGTCTTAGTTAGTATTAGAGCTGCTAGTGAGGTAGCTTATATTTCTATATACCGAAGTAGTTGGTAGTAACTATCTTATTAGATAAATCTAGGTATTATTCCTATAGCTCCTCCTATATGGTCTGTATCTAGTGGTAGTCCTATATTAGGTCCTATACTAGTTCCTATACTAGGTCCTTTTGGACTATCTATTAATCCTTATTGCTCTCTATATATATATATTTAGGAGGCTTTTGAGTTATTATATACTTATATCCTGACTGTGCCGAATATACTGAATATATGCTGTGGAGTACTTCTGAGGAGCTATGTATAGTATATTATTGTGGCTTAGTTATGGTATTATTTAGCTACTAAGGTCTATGTTATGGGTTAGAGTTAATATTAGATATATTCCCGATATACTGTTTTCTACTTAATAGTCTTATTTACTATAATTGCTGCTGCTGTAAGTGTTCTTTATAGTATTCGAACTTGGCTTTGGACTGTTGTTGGGGCTTGGTGCTGATTATAGTTGGTATATTATTAAGTATTCTATAGTTTTATATATCTATATTGTCGATTCTTCTACTATATTAGGACCTTATTTTTATAATATTGGCTGTTTAATATTTATATATAGTATATCTAGTACCTTTAGGACTTCTTAAGTTGGCTGATTTAAGAGTCCTATTTTAGTATTAAATTGATTAGCTAAGGAGTTCTCTTCGACTTCTAGGGATAATCCTTTTAATACTTCTATATTTATATCGGTAAGTCTTTAGATTCCTTCCCTCTTTTCTTTAAGATTAAGGCCCCTCTTGATTATTTCTAAGTATCTAATATCTTAGTATCTTTAAGGTTGGTTCGAGACTTTTAGGTGTTATTTTTATAGATATAATCTTTCTAGTAAACTAGATACTAACTTCCCCTTCTATAAGCTCTATGACTTATAATATAATTGATAATGAACTTAGGTATCTTATCGACTTCTATTAGTATTAGTCTTTTATCTATTTCTAATTTTCTATAGACTGGCTTGAGAGATAATATATATTATATTAGGTAGATATTCTAGAACTAGGGTATTAGGATAAGTTAGTAGGCTTATTTTCCAACTTTGTATGATATTTGAAAAGGTCTAATTTAATAATTATTGAGTTTTAAGTTCGGGTATTCTAAAATAAGCTAGGAGATGCTTATCTAGATCTAGTTATTAATGTTGAAGTTTATTTCTAATCTTTACTTGTCTGTAGAGAGTTTTATTTTCTATTTTGTTTCTTTGAGTCTTTCTTTTAGTTTATTATATATCTCTCTTATTTCTTTAACTCTCTCCTCTATAGATATAGAGTATATTTTAGGAGGGTCTTTAATAGATAAATAGAGTTTAGGTCTGTAGCTAAATAGAGTTTTGGTAGGTAATATTTTTAGTATAGAGTAAGTAGTTTAATTATATATAAATTATATTATAGGTAATTATTAAGCCTAATTATCTTGATTCTAACTTATATAGTTATATAGGTAATACTTAAGGCTTTAGTTCTACTATTCTATCTATCTATCTGTCTATAGGTAAAATATAGTAGATAGTCTTTAGTATATTTTAAGTAAAAAGTAGAAGTAATTCTAAAACTTACTTATAAAGAGGTTCCCTCTATTACTAATTAAGTTTAATAGTATTCCGATCTATAATATAAGTTGGTCTATAAGGAGTAAAGCTAATTTATAAGTTTTAATATTCTTATAGTATAGTATGTAGATTGTGAATTTTATATATAGATTAATAAGTATAAGGATAGTATTGTATACTATATTATTCTATTTTAAGGATAGAAGCCCTATAATAAAGTCTATATTTATCTATTGAAGTAGGTCTTTTAGAATAGGTAAGGGTTTAAGTAGACTATACTTAAGGTATTAAGGTATTATATTTTACTAATAACTCTTATATTTCCTAATATAATCTTTAATTATACTCCCTATATTTTACTATATAAACTTCTATTTAATTAATTTAATAGTTCTTCTTATATAATAGTATCTAGCCTAAGGGTTATTATAGTAAATCTATATTATCTTATAAAGGAGTACTAGGTCCTTCGGTAGGTAAATCCTTCTATCCTTATAGAATAGTCTATCTCTCTTTAAGATACTCTATAGTATATCCCTAATATATCTAGAGTCGCCTCTTTAGCTTATCCTATTATATAGAAGCTTTAGCTTTAGATCCTGGTCTTGGATCTTCTATACTAGCTCTATTAGTGGCTTATTAAGATTATCCTTTAGTAATAATTCTTCCTTTAAAGTATCTACTACTTTAATTTAAGTGGTGAAATAGTCTAGAATATTTATGTTACTATTATCTAAGTATTTATCTATAATCTCTTAAGGAGGTTGGTTATAGGTTATAGGATCTTGAATATATTCTAAGGTTTGTATCGGCCTATCCGAAGTAGGCTTTAAAGGTATATCTTCTTCTACTTTATAACTTAGAGATCTGTTGTGAGTCTTTATACTATATATATATATTATAGTAAGGGTATTATCTTTTTTAATCTTGTTGGTGTAGGGATCTTGTAATAGGCTTTGTTTGATCTTGGAGAATAATTTCTTTTGAGATTAACTTTCTTTTTTGAGCTCTTCGGCTTTCTTTATATAGTTAGGCCTCTAACTTGGAGTATCCGCTGGGTTCGAACTTTCTGTACGATATTTAATAATAAAATTAAAGGGAATAAGCTTTATAGCCTATCTTATTTAATATAAGCTATAACTTTATATGGTTTACTTTATGAATCTCTTAAGGTTGGTATAATTGGATATTACTTAGGTATCTAGTGAGTCCTTAAGATAATAGTAATAAACTTTGAATCCTTTAATAATTGTTAAAAGCTTTCTATTATGGGTTTTATAGTTGATCTTTATATTCTTTATTTTCCTTGAAAAGAATATGACTGGATGGTAATGACTATCGTCTATTAACTATGAAAGGGTTGTGGTAATTGCTTTTCTAGATATATTGGTCTCTATAAGTAATTGATATCTAATTTCGAAGTATATAAATAATAGTATTTCTTTGAAGTGAGTCTTTAGCTTCTCAAATGATTTTTCTATTTTAAGGGTCTAAGAGAATCCTTGAGTTTGCTTATTACTTCCTTTTTTGTATGTAGTAGGATCTTATATTAATTTATGGAGAGGAGCTATAATCTTTGAGTAATACTTGATGAACTTCCGATAGAAATTGTAGAATCCTATAAAGCTCTATATATTAAATATACTCTAAGATCTTAGCTATTTAGTAATAGTAACGATCTTCTCTGGATTTATATCTACTCTATCTAGAGTAACTATAAATCCTAAGAATTTGATTTCCTAAGTATAGAACTTATATTTTAAGACTTTATAGTATAATTTATATTCTCTTAGATGCTGTAAGATCTCTTGGATATAAGTTATATAGGTAGCTTTATCCGGCAAGAAAATCAAAATATTATTGAGGTATAGTATAATAAATATATTGATAAAGTTGGTAAGTACCCTATTAATATAGGCCTGGAATATTGTTGGTATATTAGTAAGTCCGAAGGGTATTACCCTATATTTAAATAACCTATAATATATCCGGAAAGCTGTCTTTTATTTATTACTATATTTGATTTAGATATAATAATAGGTATTTATAAGATCTAACTAAGTATAGATATCTACCCCTAATAATCTATTAATTAATTTTAATATAAATAGTAGGGGATATCGATTCTTTAGTATGATCTTATTAAGTCCTTAATAGTCTATATATAAATATAGATCTCTATCTATCTTAGATATAAATAGAATTAGTACTCTTATACTATTTTGGAAGGCTTAGATCTATCCCTTTATAAAACTATTTTTGAGGTAGTTTTTTAATACTTTTAACTATATCCTTAATAAGGGGTAGACTGTTTTAAATAGAGGATATATATCTTCTTTAAGATCTATAGAATACTTAATATATTTATATAGAGATATAAACTTAGTATTAAAGGGATTGAATATATCTCTATAGTCTCAGTATTTTTAAGGAATAATATCCTCTATATTTATTATAGCTCCTAAATAGAGTAAAGGCTGATCTTGAAAATCTATCCGAATATATATTAGGGTATATTTAATATCTTCCTATAGGAATTTAGATATATCCTTTATACTATCCTTAATAATATTAATATCTGTCCTACTAATATAATATTTAAATAATAGATTTCTCTAATTAATATTAGGGTTTACTTCTTTGAGCTAATTTATCCCTAGAATTAAGTTATAGTGGTCTATAGCTATAATCTTATAGAAATTAGAGTAGCTTTATACCTTCTTAGTATTATCTATAATCTTAAAGATTAGCTTGTATATCCTATACAATTAAATCTATTATCTATCGATAGTATTGATTCTTCTTAGAGGTATCTCTAATGGTAGAAGATATGATTTAGTCTATATTTGATTTATAAAGTAGGCTTCTATTCTGCTATTAATAAGTGTCTTTACCTCTATTATTTTATTCTCTATAACTATATGGGTAGTATAGGATAAGGAGTTTGAGGGCTATTTTAAGTTTATAATCCCTAATATGATTATAATAGAAAGTATTAGGGTTTCTCTTTTTTTAACTTATTTTTAAACTATTATTTAGAGCTAGGATATCTGTGCTTTAAATAATAATTATCTTTAAGGTGATCCTGTCTTTTATAGTAAGTATAGTAAGAGATCTTCTTCTTCTTATATTTCCTTTTATAGTCTTTTAAGTCTTCTGTTAAAGCTTTGGTAGTATTATGATCCTCCTTTATAGATTTGGAATGGTAGTGCTCTCTTTCTTATAAAGGCTTTGATGAGTCTTATTGTTTTTGCTTATATGTCTCTGTTTTATAAGAGTATTTGATTTTTATTTCTATAGTATATATATGATTTTTTAATTTGGTATATAAAAGTTCTTTTAGCTTATCTAAGTTTATTATATCCAATATAAGGATTCCTGGTTGTAAGTTTGTATAGAACTTCTTCTTTATTTCCTCTTTAGGGATATCTTGTAATATCCTTATTTTATATCTTTTAATATAGTTTATCTAGTTGATGGTCGATTCTCCTAGCTTCTGATTAAGGTAGTACTATATTATTTGGGTCTTTATAAGCTCGAACTTCGAATCTCTTATTAGATATTTTATTTAGTTAAGGAAGCTTTAGTAAGTAAGGGGGAGTCCCTATCTCTCTTATAGTATCTCTTAATAGTTCTATAATCTTTTCTATTTCCTATTAAGATAATTAATAGTATATAGGATCTTATATTGGTTATTAATAAAGTATATAATATTCTTCTTAAAGAAGTGTTTGAGTGCTAACTTTATCTCTTTCTAACTATTATATATTTTACTGTTGAATTTTAGAAGTTATGTTGTTGATGGTATAGTATCTTTGATCTTCTGGATAGGGCGATATACTAGTTTAGTAGGTAGAAGACCTTTACAGTCTAGTATTATCTGTCTTTCTATAAATCTCTACTTTCTCTCTTCGAGGGATATCTATAGTCTTTTAAGCTCTTCTAACTTCTAGCTCTCTTCTAAAAACTTCTCTAACCCTTTATCTATATTAAGATTATTATAATATTCGGTAGTTATAATAGATTAGAGAAAAAGCGATCTTTTAGCCTCGCCTAATATAGCTTGATCTTTATAGGTATTATTTAAATTAGAGATCTCTTCGACTTGAGGGTCTTTTAGGAGATCTTTGGGGTTTGAGACTATCTTTTTATAGATTGTAGGATTTTCGAGGTTGAAGATAGGAGGTTTATTGCTTTGAGTATGTCGATGTAATATCTTTAAAGTTGAAATAGGGGTAATTTAGAACGGCTCCAACGATCGTATTAGGTAGTTTGAAGTGATTAGAATGTGAGAACTATATTACTATAGGCTCGGAGGATGGATTGATACGATTGAGGGAGGCCTTTGAAGTAGGATATGGGATGAAAAAATGGTATTCAAACTAATCGCTGAAGAGCCTCTGAGGCTCCTTCGGCGATGGTTGATGTTACTATGTGCGGCTTAGCCGAGTCATGTGTTGATCATATGTTATTCTAGATAGGAATAGTAATATATTCGAAGATCAAAGAGTTAATATACTCCATCTTAATATAGGCCGTAACAATTAACTACTAATAATAATAATATAATATATTATAACCTTCGGCTAAATAGACTAATAACCTTTGAAGAAAGCAAACTATATTATATAATTAACTATATTTATTTTCCTTATTTCTTTAAATTATAGTATAATAATCTTAAGCTAAGCTAGCTACTAGATAGTAAATATATCCCTCTATCATATATATCTATTCTAAGCTTATTAGAATACTCTTATTCTATTAACTCTAGTCTATCTAGTAAGATATTAAGCCTAGAACTATTCGATCTTAAGACTTGGTCTCCCGAGCTATCAGATTATATATCTTCTATTTACTTAATTATTATTAGTAACTTATTAAGTATCGAATTTTTTAGTACCGAAGAGTCTTAAATACTATTATTATAGACTTAAATAAATTTAAATAGTTAGGCTTAAACTTATTCTATTATACTATACTAACTCTTAATAATACTAACGACTAGTTATAGTAGAACTAGAAAGTTAAGGAATTTATTCAAATATCTCCTATAGCTAAGGATAAAGCTACTCTATCTCTAGAGGAGGAAGAGATAGAATAATAGTCTTATCGTTAGATATTTTACTTAGTAATAATTGCGGTAAAACTAATCTATAATATAGCTTAGTAGATAAACGCCTTCAAAATTACTAGAGTTTAATTATTGATTAAAGTAGTTAAGGATAACTTTAAGCTAGAAGGCTTAGGAATATATATTAATCTTTAGAGAAGGTATATATCTCTTACCCAAGTAAAATATAGGAGTATATAAGTCCTTAGGGCCGAAATTAGAAAGATCTATACAAAAAATTGTTACTTAATCCTATATATATTACTTCTGAAATTGAATAAACTTTCTTCTTCCTATATACTCTTAGCCTAGAATATAAGAACTTCTATGATTATATCTTTAGGTAAATAGATATTATTAATAATAGAGACAAAAACAGTAATATTACTAAAGTAGCTCCTATATTCGACTATATTAAGAATAAGACTATTAAAGAGGAATATAGAAAAGGTTAGTTAGGTAACTAACCCATAGATATAAATATACTTCCTATCTTTACCCTTAGTCGAAATATTCGAAATAAGAAAGTTATATTATCTCTAGATAGGATAATATATCGAATCGAGATAAATAATATCCCCTTTTATATCTTCTACCAAAAACCCTATTATAGAGTATCGTATTATTTTAAGAAGAGCCCTAGTCTAAAGAACTAAGAAAACAAGAGAAATATATATAGGCTAAGACCTAAAGAGGTAAATATCAGTTCTTATGGTTTATTAAAGAGGTAGGCTAGTTCGGACTATAAAGACAATAATTTAGAAGGACCGAGAGACCCTAAAAGACTAATATTTATATCGATATAAGCCTTAAAATAAGATATTAATATAGTATTCAGAGCCGGAGTTAAAGGAAATATTGCTATATTTGACTTTATTTCTAGTATAATAGCTATAAAGGTTGCCTCGATTAGCAATACCTGGATTATAGATAGTAGATATACTTAGTATATCTATAATAATACTACGAGATTCGTTAAGATAGATAAATATAATAGTCTACTATTACAAAGTATCGATATCTTAATAGCTCCTTCTAAGATAGGAATAGTAAATATCTTATATAATATACAAGGAAGAAAGAAGTAGCTTATCCTAGATAACATTTTATTCATCCCGATTATATATATAAATCTCGTATCTATCTTACAGCTTCTTAATAGAGGGGCGAAGATTAATTTCTCGAGAAATAGTACTATTATTCGGAATAAATTAGATAGAAAAAATTTATTTACTATAAGCTAGTACTATAGAGTCTATACATTTAACCTATAGGTAAATCTAGTTTTTCCAGTCTATTATATTAGCCTATAGTTAGTACTCTAGTATAATAGACTTACTTACTTAAATAGTATAAATATATAGTAACTAAAGAAGTAAGCCTATAGTATTAAGGATAATATTCTACGCAAATCCTATAATCTATATCTCTAGGGAAGAATAGTTAAAACCCTATATCGCTATTCAGAAATATATAAAAGAGTAAAATATACTATAGAGCTTCTATATATCGATATTATAGGACTATTTAAGAAGGGTCTTAATAGTAGCCATTATTAGCTAACTATTATTAATAATTTTACTAGTTAGATTAAAATCATTCCTATACTATAATAGTAAGAGTATATAGTTAAGTCTTTAAGGTACTTCCTCAACTATAATAAATACCCTAAGCACAAATATAGATAAATTTGCCTAGACCGGATTCCGGAGTAAGTAGGAGAAGATATAAAATTCATCCTCTTCTCAAGAGTAATCTAAGCCAAGATTATAGATATCGA
The DNA here is from genome assembly GCA_023626375.1 of Talaromyces sp. PF30-5. Taxonomy (NCBI): domain Eukaryota; kingdom Fungi; phylum Ascomycota; class Eurotiomycetes; order Eurotiales; family Trichocomaceae; genus Talaromyces; species Talaromyces sp. PF30-5. The sequence continues at coordinate 3,063,722 of JAMAGU010000001.1, forward strand.
TTAGTACTAATAGAATAGAGTAGTAGAAAGAGTCTATAAAATAATTTACGATTAAGTTAGACTAATACTTATATATATAAAGTTACCGCCTAAATTCTAGCTAGAGATTATATAGATAGCTATATATCTCTCTAATTAATTACTATTATCTAAATATAATATAACTCTATATTAAGTCTAGTATAGTAATAAACCTAACCTATCTTAGCTAAAAGTTATAGGATCTAAGGGAGAGTATCTAATTCCCCCTAAATAAAAAAAAAAACTAACAAAACTAAGAATAAGACTATATCTACTATTAGAATACGAAGGTAATATAAACTATTATATCCTACTAGAAGATAGTAGAATTATTAGTATATTAAATATAGAATTTTATAAAGTCCTTAAAGTTCCCTCTATATAGACTATATAAAATATAGGAACCAAATAGTAGAGCTTTTCTATAGTAATAGCTATTGCCGTAGAAGGAAGTAAGATAGTAGAGTAAATAAATTAACTATCGGCTAGTATACAATATATATCTATACCAGCCTCGGGATATTAAGTATCCTTAGCGCTATAAGAGTAAATATAGTCTAGATTATAGAACGATATAGTATAAGTATATCTATCTTAGTTAAGTAGTAATAATAACTTATAGCCTACTATTACTAGCTAAGAAGTTATAACCTTTTTATCTCTATAGAGTAAAGATATCTTTAAACCCTTATTATCTACTTCCTAGGATTCTATCCCTAGGATTAACTTACTACTAGATAGTAACTAGTAATAAGATAATAAATAGTAAGGACGAATCCTAGATTAACTAGATTATTCTAAGCTTTAAGAGGATAGTATAAAATATATAATATAAAAAGACTTACTAGAACATCACCCTAAACTTAAGCTCTATAATATATAAAATTCTCTAGAGATATCGAGCTATAACTAAGAAGAACTTATATTAATAAATATCCCTAATAAGAATACTATTCTAACTTTCTTAAATATAGTAGTAGAAGAGATAGAATCCTTCGAACTAAAGTCCCTTTAGTAGACTAAAAATAATCTATACTAGCTTAAATAGGAAAAAGGAATAACTAAAGAGATATAATCTCTTAGATAAAATAAAATATAGGAACTCGTTAACCTATCTTATAATTATTAAATCCTAAGTAGGAAGTAGATTTTCAAACTTAAGTAAGGATTAGGAGGAAAAATTATCTACTATAAGTATAGATAGGTAGTTAGAGATTTTATATAGAAAGAAGGAGTTAATTATAATCAGATATTCGCTTCTATAATTAAACTAATAAGTTATAAAGCTTTATTCGTAATTATTATAGCCCTAGATCTCAAAATCAAATAAATAGATATTAAAATAGTATTCCTATATAGCGAAATAGACTACAAAATTTACATCGAATAGCCTTACTATATTATAGATAGTATAAAAAGGATCTATAAGCTTCGGAAAGCCTTATATAACCTAAAATAAGTATCTTATATCTAGTATTAGACTCTAACTAACTTCCTTCGAAATCTTAGTTTTAAGCCTATTAATATTAATCTTAGTATTTTTATCTAGAGTTCTATATATATCGTAGTATATATTAATAACCTCTTAATCATCAGGCTAAGTATTATAGAGATTAAGAAAATTAAATAGAATCTTAGAAATTATTTCTATATAATAGATCTTAGCCTATATAGCTACTATCTCAATATAGCTATCCAGTAAGATCGATAAAATAGAGTCCTCTATCTTAGCTAAGAGGCCTATATATATAAAGTCCTCTAGTAATTCGGAATATTAAACTATATACCTATTAGTATACCTATTAAAACTTTACTACTACTAGAAAATAGATCCAAATATATCTATCTATCAAATATTAAATATAAGTATCAGTATTTAATTAGATCGCTAATATATATTATACTCAAAACTAGAGGTAATATTATATATATAGTCTCAGTAGTAAGTAGATATTTAGTAAATCCCAATCTATAGCATATAAAACTCATATATCAAATCCTTCAGTACCTTAAAAGCACTAAGTCTTTTAGTCTTATATATAAAGACTAGATCTAGATACTCTATAGTTTTATAGATATAGATTAGGCTAGCTATTATTAAATAAGACAATTAACAGTAGGATATCTTTTCAATATTAGAAGTAGAGTAATCAGCTAATAGTTAAAATACTAAAGTATTATTACCCTATTAACCTATAAGATAGAATTTATAGGCTAGATATAAATAACTAAGGAAGCTATTTAGCTAAGAAGACTCCTTTATAAACTAAATATAAACTAAAGAAAACGTATAACTATTATTTATAGGGATAATCAGGAAGCTATTATACTAGTAGCGAACCCTTAATATTATTTATATACCAAGTATATAGAGATCTAACGAAAGTAGCAAGGGGAAGTATAAGATTCTGGGATAGTAGAACTAAAATATATCCTAACAATAGAGTAGATTATAGATGGTCTTACAAAACCCCTTCTACAAGACAGATTTGAATAGTTCCGAAAGGGCCTCGGTATTGAGTAATATTTATGGGACATGAGTTTTCAAACTAAACCAAATATGGCACGCAAGCACCCTTTCCCTTCTTTTTACCACTGGTTTTTGGGGGTTTTAATAGGACTTAGCGACCGTGATGAAAGATCGCTGCTTTCACTTCTGACGAAGGAAATTAGCGAGTGGGAGTGTTGAATATCACGGTGGTCAGGATCACGTGTATGCATATACTAAAGCTATACTTGTCCACCAGTCTACCTGTATCTAACCAACACAATATACAATCAACTTCCCTCAGTAATATGAACATTGAAGCATCACTTGATAAAGCAACAGGTGCAATCTCCCCTCATCCGGGGCCCCGCACCCAATCCATGTTAGCCCAATTGCCCGGCGCTCGCGGGTACCTTTCCCTCCACCTCACAGATGGGCTGCTCGGCGCCACAATCCTACTCTGACGATATTTATTTATCAATTGAGCGGTTTCATCCTCTTGACTGCATTGGTAGCTGTCGGTTAAATATCGCGAAGGGAAGAATCGGCAAAACCCCGGCGGGGGGACCCTTATAACGCAAATTGGGTCTGATTGCTGGCTTGTCACCTGCACACATACATGTGCGTATTCCGCGGGGTACCTGCGTTCGAATGACCGGAAGATGCCCGTCCCATTGATGGCATCGCTTTGGGCGTTGGCAGAAGACATACCGCAATAAAATGCGCTTTACAACTGAAATTACATCCGACAAGCTAGAATGCCTTTTATGGACATATGTTCAATTGTTGAAGTGGTGGGATGATCATTCGCAGTAAATTTGTGCTAATCTTCGCTGTCATTTGAATCTTGTACATACTTAGGTATAATATGATCGAAGTATGTCCATAAAATAGTACACTTCTGAGCATTTTGATTCATTTATTGGAGGAAAATCCCCCTGCATGAAAATTCCATGCCGTTTCTCATTTGGGAAAGGCTCGCGTTTGGACTTCGAACTAAGGATTATAAAAGAACGATTTGGTCTGGCGTGAACAACTTCTTCAGCAATTGTCTTTATCTCTTCGCTTCTTTTGCAAGTGCTGTCTAGCTGACATCCCTTCAAATTGACCGTTGGAAGGAGTGATTCAGAATACTATTATGTCTTCTAGACTAAGCCCCAAAGGGGCTCGTATGGTTGCCCTAGGCCTCCTTGCCTCTGCTTCCCTTTCCGCTGCTGGACCCTGCGATATCTATGCTTCTGGTGACACGCCATGCGTTGCTGCACACAGTACAACTCGCGCTTTGTACAGTGCTTACAAAGGCTCCCTCTATCAAGTGCAACGTGCATCTGACTCCACCACACTTGACATTGCACCGCTCTCTGCCGGAGGCGTTGCAAATGCCGCTTCACAAGATACCTTCTGCAAGAACACGACATGCCTGATCACCATCATTTATGATCAATCTGGCCAGGGTAACCATCTGACTCAAGCACCGCCAGGTGGCTTTGATGGACCAGAGTCCAATGGCTACGACAATCTTGCCGGTGCCATTGGCGCACCAGTCACGCTGAACGGTCAGAAAGCGTACGGCGTGTTTGTATCACCTGGCACTGGATATCGCAACAACGATGTTGACGGTACTGCTACCGGGGATGAAGCGGAGGGCATGTACGCAGTTCTCGATGGAACCCACTACAATGATGCATGCTGCTTCGACTATGGCAACGCTGAGACTAGTAGCACTGACACAGGCGACGCACACATGGAAGCCATTTACTACGGCGATAACACTGTCTGGGGTTATGGAGCTGGTGACGGGCCTTGGATTATGGCGGATCTGGAGAACGGTCTATTCTCCGGTCAAAGTGCTACCAGTAACACTGCCGATCCATCAATTTCCTCACGGTTTGTCACTGCCATGATCAAGGGTGAGTCAAACCAGTGGGCGATCCGCGGTGGAAATGCTGCATCTGGCTCGCTATCAACATATTACAGTGGAGCAAGACCAAGTGGCTACAACCCAATGAAGAAGGAGGGTGCCATAGTTCTCGGTATCGGTGGTGACAACAGCAACGGTGCCCAAGGCACATTCTATGAGGGCGTTATGACATCTGGCTACCCATCCGACTCTACTGAGGCCTCAGTTCAAGCCAATATTGTGGCTGCAAAATATGCCATCACATCACTTACCAGCGGCCCATCTTTCACTGTTGGGAATTCTGTCTCTTTCCAGGCCACTACTTCAGGATACACGGATCGCTATATTGCACACGATGGTACTACAGTGGATACCCAAGTTGTTTCGTCTTCTAGCTCCACCACCCTCAAGCAGCAGGCCAGTTGGACTGTCCGCACTGGTCTTGCTAATAGTGCTTGTTACTCTTTTGAGTCTGTCGACACCCCTGGTAGCTATATCAGACATTACAACTTTGCACTCCTGCTAAACGCCAATGATGGAACAAAGCAATTCTACGAGGATGCCACGTTTTGCCCACAGAGTGGCTTGGATGGCTTGAGCACCACCAGCTCAATTCGATCTTGGAGTTATCCCACTCGTTATTTCCGTCACTACACTAATGTCCTCTATGCTGCGAGTGACGGTGGGGTCCAGACTTTTGATGCTACCGCGTCTTTCACAGATGATGTGAGCTGGTTGGTTAGCACTGGTTTTGCCTAAGGCCGTCCAAGGGGCAGGCTTACATGTGCAAAATAAAAACTTTGGAATGAGAAGATTCAAAGTCGAAGATGCTCAATGTTGTATGCAAATTCACCAGGTGCACTTGGTAGTTATCTACTAACTAACTAGTATAGTATACGGCGAATGGAAAAGGAAACAAATTATATAGTATATCATGCCAGTGTGTTCTTTAATCAACCGTGCTTTGCTTCTTTTCTCAAGACAGAATGAATAATCAATTACAGGCTTCTTTTACCGTAGGAATCTACGATTCATAGCAGAAATAGCATAGCCGCGCTAGCCTTATTGGGGCAATTGATTCGAGGCTATACCATAAACAGTGTAAGATCGACACACAGCCAAGATAAGCTTGAAATTACCTCGAAAGGGTTCTCTTGTTTGGGTCAAGTGTATTCCATATTGAACATTGATTTGGCCCCGAGCTGAATTGTAACGTGGCGCAAGATGAGTTTAAGCTCACTGAAAGGCCCAGCTACGAATCTTGGCAGTTGCTCACAGCCCTATATCCAAAGGTTTAAAAGGACCCCAAGATGGCCTACATCTCTTCATTTCTTTTCATTCTTAACGACCTTCTATCGGAGCAGACTCACCTATTTTTTAAATTCAATTCTTTGGTCAATCCATTTCGAGTGACTCATTATAACCTTGTCAACAGCATATCTCGACTTTTAAAAGGTCTCTGCCGGTCATCATGGGCATCTTTCACCATGGCAGCACTAATCATACCTGTCCTATGCCCACTACATTTGCCAAAAGTACGCTCCAGAGATCTAATACATTCCAACTTTCTGCCTTTTAAAGCAAATTTATTGACGTGTATCTTTAGAGGCACCCGAGCCTGTTGTCGGCGATCTCTATTTCTATCATCTGAACATGATGATATCAGGGGCTTGTACAGCAGTAGTCAGCATCATCATTTTGATTCTCATGTTTTGGCACTCCATACACTTGAGTAAACCAAGAGAGCAGATCAAGTATGTTTGAAACATCCCAGAATTCACCATCAGACTTGCTAATTTTCAAAGAATCATGAAAATTTGCATGCTTCTACCATTATACACCTTATTCTCCTTTCTTTCGATCTGCTTCCCACACTCATATGTGTCACTCGATCCATGGCTTGACTTCTTTCAGTCCATGGCACTGGCATCATTCTTCTTGCTTATGTGCCAATTCATTGCGGTCGATTCTCAAAGCGACGTCAATGTCTTCTTTGCGGCTTTTGAAGCTCCCCAGAAGGCTGGTAAATCTCATGTGACTGGACTGGCGTGGTTCCGAGTACGTATCAAAAGTTCAGAGTGCTCGGAGGATTATTTTTTTTTTCTGCATGGGACATTGCTAATGATTCTTCTCTACAGAAAAAATGGATTGCTATTTTTCAGTATCCCGTTGTTTCCTTGTTTGTAGCTCTTGCAACAGACATAACTCAAGCAGTAGGAATCTATTGCTTAGAAAGCAATAAGCCTTACTTTGCACACATCTGGGTATGTAGTAAATATTTACTATTGCAAAAAATGATCATTATGAAGACTAACCATCTGTCTCAAAGTTGATGGTCATTTCTACAGTGTCCGTGGGGATTGCAGTTATAGCCGTTCTCGGGTTTTACAAATCCCTCAAAACATTTTTGAGCTCGCATCAGCCACTCGCAAAGCTACTGGCCTTCAAGTTGATCGTCGGTCTTTCATTTCTGGAGCAGGTAAGGGAGTCCTCGCCTTAAGCCAATTTTAAGAAAGACTTGGGACTAATTAGACTCGTAGATTATTTTCACTATCTTGCGAACTACGGGCACTTTGAAAGAAACTTCGACTCTCAGCTACGCAGATGTCAATATAGGTATTCCCAACCTTGTCACTTGTCTCCAAATGGTTCCTTTTGCTTTATTCTTCCCTTATGCATATCGTGCCTCGCCTTATATTGGCGCGGGCGATTACAAGGGTGGATTTCTTGGCTACCGGGCCTGGATTCATATTCTCAACCCAATGGAAATCATTCGGGCGATCAAGTTTGCTTTTGGTATGGCAACCGAGAAACGAAAGTATGGGGGCCAATCAAGAGAGTATCTTGTAGCCGAGCAAGCACCGTACGCCCCTCCATCTGCGCCCCCATACACATATCATAACCTGGACTCTACGAGTTCAGCATACGAACAGGCATATGATATGAGAAAGCCAGTCCGTTGATTTGGGCTCAAATATTAAAGCACTGAAGGCACTTTGTGTGCGATAATTGTTTTCAGTAACTTTATAGTGTTGAGGTGTTTTTTATTTTTCATTTTTCAGTTTACTTTTTTTCGCAGTAATTAGCCCCTATAAAGCTCTTAAATGCAAATTGAAAATTTTACTTGCTCTTTTTTTTTTTTTTTTTTTTCTCTCACGTTGAACCAACTACCACATCTGCATTATTAAATTCCAATCTATTTTTCCAGAGCCATTTCCACGTATTCACTGCCTTACATCCCGAGGTCGTTTGCAGTCAGCCCTTGGCTTTTTCATGATTATAGCTTTAGAGTAATTTTCTGTATGTTTGAAAATGTGCTGCTATTACTATCTGTGCACGGTTTTCCACCTTTTGCGTTCATTCATTGTTAGCTTTCAGATACCTAGTTCAAATGTTCAAGTGATGAAAAATTGATTTATATATTCAAGTTCCAAGGTTACGATTTGTTACATCAATCACATAAACATTTGAATAAATTTGTGCGGTTATCTAACTCATAATTGTAATACAAGATCCATCATTGAAGTACTACCTAATACAGAGACACTAATGGCCCTATCAAAACCTACGAGTCCGTCGGCGAGAAACCGGTGAGAGATCAATGCGGGATTATCTCGGTGTGGCAATTTCTCGGAATTGGCTCGGCCAAGCACCGAGCTGGTAACTATAGCGCATGGCAGGTATTGGGTGAAAATTTTTGTCGGATTCCAGAAAAGAAACTAGATATCCTATTTAAGAGTACATAAATAGCACATTCCACTCTCTTTCAAAAGACAGAATCATAATCGTCTCGACCTCTCGAAGGCTCTTTATTTTCACCCACCTTGCTTCACAATGAGCACCTCTACCTCAGTCAAGTCGAGTCGTGTCAGCACCGAGGACTTCTGTACTTCTCCTTCAGGTCCACGAAATGCCTCTACCATTTCTCGCATGAAGCAGTACTGGCAGCACACGCAGAAAAAATGGGGGCCCCTGATGGCTGCTAGGGAAAGTTGGGACGATGAGTACAACTTCCCTCCTGGCAGATATGCTGGCCAGGATGATACACAAATAAAAATCGACACGTTTAACAGTACATGTAAGCTCCAATTTACTGGGCGGTTAACGACACATTTACTAACCTGTATTTTTACCTAGCCGAAATACGAACATCTGACAACTGAAACGACCTTTCTAGATGTTTGTCCTCCTTTTCAACATGTTTGCCAGCAATAATGTGACGAAGGAACAAAATGGCGTACGGCTAAAATCCGATACATAATCAACAACCAAAAACGATTTAATGAAGGGGCCTGTGGTGTAATACATACCGATATGAATTAATGATCAACTTCAACTCGTCAGGATAGACTACATTCTTTACATATTTCCGTCAAAAATAGGAGGAATTGATAATTAATACAAAGAATAGAAAAAAGTATTTCGCTCACATGTGCAGCTTCAGAATTGGATTCTTCATAATATTTTGCATAGTCCATGGATGTACATATTGAATGTGTCTGTCTCGTCGTCTACTCTTCTAGTCCGTCAAAGTTGACTTTGTTGGCTGATGACATCATTCCCGCTTGTTTCTCCCTCATAAAACCCGCGGGAACCTCAACACTCCCATCGATCACACTCTGCACCCTTTACATCCTAATTGTCGCGGCTCACTGAGCTGCAAAATAAAACTACCACAATATGTCCAGCCATCTCAAAGATGCCGCCTTGGCCGAGGCTAAAAGTGTCCAAGAAGCTTCCAAGGGTGTCCTCGTGTCAGGCGCATATCTGTACCCATTCAAAGTAGGCTTAGTGACCTTGAAAAGGACCTCAGAATCAAAAGACTACAAAGCGGTGGCTAAACATTCTCCAGGGTATTATCTTCTTTGCTACTCACAAAGACTTATGGGGGCCCTTTCTGGCCCGTGCAGGACGCACCATCAGTCTAGGCATGGGCGTGACGACCTTCATGTTCTTCTTCACCTACGTGCCCCAAATGGCCATCATGGCGTTTACCAGCGGTCCGCTGGCTGCTATATCTGCTGGGTTACTTGTGCTCACGGAAAGCGCTACCCTCACAAACTTGCTCTCTCGGTCTTTTTTGGTCGAAGATGCCCTTATCGACACCTTTGATGGTACACTGATCGCCCGCGATCAGGAGTCTCTGGTAGCACAGGGACGTCAGGTCAAACCCCGATCGGGGGGAAGAGATGCGATGGCACGATTAGGTAAGATATTTTCAAGGCCATTTTCGAAATTCAAGCCTCAAGCATTGCTTCGATCATTGATTTATCTGCCTTTGAATTTGATTCCGGTTGTTGGAACGGTGCTGTATGTTGCTGTGCAAGGGAAGCGCATTGGGCCCGGCCTACATGCTCGTTATTTCCAGCTAAAAGGGTGGAGTTCTCAGGAACGAGAGAAATGGATAGAAAAGAATCGGGGAGCATACACTGGGTAGGTGGTTTCTGTTGCTCTTTAGTGATTTTTGTCTAGAATGGACACAATACTAACTCGAATATAGACTAGGTATTGCAGCTTTTGGGCTGGAAATGATACCATTTGCTTCAATCGTTTTCTCGTTTACAAATACTGTTGGTGCTTCATTATGGGCCGCGGATATTGAGAAGGCCAGAAAGTAAAATATGGCCGAAGAACTAGGGCCTTGGAAGTCCATTCGAATAACTTCTTATTTAAGAAAATTTTTGGAGGCTTCCTATGCCTTTTATGATGTCGATTCAGCCCAGCATGCCGCGGCTGGCACTTCGTACCGATAAGCCAATTATTTTGGGAGATGAAAATATTTCTAACTACAAATTAATGATCGCAAGAGAGTCATGCATCGTCCTTATTTCATATACACGTCTATAGATATTCAATTTTTGAATGACACAGTTATATGCCCAATAATCCCAAAACTGTCCCCTACTTTTAGGCGGAGCATGTAAAAGGTTTGCCCACGGATCCCGACCGGAATTCATTGACCTGTATTCAAGATTAGTCTCACGCTATTAGATAAGGACAAATATAGACTCACCAATTCATAGATACTGGCATATGTACCACAGCCAAAGATAATCATTCCAATGATGAATACCACAGCGTTGCACATGGCAGTCTTCAAGTTATGCTTTTCGTACCATGCACCTTCTCTCAGAAGAACATACCACATTACCGGTGGAAGATAGAAGGATAAGCCGGACACAAAAAGAGCCGAAATGATGGATAATAAATCGGAGAAAATCGGAATAGCTTCAGCAATAACCCATGCCAGTATAGTAATGAAGAGCACGAGGCTCAGCCACGACACCCAACCTTTGGGGGTGTTGATAAAGCGAATAATCGACTTCTGAAAAACCTTCCCGTGAATGTAACGGCAAACCACAGTCGTGTTGATGGATCCCGAGATGAAGATGACCGGAAGTGCAATGCCGAATACAATTCTCGATAAGAGTGGTCCTGCTGATAGTAAAGCAGGCGATTGAACACCTTGTCCAACGAAGGCATAGATAATAGCTCCAGTGAGGGTATAAATGGTAATCTGAACACCTCCAAGCCATCGCATAGCTTTTGTATAATCTTCAGGGGTATGCATCTCTTCCATAAACGAGGGTAAACAGCCAGCGAATGAATACGCAAAAACGATATTATTCGTGGCGACGATAGCGGCGGAGAAAGTAAGCCCGGGTTTTGGCCAGGCAGACCAATCTGAAGTGCCAGTACTCTGAATGCCAGTTGCAATCATGGTCACTCCGATAGCGATGATGATAGAAGCAAAGTCGATATATCCCAGAATCGCAATTTCCGCAAATGAAGGTGGAACAGCGAGTAGCAACAGAATTGCCGCAGATACAACGCTAAATATGACAGAGCATGAATCGGTTTGAGCGATAGTTTTAAATGCAATCGCCCCTGTCAAGGTATGCGACCCAATCACACAAACGAGCAAGGCAACGAAGCTGCCAACGAACACTTTGGATCCCCATCTACCCATTAAAAGTCGGCCGACATCCGCATAATGGCCAACTTCGGGGTACCTGAGCTTCACTTGGCCAATAATGTATCCGGCATACATAGCGACCAAACCAATACCAACTGTCAAGATAACACCTGCCACCATGCCGACAGCCGCGAAAGCTGACGGTAAGCCAAGGCTACCGAGAGCGATCGCCTCGACGATCGAGATGATTGTGAGACGTTTCCATCCGAGGCGACGGAAATGTGCAGTGCCTTCTAGGATGTGCTGTGTCTCGGGATCCGAGGCATCAGGATCTTTCGGGAAACCCTCGGCAGTCATTTTGGTTTCTCAGGTCAGGATTGATCGTGTTATTGATCGTCCTGATATCTCCCGGCGTCCAGGTTTTAAGGAGAGAGCACGTTCAACGAGAGGATGTTTGAGGGAAGAAAAGGGGAGGCGAAACAACGAGCGGAGTACATATGCTAAGCGAGATGACAGCTGATTATTATTGTCGCGGAGATTAGAGATTATCTGATCGAAGATTGATCCAGAGTGGGCCGAAAACCGGAGGTCCCCCGCCTAGTGGAGACCATTTCCTGAAGAAGTACAACCCCTGCACACTGCCAAGATGAAAATTGCTTATTGTTATTAACCAAATTCCCAAGATAGAATGGAAAATCGACCAAAGAGGAGAAAGGCCCGGTTTTAGCGGTTGTCGCGGATGGAAAAGGGAATGTAACCACGTTGATGGACCCTGCTAACGTGGACCATGCACGGTCGTTGCATGCCTAATGGGGGCATGCATAAGAAAGACACTGTGGAGGCGGTTTATTCCGTTCTTCATTATTAACTTGTATCAATGTGATTGACTCTCGCTGCATTCTGTGATAGGCGGCCACAATCGAAGGCTCGCGTTTTCTCCGCTTTGTGGTCCGAGGAGTTTTCTAGCTCGCGTGCCTCATTGCGTCTCAATAGGCAATGGAAATCATATTTTTCGCCTTATGTGCAAAATTAAAAAAACGACAGCCCTGAACGTCACACCAGGTTTCATAACACTTAGATGTAGGTAAATTCCTGCACCAGAACCTCGGGATTCACTTGTGTTCACGAATCAGCCGAGGCAAAGTTGATGCCTTGTTTGTCGGGTATCAATGCTATCACGTGTGTACATTGTGGGGGAAACAGCCAGAAATACTACGAATTAGATAATGAAATTTTTGAAAATCTATGTACAAATTGTATCGAATCATGATCTTGTGCTGTAACAAAAATTAAGGCTGCCTAGGAATGCAAGTCTGTGGTCCCAGAAGGATTCGAAAGCGAAGGCGCCAGCACTTGAGGCCGCAGAGCGTCTGCCGAACGTCATGTCAACGGAAGACTGCCATCCGCTACCGTTGCCTGGAACATACCTCCCTACATTAAGAGCACTCAGCTGCACGGAAAAGACGTTGGAGCTCAGCACAGCTTTTCACCTCAACCTTGTCCTTGAAATTCAGTATCGATTATATTATTCTGTTGCCTGTCTTGAATCCTGACACAAATAGTCCCTCAGCCTTTGGAGACAAAGAAAAAAGAAAAGGAAAAAAAAAAAAGATCGCGGGCCTTGGCATCCAAATTCTATACCAAAGCAGGCAGTCCAAGCGCCCTGTTCAAGCTTCAAGTCCAATCCAAAGGGTTCGGAAACTCAATCAAAACCAAGGAATTTTTATTAATTCCATTGTCCACCATGTCCCAGCACACAGAGGCGCCTATCTTCGGCGGGGCAATCCAAGGTGTACTTCCCGCAAACTGGATCGACGCTAGGTAAGTGATCACCCTTTCAGAGATAGAACTATCCTTCTTTAAGTTTGAAATGAGATCGCTAATTAGAATAACAGCAACCTCCGCGAGGTCCCAGATCATCAGGAACTTTTCCTTTCGCCAGATACACTATCCAACCTGATTATCGAGATCAATCAGCGTGTATCGGAAGAAGATGCCCTCGGCACTTTCACCACTCTCAGTCAACAACAGCCTACTCTAGCAGCAGGCAGTGGCAATGCAGCCAATGCAACACCTGAAACAATCGACCAAGCAGCTGCTTTGTACCATCTTCACGACCTCTGTGACGAGGGCGACGCCATGGAAGTAGTTGCCCCGCCGCGACGGGTGGAATTAGGCCGTCTGACTGCAAGTGCACCTCCGGGCTCATCAATCACTGCGTACAGGGGTATCGTTGAATTTAAGACCGCTGCCAAACGCCGTGACCAGCGACAGCCTGCGGCGGAGTCAGGCTCAGCCATTTCAGGAGTATCGATGAATGGCGGATCATCTAGTGCACCAGCCACGAAGGGCCTGACATGTCATTACCTTCTTGTGCGACTGGGTATGCAGGAGACCGATCTTCTAGTTTTCTTTAATGTTCCCCACGAAGAGTTTGATAAGGAGGGGGATTCGCGGGGACTGTCCAAGGAGGAAACTCTTGCGGAAAATACTTTGAAGGCATTTGAGGAGAAATTCGAAATCAAGGACTGGGAACTGTTTATTTGAAGCATGGCATTGGGAATTGGGGAGACTTGGAACTGGGCATAGATGGGAGCGCACTGGAATGATTTTGGCAACCTTTAATTGGATCGGAATGCCGGGCTAGTATTTAGTTGAATTTAGATACCAGTAGCTAGAAAAATTAGTTAGAAAAACCATCAAATGATTGCATATTCTCTGGTTAGTTTGAAGTAGTCTCCGGCCACTCATGATATGCCAGTGGAAAAGAGAACAACCATTAAGTCAGCTTTGATGACACCCGGGCAGCACTTCAAGTTGATACCATGACGGCGTCACGGTGTTCCTAGAACCTTTGAATGATGAAACTTGGCATATGCAGTTCTCGTTCTGATAGATCTCAATAATATACTGACTACTTCAGGTACTCGAATTGCTGATCAAAAAGAGGGACAGAAAAGAGACAGTCGATTCAACTATATACCAGTAGAGAGACCAATTCCACTCAAGTGCTGCAACGAACGATCAAATTCAAGCTCGCATGGCTTTCGTGAAAACCAAAAGAAAAATCAACTCCATATATGCGAATAGAAAACGAAAAGAAACAAAGTGAATAATGTAGTCATAATAACCAAAAAGCAGACGGCGTTTGCACTTCACAGTGCCATTTGAGCCAGATCAATGGCTACATCTCCAATCTGAGCCTGAGCAAGGGTACCCTTCTTCTTGGGCGACATATTGCGAGGCTTTGGCTTAATTTGCTGCAAACGGCCTCTGCAACGACAAACTTTTATCGTAGGGTCAATACTCTTGGAATGGCGACCAAAGACATGTCCACACCCTTGGCACTGCCACTCGTATTTGAATGAGATCTTGTAAGAGTGCGTTGTCTTCACGACGATCTTACCACCATGCTGCGGGTGATTATCCATAGCATTCTCGACAATTCGGCCCCATTTCTTGAAATCAGCGCCGTGTGGGTTTGTCATCATGCCGGTGATCATATAATTTGCGAGATGGCAGTATTCATGGGCGAGAGTGTTGACAAGTCGATCTTCGTCCTGGATGATACGCGATGCAAGCTCGATGGATGCTGTGTGTCGAGCAACGCGACTTCGATCCACCTGGCCACTGGGCAATTTGGGATAGCTAGGTCTGTATGATGCACGACCAGCAGTTGTTTGTAGATATTTGGACCATTTGATCTCAATACCGCCAGTGGGTGCAGTCATTTCAAGGATCTTTCCGCCGTTAACACTCGTGTCAAGTTCACGGATAAAAGAATAGGCAAGGTCATCTTTGACAGCATCAAATGCTTCGAGGCGAGCCTTCTCTGCTTTACGCTGAGCAGTCTCTGCTTTACGTGCCTCGGCCTCGGCCTTCTTTGAGGTCATCTTCGTTGGCTTTTTCGTCTTCGCTCCATCCCCAGATTCAGTTTCGGGTGTAGAGCTGGGCTCTCGACTAGTGGAGCTTTTGCTATTCAACTGTGAATTGCAATCGGAGTCGGAATCATCAAAATCTTGCAGGATCTCGATCATGGTGCGCCCAGGGCTTTTATATTTTGGTTTCTGAGGTGAATGGTCATCGACCCACTCGTTCGTGATGTCTTGGCTCCAGAAGGCATCGGTGCTTTCACGATGAGGTGTTGGGGGTATCCGATTCTTTTTGGTGCTGAATATTTGGCCTGTGTTCCGTGGAGGGGTGAACCTGGGTGTTTTGGGAGTCGACGGGGCGGAATCTAAGTCGATTACCGGCCTACAACTTCTAAATTAGCAATTGCGAGTGATTGTATTCTTTCAGTCAGTTCACTCACGGGCTTTCATGAGGTTCCTCTTGAAGTGATGTCTCATGCACCTCCTTGGTGTTGGAATCCTCTAGTGCCGTAGGAATATCATCCTGAGTCGCCTGTTCCGGGCTAGGGGAGGTCTTCAAAAGCTTCACTTCGGAAATATCGGAAGATCTTTCCTGGGTGGTGTTCGGTCGACGGCCTCTCATGAGACGCTTTCGGCCGGATGGTGGAGGTGGTGGTGATGCTGGCTTCACTTCTATTTCTGGCTCAACCTCTGATTCGGAGTCGGATGTTCCACGATAGCTGACTTCATCATCGTCGCTAACAATAAAATCATCCAAAGAGTTGAAGCTACTGTCTCCGACATTCTCTTCATTTTCTGACTCGGGGCTTGGTTCTCTCGAAGGTACATTGGCTACGCGGTTCCTGCCGGGAGTTCGAGGTTCGTTCCGTCTGATCGGTGGTTGCTGTGGAGCAGGGCTTCCTCCCCTTGAATATGAATCGGTTCCGTATTCTGTCAAGTCATTCTCCTTCTCATAGTCATCTGTTTCCACCTTGATATTCGGTCTTTGGCGGGGTCGGTGGTGCAAAGGAAGGAGTAGAGAGTTGGCTTTGGCTGACTTGAGCGTTCTTGTTTTCTTTTGTTTACTGGGCGTTAAAGATAATGAGCTCATATCTTCCTCCAAGCCTCCATCCCCTAGTGGCGCGTCATTGTCTGCAAAGATATTGAACAAGGTTCCAGATTCCTTTTTTTGTTTTCGTGTTGGGCCCTGAGCGAAAGGAGCCCCAATCTCAGTTTCACCTCCTGATGAGCTTGAAATTGGCCGAGAAGTTTCTTGGGGCAAGCGCTGTCTTTGAGGCGCTCGCTTTGTGGCCAGTGGATTGGTTGTGTTCAACCGTGCCATCGTCGATTTGGTTCCAAGGTTGTGTTGTGGGGGGTTATGTAGGAAGGATGTCGACACTTCGCAGTCCACCAGAAAGGATTATATGGCGATTTGAGGAGCCGAAGACGACCTTATAGCACCATTGGTAATAATGAAGGGCTTTTGCGTGGCTAATTGATTTCTTTCATGGTTGAGAAATGTGTTGTCAGGCTCCACCGAATAGTCGTTGGCACGGCAACGGCATCCCGAATGCACTCATCGGCTCAGACTCGGACCTGAACATGTCCCAACCCTTTTTGAAATTGAAGATGCATATTGTAAATCTTACGGTGACTACCTAATTATTACAATTGTCAAAGTCTACTTCAAGTTGTCTACCACTGACCATTAGTGCAATGACTCACTACATTCCTAGTACCCGTACCCTGTAATTTGGGAGCTGAAATCTATCCTGGAAGCCTGAGTAAAACCAACTTTGCATTTTGAACCAGTTGCATATACGACAGGCAATCCAAAGCCGGAATAGACACAGAAATACTATGTTCAAGGCATTTTTCTCTTAAGTATTACTATATTAGTGCCAAGGCCGAATAAGCGACTGCTGCTGAGCAGCGATCTTAGAGCAAGCAGCCTTGAAGGCTTTCATTAATTGACAAAAAAAATCTCCAACCCCAAATGGTATATGCCCTGATAAATGCAATTACAACCCCTTTAAAACGCCATGCAATATATTCAAGCAACATGCACGCGAGGCATCTTCACCAGCCACCGCCAATCTTTCCAGCAATTTCAATGACATTGCTGGTTTCATCGGCGGGGGCCTGTTCTTTGCCGACATCACTTTCGACCTGACGATAGGTAGTATAGACAAGTTTGGATAGTGGAATGCCCATGAACTGAGACCAGCGTTGAAGTCCCTCATGCACACGAGCCTCCTTTTCGAGAACAGTGGTAGGTCGAGCAATAGCATCAGCTTCGGAATCAGAATCTGACTCCATGGAGAAATATGCCTCATCTACACGGGCGAGCCACGCACGTTGCTCGTGGGGTGAAGGTTTTGATGATTCAGGATCATTGCCCGCATTGACCTCTTGTGATGTACCATTCGCTTCCCTAGCATCCTCCACCCTAATTTGTCCTCCACCATTCGTGCAGCCACCTGGGCAGGCCATCACTTCCACATAAGCGTAGTCAGATCCAGAACTGCCCCGTGTAGCATTTCGAGACATAGGTTGGCGTCGTCCAGCCAGTGGCTTGGCTCCGGGCATTCGGGAAGCTCGAGCCGGTTTTAATTTTCTTATTAAATTCTGAATGTTTCTAAAGCCGTACTGACGAGCTGACTTCAATATTGTGTCTCCATTAGCAGACACGAGGACATACTCGACAACATCTGCGTTACGCCCGCGATTTGTGACCAACTGGCTTCCAGGGTTGCGGGCTTGAAAGGTGGTCAAGACGTGATGCAAATAGCCTCCAGATGTGCCGATTGCGAGAGATTGCTCGGCAGGGGAGTTTTTGAATGATAGAAATGAGTCTAGTGTCTTTTCCGGGAATGAGATGTTGTATTGTGACGAGAGCTGCTTCAGAGGTAAGCTGGGGAGCGAAATACCCCGGGACGAAGCCAAGGATAGGAGTTCTCGGGTAGTGATAACACAGTCCACATCGCGAACAGGTTGATGAGATCCAGCCATACTCTCATTCAGACCTTGTTGCCAAGATACATCGGTGAGTTCTTCGCGACTAGCCTCCAATTTCTTGTCAAAGCATGGCATGATCGCCACATGCCAGATTTGTGAGGGAGAAACACCAAGTGACTTGCTGAGAACGGTTTTCAAGAATGTTCCAGACATAGCTTGGGGAGATTTGAGTCGAGACAGATGTGGCAGAACAAATGGATGCGTTTTTTCGGCGTAGCAGATCCAGCCAGGACATGCCGATGACAAAATCGGCCGTTTGGGCGGGGCATCTTGGCCCTCCCGCGCTGAGGATTCAGCGAGAGACTCGGAAACCTCATCAGCAGTGAGAACCAAAACAGCCTCTCGCATGGCATTCGTATCGACAACCCATGTAAATCCACTGCCTTGCTTTCCGCCAGAACGAAGACCCGATGGACCGCGCAGAAACTGATCAATCATGTACCCCGCCTCCTTCTCCGAAATGCCGTATGTAGCTGCCAACCCCGCTCTTACCTGAGGACTGACACTGGCAACAAATATCCTGCTATTTTCAAGTCCTTCGGGTTTCGCGATGACTGTTCCACTTTGAGACTCGGTCAACGGAACTTCCGAGAAAGTATCTAGCGTATTGAGAACTTCTGTATGCGACTGGAGCGAAATCAAGACAGCTTCGGCTGACGTCACGCAGCCAGAACAGGCAAGGCAGTCCGTCAAAGATATTTGCGCCGGAGGTGGATTTTCTGGTTCAACTTTGTCTTCAGTGGTAACTTCGTAGGGGTTCTGAAAATAGATCGAAGCAATTAGCACACGAGACCATACTTAAAATGGGGACATAAACCACCAACCTCATCCTTAGGTTTTTGCGGCAGTGTTTCAACCGGTTTGATACATGCAACTCCCGGAGATATGAAGTCATTAAGCGCGTCCTCAGACAGAATGGCACTCATTGTGGCAAGTTACTGCTTTAAGTGACAAAGACCCCAGCGTTCACAGAGAAATATGGCTGCTGTGTGGCCTTTCGGCGATACCAAGAGAAGAGAGAGACAAAGCGCAGGGCGCTGGCGACCAAGATTTATATTCAGACAAGTAGTTTGTTGGAAGAGGGTTCGAGATGCAGAATCGAAACTAGTTTACAGCAAGAGAGCCAACGAGCGCCGCGGGTTTGTAATCGGTGGCGATGTCGGCC
Source organism: Talaromyces sp. PF30-5 (assembly GCA_023626375.1). Taxonomy (NCBI): domain Eukaryota; kingdom Fungi; phylum Ascomycota; class Eurotiomycetes; order Eurotiales; family Trichocomaceae; genus Talaromyces; species Talaromyces sp. PF30-5. The sequence continues at coordinate 3,083,081 of JAMAGU010000001.1, forward strand.
CTGATAAGCCTTCACCGCCCTGAGGTGGGATGATTCTTACTGTCTAGCTCGCTGATTGGCTGGCGGTAATCCGTGGCCCGCTCTAATTGATTTATCGAGTCTGTGGTGAAGCTTATTCTTTCCTCTCGTAAAGACGAGCTTCAGCATACATATTCCCCCTTATCAATAGACCTCAGATAAACAATCATGTAGCCTCAAAGGTAGCACTGGGTACCTCAGACTGGGAATTAGCCTGATAACCTCCCATCCTTTTTTTTAAGCCCTGGAGGTAGATTGGAGCTTCTGAGGTTGTTCCAAGGTTCAATTTGACATTTATATGCTAGTAGAGCACCTGAGCACTTATATGGAGTATACCTATACTTTACTTACTAATACTACTAGTTAGGTAGTAGCTAGTTTGGAAGTACTAGTACTATGCGTAGGTAGTATGTAACGTTTGAGCATTTCGCTGAGCTTAAGAAACTTGAATCAGTGCTTGTCCGGACACGCAATGGTGAACATGCTTTGGATATTTTCTTGTATATTCTTGGAATGCCCATTTGCTTCAAAGTTTCGTATATCGAGGTAAGTAAAATTACAAAATTGTGACCTTGAGATTTGGTCCGGACCCTCCACATGAGAAGCTTTCAAAATTTGAAATTTATTTTCTTGTACGAGTGGAGCGACGCCTTCCAACACCTGACGCGTCTATTTTCTTCTCTTCGGGTTCTTCATCCTTGACTGTGGCAGATTTCTTCTTCGTAACCCTGCCCTTGCCTTCAGATTTAATTTCGGAATCAGAATCGGGTTCTTCCTTGATAGACCGCTTTCGCTTGGGCCCTGAAGTATCGTTGGCCTCCTCATCAATATCCTTCGCGACAGCTCCCGTTTTCTTTTGTACTGCGGGAACGACAGCGCTTGTCCTCCCGCCAACTTTCAGAAATGTAATCTTATCTCCGTTTGGAAGGACAGAGGGCTGGTTCTTCTTCCCCTTGCCCCATCTATGTTTAAATAGCCAGTGCTCGGGGAACTTTTCTGAATCCGCTAGCACGTCCAAAGCGGTTGTGAAGACGTAATGCATGGCAATATGGAGCTCCTTGATTTGGCCATCCCCCAAGGTGTTGCTGTACTGTTCTGGATGGATTTTGGCATGGTATAGGATCTCGTCTCTGGGATTTTTATTAGTTCAGGCATTTTTTTCTTTACAGAACATGAAGAGCTCAAGGCGTTGACTTACCCCATCCAATTCCCAATTCCACTTATGTTGGCTTGGTCAAGCAGCAAAGCTTTGACTGGTACACGTTTACTTCTTAGCTTCTCCATCAGCCAAGCCTCATTAACGATATCTTTATCGGCAACCGGGTCAGGCCCGTTTTCTTTCAGTGGTGAATGCTCGCGAATCTCCTCAATTGGACAATCTACCAAACGGATGCGAGCCAATCGACGGAAGTCCACGAAGGCAGCCTCCGTCTTAGGGTCATCGCTTGTCTCCAACAAAAACTTCCAATACTTGGGCGGCCACTCTTTATCTGCTGGTTTCTCGGTGCGGTAATAATATGTGTCGGCGTCCTTGATTTTCAACCATCCTGCCATGCCAAAATGCATCACTGGATGTGGAGGGGATGACATTGTGATCCAGAAATATTTTCCTTGCTGTCCGGCACCAACCACCTGTTTTCCTTGTATGGCCTTTTGGAACTCAGTTGCGGTGGTGCCCGCCTTCCCATATACAATGTCATCGTGCTGTGTCTGAACTTTGGAAAGCGTTTTGCCCACCAAATGTTTGCGAATAAAGTGGACTATGCGCGCCACTTCAGTGTGTTCAGGCATTGTGAAGAAAAATTTTACCGAAAAATACGCTGTAAAGTTTGACTTAAACACGTAAATGGCCAGATGATGTCAAGTTCAGATATAACAACCTTGGAACGCGCACCGTCTTCAAACGCGAGACGCGGGATCACCTGACTTGATTCACAGCAATGAACTATTCCTCATCAAGAAGAATGACATGCTGCCAGAGGAAGACGGTTGAGCTACATCACCACCGCCCAAAAATTATTTCCCTTTTGAGTTTCAGCAAGCCTTATATTGACCTTCAAATACTACTATACTCCTCGATTTCAATTTGGTCTATAAACTCAAGCAACTTGGGTTGCCACCGCCTGAGTTATTACTCGATCATCAACTCCGCTCGTCCCAGTCTCCACCTAAGCCAATCTGGAGTGGTTTTGGGCTCTTAATCCGAGTCGAAGCTCTGAGGAAGCTGTTAGCGCAAATATGTCTAAGCCCTCATCTACCGAGGCCCCGGCGCTGACCCCTCAGTTCTGTTTCGACGAGAAGCTTCTCCAAGGTAGGTTGGCGTCTTGAGCCTCTCCGTGGCCACCCGTAACTGACTCTTGCCGCTGGTGATAGATTTCCTTCGTCTTTCCCGATCAACGATTGATGATTCAATTACACAAAATCTAAATGCCTTATTCACCCCAGCTCGGCAAGGCTTCGACCCGTCATCTACCGCCGTACGGCAAACCGATTCCAACGGCCGAAAAGTGATCGACCCGGAAGCTTGCCAAGGATTTAAAGAAAATGTCTTGTTCTCGTCATGGCAGACCCGATCCGATGTATTGAGTTACTGTGCCGGTGTAGCTACTAGTCCCGATCCTGAAGATCCGGATTTAATTCTGCGCGAAACTGAATCGGCGCGGGATCGAGAGCGAGTCGTCAACGAACGACTAGATCCATATTCGGCTCGATTCTTCCCGAAAGAAGCTCGAACGGAGTCGCTAGCCAATTTAGTTCGAAACCAGCGCATTGTGGAAAACATCATCCGGTCTCGGACATGGGGATTGGTTAACGAACGATGTGGTGGCTCTTCCTCATCATGGGAGGATGCCTTAAATGGCTGGCGTAAAAAGCATCAGCGATGAGCAATCTTTCTGACGCATAGCTGCTTGGCCTGGTTCAGAATAATGCCTTTTGACTCCTCCGCCTTTGGGTATGTACATTACAACTGCATATAAGTAGCGTTTTGGCTTGCTTCAATATAACCTTGTGAACATACATGATCATCCGAGAGAAGAAAAAAGAAGTGAAAATAGAAATTAAGAAACGTGTTTGTCAATTATTAACATCTAGCTTCTGATTAAAGAAATTAGCATTGTGCATATTGGATGTAATGTCTGGTAGTTTATATAGTGTGCCAGCTACGCTGTGCTACCGCATCTTATCGGTGCAGTCATTCTGCCAAGTTCGGACTCGGAGAAGTCGCTCCCCGCACACATTGATTCCTCCCTCGCACAAGTCAATCCCCTCCTAGCCATCGCTCACCATGCCGCAACCATTGAACCCCAAGGACCAGTCCTTGTTCCGTCAAGTGGTTCGCAACTTTGAGCTCAAGCAATACAAGAAAGGTAGAATCGATTCTTCACGCCCAATGGCCTGACATCAGCTGATAGTATTTTCATCTCGATAGGCATCAAAACGGCAGACCAGGTTCTTCGCAAGAATCCCAAGCATGGCGATACACAGGCGATGAAGGCTCTTATCATGAGCAACCTAGGTCAGTCTGACGAAGCGTTTGCGCTCGCCAAGGAGGCCCTGCGAAATGATATGAAGTCACACATTACCTGGCACGTCTATGGTCTTCTATACCGACAGGAGAAGAACTACGAAGAGGCCATCAAGGCGTACCGATTTGCGTTGAGAATTGAACCTGAGTCAGGCCCCATTCAGCGGGATCTGGCTTTACTTCAGATGCAGATGCGTGATTTCCAGGGTTATATCCAGAGCCGCACAGCAATGCTCCAGGCGCGACCGGGCATTCGACAGAACTGGACGGCGCTGGCGATCGCTCATCACCTATCTGGAGATTTGGGGGAGGCAGAGAAGGTTTTGACGACATTTGAGGACACATTAAAGGGAACCCCACCAGTTTCAGATATGGAGAACTCAGAGGCCATCTTATACAAGAACAGCATCATCGCTGAAGCAGGCGATCTTGAACGAGCTCTCGAGCACCTTGAAAAAGTGGGATACCGCTGTACCGATGTCCTCGCCGTAATGGAGATGAAAGCCGATTACTTGTTGCGCCTTGGTCGCAAGCCCGAGGCCGAGGCCGCGTACGTTGCGCTGCTGGAGCGAAACCCCGAGAATTCGATTTACTACGATGGCTTGGTCCAATCGAAGGGCATTGCGGAAGATGATCATAAGGCATTGAAGGCTGTCTATGACGAATGGGTTGAGAAGAACCCGCGCGGTGACGCAGCTCGACGTATTCCCCTTGATTTCCTCGAGGGAGAGGACTTCAAGCAGGCAGTCGATACCTATCTCCAGCGCATGTTGAAGAAGGGAGTTCCCTCACTATTCGTCAACATTAAGAGCCTTTACAGCAACCCCGCCAAGCGTGACGTGGTCCAGGCCTTGGTTGAGGGATATGTCTCTAGCAGTTCAAGCCAGGCGAACGGCTCTGCCGAGTCTAAGGAGAACGAGTTCCTCGCCTCTTCTTACTACTTTCTGGCCCAACACTATAACTACCAGCCTAGCCGCAACCTAGCCAAAGCTATGGAGAATGTTGATAAAGCTATTGAGCTGTCGCCAAAGTCTGTGGAATACCAGCTGACGAAGGCACGGACCTGGAAGCACTACGGAAACACAGTCAAGGCAGCTGAGGAGATGGAGAAGGCGCGCCTTTTGGATGAGAAGGATCGTTACATCAACTCAAAGGCTGCGAAGTATCAGCTCCGCAACAACGAGAATGAGAAAGCTCTGGATAACATGAGCAAGTTCACTCGCAATGAGACTGTCGGCGGCGCAATGGGTGATCTCCATGAAATGCAATGCGTGTGGTATCTCACAGAGGATGGTGAAGCTTATCTGCGCCAGAAGAAACTTGCATTGGCATTGAAGCGCCTCCACGCTGTCTACAACATTTTTGATACCTGGCAGGAGGATCAATTTGACTTCCATAGCTTCTCCCTGAGGAAAGGTATGATTCGTGCCTATGTGGATATGGTCCGTTGGGAGGACCGTTTGCGCGAGCATCCCTTCTATACCCGCATGGCATACTCTGCTGTCAAGGCATACCTCCTTCTCCATGATCAGCCTGACCTCGCCTACGGACCCATGCCTACAGCTAATGGTGCTGAGAGCTTGGGTGAGGACGACCGCAAGAAGGCCCTCAAGAAGGCTAAGAAGGAACAGCAGCGCCTGGAGAAGATCGAGGCTGACAAGCGCGAGGCACGTAAGGCCGCCGCAGCCAATGCCAAGGGTATCGATGGGGAGGTGAAGAAAGAGGACCCTGATCCTTTCGGCAACACCCTGGTCCAGACTAAGGACCCCCTCAAGGAGGCTACAAAGTTTTTGACTCCTCTTCTTGACCTTAGCTCGCAAGATATTGAGGCGCAGACACTTGGTTTTGAGGTCTACTCCCGCCGCAGTAAGTTGGAATAACTCATTCTTTGTCTGTATCTTAACTAACCTGATACCAAACAGACAAATATGCCCTTGCCGTCAAATGCCTCTCAGCTGCCCATGCCATCGACCCATGCAATCCCACCCTTCACTTGCAGCTCCTGCGATTCCGCAAGACACTCGACACCCTTTCAGAGCCCCTTGACCCCAAGGTCGCTGAAGTCGTCAATGCCGAATTCGAGAAGCTGCTCCCCAAGTCCCAAAAGCTCGATGAGTTCAATGAGGCTTTTCTTTCTGCCAACAAGAATAGCGCTGTACATGTACAGGCAGCACTGTCCGGTCGTCAGCTCCTGAACAAGGATTCAAAGACTCAATGCGAGAAGGATCTGTTGGCCACTCTCGACTCCCCCAATATTACCGTTTCCGAAGCCGCTGATGCTCTTGAGCTACTGAGCCTTTGGGACAGTGATAAGACCAGCTATGTGCAAAAGGCTAGCCAGAAATGGCCCGAGTCCTCGGCTTTCATGTCGGAATAAATCCGTTTGGATTATCCCAGCCAACTCATTACTCAATAAGAGAAAAGACGCTTATCATTATATTTCTGGCATCAATTTATGCCAAATTCCTAAAGACAAAAAATTATACGTGAAATCAAATGTAACAAAATATCAAATCATACATAATAGAGCTTGAGGCCGTGCATCAAGTAATGTAGTTTCAATGTCAACTCAAGCCATCTATTTACATGAATTGTGGTCAACTAGTGATGACGTGGTTCAAATGTTCGATTCAAATGTTTCAACTTAAATTTGCTTGGAAATTGAAGCCCTGGTGGTTCAATATTATCCACTTGGATCCATGTCGTTGGTAACCGTGACCTTTGAACGTTCGAAGGTTCCCATTAAACCTTTTTTTGAAATGACCGACTGCTACTTACGGACTACTAGTACTACCTAGTAGGTACTAGTAGTATCATGGTCATCATGGTTTCAAGTTTGAGCCCTGGATATATCAATTGATGCAGTCACGATGGCCAGCCTCTTGTGCGAACGCCACGGATGAATCAAAGGGAACTTGAACCCCAAAGCGGTCGCTTCAAAGGTTGGTACTGATACAAAGCTAGGTACGTATAATTGATCCAGATGTATACAAAACGATGCATTTAGTCATTTACAACCCCAAGACCAAAAAACAGAGAAAGAAAAGCGCCTCTAATATACAAGCCGAGGAGAGTAGATATGTAGACTTCAGAAACCTGATAGCATTCAGGTTCCGAAGATGCAAAACAAACACCGCCATCTTCTAATAATAAAACAGAAGGGCTCCTTGGAGCCCTTGAAGCATGGGATTTCAGATTCACTGATCGAACTCACCGTCATAGTTTCCTACGATCGGCTTGCGTCGAAGAGTCTCTTCATCTTCGCCATATCCATACTTAATCCACATGTGCTGCCAGAAAGAAACAGGCGCGGGGCGTTCTTGGCCCAATATGTATTCTTGCTGCTCGGCAATGCGCTGAGAACGAGCCTCATCTTCTGGAGAAAGGAGCGCGAGGTTCATACGCGAAGCAATGCGCTGGTCAAGAACAATATCGTCAAGCCACTCGCGCTCCTTGTCCTCCTCATCGCGCTTGAAGATAGATTTGTGCCATTCCTTTTCTTCATCTTCGAGGACGCCCTGCTGCTCGTACTTGCCGCTTGTCAGCTCTGCAGATGGGGAACCAGAGTTGACGTCGCTCATATTGGAATCAGGGCTGAAAGATTCATCGCGGTAAGGTCTCGAACTGTTGGCAAGGACAAGGCCAGCAACTTCACGACCAATGTTTTCGGCCAGGTGGCGCTGATTAAGATAGCGATACATTCGAATAGGGGTGTTTAAGAAACCGAGGATGTGTGGGAATTCAATGGGGACTGAGCTGTCAAAGGTTTGAGGGAGAGAAGGAGCAGGTTGGGCGGAGGCGTATTCAGAGGTTGCGATATGGGCAGCGGCAGGGCCAGTAGGTTTAGATGGCTTTTCTTCTTTCTTCTCTTCGTCGGGTTTCTTCTCATCTGGCTTGATCTCGGTGGCATCCGAGCCTTCAGACGGGACCTCCGATGGGGCGTCACCGGCTGCAGTGTCCTTCATTGGCTGTTCAGAAATGTCGAGAGCAGGAGCTGGCACTTCAACGGGAGGAGCCGGCGCATCCATAGGACCAAGCCAGCCTTCATGTATACCCCGAACATACTCCTTCCAGGTATGCCGACCGATAACCAAGTCGCCCTTAGGGCCAGATTCATCTGTGATACCAATAGATTCCCGTGTCGCCAGAATGACCTCCTCAACACCTGTCTCTGAGGGCTCGGAGCCAGACTCTCCGGCCTTGCGTCTCAGCTTCCGGATCCTCTCCGCGGCGCCAGCGCGCACGTCACCTTCCCGACGGCCCTCAACAACGGTGTAGTCCAGCGCGGCTGCTGTGAGAATTGGCTTGACATATTCCTTGAAATGGTCTCTCGCAATACGCAAGCCATCTCCAGGTGGTGCAGCCAAGTAAACTGTCAACCTGCGACGCATCTGCTCGACGGCTAACGGCTCCTTGGCCATATGAGCTACCAGATCCGACCATTTTTGTTGGGCCCGACGTTTCTCTCGGCGGTCATAGATCAGTGCACCGGCGAACGATCCAGTAATAGTGAAGAATATCATCCAGTTTCGAGAAGGGAGTTTAAAGCGGATATTGGGGAGACCTAGACAAGCAAACTTGATGTTAGTATTCTTTGGTCCGACTTCGGCAATGGAGTTCGAAAAGGCTTTACCCATCATTTTGAAGACTGGATTAGGCGGTTTCGGGGGTGCTTGGGGCTTAGCAGGCCCCGTAGGCGCTGCTGAGCTGGACGGGTCTGCCATTGTTTGGATATATGAGCGCGCTGAGCAAGCCGGCGTTGACTGGGAAAAAAAGTCGCCCGAGCCTCCAAGCAGCGCCGGGCCCAGAGTTGATCCGCGTCACGTGCCATATTTAAGATTTTAAACTTCACGATTGTTTTTGGACTGCTTAATATTATACATATGTTGATGCCCAGGAATTCTCTCATCTGCACCTCTGAGGTTTATTCTCGGATAACATCTTGTTCATTGTTTGTTTCATGGGGGAGATGGAAAGGCTGTTCAAGTGATAAAACAGTACCCAAGTGGGTTCCGCGGAGACAGTTCCAATGATTGGGCTGAATCACGACGACTATGAGACTGGGTTCCTATCCCTGGACAAATATTGTCAATGCGACTGGAATGCTCTGTAACCTTGATGTAGATTTGATGACAGACAGCCCCGCCCCCTGGATGTCTAGCATCGCTGGGAGTTCCCACCGGGCGCTATAGAGTAGATGATATGTCTAATAGTTCGGTTCAGTCAATCCGATAGTCGATCTCGGATCTAGAGCCTTCTTGGGCAACATTCAAGCACCTCGAGATAAGCCGAAGCGCGTCTGTCCATGTCCACTGAGTTGTCGTATAATACAGAGTGATATAGAGGGAGAAGTAGGAGGACACAAACTTGCTTCAGACTAAAAACCCGACACAAAAACTTCAGGGGTTCCCCTCTTCCTACTCAGCCATACCACACTGAAGTAAAATCGGGGGTGGATTCTTTGCCTCCTGAGAGCCACCGCTCCTTCCAAACCTCCCCGCCTTCTCCTTTACCCATCCACCCACCTTTCCCATATCCCCCTCCTCTCGTTTCGAATTGCCCGAGAGTCGGGACTCGTCACGATGGATCCCAATAACAACAACCCCAATCGCCTCAACACGAATTTCGGGTACAACGATCGCAACTATAATGCGGCCAACAACCGCGCCTATCCCACTACTCCATCCGCTTTCCCCCAGCCCATCTATCAGACTCAGGGGGCCCAGGACTATGTCGACCCATCGAACCCGGCCTACGCTCCTGGCTACTTCATGCCCAACCCCTACCCGCCCCAGACGCAGGCCCAGGCCCAGTACGCTCAGCAACTACAAGCAGCGCAACAGGCGCAGCAACACCAACAAGCCCTGCAGTCCCCGCAACCCGCCTACCAGACCCGCCCGGGCTTCAACAACGATGGTACCAATGGTCTGATTCAGCAATTCTCCAATCAAGATCTCAACGCCAACCGCGGGGGCTTCTTCGGTCGGACAAACTCACCAGGTCAGCGGCCTCGTACCGCTGGTGGTACCCCACAGGGCCAGGCTCAGGCGGCTCATTTAGTCCCCCCTGTGCCTCGCAGCCCTCGCCCGCCGGCCGAGAATGAGGAATTGCAGCGGTTTTCCGACCGATACTCTGAAAACGTGCACAAGCGGGGCAAGGCAGCGAAGGAACTGGTGACTGTTTTCTTCCACGAGAACATTGAACGGGCCCGTGATCGTAACATGCGGTAAGAGGATTCTTTCAAGATGAGTCGTGGTATTCCATTTAACAAAAGATGCTAATTAACCATATCTGATAGATCGGTGGACCTTGACAAGACTCTCCGCGACCCGAATGTTATTGCCGACAAGAAGCGCCAGGACGCTGAAGTGATTTCGAAGAGAGAGTCAGACTTTCTCCGGTTCCTCCGAACGAAGGAGACCCCTCAAAACTTCCAAACCATCAAGATCATCGGAAAGGGTGCTTTTGGTGAAGTGAAACTGGTCCAGCGCAAGACTGATGGCAAGATCTACGCCCTCAAATCTTTAATCAAGACAGAGATGTTCAAGAAGGATCAACTTGCACACGTTCGTGCCGAGCGTGATATTCTTGCGGACTCAAAAGACAATCCTTGGCTAGTGAAGCTGCATGCCTCTTTCCAGGACACAGCTTATCTATACCTGCTCATGGAATTCTTGCCTGGTGGCGATTTGATGACAATGCTTATCAAATACGAGATTTTCTCGGAGGATATCACTCGATTCTACATGGCTGAAGTTGTCATGGCTATTGAAGCCGTTCACAAGCTCGGCTTCCTTCATCGGTAAGTAACTCATATTTACAATTCGCCCAAAGCATTTGACAAATGCTAACAAATAATTACAGTGACATTAAACCAGACAACATTCTTCTTGATCGTGGCGGTCACGTCAAGCTTACTGATTTCGGTCTCTCGACCGGAGGCAAGAAGACACATGACAACGCCTATTACCAGAATCTTCTCAAGAACTCGACATCAAAGGACCGCAACCGTAACTCTGGCTACTTCAACGATGCTATCAACTTGACCGTTTCCAACCGTGGACAGATCAACACTTGGCGAAAGTCTCGCCGTGCTATGGCGTATTCTACAGTTGGAACTCCCGACTACATTGCCCCCGAGATTTTCAATGGCCAAGGATATACTTATTTGTGTGATTGGTGGTCTGTCGGTGCTATCATGTTCGAATGTCTAGTTGGTTGGCCTCCATTCTGCGCTGAGGATACCACGGATACATACCGCAAGATTGTGAACTGGCGGGAATGTCTTTACTTCCCTGATGAGCTGGTTCTCTCTCGCGAGTCCGAGTCATTGATTCGAAGCTTCTTGTGTGACCCCGAGCATCGTATTGGAAGTGATGGTGGCCAACATGGTGGCGCTTCCCAGATCAAGAACCACCCATTCTTCCGTGGTGTTGTGTGGGAGCAGCTGCGCAACATCCGCGCACCATTTGAGCCCCGACTCAGCTCCAATATCGATGTATCTTACTTCCCTATTGACGAGATTCCTCAGGAAGACACAAGCGCTATCCACCGTGCTCAAGCCCGTGCTATGCCGGATTCTCAGGAGGCTGAGATGAGCCTTCCCTTCATTGGATATACTTACAAGGCTTTCAACGCTTTCCAGGGAAGTTAAATGCTTGGCTTTGCACTTACTTTCCTGGAGGCTTCTTGCTGAGCTTTAAACCTCAAACCTGGAAATTCACAGGTGAAAAGCAGGCAGGGCTTGCATCACCGCGGTTTCTATGCATATTTGAAGCCACATGAAGACCCAGATTGTTTTATCTCGTCACGAATTGTCATTCAGCATATCAGCGCGATGTTTTCTGAATCATGACCCCAAGCGTCGTTTTTTGGTTCCCATTACCGATTTCCAACGCCCTACATGATGGGGGTGGTTATACTCTACACATTACCCCCTTGAATAGATGGGGCAGCCAGAATATCGGGCTTTGCATGTCATGTCTTGATTTGCATCAGTTAGTCTAAAATTTAAAAGATTACCCCCTTTTTGCGGAACCTATCTATTTTTTCTCATGATTTTACTATACAGTTCTGCCATCAATATGCCGTAATGATTATTTGTTCGTATGTGAAGAATTTGTTGACAAGCGCATGCAGTTATGATTGTTACACTGCGAATCTGCATTACATTGATCTGTGTGACCCAGATGCTCGCCGTGATTCCTCGAGACCTGAGCAAGGGGCTGAATTATTGAACCCGGTCGCCATCAGGAATGATTACCTATGCACCGAAAAAAAATATGCATGAACTCTTGCATCAACTGTCATGCATATTTTGGGGTTATATTGCAGATTTAAGGTGACCAAGCCTGTTCAGTTCATCCATCTTCGATGCAACCCTGGATCTATCCGGGACACAAGACGACCGATCCTCGCCGAATTCGTCTAGAATACCCAGTTTTCTTTGGTTCGTGAATCAGCTCGATCTAAAAGTGGGGAACTTTCCCTCATATAAAAAGAATAAAAGGCTCGATTCAATTCTCATATCGAGTTTGAATTTTCATCCATCAAATATGGCGGCTGGAAACCCAAGCCCAGATCCGACAGTGGGGGATCAACTGATTCCGATCCATGATGTCAACCGTTCTCAAAAGATCACTCCGAAGATGTTCTGGTTAACAATTTGCGTCTCATCTGCTGCATGGATTGCCGAATTCGACAATGGCTATGCGGGTATTGTGCTGATCATGCCCTCATATCGAAAAGCATTTGGTTACTGCAGCCACATACCCGATCCCACCACTGGGATGATCATAGAGAGATGTGAATTGAGTACCCTTCGACAATCTCTGATTAGTGTCAGTATATTATTCATGGCCATCGGGTGTGCCTTGGCTGGTATCTTTGGGTCAATGCTCGGTCGCAGGGGAACTATACAGATGGCTTGTCTTTTCTGTATCATCGGCGCTGCCGGTATGCTGGGTACATCGGGAAATTTCTTGAACTACATGGTTTGCAAATGTATCAATGGTATTGGTATAGGTCAGCTTCTTGCTTCGTGTATTGTCTATGGGTCAGAATGTGTGGTTGCAAGTAAGCGTGGCCTATTACTTGGAATCTGTAACATTGGCCTTGCGATGGGGAATGTGGCTTCGGCGGCTGTGTGTGCTGGCTCTGCCACTTTACCACCAGAAAGTGACTGGCAATGGAAAACGCCTATTATTTGCCAAATACCACTGGGTGTTATTCTCGCGCTGGGTGTGATGTTCTTCCCCGAGTCACCACGCTGGTTACTATTGAAAGGGAAAGACGAGCAAGCGCGGAAGTCTTTCGCGACATTTCAGAATGCATCGAATCCTCATTCAGCTGAGATCTTGGCACAAGTGGCAGATGTACAGAGACACTTGGATATTGAAAAATCAATCGCTGCTACAACTTCTTGGATAGAGATCTATCATAGTGCCAATATTCGACGAACGGCTGTTTCAGCGCTCATCCTCATCGGTCTCGCTATCTCGGGCATCCAATTTGTTGCACCGTTTGCCGCTCTCTTTCTAAGCGGCGTGGGAATCAAAAATCCATACCTAATCAACACGATTGTGGGCCTTTGTATCTTCGGGGGTGCCCTCATTGGCCCGTTTATTCTGGAATACGGAGGACGGAGGTTCTCTATGTTATACGGATGGGGGGTTATGGCAGTCTGTATGCTTATCTTGTCTTCCGTCAGTACAGCCTTGGGACAACATAACACAACGTCGCAAACTGTTGTGGTTGTCTTTCTCTGCTTATGGGCGTTTGTCTTTGGCGGATTCATCGGGCCCAGTACTTGGCTGGCATCTGCTGAGATGCACAGCGTTCGAATGCGAACGTATGGCCAGGCCCATACAACATTCCTCTATGAGATCTTTAGCTTTGGTGCAACATTCTGGACACCTTATATGTTGAATGTGCATTATGGCAACATGGGATCGGATGTTGGATACTTCTACTTTGGTGTTACTGTCGGCGTGACGATTCTTGTATTTCTGTTCGTGCCGGAAACGTCAAGGCTAACACTGGAGCAAGTCGATGACTTCTTCTTGTCTGGAAGCAAGGCTTGGAAGACTTCAACAAAGAGAAACATTGCGATCTCTCGTGGGGAGAGCTGGGTTTCGTCCAAACCCGATCATGAAGCTCAGGTTACTGCGATACATGATTCTTCTGTGACGCCGCAAGATGATTCATCTATCGGCATTGAATAGCTATCTTCTTTTAGGTGACAGGATGTCTAAACTTTGAAAGAGAGGCAGCTGTTCATGGTATTAAATGCATGGAGATAAATCAATATCGATCATTTCAAGTTCCTGGTAGCACTGACACAGATGGCAGTACGCATATAACATGCGTCACAGTTCAACTTAAACTTCAAGAAATAAGGCACTGTCACTCAAGTGCTGGCGCTCAGGCTGGCAGTATCTGCACAATCCTCCGAGTCATACTAGTAGCATCTTCCAATGTTCACCCGGTTTTGGACACCACTTCCAGATGTTCCATTTCAAGCATCCTGGTCTATCCATAGTCAAGGACAATTTGTAAGATAGAGAGAAATGTTCATCCAGTCATCACTAGAGTGGATTCTAAACGTATTCTTTGGTTAAAATGAGTCGCGAAATCTATAAGAGCCTAAAGTCCACCAGGGAGTGGGTCCGGCTTACATAACCACCTGACAGCGCCGAAAAGAAAATCCCGCTTATCGTCAAATGTTCCATCCAGTTCTCCCAAGACTCAGTCGCAAAAGAAGCTCAAAAATAACACTGTCTTCACCTCCCGGAAACCCGACAAACCACCCAAAATGTCTCGCGAAGCTTACCAGGTCCCCGCCATGGGCACTCAGAACGCCTTCAGCAACGATGGCTACATGGCTATCGACAAGTCCAACGTCGCCTACCTTTGCGGCGAGTGCTCAGCCCGAGTCACCCTGAAGCCTGGTGACCAGATCCGATGCAAGGACTGTGGTCACCGTGTGCTCTACAAGGAGCGTACCAAGCGGTAAGGTTCCTTATCTGCTGATGGAGGATTGTATTGCCTGGAGCGCATCAGCTAATACTTTCTTTGTCTTACAGTATGGTCCAATTCGAAGCTCGCTGAGACAACCCGATCGGCTCGAGAATAATCGTTGCAGACCATCATTTTGTCTGTGAATATGGAGTTAGGAAGATGAGCGAAGGGAATAAGCCTACGACATCTTTTGTCGCTTTTCTCCGCTTTTTTTTGACGAATCATGCATTATTTGGCGCTTGGGAGTTTCAACTTAATCGATATGAGATTCTGGTGTTTGCTGTTACTAAGCGAACTAGGTATGAAAACACAGAGCAATGAGAGTTTCTCTATCACATAATGAAGAGTTTCTACTTGACTGTCTCCTTGAAGGCGATGGCCTGTCATGAAATCAATTAAATTTGAAATATCCCAGGAAATCTTAATACAATTTGAAGAGAATGTGCTTTGAATGCCGAACACAAGGAAAAGGACTAGAGGTTATTACAAAGCAGAATCGTGAATGGCAGGACCTCCAGTAAAGATGCCAGCACTGCGATTGGAGTGATACGAGGCTTGGCAATGGACAGTTTGAAGCTTAGCTCAGCTGATTGCTGACTTCAATGAACTTCTCCAGGTTCTCGAGGGACTTGCCACTCTCGATAGCCCAGCGCGCCCGGCGTAGACCCTCCTTCCAGCGTCCGCCACCTGGGCCACGCTCAGTAATAACTTTGCCATCATCGCCAGGTCCCATGTTGCTAGTCTCAACTTCACAGATACCAGATGTTACGAGCAATGCAGCTACGTTCATGAGAACGAATTCGACAATAGGGTCATCACGAGGAAGCTCGTTGCGAAGAATGCTCATGAGTTTTTGCGCGTTGTCTTTAGGCATCTTGCGCCCATAGACTGCAGTGAGAGGGTTTGTTTGTAGACCAAAGTCGGAAGGATGAAGCTGGAAGGTATCAATATCGACAATTTGGCGAGGGTTTTCTTCATCTTCATCGCTTGAACATTCGTCCTCGCCCTCGGATGGCTTGTAGTCAGGGTTAGGTTTGGCCGTAAGCCTCCAGCAGTTTGTGTATCCCGCACAACTAATTTCGTCCATGTCCTCTTCACCACATACAACGAGGGCTTTCTTAGAACCGGCCTGTTTGAGAGCTTCCGCAAAGACTGGGCCCAGGGCCTGGTATGCCACACCAACCACACGGGCCTCAATTGCCCATTCTACTGGGTTTGCAAGTGGACCCATGAGGTTGAAAATTGTTCTAAGGCCTAAACCACGACGGACCGGGTTTGCATACATCATGCCTGGGTGGAAATTAGGCGCGAACAAGAACGCATAATTCGTTTTCTCGTACACCTGAGCAATATTTTCAGCGTTGACGGCATCGATATTTGGTGAAATTGGTGCAATGGCCTTGAGAACATCCGCAGAGCCTGAGAAGGACGTTTGAGCTCGGTTTCCATGCTTTGCAGTCATAAGGAACGGGGAAGCTATGATTGAAGAGGTTGTTGAAACGTTGAACGTAGAATGCGAATCACCTCCAGTTCCGACAATATCGCACTTTCACCAAAGGTCACAAAGTGAGTAAGAGTACGAGCTATTAATATAGGGGAGGAATCCAATTACCAAGCCACCATTGTAATTCCCTTCGCCTTGTCCGCGCTTCTTTACTACCTCGCGCAATGCCTTTTTTTCAACTGAGCAAGCTGCTTCTCGCATACGGTGAGAGCATTTTGCAATCACGTCCGGATGTTTATCTTTGCCGGTCGAATGGAGGAGGGTAAGGAGAGCGGCGGTTTGGATATCAGAAAGGCGATTATCAAAAATTAAAGCAAAAGCCGAAGCGATATCATCTGCGCTAACACGTATTTCGGCGGTAGCGGGGTACGCAAGGCGTTTGAGAAGCGGCGAGATGGACACTACTTCAGGCTTGCCCTCTACTAACGTAGACATGGTGAATGGGGCAAATTATGAAGCAGAGGGTTTCTTTGAATAACTTAAAACCTTTTAGGATGCTCGAAAGAGGAATTGATCGAGAAAGAAAGCTGAATTGACAAGCTGCATAGAGAGAAAGAAAGTACTGTGAGTCAAAGATGCCCCTCCTCACCGCAGAGGACTTTCGGCGGCAGAAGATTAGACCGCCCTGAAGCCGCTATACCGCCTTGGGTTCCGAAAAATATCACCCGAAAATGCTCTTTACATGAGGCTTCGAAGGGCTCTTTTGATCCACTATTTCTATTAAACAATTGTGAGGATATTTTTTATCCAATACTACACAGCATGCCTCCACGGTTACACATTTCGTCGCTTCGGCGACAAGCCCTGCGGTGCCCATATGAACTTCAATTTGTCAGGAGTGCCAGCAGCGCCGCAGCTCCGGCTGTAACACCTGCAGCATCCATTGAGCAGATGACACGATCGCCAGCACCTGTTTCGCGTTTCCCTCGCACCCAGCAACCGTCGCACCGGAATCCTGAATACCGTCGCTCACAACTCCTCCGCCAATACACCTCAATCCTCCGTACATCCCCTTTGATGGTACTGTTCCAGCACAACAACCTCAAGTCCATGGAATGGGCCTCCATTCGACGAGAACTTGCGAAGGCACTTGAGAAGGTCGATGAGAAAATCGCAGCTGAGGGCCGCACAGCTCCAGCGCTCGCCCCCTATATCAAGGTTCAGACCGTCCAGACTAGCATCTTCGAGGTTGCTCTGCGCATTGTCGAACATTTCCGACCCAACGATGCCTCGTTGGCTTCAGGGAAGGCCCCAAGCGCCGTTAACCCTATCACGCAAACATCTGCAGAGCTCCCTGTGCTTACTGGCTCAAGGGACGATCCCGCCCTTACCCATGACCTGTCTCGCACTGCCTACGCTGCGGTCAAACACATGAAGGGCCGCCACGAACTTTCCGACATTCTTGTCGGACCCATTGCCGTCCTTTCCATCCCTACGGTCTCCCCCGAACACATGAAGGCCGCTTTGTCTATCCTGACCCCCAAGGAAGCGGGTTTCCCTGCTCCTACCCGCCGAGCCAACCCCGAGTACCACGATCCCATCGTGCAAACCGGTCTCCAGAAACTCAACCTCCTTGCCGCACGTGTTGATGGCAAGACCTTCGACTTGAACGAGACTAAGTGGGTTGGAAGCATTGAGGGTGGTATGGATGGCCTGCGCTCTCAACTCGTCATGGCCCTGCAGAGCATGGGCTCTAGTGTCACCAACACCTTGGAGGGCGCTAGCAAGAGCCTTTACTACACTATGGAGAGCCGACGAAGTGCTCTGGAAGATGAGCAGAAGGGTGATGGCGAGAAGAGCGAGTCCTCATAGTTTGGTGAGGCCATTCTTCAACTTGTATAATATGTCATATAGTCTGGGATTTCCACCATAAAGCATTGATTTCTTTCTTCCGGATAAATTTATATTGTATGAGCAATACAGTTCACGAATCTTCAACCCAGCCACTAAGCTTCTTGAGTTGCACGAAATATGAAAGTCTCAGTGTTTGTAAAACTAGCCTTCAAGTTTCAATAACGATATAGTATAATCTCACGTCAATACACAGGGGTCTTAAAGCTATACAAATTCCACCTGATCGATCGAGCAGGCCACATGCTTAGTTTTTCTTCAGACGCAGCTTGGCATTCATGCCAACAATGCAGCGTACTAGATCCCAGTCTCCATCTAAGCCAACCCAGTCCGTCACCAAAATACCGGTTGAGCAATCACCGTCATCATCTTTATGACGACGACAGATGTAATCAACAGCAGCAGGATTGACCTTTGCAGCAATCTTCTCGGGCCATGTGTCAGTCTTCCAGAAGTTGCTCGCACTCAAAAAGTTGATAAAGAAAGGATATTTGCGAGACTCCTGCACGTTGGGCACCACGCCTAATGGATAGTGCACATGCGATGCCCGATCAATATGCTCCTTGACATACTTGATCTTCTTTT
The DNA here is from genome assembly GCA_023626375.1 of Talaromyces sp. PF30-5. Lineage (NCBI taxonomy): Eukaryota > Fungi > Ascomycota > Eurotiomycetes > Eurotiales > Trichocomaceae > Talaromyces > Talaromyces sp. PF30-5. Next base: position 3,101,584 of record JAMAGU010000001.1, read on the forward strand.
CGATGTTTGTGGTCTCCTGGACCTCGTAAAAGTCCTGGATACAGAGCTCTCCACTGGGGCAGGTAGCGTTAGGAGTATTGTCTGCCCAAGCAGCTGCATCAATACCCCATCCGTTTCCGCCATGCTCTTTCTTCAATTGATCGTCCAAATTGAAGCGACGAATGAGCACCACCTTTCCTCGGGCCTCGCCCAGTGTTGGGATCTTCGGACGCACCCACCAGCGACTGCCTTCTGTGGCATAGTGCTTATGCAGAATATGAGCCAGCTGCTCGTCCTTTGCATTACCGGGGCCCTCACGCTTTACGGAGATAATCAATGACTCGGACGGGTTATGCTCAAGGAAGTCATTAACTTCTTTCATCAGATCACGGAAGTATTTGTTACCCGTCAGCGAAATGGGGAATACGCTGTGCACAAGGATCAGGTCGTCCTTCTCCGGTTTCTCCGGGTACTGTGGCTGAACACGGATATCGAAGAATCGCACGCCGTTCTTCAGCTGTTCATGTGGGCTGACAGCTTGACAGCGCACGGAAGGTGGGGCAAGATGGCAAGTTGGCGAGTTGTGAGTGCCGGGGATTGATAGTGCAGAGAGCAAAGTATCATCTCGCAGCTCTCCCATCCAGGAATTGGGATTGGCCGAGGAGAAAACAGTCAAAAATGACTCTCGGGTGATGTAGATTCCTGTGAAGCGGTGCTTCGGGTGCTCAGCGAGTGCCTTCATGGTGGCTGACTCGGATGTTGGCACGGGTGTCTGAATCTGGTGCTTTTCACCCTCCACCTCAAAGGTTAAGCGCATGCGCTCCTTATCAGAGTCCTTGAACGCTCGTCGCTCCGTCTTCTTAGTTGTGAAAGGCTCCACATGGATATCGAGATCTTTCACCTCATCAAATGGATGAGTATTGTCCGTAATGGCCGCAACAGGCTCATTGGTGCGTGTTTGGTTTGTGAGCGCGCGCGTAAAGTTTCTAGCCAAGGTGGTTATATCATCGCCCTTGCTCTGCTCCGGCGCCTTGAAGCGCTCGATACGCTTCAAGACGATTGGAGTGCTTGTGTTGTTGCGGATGGTGAGAAATTCGGCTACCATGGTGGAATGGTGGAGCGGGGGAAGCAGTAGAGCTCTGAGAAGGAGCAATTGGGGTATTCGAGGACAGATTAAAGGAGAATGAGGTCTCGGGAACCCTGGGGGAGCTGAAGCTGGAGCTGAATGACCCCTCCGATCTGCGGCTGTTCTCTCTTGGCGATCGCAGCTGATTCGAAGATCACAAGAATTGGATGACGCCAAGATCCATTCGCTCCATCGACACAGCCTGATCCATTTTACATATTATCGACTGTTCCTACAGACTACAGATGCAGCATGCATATAATTTGGCTCTTCCCATGTTCCTCCCTATGCGACTGAACGAAGAATGCTCTCTCGAGATCACGGAGATGATAAGTCCCCCCACCTTTCTCCACTCCACGAGTCGTCACTTTTGTCCCCAATGCATGTAGTCCTTGAAGATTCCGAGACGACATCGATTAGATCATCAAGATGCCACACCAGGGCTTTCAAGTGTAGATCATGATACTGCCGAGCATATAAGATGATAGTATTTTATCATTTTATCAGGTGGGGCAGGGAATGTATGTAAACCCCACGGGGTCAAGTCGGGCTTCATCTCCCGAGCTCGACCGGAATTTGAATCCCGGAATGGAAAATAAGTACGGGGGGATTGTTTGGGTAACACATGATATTAGTCTTCAAGTTTTATTCTTCTTCTTCTTCTTCTTCTTCTTCTTCTTCTTCTTCTTATTATTACTGTATGCCTCGTTTTCACGGCAGGTCTCTCACCCTGTCATGACTTCCAATAAGTTGGCGATTGCTACAATATCTCTGGGCCAGCATCCCTCTCATTCACTGGATCGCAAGATTCTTGCTGCAGCCAAAGCTGGGTTCAATGGCCTAGAGATTGTTTTCTCGGACTTGGAGCTCTATGCCACGTCCAACAATCTTTCTATTTTGGATGCTGCAGACAAAGTCAAAGAATTGTGCAATGAAAGCGCCTTAGAGATCCTCTCGTTAGCCCCGTTTGAGAACTTTGAAGGCGACATATCTCCATTGAATAAGAGACTCCAAACGGCAAAGCTGTGGATGGATGTCGCGAGAAGATTACAAGCACCATATATGCAAATCCCCGCTCATTATGGACCAGAAGCGCACGGAAGTGAAGAGATCATCGTGTCAGAACTCCGACAGATAGCCGACCTCGGAAGCTCGAAGCAACCACTTGTCTCCATTGCATACGAAGCACTCTCATGGTCTACACATTGCTCCACGTGGGAAGACTCTTTGGGGATTGTCAATGCAGTAAATCGCCCTAATTTTGGCTTGTGCATCGATAACTTTCATGTTGTTACAAAACTATGGGCCGATGCTTGTTCTTTATCCGGCAAATTCCCTGATGCCGACAGAAGGCTTGAAGAAACACTGCATGCCTTTGTCACAGACTGCCCAATGGAGAAGATATTCTTTATTCAGCTATCCGATGGCGAAAAATTTGACCCTCCGTTTTCAAAAAACCATCCATGGTACCTCGAAGGTGAAGCACCGCAGATGACATGGTCAAAACATGCGCGGCCTTTCCCCTTAGAGACAGACTTGGGGGGGTATATGCCCATGATTCAAATTGTTAGGTCATGGCTAGCGGATAAAGGGTATCAAGGATGGGTATCTCTAGAAACTTTTGACCGGCGTATGCGAGATGAAAGAAATGGGCCGGAGGATTCGGCTCGACGAGGAGTTGAGTCTTGGAGAAAAATACAGATGGGTCTCAAGACATCCAATTTATAAAAACGCCAAGTTCTGCACCGACTTTTTATGTTATGATTGATGTTAAATAGGGACATTGTAACAATCGAAGTTGAATAAGCTAAACCAAAAGGGAGATTTCAGAGCTGCTAGTGTATGATGAAAATTAAATGATGAATGTTTCCAAAAATTTCAATCTTGTTTACATACATACCTATTACCTATTCACAGAACACACGCTTCAGCATCAAATTGAAGCATTTTTGCATTACTCTTCCTCAAGTACCCTCTTAATCCGTTAGTAGGAGGTTGTAGATTAATTAACTCACTAGTACGTAGTACTACAATGTGACTAGAACAAATTCGTTGGTTTTGAATCAAAATTGAATGTTTTAAATGTAAATTGAAAAGTAACAGATAACATTTCGGGTTCCACTGATCCCACCGGGGCCGATATCCTTATGGAGCAGGAAATATCATATCATGCGTGACCTTAGATGCCCACAGAATCGGCGCCATAAAAACTATTACAAGAGCTAATAGCTATGTTGCTCAGATGTAGGGTGTTCTTCATCGGGAGGCCTCTCCACTTTTGGAGTATTCTTCGTGATAGTCTGTCCACTCCCTTTGCAATCTGGCGATGCTGTGTGAGTCTGTTGAGCATTGCCAGCGCGGGAGCTGAGAACACCTAGTGCTGATACAGCCAGCATAGAGGAAATATCAGTACTACCATCTCTGGCTAATACATGCTGTGATCCTAGGTCACGGAGGGCATTTTCGATCTGCTCTGCTGCCCCAGATGCATGGAATATACGTGCAATAGTTGCATGTATTTTTAGGAGTTCCGGACTCGGAAGATTATATCTTGTATTGTGTGCTTTGAATATAATGAATGGAGGGAGTCCTTGCAAATATCCATCGTTAGTGTTGTAGATTTGAAGTCTGTATTTGTTGCGCTCGCGGGTAGCTTCAAATGAGAAATCAAAAGCGCCAAATGATGAATGCAGGTAACTACTCATAGTCATTGCATTTTTGGTATCATTAATATTTGCCCGCGTAAAGTTTACTCTCTGGATAGCTGGGAAATAGCGAGTGAGATGTGTCCAGATAATATTTTTCTCACGCTCTTCTGTATCTGAGCGCCATGATTCAAGAGCAAATGGGATAATATGCACGCATTCTGTTTTAACTGTAGTGACCCTACGGTCAGTACGGCTTCGCTCAAGAGGGTCAAGAGAGTTTTGATCGAAAAACTTGGTGACGACACATTTCTTTCCATCCCGTTCAAGGCACTGCCCCTTGAGGCGAGGTGTTCTATTTTCAGGCCCAGTCGACTCAGAGGCAACATTCTCTATAGAATCATCCGTTCCTTGGCGTGAGAACAAAGTCGGTGTCGATCGTAACGATCGTAATGGCGCGACTAGACCGTTCATTAATGCTTGGGCATGATTGTAAAGTTCCTGGTCTGTATGGAGTGACTGGAGATGTTGAAGAAAAGTGGCCCTCCCATCTGCTGGAAGCCAGGTGTGGAATGCTTGCAATATCGAAACAGTCTTGTCGTTGGACTGCCCAACGCCCTGGTAGGATTCAAGTCTCTCCATACTGGCTGCAAATGTTTCAGCAATCCGAATCTTGAAAGGTTGATTTTGGGTCTACTATAGTACGGGCTCTTCTTACCTGGATTAAGGTTCCGAATCCCAGAGGGGACGGATCGCAGACGTAGATCCGACGTAAATAACCCCGAACTCCAGAGGAGACGGACAATGAGCAAGGCAGAGTGAGGAAGGGCATAAGTTCAATCAATATCCGTCCCCATGTATGTTGAGTCCTTAGGGCTCCAGGGTTCAGGCTCTGGGGCTGAGCCATCCCGTCACTTTATTCGGCTCCGCAAGAGATGGAGCGCTAAATACAGGGTCATAGTCTAAAGATCGCCGGCGGTCGAAGCGCAATAAACTCACGAACTCACGTCAAAACATGTTAATTGGATAAATTCTGACCACCACACTGGATTCATGGGACAGTAGTCTGGGCCAATGTTGCAGCTCCAATTTATCAGGACACCCCACGTATCCTGCGGGATGAGAACAAATACTCCTATCGTTCCCCGCACCGCCAAAGGCTAATTATCTTGAGATTTAAAGCTGAATGGTAGACAGAAAATGCCTTGAAACGTCAATATTCTCTTCCTATCACCGTAAAACCTCACTCTCTGCAATAATGGAGGATAAAATCGACAGCGCCCGCGTCCCTGATACTAAACTTCTACCCCAAGATGGAAATGAAAACGATACAAGAGAGTTTCTAGACTCTAAAGCTCTTGATGCTCCCGAGCTAGCCGAGGTCAAAGATCTGAGGTTTGTCAAGAGCATGAATTTTTTTTTCAACTATGACCAGTTGACTGTACTGAGAGACTTGGTTTAGAAAAGGCCTTCAACAAAGACATATTCAAATGATTGCTTTGGCTGGCACAATTGGAACAGGGCTTTTTCTCGGATCAGGTCGAGCATTGGCTAACGCTGGGCCTGCTGGAATATTGTAAGTTGACAAATATCACTGTTTTGAAAATGAGATTATACATGCTGATAAACGTAGTATGGGTTACTTATTCATGGGGTTTTTGGTATCAGGAGTAACTCTTTCAATCGGAGAATTGAGCTCTCTTGTGCCTCTTAGTGGAGGTGTTATTCGCCCGGCAGCATATTTTGTAGACCCGGCACTTTCGTTTGCACAAGGATGGAACGTAACATACCAATATATAATCTCTATTCCGGCTGAGATTTCAGCAGCATCGGTCATTGTCCAGTTCTGGATCACTGTGAATAATGCCATCTGGGTAACTGTGTTTAGCGCGATTCTCCTTGCAACCAACATTTTCCTTGTGAGAATATACGGGGAGATCGAATTCACCCTAGCGATATTGAAAATTTGTTTAATTGTTGGTATGAATATAATGGTTAGTACTACTAGTATTTCCCGAAGGCTCGACTTTCACGTCGATTTTGGCTACTAAAATTTGCATCATCTACCAGGGTATTGTCATCACAGCTGGAGGAGGTCCTGATCATAAAGTCATTGGCTTTAAATATTGGCAGAGCCCTGGGCCGTTCGTGCAATACTTGGATGTTCCAGGATCATTAGGGCAATTTATGGGATTCTGGACCGTCTTTGCGAATGCCGCTTATGCCTACTCCTCAATAGAAACGATATCTATGGCGGCAGCTGAAACCCATGCCCCGCGACGAAATATACCAAAGGCTGCTAAGAGGGTTTTCATACGAGTGATGTTATTTTACGGTAAGTGGGACCATGATGTGAGAATCAATCAATTGATATTTACCAGTGGATAAAAATCTGACATCGAGATCTTTGCTAGTAATTTCCATCTTCATGATCACGCTTTTAGTCCCATCAAATGATCCAATGCTTCTCAGAAGCTCTGGCACGGCGGCACAGTCACCATTTCTAATTGCAGCCACCCGAGCTGGAGTGAATGTTGTGCCTCATATAATCAATGCGATTGTATTAACTAGTGCCTGGAGCTCTGGAAACTCTAGTATATCCCCTGTCAAACAATGAGAAGCTTCTCAGATAACTCTAATCTAGCTCTCCTCAGTGGATCTCGCATTTTATGTGGTCTTGCTCGCGAAGGACTGGCTCCTCAATTTCTTGCCCGCACCAGTCGCTGGGGTGTACCGTACATGGGTGTACTTGCGATTGGGGTTTGGATGGCTCTCGCGTATATGTCTCTCAGTGCTACAGCTGCTACCGTATTTACCTGGCTGCAGGACCTTGTCGCATGTGCACAAATCATGAGCTGGCTTGTCATCTGTACTACTTACCTTCGCTTTTACTACGCAATGAAAAAGCAAGGCATCTCTCGAAACCGGCTCCCATGGAAAGCACCACTTCAGCCGTACGCAGCATGGTTGACTTTGATTTCACTTAGTATCATCCTCCTTACTGGTGGTTATACTACTTTTATTCACGGCCAGTAAGTTGCTTTAGTAAATACCCAATTTCTACAATCTCTAAAAGCTCCTAGTTGGTCTACTGAGACATTTATTTCAGCCTATCTTGACATTGGAATATTTGCGACCTTTTATGTTGGGTATAAAATTTGGTATAGGACTAAAATCATTGCATTGGACCAATCCCCTGTTGCACGATTTGTTGAGATTGGGGAGAACGACCCTGACCCCCCGGAAGAGCCCAAGTCTAAATGGTCTGTGATCAATATTTTGTGGAGTTAGATATAAGCTGGGAAGCGGGGTTGTTGAAGAGTTAAATGGGCTGTGGCTGGGATAGGAAGATGCAACACGAGCTTGAGTTGGAAGGAATTGAAGTCATTTGGACTGAACAAAGAGAACAAATCACTGGCCAAGCATATGGGATATACAGGCTTTGCAGTTTTAAATTATGAGTTGACTGTCAAAGGCATGCGGAACCTTTTGTGGTATCGAATTCAACAATCGGCCCCCAGTTTAGACGAGAGTTGAAGCGTTTATTTGGCAACCGCGAAGGTTACATTATTGGACTCGTGTATGAACGGTCATCCCGTGCCAATGCGCGAACAATTTAACTCAGGCCTAAATGAAGCTTGATTCGAACTGCCTTGGCTACCACTTTGCAACTTGAAGATCTTTCCATAATGATCTTGTAGGAAGCTCCAGGTTGTGCATATGTGGAGTCTTCTTTTCTCAACTTTCTCGCTTCTCGAAACTACCGATGAGTTCCAAGGTTAGTACATTCGATGCGGAATAGCAGAATACAGTTAATATACTTCCAGTAAGAGAAATTTCTGCCAGGCGAGATCTGGCAAATTAGGGCCTCACTAGCACATGTGGATATTGTTATGAGGTGGCCGCTATACCCCGGCGAACCTGGTGGAGAGTATCCACTGAGCACCATACATTCTACAGTGCCATAGAGAGAAACGGCCCAAAGAAAGAGTGCGATTTCTTTATTCTACGATGCATAAAAGACGAACTGAAACCTGCTTCGGAGCGCCACACCTCCCACACTCGCAGGGGAATTGGTGCGTCATAACAGCAAGGCCCAATTGATCACCCTTACGTGAGGACAAGTGGGTTCTCATCTCAACGCTAAGCTTTAGCTGCAGCAGAAGCCACATCATAGCCTGATAAACCGTCAATCAGCAGCCTCGCTCTTGGCAGTATCTCAGCACGTGTATCTACTGAGCCAATATATCTTGAAAACTGACCATACTATGTACATGAGTGGCCAGACCAGGTTAAGATAACGCTCCATGGATGAAGCGATATCGGTGCCATGTATTGGTATTTAAATCGATGGGATTGCCCCTCAATTTGATTGTCACTTACCAAACATTTTTTGATCAATTTCCCACAGCATTTGAATCTCCCCAAGATCTCCCCAGCACAATGACTATTTCCCATTATGGTGTCTGGGCCTGCACCCCAACCAGCTACGAGGCGCAAACGGAAAAGCAAGACCCCAAGTCTCCCCACATTTACCTTCATTTTACCGACGACTCGTCATCAAGCAAAAGTCTGGAGGCAGCAATTAATGTCAAGTCCACCGACAAGGACACCCGCCTTGTCTTCTGGCTCACACGCAATTTTACCCACCCCGTCACCGAACAGCTTTCCAGTCTGGATCTAGGCTTTCACCTTGCACAGTCCCAAAGTTCAACCCGGTCCAAGAGTGGGAGCCACGTCCATGGCCATGAAAACAGCCATCACCGACATGTTCGTCGTGCGCAATCTACCCTCCAAGGATTGGACTTCCTTCGTACCAAAGATTTGGTGAACATTGACTCTGGCGAAATTCTCCCATCCGATGCGCCCGGTCCCAACAACGATATTTTGGACAAGTTAGACCCCATTCTTTCAGATGCCATCAACAAGAAAGCTACTGCCTACATCTTCGGATCATCCTATGGGTCCGGTATTCATGATATTCACATGAATCAAGGAAGTTTGCCAAGCTACTCTAATGGTATTTACGAGGATGGGGCATTGCTGTTCAAATTCGAGGATGGACATTGGGAGGCTGTCTTTCTAGCTTTCGCTTCGCAGAAGATCCCCACAGATAACGATGGAGAGGCAGAGTCTAACAGCAAATCCCTAGCTTCAATCTTGGGCGAGAGTGAATAGACATAAGATACTTATGCTGTCACTCAAATCAATAGCTTTAGAAATCTTTTGGCTATGATGACATGAGGAGATATCATACTTGATCAATATAAGGAACCCCAGCTGCAATTCTATGCTGTCATCTGCACTGATGTGACAATGTTCGGAGACTTTTTAACAGTTTGGCCAACATCATCCGGCACATATGTAGTCTCCTCTGTAGCAGCAAATTCAGGAAGAGCCGGCTCATGCCATGGTTTTGGCGTAAAAAGTAGTATGTTTTTCAGAGCCCATGGAGCCAAGGCCTGCGTCTTGGTCGCGTCCACAAGGCTGAGCCCAGGAGCTTTAGTATGCATACACACTTTATTCATTTCAATTCTCTCGATCTTTCCAGGTCCACCATTCCTCATCGCATCCTCAGTCAACGCCCAAGCAAGAGGATTATACATCACAGTCTCATGTGTGTAAACTAGCCCCGCAGGCATGAATCGAGCCTCTATCTGCAATTCGCAATTTGTTACTCCGATCCCCCTCTCGTCTCTCATGAAAGCAGAGGCACTCGGTCCATACTGCGGTTGAACCACTTCATCTGTAGCAGAGTAAATTGAGGTTGTCGGTACATATGCCGAGTCTCCTCCATTGGAGCGAAGGGTGGCGATGAAGCTCGAATTGCGCGTTTGATGCCACACAGCAGGTGTGCCGGGCTGTGTGCCACCAAACGGAACAAGCCCCCAGGCGTTAATTGTGCCAGCAAAGTCGGCGGATAGACAAATGAAGTTGCTCACTTTCTCTCTTGTACTCGGCCAGTACTTGAGAGTCCACTGTATAGATAGATTCCCTTGTGACCAGCCAACGACAGCGACCTTCCTTTTTGTGCGGATTGCTATATAGTTTATGGCGTATGCTACAAATTGTGCATTCTTCGGTGCCTCGTCGCACATTCGACCAGGTATATTTAGCCAAACTGGGTCTCCAAATGTGCTGGCTTTGAGTAGTTTTGCAAAATTGGGCTCGAATGCTTCGCCTCCATAGGTACCTGTTCCAGGAACCAGTATCACAGGCGTCTTGCCGTCCTGTCCAAACTTGAATTCGCTTGGAATAAAAATTGCTGATCGAAGGGATCTTTCTTGAATTGAGTAAGACTCATCATCGTCTGATGCTTTGGGATATATGGTGGCCTCTATATCAGAGTTTTGGTTCTCGTATGAGTTGATATCGGATCCTCCTAATCCAAACATCTCGACAATGAACATGTATCAGCGATCAATACTTCTTAGTGGAACTGATCGGTGAATTTATAGCAGGAGTTCCTCTTGGAATGTTGTACTTCTTTTTGTATGATGGATTGAATCTGATGTTTGTATCGCCGCATGTACATCGGGCAGGATATATGCCGGGTAAGCACTTATATCGTTAAGCGATATTTGAACACGCAGAAATATTCCTTCATAGTCAAATCGATATATAACTGTTGACCAATCGTGGTATTTGTTTGCGTCGGCAGGCATTTCCTCTGATACGGAAATGGCACGTAGTAGGGCGGAGTTGCCGTGACAAGTCCAGCCCCATTCACAACGCCACCACGAACATGCTCATCCCCGCAGCAAAGATTGTACATTTCGGGTATCGTACCTCTGAGAGGTAGGGTGGCATTGCATTCTTATTTGAGATACCCATAAATCTTTCAGCTACACGGAGGAAGGTCAGCCCTCGTGTGGCTGCAGACATTTACGGGTTGGATGGGAGATGTGTGGTACTTAGCTGTCAAAGCTATCGCTGGCTCAGCAGACAACTCGAATAGATAATTTACGGAGGAAAAGTAATCGGACTTGGCCGTCGTGGCTAGCTGATGGATCAGCATTGAATTTTCATAGAGTAGTTTGTTGTCGTGGTGTGCTTTCGTACACTACTATACTATGTAAGCACTGAGGTGACCAGAACATTTTATTGCCTGCTTTTTTCCGTTTTTCTTTTTTCATTACTTTCTTTTCTTTTCCCCTAAAGCATACAAATAACTTCATCAAATTGGTAATCCGCATTTAAGCAGTATGATGTCTTCGATATTTCACAAGGCGAGCACTGCTGCTCAAGACCTTAAACATGCATCTCTCAGCAACGCGGTAGATCTTGATGCAGTAACAAACAAATTAGGAATTTCGAATATTGCCAGTTCCATGGCTGGCCTTGTTGGCAAAGAGGAGCCAATGATGAAAAACAGATACGAAAGCTCGGCGCCAATTGTTGAAGGAAACAACGTAAAATTTCATGTTGATGGGTGCGCATATTTTTGGGCCGTCTCAGAGGCCATAGAGGCAGCAAAGGAGTCTATTTGGATTCTTGGTTGTAAGAGTCCTACATATGCGAGACAATATGTAGTAGCTGCGTTTGCAAAATGCTAATTGCTCTGTATAGGGTGGGTATCACCAGAGGTCTATCTCAGACGGCCGCCATCTGAAAATGAACAATATCGACTGGACCGCATGCTTCTTGCTGCTGCTGAGCGAGGAGTAAAGGTGAGAGTCATCGTTTTCAAAGAGGTCCCTGAAGTGATGTACCGTAAGTATTTTTGTCTCGAAGACTGAGTAGCTACTTGCGCAGCGAGCTCGGTCCATAATGTCTCATATGCTGGGATAACTCTCTGATAGAACTCACAGTCTCTTCAAAGCATTCCAAGCACGCATTGGAAGCACTTCATCCAAACATCTCGGTGTTCCGCTACCCTGACCATATCCAAGGTGTACAAGGTATGCTGTCGTCGACAAAAAGTCTGCTTCAAAGTGTCACTGCTGCGGGAGCAGCAGGAGTAGGCAAAGTCTCCGATGAGACTCTTCAGACTCTATTCGCTTTAGCTGGAGGCCCAACGTTACTATGGGCCCATCACGAAAAGTTGGTTATATGCGATCACCATGTTGTGTTCATGGGTGGTATCGATCTGTCTTACGGGCGATGGGACACAATTCAGCATCCTATTGCAGACGCTCATCCCAGCAATCTCGATGACATTGTGTTTCCAGGTCAGGACTATAACAATGCTCGAGTCATGGACTTCAAGAATCTGGACAATTGGGAAAAGAATAAGCTCAGTCGTCTATCTACCTCTCGAATGGGCTGGCAAGATATTTCCATTAGTCTCACGGGTCCGGTGGTTTTTGATATTTGTCGCCACTTCGTCGATCGTTGGAACTTCATTCGTGATTTAAAATACAACTCGGGGATCCCGGGGGCCCACATCTATGAAGCGCTACCTTCGGTACATCAATTAGCTCCGAAACAGTCGACCGGATCTACGAGTTGTCAACTTATCCGAAGCGTGGGCCAATGGAGCAATGGATTACCCACAGAGAACAGCATTTACCACGCGTATATCGATATCATTGAGAAGAGCGAGCACTTCGTGTACTTGGAACAGCAATTTTTCATCACATCGACTGGCAACTGGCTTGGTTCGGTATGGAATCGCGTCGGTGACGCTATAGTCAAGCGCATACTCCGTGCAGCTCATGAAGGGAAAAGATACAAGATCATAGTCGTGATGCCTGCCGTACCTGCCTTCCCCGGTGATCTCCAAGCATTGATTACAGGCCATCCACCCCGTGCAATAATGAAACTACAGTATAAGTCCATCAGTCGAGGAGGATCCAGCATCATGGACAAGATCAAGAACGCAGGGCTCAAACCCGAGGAATACATCCGATTCTTCAACCTACAAAATTACGATCGTATAAACGAGAGCGGTATTATGCAGAAGGTTGAGGAGACAAGCCATGTACAGTATAATGCTGCCAGTCAAGAGCATGACGATATAGTCGATCCTTTTGGTCTCCGAGCACAGAAGGAAATGGGAGAGTTCGAAACACCCAATATCACAGCCAACCACGAAGCATATCGCAAGTATCAAGAAGCGTCCTCTGGCAATAGCAGTGCCTGGGATACAGTGAGCTCCTGTTACATGCTCGACGGAACTGATATTCGTCAAGTTCCATGGTCCAAAGGTGGCACGGTACCAGAGATAGATGCGTTCGTCAGCGAAGAGCTCTACGTGCATTCGAAGATTCTCATCGCAGATGACCGAGTAGTACTCTGTGGCTCTGCAAATCTAAACGACCGCTCTCTGAAAGGAAGCCGGGATTCAGAGATCGCACTCGTAATAGAAGACCAGCAGCACCTACAGACAACCATGAATGGCCTGCCCTTTCAAGCGAACCAATTCGCTGCTACGCTTCGCCGCTACTTATGCCGAAAGCATCTTGGACTTTTGCATCCACAAGATATGCGCAGCCCCGATAACAACTTCCACCCTTCACCGGTGGCTAATGAGTATGATCATGACTCTGTGCAAGACAAACTAGTTGCGGATCCTTTGAGTGATGAATTTTTGGCACTATGGAATGGAACCGCGAAGCAGAACACCCTTGCCTTCCGCAAGGTCTTCGCACCTATGCCTGATGATACGGCCAAAACGTGGTTGCAGTATGAGATGTTGTTCTGGAAACGATTTACTGGCCCAGAGGGTTTGCATATGGCTCAATGGGGACATGTTGCGAAGGATAATTTCCCTGCTGGCGAAGAGGGACTTAAGGAAGTGAAAGAAGAGTTGGCGAAGATTCGAGGCACATTGGTAGAGATGCCATTAGAGTTCTTGGCCAATACCAATATTCAGATTGAGGATCCAGGGTATAATGTCATTACGCGACAAGGGTATGTTTGATACTCTTAGGCTGTGATCAATTTGTTTTGTTTTTCTGTAATGGTTTCGCCTTTGCCTACATGCAAGAGTTCGAGTAAATGCTTTATGATGCGTAAATTGTGCCTTGAAAGAATAGTTGGAGAGAATAGCAGAGCGACTGTTTAACAAAGTACCGAAGCCATTCGGGTTCAGTCTATCGAATAGAGACACTGCTATGCTATTCACCCCGAAGCGCGGGGGTATCAAAAAGCCATGCGAAGACGGCTCAACAGAAAATCGCATCACAAGATGCGAACATGAAAAAGAAACGCCCATAAATGACATATCACAACGTCCAGCCCATATATTGAATGGACCGAGTCAGTAAATCATAACGTGAATCCATATTTGCGATCCGTAAAATCCAAATCCAGAAAGTAAAAAAGGTCAAATCAGACGCCAATGACACCGTATTGAGAAAATGCAAGTCGCTATGTCAGAAGACTCGCATATAAAGGCTCACAGCCTCCTTCACGAGTATTCTGCAAGTTTCTCATGGACAGCGTCTAGCACACACTGTTGCACCTGCTCCTGGGAACCTTCCACATTGATCGTAATAGCATCCCACTCGCCATTTGGCTCCTCAAGATCAGCCAACTGTGATTTAATCATATCACTCTTCATATAGTGCGACTTGCGCTGGGTGACACGATCCAATAGCACTTTCTCGGACAGCTTAAGGTACACAAAGTGGATCTGGACGGATGGGGACCCATAGGCCGCAAGGCGCATGACATCGCGGTATTTCTGCTTCAAGGCGGAGCAGGCGACAACAACGCCAGCTGGGGCGTGGAAGTTGTTGGATTCGGAGGGAGAAAGCGCATCAATGGCAGCTTGACGGAGGGAGATCAGCCAATCCCAGCGATCGGCGTCTGTGAGGGGGGTGCCGTTGCCCATCTTATCTTTGTTGGACTTGGAGTGGTACTAATGCGCACGGGGATCCTGTTAGCTTTGACCATTTTGCTTATACTTCTCATATTCATGCCGGGTAGGTGGTAGTTGGGCACTTGCGCAGTGCGCCAACGCATCCGGGTATTTTTGGCTCACATACATCGTCGCCTTCCAGGAATGAAACTTCCAGTGCCTTGCGCAGAACTTGGCCAACAGTACTTTTTCCACATCCAGCGGGGCCTGTTACAACCCAGATATGCTGCATCTCTGAGGGTCTGTCGGAATCTTGAGAGAACATTGCGGTGGGCACTGAGGTCCCATTGGGCTTGAGGTCAGGCATGGGTGAGGAGTTCACAATGGCAGAGGGGACCGGGGGCTGGGGGCGTTCGCCGGCGGAAAGCATGATGGTTGAGATGGTTGAAGGAGTTGTCTTATAACAGCAGAGCCCTGTCGTAATTTCAAAATGGCCCGGGGTTGACTGGATGACGGTATCGAACAGTGTTCCACGGAACCAAGGGGGAAATGAACCGAAAGCAGAAGGGTGTTTGGTGAGCGCTTGGAGAGGGTGTATACAGCGTGAAATTCAGAATGCCAGAAAAAGGAGAAAACCAAAGAGTCGCGCGACTCTCGGGGAGATCTCCCCTACTTTTTTATATGACGGTGGAGTCCAGGGAAAGAAGAAACCAGAAGCCGAGTGGGGGGGGAGGTACATATGGTCGTGATTGGCGCAATGCGAGGCATAGTCATTACCCGAGTGGAGGAGTGGGATGAGTCTCCATGAAGTCGGGAGATCGATCGACGTCAGCTTTCAGGGACAGACAACTCCAGCCGGGTGGTATTGGCTCAGAGATTCTTGATAGATATGATGTAGCTGTCTGTGATTATGTCCACACAACAATTGTCCTTGAACATCTACCACCTGGGCATTCTCCAACGCGTTGCGGATTCAGCCCGAGATGATGTCACCTGTATGTAAGTTACGGTGTATCGAACAACCCCCACGCTAGTGACACCGCCAGTTTGGTTCTTTATGTATTTTCTGTTTGTTGGCAACGGAAGCACTGCACTCCGAGGGGGTTCAAGGTATACCGATTCACTCAACAGTCCCGAGATCCCGATGTGGAGTTCCGGAATATGAGAGCTCATCTCGTCTCTCTCCTCCGTGGACTACAATCCAGTGCAATTTTTACAGATAACTGATCGGGACAAATGACACTCGTCCTGCGGCTGAAACTTGCACCCCCACGCATCTCCGGTTAATCTCATGCCTCAGGCGTAGGAATGCACAGGCGGCAACAATTCCGGATATGATCCACGGCATTGATTCTTGGTTTCAGGTTTCAACTATCCAAAAATCACCAAACCAGGTAAGGGTGCCCGGGCCGTATCAATGGTCACTCGGCCCAACGTGCCCCATGGTTTAACCCGAACAAAGAATGGCTAAATAGACCGGCGCGGGTGGACCAATTTACTGCATAGGTCTGGCTATGCAGAAGCCTTGTGTCTGGCTGCGGCTGTTAAATAGGATAGTTCTGCCGCATACAAGATGCCCAGGCAACTCTCTACAGGTAACCCACCCTATTAGGAATAACCTTCGCTACGTCCTCGTGCCACGTATAGCACTTGAGATACGCTTCTCCATGTTTATCCCCCATCACACTAAACCGTATATGGAAAATTATCATTAATATCTCAAAGTCCGGGGAAGACAGTCCTCCGCCACTTGGATAAAAAAAAAACCTAGATCTTGTGTAGGACATAGCTTCACAGTATCATTGAGAGGCATTTCGGAAAGTAAAATCCGCTGCCATTTAGTACTGATGGTAGATGTCAAGCCTCAGGCAATTCATTCCCTGTATCGAGAATGAAAACCTCCAACCCTATGATGAGTCTGAGAGATTTGGTTGTTTCAAGTTTAACCCATAGCCCATCAACCCTACTACGTATATAAATGTCTACGGACCTTGAGAGTACATTCAACTTGAAGGCGACAACATTTGAAAGCCCCCGACGATACCTTGGCGAATTCCAACCAGTTTCCCCACTTCCCCACTTCTTCACTGGCATGTGCGCCCAAAGCATTAGCAGTGCTGGGTTGGCCATTGATTGTAATTATTCATGGTACCTAGAAATTCATGGTTCACTTTTTTACCGAGAATTGCGCTCGATACTGCTGCCTCGAGGGTGGAGCGGTCACTTCATCTGGTGTTGTCGGACGAAGCTTGATAGGTATAATTGATTGCCATCCCATCAATGTACAGAGCTCTCTAGCATTGTGATGTGATTTTCAACTATCGGGTATTATCATTTGATACTAACCTCACTGTCATATCCATGGCATTTGCCTTCGTTTTGAGCAATGATTGAGCCCAACAGTCTTCAATGTTGTGAAGAAGACAAGCTAAATCTTGATGTAGATTGCACTTAGGATAAGAGATTTTGCACCACTGATGACTGCACTCAGACATGCCCTTTCCAATCGCAGAGTTCAGGTCTATGCAAGAACTCCAGGTCATCGCTTGAGTTGAACAGTTGAATCAAGGTTCAGTCAAGACTTGATATTCATGGTGCAATTTTCTAAAGTTGACGATGAGAACAACCTCTCAACTAATAAAGTCAAGTTGTTTCGATTTACAACAAAACATTTCGGCGAGTTCGGTCATTTGTAACAGATATCAGGAACTGGAAAAGTAGAAGGAGGCGATATGAAAGTTGGTGCGATTGAAGTTGCTCACATGTGCAGGTGAAGTTCCTGAAGTCAGACAGCTGCCTACAATTGTATTACCTAAGCACCAAGGCCACGTTCTGGATCTCCGCGCAAGCTCCCCTCAAGTGCTGCTAACTCGCACACCATGGCGTCTCTCTTCTTTTCTACTCCGGTCGATATCGATGTCGTCTTAGACGATCTTGATGACCGTCAAACAGTTGATGTCAAGCTCGACAAGGGCCGCCGCGAGCGGGTACCCCTCTACATGGACGGGGAGTCCGTTAAGGGTGCGGTGACGATCAGGCCAAAGGATGGCAAGCGATTGGAGCATACAGGGATCAAAGTGCAGTTCATTGGAACAATCGGTGGGTGATCAAGCTATCCAGGCCTTGTTTCGGAGCTAACCGGGTCTATTTGGACTTCATTCAGAGATGTTCTACGACCGAGGCAACCACTACGAATTCCTGTCGCTCGTTCAAGAGCTAGCTGCGCCGGGCGAGCTCCTCCACCCCCAGACCTTCCCGTTCAACTTCAAAAATGTCGAGAAACAATACGAGTCTTACAATGGCATCAATGTGAAACTGCGTTACTTTGTGCGCGTAACCGTGTCGCGGCGCATGGCTGACGTCGTCCGCGAGAAAGATCTCTGGGTGTATTCATACCGCATGCCGCCCGAGACTAATAGCCCGATTAAGATGGATGTGGGAATTGAAGACTGTCTGCACATCGAGTTCGAATACTCCAAATCAAAGTATCACCTCAAGGATGTTATTGTGGGGCGAATCTATTTCTTGCTTGTGCGGCTCAAGATCAAGCATATGGAGCTATCCATTATTCGCCGAGAGACGACTGGATCTCCCCCCAACCAATATAATGAGAGCGAGACTTTGGTCCGTTTTGAGGTATGTGCATCAGCCGGTTCTAGAGCTTGAATGATCGCGCATGCAGCTCTTACTGACACGAACGTAGATCATGGATGGCTCGCCTTCAAGAGGTTGGTACCCCGTTCTTAGCGTTTCTGAAGGTTCCGCAATCGATTTCCCTTTCGTGATATGATGACAGATCTGTTGCGAACGGGATGTCAAACTTAACAGATCACTGACCGAAATGCAGGTGAAACCATTCCCATCCGTCTATTTCTTGGCGGTTTTGACTTGACTCCAACCTTCCGCGACGTCAACAAGAAGTATTCGACAAGATACTACCTCAGCCTGGTGCTGATTGACGAAGGTACATATGACCCCACTATGAGACTGCCTACATCATATTCGTGGAAGCGAGTGTCCAAGAAAACCGCTGGCTCACCACCACGCAATTCCGTGGGGTAATTGGTTGGGGGTAAATTACATAGCCGACGGTTTTTGAAACCAACACGGTCGGCCCGACTGGCAAAACCCCAGCAATTCTTGGCTCCGGCCTGTCCACCCCCACGCTAAACTACACTTGGATCTTGGAGTGGACATTTTCTCCACGGAATTTCCACTAGAACCCTTACCAGCTTGGAGGGGTCTCTGGTAACATTTTCATACCTGTTTTGGTCTCTTTGCTAACGATTCTTGTGTATCATAGATGCCCGACGGTATTTCAAGCAGTCCGAGATCGCCCTCTACCGGCAAGCGCCCGAAATTGCTGCAACGCCGCAGATCGCACAGCAGCAACAAATCCAACAGCAGGTTCTCCTCCAGCAACATCAGCAGGCTCTGCCTCCTGGCTCTGCTACCGCTGGTCCGGGACGGGAGATCTCGAGTAACCACCAGCCGCAGTCGCAGCCACAGCAAAAGAGTACCCCGCCAGTTGCTGCGCCTGCGGAGGCAGTAATTTGATTGTTTTCGTCCAGCAACTTGATATGACATCCTAGAGAGACTAGGTCTGTTCTCTCAATGGCCCTTCTATACCCACCTATCTCAATTTGTCCTTTCCACACAAGACTTCGCTCTTATCTTGACCTTCTACATCTACATTACGTCTACGTGTGCTCAATCCTTGCAATCCTGAGACCCTCTGCCACGGTCTTGTCATGATATCATTGTAGTCTACCGTTCCCGTTTTATGATCCGCTCTACATTTCCAATGTCAAATCTTTGGTCTGTTACTCTGCAATGTAATTCTCAGAGAGATGCTCGCCTGTCCATGATTCATGTTTATCGAAAAGCGGGAGTAGATACATACATAGAGATAGGAATAGATCCACACCTAAATAACAAGCGTACATACTAAAGCAATACTATCTAGTCTACTCAAAGCGTCCCGTCTCCTGCAATACATTCACCAAAGTTTGAAGAACCTTTCCATCATCACGCTCCTTACCCGCAACCTGAATTGCTTTGGCGACAAGCGGGTATAGCCACTCAAGATGTTTGCGGTAATGAGGAGGTCCATCGCCTGGATCTGCAATCGTTGATACGGTCTTCAAAACAGGTGGATCCGGTACAGCAGAAGGCTCACTCTTGAGCTGAACCATACGATCAAGAAGATGAAGCAGGGCCTTGCGCGCAAGCGTAGGTTGAGGCATCAGACCACGCAAAGGCTGATCCGCGATGAAAGCTTTTAAAGACATGCCACAACGAAGGAGAATGTACGGCGTAGCAGATTGAGCGAGCAAGGCCCGCGGGCATGGAGTCGACTCGTTATTGGGCTCTGGACTTGTCGCAAGCTCAAAGAGAGTGTCTATGAGTGTATAGGCCATCTTCGGACGCAGAGTTGGGGGTGGGTCGAATGTGCGGCCGGCCCGGATTTGGTAAAAATCTTTGAGGGGATTTTTACCAATCGATGTGGCTGGTAAGTCAAGTCGTTGGGGCGGGTAGATGAATGTGGAGTTGAAAAGAGCATAAGCAAAGTCATCACGAGTTGAGCCTTGAATCTCTGGAGCCCCGAGTGATGGAAGAATTAATGTTTTCATGCGAGTGAAAGCATCAATATCAAAAGCCTCATCGGCCAGGATTCGGACGTTGGGGAGCTGCTGTGCTTGGAATCCGTGAGCTGAGACAATACCATGCGCAATATTCACAACACGCTGCCAGAACCGCGCTATCTCTGGCGAGTTCTTATTGGTGTATTGCTTTTCGATGTAAGGGACCGCAACTTGGAGAACATTCAACGACACGGTTGTGGCCCTCTGCCATAGATAAGGCTCGCGTTCTTTGCCTTGCCATGTGTATTTTTGGGTGATCGGCAAGCTGAGACGGTCAAGCGTTGTTGTGAGGGCGCCATTTGTGAAAATGTCTTGCTGGATGCCGAATTCAACTACATACCAGCTAACAAGTTCAATTGCTTTCTTGGAAAATGACACGAAACTAGGTCTCCGAGAATCGGTTCCCGGGCTCCATTTTGTTAATGATGAGGCAGAGAGTTCTGCGAGGCATAGAAGGATTGCAGCCTGAGATTCATGCTTCTCCAAACACAGAGTTTTGATGCACTCGAGGACCAGTGCTTGGACCTCAGAAGGGCGATCCACATCTGGAGAATAGGGAGGAGAGACCGAATTCCACGCCAGGAGTTGAAAATGACGGAGGATTTGCTCTGTATGCTCTGTATTCAATTCATCCTTGTACAAACGATACAGCTGCTGAAAGCTCTGTATGTAAGCCAATGCAGCATCTTGGTTAGGACGTTCCAAGTTTAGCTTGACTTCATCGTCGGCAGGGTGGCCACCAACCCAGAGGCTCCAGGCACATCGAAGAGCGTCTTTGCTCAATCCAGTAGATGACTGTACTCTAACCAGGATAGCTGAGAGACTGGAAAATGTAGCTTCGTTAAACTCAAGGTGCTCCATGTCAACCAAGGCTTGTAGGTATTTCACGAATCGAGTCCAAGACTTATCGAACTCATCGTCGCCCACAATGCTGTCGAAGAAAGTCGTAATCAGATTCGAAACTCCCTTGATCATCACGACCGTTGTATCCACCCAAGATTTGAGATCACCCTTCACAAGCTTTGGCTGGTTCAGGGTGGTCTCGATTTGCTCCACCATTAAGAAGAGTACTCGGTTCAGGCACAATCGCCATGCCTTTGGAGACAGCTGTTGCCCATATGCGTCAAAGATTCTGAGAAGCGTATGGATCGCACTATTACGGATTTCTGATCTATCGTCCGTGGCGATATCGACATTGCGAAGCAACAGTAAAAGCCAGAGTGAATTTCTTGAGACAGATGCATCTCCAGACCGGGCAAGATCACTCAATGTGGCTTCGGTGACAGATGCATCAACATGACTTTCAATGGAGAAGCTTTCGATCTGGCCTTGCAGGAAATCAGACACTGTCCAAAAAAAAGACGTAGTCGTGAGGGAGATGTTGAAATCCTGCTTTTGAGAAGCGAAGCTCGAAAGAGAATCGACTAGACTCAAAAGGCAGGGTGCTGGGAGTAGAGAAAGGAAGTCAGATGCAACGAGATGCAGAGACTTATATGCGGCACGAACTAAACGTGGTCCGGATGGAAGCCCAGATGACCTACGCTCTACAGTTGTAGAGAGCTGGTCACCAGCATCTACCTTCGCGACTCCCTGAAACACGCCTGATATTAAATCGAAAGCTATGTTCCATCCCTCGTTGAATGTTTCTGCGTATTGCTCGAGAATATTCTGCAAAATCTCCAGGCTCTGTTCATGGATCTCAACTACCGTAATCGGGAGGGACTTTGCCGACGCAAGATCCGATCCGTAGAGGGCAGTGACCTGATCCTTGAGGGTTTGGAGGTTCCTCATCTGAACCTTGTTTTGCGTATCCTCGTCGTCACCATGTCTAGGTTTCATGGTGAGGAACACCAAAGAGTTCAAAATCCCGCTGGCCTGCAGACGGAGATTGGGGCTGATGACGGTGTTTGCAGACGTCGAAATAAGACTTTGAGTCAGTACTTCCCAAGCCTGTCCATCCAATTTGTCAAGCGATGACAGTCTTTCGAGATTTGCTCTGGCTAATTCGTTTCCCTTCTCCAAAACAAACTTGAGTTCCTCGTCTTGCATCCTTGATTTGCCCACATTATGCGACACTCGCCGGGCATTTTGGTTCAAGCGACCTGGACGTCGAGAGGACTTCGGTGAAGTTGGCGGCTCAGAAACCGGTTGAACCTGGTCCCGATGCTCATCCTGTCCAGTAAACGCGGATAGGTTTAACAAAGCAAGCAGGATGTCCTGGAAAGAATCAATTGGATAGTCATTGGTGCTTTCAAATAATTTGGCAGATGCCGCTTGCACAGCAATTACTTCCGTGCCGAGATTGGCTATAGGAACATCATTACCCGGCATACTCGAACCGTCCACACTACTTGCTGACTTGAGCATTGCGCTTGATGATGTGCCAATAACAAGTCCGGTATATTGCAGTGTCTCGAGGAGAATAGACCATGCTGATTGGTCTAATGTTGGTCCTAAAGCAATCCCAAGGTTGATTAAAGCTCGGAGGCACAGAAGATTTCTGGTGCTAAGGGACGCGGGTGTGCCATCGGCGGTAGACGACCCTGCAGATTCCACAGCAAATGAATTATTTCTTGAGGAATCGGTACTCTTTCGGTTTTTCATGGATTCATTGATACCTTGTGACTTCGTTGTCGCAGGTGCTGCAGATGTCTGGGCCTTAGAACTAGCGGTACTTGCAGGCATGGCAGCTTTCCCGAGCGTCGTGAGAAAAGCATCCCGGGGGACCGATAGTCTAAGAAGTCCTGCAACATGCGCTAGTTTCTGGAATGCACGAACTAGATTGTGGTAGAAATCGTCATCAAGTGAGGCGTGTAAAAATGTGGAGCAGGTTGCAAGAACGGCGGGCCAACAGTTCTCAATAATACCCGCACAAGTCTTTATTGCGGAGAACTGGATATGAGACTGGAGATCTAAGGGATTTATCGGCACAGAGGACTTCTTTTGTGAAAGGGCTGCCTGTATGTAACCAGAGTCCGGAGATTGGAAATCTCGAGAAGACCTAGCCGAGTCAGGCCCTTGGGTGGGACTGTTGATCGTTCGATTTTTCCGCTTTTGCTTCAAGTCGGGAACCGTAAGAGGAAGAATGAATTTGGCAAGTCCTTCAGCAAATGTACTAATGCAGTTGAGTACCAGGCTGTAGATGTAAGTCTCTGGAGGCAACGACGGCTCTGTCTTGTCGAGAATTTCAATATACGGCGTTCGTACAACACTCCACTGGCTGCTTATGCCAGGAACCCTGAGCTCCGTCTGAGGAACTGATGTGCCAATAACACCTGCAACGCCACCGGTCTCGAGGGCAATCTGATCCTCTGTCACAGAACGTGAATGCTCTGCGCGTAATGGTATTGTTGATTGGTTGCTAACACCAATCAATGATGGTTTTTCCGAGGCCAATCGGACAAATGAAGCCATATGATCTCGAAGAATGTTTTTTCTACCCTCTACACCATCATACAGAGAGTATATTTGTCGAACAACGCCTGGCTCAGAATAAAGCCCTCGGAAAACTTCCATGCAAAGCACTCGCTTCCACGGTGTTGTTCCATCTGGTTCGAGTAGATGAGTTAAAAGACCGAGAGCCATCTCACATTCCGCAATAAGAAGAGACATGTGGCGCTTCAGAAGGACGAGGAGTACCCGGGCTACTCGCACTGTTTGTGGGAATGAAGTCTTCTCGGATAAACACCGAACGATAAGCGGCAATAGGCGAACCCTTAACACTTGAGAGAGTTCAGGGTGGCCCACAAAGAGGCGGCCGCTGTTCAGTATGATTCCCTCGATCAACTCAAGGACAAAAGGCGGCGCTGGCGCCCTTGTGCGGAGAAACTTCAGTTGTTCGCCATCGACAAGGCGACAAAGATCATCCAGGACCTTTTCAGCATTCTATTAGTACAGATTTGCGAAAACCAGGCACATATGAACTAACCTGCAAAGCGTCGTATGCAAATTGTCCAATTTCGATAAATTGACCATCAACTTTCACAGTCTTCGTAGATCTGGCATCGTCTACAAGCTTATCCTCACTCGAAACTCTGTCAAATGTTGACACCACTAGTTGTTGAAGAGTAGCAGCTGCTGTGCTACTGACTGCTATCGTTTTGCTTGCCTGTAGAGTTGCACATATTTCCAATGTATTCGCGAGGAGCTCGCCGCTGAGCTCATTGGAGTAGAATTGCAGTAATGAGGGCAAAGATTGCAATATTTTTAACTGAATGTCAAGACCTGTCCGATGTCAGCGACATTCCCCGTGGTAATTGTCGTCGTAGGCTCGCTCACTCAGATTTGTCGTCTCTCGCAGGCCAGCAAGAACATCTTTCAGACGATGAGAAGGTAAAGCCCGCGATGCAATTAGCCTTTGAAGACATACAACGCCAATTCCGGCAAGTTTCGCATGCCGCGTATGACATGCTATGATGAATGGCTCAACAAAAGTTGGCTTGCGAACGAGGTCTAGTTGATTATTAGACAAGCCCAATAGATTTAGTAGAGTATATAGAAAGAGCATACCTGCAGCTATTTGAGCCTCTGATGTTGAAGGCAATGCCTTCAATTCATTCAGTGATTGCTCTGCTGCCTACAACTCCATTAGTTGGCGATTCTTGATCTTTCTCAGTGATGCTTCATTCATGCAAGGTCGGACTAACATTTCGCAAATCAGAGTTTTTTCGCCTTGTTTCTTGGATGAGGTTTGCGAGCTCCGTCTGTAAGAATTGAGATGACATTTCCAATAACGTTGCATCAACGCATAGCCAACAGTGTCGGTACTTCTGGCCGCTCCCCGTGTCACCGGGACAGGGAGCTCTAAAAGACAAGGTATTTGATTTCCTTGACCACAGATATCAGTCGCGCGCACTTCACATTCGAGTTTCCATCAAATATCATCACCCGTTCGTGCTTTTCTTCGGGAAAGTCCACTGGTAATTGAGTTGCAAGTCAACAAATCCCCGTGGCATCTCCGAAAGCGCCAAGCAATCCACGATAAGCCGCATATCACACGTGATCCGTCCGTCATTAAATCATTGCGGGACTGATGGAGGGAATCCCCCTCCTCATTCATCACGAATCCTTCCCCCATCGGGTTCTTCGCCTCCTCTCACTCGGTTTTATTCCGATACGAACCTCCCATAATGTCTGCCAAGATTCCGCGAAATTTCCGGCTCCTGGAGGAGCTGGAGAAGGGAGAAAAGGGACTAGGCGCAGGTACAACTCCATTCTGTTTGGTACAACATTTGAATGTTATTCGAATACTAATCTTTTCTGGTTCTTTTTCAACAATTGCAGAGGCCTGCTCCTACGGTCTCGCTGATGGCGAGGATATGATGATGAGCAACTGGAATGGCACAATCCTTGGTCCCCCCCACGTTAGTCTACCCCGCTTCGACTCTCTCTATCTCTCTCGTTTGTCGCGTGCCCTCATAACTAAACATCTGGCTGGTATAGAGCGTGCACGAAAACCGGATATATAGCGTGAACATTCACTGTGGTCCGGATTACCCGGACAATCCCCCCACACTCCAATTCATTTCGCAAGTAAACGTCCCTTGTGTCGACCAGCGAACTGGCAAGGTAAACAATGTGTGGAGATGATTGGACTAAAAGTTCATGGCTAAAACAATCATCCAGGTCGACCCTACCAAGCTTCCTTGTCTTGCTCAGTGGAAGCGGGATTTTACCATGGAGACAGTCCTAATTGAACTCCGAAGGTTTGTTGTTCTGCTCTGCGTCCTTATTAAGTGCTTAAAGCTGACATTCAATTCTTCAGATACATGGCTCTACCCCAGCACAAGAAATTGCCCCAGCCACCAGAAGGCTCGAATTTTTAAGCCCGCATTTCCATAGGATACAGTAGGAATCCGGAGTACTACGGTCATGTCCCTCAAGGTTTATTTGCTTCCTTTATATTCTATATTACCGCAGTGATTATCTTAGAGCGTGTATAGTCTTTGCATACTAGCATGGGCGCGGTTTCCTTTGAAGCCTATTTTGAAGCCCAATCTGTTCTTTATGCCTTGTAAATCGTATTTTGGATGCTTCATTAGACTATAGTCTATTCAAGTTGTAAATCGCTACTTTAAGTTCAACTACCAGTTTTCATTTATACAATACCGATACTTATATGTGAGTACTACCTACATGGTAGTATGAAACCAACATTGCAATCACTGCCTAAGGATCAAACTTGAACCTCAGGCTGCTCATAGTACTACTAGGTATATTAAATCTCAAGTCATGGGGTTGTATCACCATGGCTAAAACCCTTCTCAGACTTAGTTTTGAACCTTCGAAGAAAACGGCCCAAATATGCATGACCGGACAACGATACGCTTTCGGGTTTGTTTCGTTGCACATTATGATTCAACCTGTACTACTCAGTATTCAAGTCATAAAGATTAAGACAAAAAAATTCAAACATTGTCAAATTTACTGCGCCGTCGTTTTTCTTTGGTTGAAATTCCCTGTCAAATTGGGTCACGTGTCGTGTTGATAATCACATGTCATCGCAGCCTTCACGGTCGAGATTCCACGTCTGCACGCTTAATCTGACAGAATGCATAAGGTGTTCCTGCCAAAATACTCGGGGGTTCACCGCTTCGCTTGTAAGGTTTTGGAATTAATGCATTTCCACAATTGCAATTAACCAGTCATCCTCTAGGCCTGGCTCTTTACAGAGCCCTTTTACGACAATGTTCTCAATCCTATCGATCAACGGGTGATGCGCCGTGGCTAGGCGAGACCAAGTTTCTTGTCAAACAAAGATTTCACAGATACAAAACGCTTCAAAGTCCATCCCAGATAACCTCTGCTTTGAAGGCTGGCTATAAAGTATGATATATCCCAGCTTCGCCCTATCTATAGAGTCATACTTAGAGCTAACAAACTGGCGCCGACAGACGCTCGATCTACTCCATTCCGCGTCCCAAGGAAACCAGCAAGATGAACGGCAAATTATCGCGACTCTCGCACAAGCAAGGTCTATAAAAGAAAAGACTGCTGCCGCGCAAAGACATAAAACCCAAACAACACCTCCAAAGCAATTATCCCCCCGAGAAATCCGAAAACAAGAAACCATACGCCATGAAGAAGAGACTCGGCGACGACACCCGAATGCCGTATCTGTGTTATCGCGTCCACACAAAAACTTGAGCGGAAAACGAAGGGTGCCGTCGTTAATCAATGCGCGCGGTATGCCGTTTTTGCGTCTGGGAAAGCCGCAACCCTCAAATCTCTCTGGCTTTATACGAGCAAAGTTAGAGAAGCGCTGGAATCGAATTGTGCTCAGAGATCGCTTGCATGTGGATTTATTATTCGCCGAGGACGAAGATGTGTGGGATAAACTCACGCAAATGAATGCTGAAGAGCCATCCACATGGACTGAAGCCCTCCATACGGTCCAGCAGAGCATATACGCAAAAATTGAGCAGTCGGACCAGGAAAATCGAGAAATGGCGAACAAAATGTGGGATATTGTGCTTCGGGAGCGTAAGATGGCTTCACATGAACAGAAAAGGGCGAAGGCAAAGAATCGTCCCGCAAATGGAAGTCGGCTATCTTCCCTGTCCCGCTAAACACCCAGCATTGTTATACATTCTATCACGAAATGATACCCCCATCTTATACATCCATGTATTCTGGTCGCTTTAATCGTGGGAACAAGGACTTTTTGTTCTGCTCTGAGCCTGTCATGCAAGATATGATGTAGTCCGAAGCAAATATTTCACATAGAGTGAACAGCTCATACCTATCGACATAAATGTATATATGCACGCATTATCTTAAGCCGCAATCTTAAGCTTATCAACAGGAATGGCATCCACCCCATCCTCTTCATCATAATCACCCTTACTAGCCAATCCCTTCTCCCACAACTGCCGACCAGTAAGCTTCTTCTCTTCCTTCGCAGACTTTTTCTTCTTGTCTTCCGCTTCCTTCTCCTCCTTTAATCTGAGCTCCTCGTCTTGAATCTCTTTTTGAAATCCGGCCATCCACGTCAAGAATGTCTCCCGGTTAACGGGGGTGCCCTGGAACTTGGCATTCTCTTCCTCCTCAGCCTTAGCGGCAGCTTTCTCTTTCTCGGCTTGAACGGCATTGGCACGCTCTACCATAAGATTCTCTGCGCTTTCCTTCAAAGCACTCACAAGAGTAAACACCATAGCCATTCCCATATTCTCCTCAATTGTTTCTTGAAGAGATTGCAGTAGTTGGTCTCGATCCTCTTGAATGTCTAACCGCGGGTAGCGGGTGGCATTTTGCGGGGAGGAAATGTTGAGTTCTGGTGCAACATCTGGGTATTCTTCTGGATATGAGACTTCCAAGTATATCACAGGCTGCTCAGATTCTTCGAGGTCATGTTCGGGAGTCTCGAGGCTTATCGATACTTTGTATGCGGTCTCCGATATATCTGGCGGCGCGGGGAGGCTGAAGTCAGTATATGGATCCCCCATAGTTTACACAACGATTCCGGGTAACAGATAAGTTCTCACCTGTGATCTCATCGGGGAAAATCGAGTCCAGAACCTCCCGCTCTTCGACTTGATCTTCGCGACCCATTGTGATAGATCCGCCCGCGGATTTGGAGGGGTGTCGGCTAGGATTGCGGTGCGGGGGTCTCAAGAGAATACAAGGGCAGTAGGGCCAAGTGATCAATCTAGATCACAGCTGGAAAAGGAAAGCAAAGATTGTGTTTTTTTCAAGAAATTGATCAAGCAGCGAAGATTGTATTACCGTCGCGAACTGTAGTGGACGAAAGCCCATCTTTCCAGTCCCGCATGCAAACCCGTCAAACAGCTCCATATTTCGGGTTTGAGCTTCACTTTTTTTTGTCTGGTGTCCCACTTGACCACTTACTTAGAATTTCTTTTTCCTCATTGAATACTAGGACACCATTTTCCATTTTCCATTGTTTATATTTTATTTTATTTTTATTTCTTACTATAGACCTGCCATGGGAAAGCCTAGACCGCAAAAAAAGAAATCCTCGAAATCTCGCGCAAAGTCCGTCCTCGGCCCTGGTGGCTCAGTCTCGAAACAAAAAATGGCCCAAAGCCCCTCCGAACTCCTCGATCAAGCCACGATCCTCCTCCAAACAGGCCGTGTCGAAGATGCTCTCGCGAATGCTCAGCAGGCGTTAGAACTCACAGCAGGTAGCGGCAATACGCAGCTACCCTCATTGAATCTCCTGGGAGAAATTAATGTCGAGCTGGGCGAGATCGATACCGCTAGAGAATACTTCCTGCGGGCTGTCGAATTAGATCCCAACGGTTCCATATCAGAGTCCGAGGGTGGTGGTTCTGAGAAGTTTTTGTGGCTTGCTCAATTGAGCGAGCAAGGCGGGGTGGATAGCGTCCAATGGTATGAGAAGGGCGTTGCTTCGCTTCGACAGACTTTGCAGTCTTTGGAAGGAAAGACCGATGTGGAGGGTGTCTCCGAATCTAATGAGAAGAAGACCAAACTGGCTAATGCACTCTGTGCGGTCTCTGAGATCTACATGACCGATCTTTCGTGAGTTTTATCCAGGTGTTGGCAATCTTTCCTTGATCTTTACATGCTGACTCTCTTTTGTTTAAGTTGGGAAGAGGATGCGGAAGCTCGATGTGAGGCACTTATCACTGAGGCCGTTACCGTTACACCAGAGGCACCTGAGGTCCTGCAGACTCTTGCATCTATCCGGATATCACAATTGCGAACGGAAGATGCTCAGGCTGCTCTGAAGAAGAGCATTGGTCTGTGGAAGGATCTGTCCCCTGAAGACCCCAAAGTACCCGATTTCGCCGTACGAATCAGTCTTGCACGACTCCTTATGGAAGTGACCTTGGAGCTTGAGGCTTTGGAGGTCCTTGAGCGACTCATCTTAGAAGATGACCAGAGTGTGGAGGCATGGTACCTCGGTGGCTGGTGCCTCTATCTGCTGGCAGAGAAGCAAGAGGCCCCCAAGAGTATCCAGGATGACGAGGCTGAGTCACCGCGTCACGCTTCGTTGATTGCGAGTCGGGAATGGTTGAAACAAAGTTTGAAGCTGTATGAGCTGGTACAATACGAAGATGATCGTCTCCGGGATCATGCTTTGGAACTTGTTCAAGGAATGAACAAGGAAATTGGAGAGGACATGGATGATAGTGATGAGGAAGGCGAAGAATGGGAGGATGGGGAGATCGACATTGAGTCGGATGATGAGGACCATGAGATGGCCGATTCATGAATGGATAAATTAAAACCAAAAGTGAAATGATGATCTTAACGCATGCATGTCTACAAATCTTATGTCTTAGTCTTTGTGGGAATTTTTTTTTGTTTCTACAGTGTTTGCTCTTTCTCTCTTTGTCGATACCTCTTCAAGCACTATAAAAACCAAGACGTACACACTTCACCTTTTCCCACCTCCCTCTCATCTTGCCCTGAACCAAAGTTCATCTTCGCCACTTAAGCCCCCTCGGACCCGGATAAACCTCGTTCCGGATATGCAGATGGTTTTTTTGTCGACACTGAGCCACCAAGTCGTCGAGGTTGTCAAATTAATTCCTGCAGCATGGACTTAGTACCAGCTCCAGGAGGGGAGACTTCGGTCAAGACGCCCATGGTCGAAGTGGAGGCTGTGGACGTCGCGGCACCGGTCAACACTGAGACGGTCGCTTTGGAGGAGGCCCTGTCCGAGTTCGGAACTGACAGCGACAACTCAGATGGCGATGACGCGCTATCTGATGATGGGGACGTCATCCAGTTTCTGCGTGATGACCAGCTGCAGGATGGTAAGTTTTCCTTCAATAGGATTAAATGTCTATTGGGTGGACGTGTTGCGCCTCTTACCCCGGGCCATCCCCGCTATGCGGAACCCACCATTAAACGCAGAACGCTAATTTTTATTGCCGTGATATAGTTCCCGGTGCCTGCACTCTAGAGGAGGCGGTGGCATACCGGAAGCGCTTGCATGATATTGGGAAAGCGGCCTTTGTTGAAGAGACCATCGTGCAGGAAACAGTGACCGCGAAGAAACTATGCACAGCGTTCGGCATCAAGCTGCCTGAGTTTCTCGATGGTGCTCCAGACCAAGCCTATCATCCGCTCTTGGCGATTGCGATCTCGAGAGAGTTTTCGCGGCGACCAAAGCTTCCCCAGTATAACACGATTGATGACGCCGTGAAGTTGCTCAGAGAGTCTAAGAACATCATCGTGTTAACCGGTGCTGGTGTATGATTTTCCCCCCTTACTCAATTAAGGACTCAATCACTAATTTTCTGTAAAAATTTTACAGATTTCAACAAGTCTTGGTATCCCTGATTTCCGTTCAAAGGATACTGGTCTTTACTCAAAGCTGGAACATCTGGGCCTAAGTGATCCGCAGGAAGTTTTTGACATTCATGTCTTTAGAGAAGACCCTAGCATTTTCTTTTCCATCGCGAAGGATATCCTTCCTACTGAGAAGAAGTATTCTCCGACACATGGATTTATCAAGCTCCTTCAGGACCACGGCAAACTCTTGACTAACTACACTCAAAATATCGACAATATCGAGGCGAATGCTGGCGTTCTTGCGGAGAAAATGGTACAGTGCCATGGATCTTTCGCTACCGCTACATGTGTCAAGTGCCATTTCAAAGTTCCCGGAGATGCGATCTTTAATGAGATCAAAGAAGGCAAGATCCCTGAATGCAGTGCTTGTCGGCAGGCAATCGACGAGGATGCCTTGAAGCCACAGGGGTTCAAGCGCAAACGGAGCTCAAACGGAAATCAGAAGGATCGAAAAGAGGGCGATGACAGCTCTGATGAAGAAGACTACGATATTCCCACCCCTGGTGTCATGAAGGTATACGCCCCTTTAAAGTTCAAGTATCACTGTTCCTAAACTGACCTCACATCCCCAGCCTGACATTACATTCTTTGGCGAAGACCTCCCTGATGAGTTTAGCCGTCGCCTAGTCGACCATGATCGAGGATTGGTGGATCTAGTCATCGTCATTGGAACCTCGCTGAAGGTGGCACCCGTTGCAGAAGTACCAGGAATCTTGCCACGCAACGTCCCGCAGATCTACATCTCACGAACAGTATGACCTTACCACATCCTGTCTCAAAAGTAATGGAAGTTAATGTTCTATAGCCGGTTTCACACACCGATTTCGATATCGATCTTCTGGGCGACTGCGACGTGGTGGTTTCAGAGCTCTGCCGCCGAGCCGGTTGGAGTCTGCAACACCCCATGATACCTGCAGATGAAAGAGTGGAGATATCTCCCGTAGAGGGGCACGAGTCACGACATGTGTTTAAAGTGGTCGGCGCATAGCAGCGGTGTTTTGGGAATGGCTTCTCTTTTCATGGCGTCTTGGTTTCCATTTCCTGAACATATCACGATTAGGGAGGCGATGCTTTCAATTTTTTTCGGTCTTGAAATTTGTTAGACATGCCTTGGCTTGCATCGGCTAGTCAACATCAGCGAATCTGGATTTAGTTCTTTTGCAATCTTAGTTAAGATTGGTCTTTTTTATGAAAATTGAATTTTCGTTTCTCATTACAATGGCGTAGGTCTCTATTCAATTTTTCGTGTATTATCGCCTACAGTAGCCGAAAGCTCTACCTACATTTCAGAGCATACTACCTAGTCTATGTTACAGAAGCCCAAAGACTATGAAGGTTCGCTATTTCTGTGCCAGAGAAAGGAAACGCCCTGCATCTCTTTATCAGCGGATCGAACCCCGTCAAACTCCTCGGAGGGACGATAAGAAAAATCAATCCCGCATACCCCACCACCTTACATGCCTTGATCTAGCGGCCGCAATTCCCCAAAATACAGTCTCATTGGACTGACAGGAAACGGACAATTTTACAGGTTATCGCCATGGAGTACCTAATTCGGCTTGCTCAGTGGCATGAGAGTTTCCGCGTCCCGGAACTCCAGGCCGTGGCCACGCTTATCGGAGTGGACATTGAAATCATTTTCTACGACGACAATGTATGTGATTGATGGAGAAAATTGAATTCTCTTCTCTTCATTAGCGGTCCGCTGCTTATGTTGCCTATGTTGAATATCTGCTAATAAACCTCGCCAGTCACCATATTGCATTGTAAAACTACCTGATGAAGACGCTGCGCGGGCACTTGTGGCGCGTAGCATTCTAGCCAAAGATATTTTTGAGCTATGGGGTCACGGTGAAAATTATGACGAGCTTCATGCAGATGTCAAGACTCGGTCCTCACATCTGTGGCCTAAACATGAAAATGTTTCATTTGCTTTTGACATGGACACGTATTCAGGGAAACGCAGTGCAACTGCTAGGATAGAGATTTTCAAGACATTCCACTACATACCCTTCAAGGGAAGTGTCAACTTGAAAAATCCCGAAGAGCAATTTCTTGTCATGGAAAAATATCTTTCCCAGACTGGGGTATCTCTTAAAGAGGTGGCAGAAAACCCCCAGCCGCAGAATATTTACTTGGGACGCTATATCGCAACAAGTGGTCGGAGTGCTATTCTAGAGTACGATCTGAAGAAGCGCCGGTACATCAGTACCACTACAATGGACGCGGAGCTGAGTCTGATCACCGCAAATATGGCACTCGCAGCTCCTGGTAAACTCTTCTATGACCCTTTTGTTGGAACAGGAAGCTTCCTGGTTGCTGCTGCATACTTCGGTGCATTAACTATGGGCTCGGATATTGATCCTCGCAGCTTCCGTGGCAAAGAAGAAGAGCGCAATCATAAGAATGATGTTGCTTTATTGCGAAATTTTCAGCAGTACAACACAGTGAGCAAATATGTTGATTGTTTTACATCCGATCTGACCAATACGCCTTTGCGCGATTGCCATTTCCTCGACGGTATTATCTGCGACCCGCCCTATGGCGTGCGAGAAGGGTTACGGGTTCTTGGAACCCGCGATGGAAAGCCTTTAGCTCCAGTTGTTATTGATGGCGTCCTTAATTATTACAGGCCAGGGTATATCCCCCCTAAGCGACCATACGGGTTTGAGGCTATGCAGAGAGATATCCTTGATTTTGCGGCTCGTGCACTGGTTATTAATGGTCGCATTGCAATGTGGATGCCGACCGCTATTGAGGAGGTTGGATTGCCGGTGCCAATGAACCAGCATTTGGAGGTCGTCAGTGTTTCTACGCAATCATTTGGCTCTTGTGAGTTATGATCTGTCCCTCCACTGGTATCTGTGAAGCTTGCAAATGCTAATCAAAGTTTCATATAGGGGCTCGGCGACTGATCACTTATCGTCGTCTTCCTGAGGGTGAATTCTCCGATATGTCGCAGGTTCGAAAAAAGGAAGATGCACGGGGTGTCTCAGCAAGTGAAGTCAATGAATTTCGACGAAAGGTAAAATATGTAAAATTGGAACACCGGGGATAGAGAAGGCTAACAATTCTTGTACAGTACTTCAACAAATTTCAAGACCAGGAATAGTTGATTTGAAAAACACCAAGATGAGCAAGGGACTCTTGACGCTCTCCAACCATTTATCATCACTGCTGTGGATACAAGAAATTCAACTGTCCATTGCATCTTTCTATACAAAGAGAACCATCGCTTGATAGATTTTGATTATACAAAAAGAGCCCAAGGCCAAACCCCAAAAATTGCAGCTTATTATGGTACATAAATAAAGCTCACAACTTACCCCGATCGGTGGAGTCATTTGAGAGATCAATGCCTTCCTCTCTTTGAATCCGTTGAACCTCCTCTACTAACTCCGCTCTCATAGCTTGAGACACTTCCTCACCTTCCTCGTCATCCAGCTCAGAACGCTGTCCACGACCAAACATTGCAAACCCAGGCTTGTGAACGCCATCTGTTACCGGACGAGGAATTATATGAAAATGGACATGAGGCACTACTTGTGCAGCGCGGGCACCTGGATTCTCAAATTAGATACTAGATCGTCCATATTACTTGAGTCGGTTTCCTCTCCTTTTTTGGAGAGGTGGATAGAGAAAGAATCACGACTGTCACTTTCTGTCGTAACCTTGAACTTGGCCCTTGGAATGCCTGGGAGATGATGAGAATTGAGACACATACCGTTATTCTGTACAACATTCCAGTGCCTGTCGGGATCTTCACCAAACACGACCTTGGTGACGACCCGAGAGAGTATGGGAAGCCATTTTCCGATCTAGGCCAAGTAGCATTAACGTCAGCATCATGTAGAAACGAAAATATGTGAGTAGATCTCAGAGTCAAGACTAAACCAGTAACGGATGAATGTGCTCAGTAAAATCAACATTTGAAGTTTCCAACCTTGGAACAAGTTGAGTGGAACTTCAACTTGAAGTTCAATCATGGAACCTCGGGGAGGTAGTAGAAACTTCCAAGGTTGAATATATATATCCCTTACCTCTTGCCCAATTAAAACGCCCATATCCCCCAGTTTCTCATAGTGACGCCTGGGAGCAACAAGTACATGGCCCCTGGTCAATGGCATAATATCCATGAATGCCATGACATGTTCCGTAGACAAGATCATAAAGGCCGTTGATTCCGATATGTCTGCCGAGGTCGGGATGTCTGTCTTCGGCCCGTGCTCACTGAATGAGGATGGCGGATTTGTGGCAGCAATATTGCAAAATGGGCATCGCTCGGGCATGATTCAAATGTTTATCGATACAATGAGTCGTATATATATACTTGAAGCAAACACGGTGAGCTGTGCGAATCAAGGCATAGAATACGAATGCAGGTGCTATGTATTTGCTGGGTTGGAGGGGAAGAGCGGGCGCGGGCCCTTGTCGGCAAAGCACTATTAAGGTTTAGTATGTGGGAGTGAACTCAGGCCGCGAGTAGAATGCCAGACTTCAAGTTGAACAAAATTGAACACCGCATGTACCACTAGGTAAGTACTACATGCTTTCAGTGAATTGATTTCCTTCTTCTGAGTTTCTATAGTACACGATCGTGGCTTCTACTGCGACCCATAAGAATCGCGAAGCTCGACACACGTAGTAGCACATTAGAATACCTACTCTACCTAGTACCGGCATGGAGGAACCCATGGTTTATCTGACCTTGGAAATCGTTGAGATTGCTTCCTAGGTACTAGGTGAGAAAAAGGAACCTTGGTTGAATGAGAAGTATTTTTTAGGGAGATCAGAGTTAAAGCCAGGAACGACGCCGAGCACCCAGCGCAGGAATGAACTATTCTAACAAAGAGATAAAAAACCGATTGAACCGAACTACCTTGACGCTCATTACCGCAACCCAAACCCATGCTTATGTCTGCCCAGATGGCCTGATCCCATCAAACCAGACCGCGTCCAGCTCCAGCCAGTGTCTTTTTCCTTTGTCGTATCCGGTGACATGTGAACAGCCATCATGAGAAATGCACAAAGTGGAGAACGAAGCATGTTTCCCAAGAGACCTCCTGAGGAGACCAGTAACCCAAACGAAGAAAAATCAATGACGGCAATGTGATAAAATTCCGATTTGAAGAAGAGAAGGCACAAAAGAATAAGTCCGACGCCAGTCGCACAAAACGAGAATAAGTAGAATCTGAGAAGGAAGAGAAAAGGTATTAGGGTACACGAGAAGCGAGACACCCCATGCATTGTTAAAGGAATTAAAAGCAGAGCCCAAGTCAAAACAAAACCCCTGACTGAGCGCCGAACACCCCCCATCCCATCACTGAAACAAATTGCGGAAGCGCACAAATCAAGTTGTCGTAAGAATATGCAAGAGGTATTTGGTACCAGCACAATGAAATGCCAAAATATGGAGGATTCGAAAATGCCCCGGTCGAGCCGTCGGCCTTGGGTTCGTCATGAAGGTCAACAGCATTGATGACACAGGGGTAGCATAACATCGTAAGAGGCGCGATTACTCTTCGCTATCCTTGATATAGGTGTACGGCTCCGAGAGCGAGCTGTCGATGTACAAGTGGTGGTACTTCTTGGCCCATTGACGTGTCAAGAGAGAGGCTGGATGTGAGTTAGCGGAGAATTACATAAACAATGCTTGAAAAGATACTTACCCTTCATGAACTTTTTGCTGGCATATTTCTTGAAGAAGGCTTCGTGAGACACGGGACGGTGGAGGTAATCGATCATTAAGCGGAAGACAGGGTCAATCTCTTCCTCGGTGTATCCAGCATAGTGAGCAAGTGTAGCGTCCCAAGAGCCGCGATCCAGGATGAGACGTGCAAGGTACATGGCAGCAGCAGCGATTTGGCTCTGGGGAAAACTCAGGAACCTGTGATCCAGCAGGCTGATTTCCATCAGGTATTTGCCCAGGGTTCGTGTTTGGATATCATAGTTATCGGCCTTGGAGATACGACGTAGGAAGTTCATGGGGTTGGGGAAGCTCATGTTGTATCCTAAGATCTGGAGAACGTGGCGCTCGGCATCCAAAATCTCCTTGTCACTGAAGGTTTCGTCGGCGACGTGGCTAAAGTTCGCAACATGGGGGGAGAGGACTTCCTCGTACTTGGATGCGATGAACATGGCAGTAACACCAACAAGCTGGAGGCGATCGAGAGCTACTTGCTCAGCTGACAGGAAACGATCAATGATGTTGACAGCAAGGAAAAGAGTCTCGGGAAGCAGACGGAAGCGTGTGTGGACTTCGATCAGCCAGTCGACAAGGATTCCACGCATTTTCCACTCCAAGTCTGGTTGATGCTCAATGTACTGAGGGTTAGGCAGTGTCACCATCTCAAGCTCTTGTAGGTACTCAAAGATCTCCACCACGTATTCGGCAGTCATCAGCGGGTCATCCAAGTCCACGACATCAAGGTCTTCCCATTCCTCGGTCTTCGACTCCTTGCTGTTGACAGTCTTTTCAATGACAACCTCCTCCTTGATAGTGGCCTCCTGTTTTGAAGTGACTGACGGCTTCTGAGTGTTGTGTCTTTTAAGAGGAGGCTCTTCCGCCTGCTGTGAGGCTTCTTTGAGAGGTGGTTGAAGGCGCTTTCCGACATTCTTCTTAGAGTTGCTCTCAGTGCGTGGCTTCGGGGGCGCTGCGCGGGTGGAGTTGTTCCCTCTAAGCTTTTGGATAGCACCAGATTGTGAGTTGCCCTTTACCGCCACAGTCTTTCCACCAATCTGCTTCTTGCCATCCTTGAGTTCGATACCATCAGCCTTGGGGTTATTGCTGACATCCTCTAAAGCGGCACGACGACGTGGCGCCCCATTCGCGGTTGATAGGGCACGCTTGACGGGCTGGATGGGTTTCTTGACGGCATCAGCAGGACCATCGGTGCCGAGAGCAGCCTTGGCCCGCGTCAGACGCGTCGAGGGGCCGTTCTCATCGTTCTCATTCATGATTCCTCGTGAGCGGAGTGAACGGGCCTATAGATATGGGATTAGATATATCCTGTAGCACATCAAGATCAGACGCGTCGAGGTGGTCCGGAAGCCCTCATACACATCTCACTTGAGACAAAGTTTCGGAATCAAAGTTGCTTACCGGTGCCATCGTGCTAAACTCAAGAGAGGAAGGGAACGGGGGACGCGAGGAAAGAAATAAAAGGGGAGAGGAAGATGGTTCTTCTCGTACTGCTCGGATCAGGTCAGCATTCCGGTGGAAACCACCTCAGTGGGGAACCCAAATACCAGAGTGTCGAGATGGAAGCGCACGTACCAAGCGTGAAAATGCAGCTAGAACAAAGCAAACTGCACCTGCAAAGGATGAAATGGAAGTAATTCAGAGGATATTATATGTTATGCGTCGCGAAGCGCGAGTCACCAAACATATGATGATATCAAGTTTAGTGGCGATCCGTGGTACAGTCGGGCCCTCGGGAACGACCCAAAGAAAAC
This sequence comes from Talaromyces sp. PF30-5, assembly GCA_023626375.1. NCBI lineage: Eukaryota > Fungi > Ascomycota > Eurotiomycetes > Eurotiales > Trichocomaceae > Talaromyces > Talaromyces sp. PF30-5. The sequence goes on from JAMAGU010000001.1 coordinate 3,140,467, forward strand.
GCGTTAAGAAGCTGGAATTGAAGGGTTCAAGGGTATTCAGACCACACGTGGAATCTGTACCGGAGTGTTGACCCGGGATAAATGGGGTTGGGAGGGATGTAGAAAAGGGTATCTTGGACTGGAATGATGGAGAGAAAAGGAAGAAGTCGAGGGCCAAGCGATGTTTGGCCCTATTGTGTTAGCGTGGAAAACCGGTCAAACCTGAATGACGCCCCACTCTGCGAGGGTCGCGGGTTGATATTGCACGATTTTCACACTGGAAAATACAAAAGATAGGGTATGCTTGGTATGAGACGATTGAGCATTAATCACAGAATAGGGAAATAGATTTTTTCTGGACCGATTGGGGGGAAGTCGATCCAAAAATGAAGGGGATGTGTTGAGAGTGGCAGGGACGGTATTGGTAACGGTGGATACACGTCGCGGCCAAACGTGAGTCGCGGTGGGTAAACAACATCTTGTCTCCGGGGTAACGGGGAAGGGCGTTTGAGTTTTGCGATTATGTCATCGTATTTCACTGGTTACGGTATCAGCCACAACTTCCTGGCATGGTTGTGGCGGTGTCAGGCTGAGGCGGTCGATGTCTGAAGTCACGTGTATCCAATCACGGGCCCCAAGAACTTTTTGTGCCTACTCGCGAGATATTGGAAAGAAGCGGAGATCGAGCCCTGAGACGACAGGGCGTTGCGCATTGGGTTGCCCCATCTTATTCTTCCTTTATCTTCCATTTACACCGACTTTCCAATTCTCGATCGAATCCCCTCTCAATCGCTTGTCCTCGAAAAATGTTTCAGCCCCGAACTGCCCTCCGGGGCATTCGGTTGCCGTTCAGGTGTTTACCACCCGTCCCCTCTGTACCAGCTCGCCGGTTTGCTTCAGTGATCAACGAACTCGAGACTCCTTCAGCAAGCTCATCCAGCTCCTCAATTGACCCTAATGCTTCCTTCGCCCCTCCCCCAACTCGAGATGCAACCGGTGTCGTTCTGCGAACTTACACTCCCCGTACTCCCGGTGTGCGACACTTGCGTAGACCTGTCAACGACCATCTATGGAAAGGTCGTCCAGTTCATCGCTTGACTTTCCCTAAGAAGGGTCATGCAAAAGGTGGTCGCAACAACTCTGGTCGAGTTACTGTTCGTCATATGGGCGGTGGTCACAAACGTCGAATCCGTACCGTTGACTTCCTGCGAATGGATGCCGGCCCTCATCTGGTGGAACGTATCGAGTATGATCCGGGTCGTAGTGCCCATATCGCGCTGCTTCGCAGTAAAGATACTTCAAAACTGAGTTATATCCTTGCTGCGGACGGCATGCGAGCTGGCGAGACAGTCCAGAGTTACATGGCTGGTATCCCGGAGGACCTTTGGAAGAGTATGGGTGGCACTGTTGACCCCGGTGTGTTGGCTGCACGTACCGCATGGAGAGGCAACTGTTTGCCACTGCACATGATTCCCGTGGGAACTCCCATGTTCAATGTTGGCTTACGACCTGGCAAGGGTGGCCAGCTATGTCGCAGTGCTGGAACTTATGCTACTGTCGTTGCCAAAGGTAGCGGCTCTCGTCAAACAGCAATTGAGACCGACGAACAGGCAAACCCGGAGGAGCCCGAGGTAGAGAAGAAGCCTCTTTCTCAGCGTGAGCGTCAGAAGCAAGAGAGATTGGCCCAGCATATCACCGTCCGCCTGTCCAGTGGTGAGACTCGCCTCATTCACAAGGACTGCTGTGCTACGATTGGCGTGGCTAGTAACCCCAATTATCACTACACCCAGCTGGGTAAGGCCGGCCGCTCGCGCTGGCTCAATGTGCGTCCCACTGTCCGTGGTTTGGCGATGAACGCTATGGACCACCCCCACGGTGGTGGTCGTGGTAAGTCCAAGGGTAATGTTGACCCGAAGAGTCCATGGGGTATCCCGGTACGTATTTCCAATACAATATTTTGCAATCTCCCTGTCTTCGTCAACAATTCATAGGCTAACTATACATGCTTTCTCCAGACCAAATCTGGCTACAAGACCCGGCCGAAGTGGAAGATCAACAAGGCCGTTGTCATTGCCAGACCCCGAAACCAAGGCAAGCGCCGTCGTGGATACAACTAGACTATCTCTCACTACACTTCGCTCACAATACCAGAGGCGGATAAGACAGCTGCCTCTTTTGTTTGCATCTCCCCGAGACATGTCTTCTGTTCTTATTTTATACCTCATCCCATCTTCATGCGGGATGACTGTACGATATTTTGTTTTATATTTTCTTTGCATCCGCCGTGTTCTCTCCGCCTTCTCTTCATTTTAGAATTTTACTTCTGTCATTGGATGGAGCTTGGAGGAATCAGGTGCTGTATAGTATGATGGTTGAAGGTCATTCGCACAAAATGAACGCAAATAGATATTTTCCACACACTTTGACACTCCACTTAATGGTCAAACATGTAAAACATAAAATAGAAAACTAATACGTATACCCCATTTAAAAATTTAGTACTGAGTTGTAGTACATGTTGGCTGTATAGTATTAGAAATCTTGCCGATAGACTCTCTGTCTCTCACGCTGTCTATACGGGGCGATCAGCGGTAAGCCAAGCCTCTCCAGGCAGCGCAGTCGTGCGTAAGTAACCCAGCGCCGATCACCCACGATCCATGCCGAATTGCCTATGATAAGAGAGGAAATAGAGTGGAAGCAGACAACTTTAGACTTTTACAGACACAGGTCGAATACTTTAGAAACTATCAATAGGGGCACCTTACTACTGTTCTTGATAAGAGAGGCTATGCCAGCCGAGACTTACTCTCCTCCAGCTACCCGCCAACTTCCTAAAGGAAACTTTTTGATTGCTTAACAATCCCCACAACCTCGAAGTCGACTCCAGCCCACCGGAGGATGAGCCCTCCGTGTTCGATTTGTGCAGGATTCATGCTTAGAGCCCCTGCGCTGTCAAGCTCCTAACAGTGACAAGCGGTGGGCCGTCAGCCCACTCCTTATCGGTCGGAATTACTACATACGCCTTCTCCACGCCAGTGGATGGTTGACAAGACCAGCCATGGACAACTTTCCTGCCTCCGCATACTTACAGGACCCATCACAATACCCCTCCGTTCCTGGAACCTCTCAAACAGAACCTACAACTACAGAGAATGGCGCACATCATGAAAGTGCAGCCACAGGTGATGGTGGCTACGTTCCTCGTCCGAAACGTATCGCATGTGTAGTCTGCCGGCGGAGGAAGCTCAGGTGCGATGGAAGACGACCAAGCTGTGGAACCTGCTCACGCCTAGGCCATGAATGCGCCTATGATGAAGTGCGCAAAAAGAGCGGACCGAAGCGGGGGTATGTGAAGCAGCTGGAGGCGCGCCTAGGTATGGTGGAACCTGTTCATAGCAAGCGTTGAACGCTTGACGATATCTTGCGATAGTGCTGACCACGTCTAAAATATCAGCTCAAGTTGAGACACTCCTCAAAGGTCAAGACTCAGATAGCGGCCAACGCCCATCGCCTCCGCAGCCGCTAGATCACTCATTCACCGGCCCTATCCCAGACGACGCTGTGCTTAGCCTACCGGACATTAGCGGGCTTGGACCTGACTTGAGCAATGCGATCCCTCCTCCGACTAACAGCCTGGGTACGTCTCAGCCCGCCCAACCGTTTTTTCAGGAACCCACCAATATTACGACCGATCCACAATGGGAGATGATAAGTCTGGGTCTAGAAGAGCCTCTTCCGGCCCAAGACGCGATTGATGAACTGTGAGTGAATCGAATTATGGGAGCGTCAAAATCTGATTCTGACGTTTCATTCATAGTGAAAGCATCTTTTTCGAAAAAATATATCCAATGATGCCCATAATACATCGACCGCGATATTTTGCAAGTCTCAGTCTTGGTCCTAACGCACGACCACCTATTTGCCTTCGCTACATCATGTGGTGCCATGCAGCCTCGGTTTCTGATAAATACTACTTCTTACACGAGCATTTCTATCAAAGAGCTCGCAAGTACGCCGAAATCGATGAAATGAAGGGCTTTGGAGAATCCATTGTCACACTGGCGCATTGCCAAACTTGGATTCTGGTTGGCTGCTACGAATTCCGAATGATATATTTTCCGCGCGCCTGGCTCAGTGTTGGCAAAGCGACTAGGTTGGCGCTCATGATGAGTCTGAATCGCCTTGACGGCTCGGGAATGGATGTGAAACAGTCCATGCTTCCACCAAAGGATTGGACAGAACGCGAAGAGAGACGAAGAGTGTTTTGGATGGCTTTTTGCACAGATAGATATGCAAGTATTGGCACTGGGTGGCCCCTTATCATAGATGAACGTGATGTGAGTGATTTGAAAGCCAGTACTATTATAGTCGTATTGGCTAACACAGAGCAGATCATGACCAATTTACCAGCCTCCGAAGAATCATTCTTGAAAAGCAAACCACAACGAACACTACAGCTTTCCGACATAATTGGGGGCGAAGGCGTCTCAACCCTAGCTCCGTTTGCATGTGTAGTGGTTCTAGCAAATCTCTTTGGCAGAAACCTCACACACATTCATCGATCTCAGCCATCGGACAATGACCATGATCTCAATGGCGAGTTTTGGAAGCGGCATCGTAGCCATGACAATATCCTCCTTCATATCGCACTCTCTTTGCCTGAGCATCTTCGGCTTCCGTCCGGCCTGGATGATGTAAATGTCATCTTCGCTAATATGAGTATTCACACCTCTACAATCTGCCTTCACCAAGCCGCGATTTTTAAGGCCGAGAAGAACAGAATGCCCAATCAAATCATCACCGAAAGCAAGCGGAGATGCCTTGTGGCAGCAAACCAGATCTCCAGCATTATGAAGATGGTCAGCCACGTTGACCTGTCTATTGTATGTTTTAGACTATTTTTTCTCTCGCTTGATAACTCCAGGCTGACTTGATTGCAGTTAAATCCATTCATGTCATTCTGTCTCTATATCTCAGCACGGGTGTTCGTCCAGTACATGAAGTCACGGCCCGACGACTCGAGCGTCTTTTCATCATTACAATTCGTTATCGGGGCATTGAACGCTATGAAATCGAAAAACCCATTGACTGAATCCTTCCTCATACAGCTGGATGTCGACCTTGAAGGCACTGGTCTTCGAACCGAAGTCTCAAAAACAAGCCCAGCTTATGTTCATCAAGCGATGGTTGGTCCTCACAGTATACGCATTTCTTCCAGTGACGAAGCTAATAATCGATATAGCAAACTTATTGTGGCGATAATCTCGAATGTGTTCCCATCTACAGCATTCGTGATTCTCAGCAACATAATATCCCTGCAGCCGTGCAGGACTCTACGAAGCCTAGTGTTCCCAATCGACCTCGGGCTCGCATGACCACATGTCTCCCCAATCGGGACAGAGGTCATACAAAGGTTGATGCTGGCCAACCTCAAATGAGCAATGACCATGCTCGCTACTATTCCCAATCTATGAGAGCCCAGGATGGCAATGTCGAACCAACTACTCAAGGATCTGTTATCGACATGGACATGGACTACTCGCCGGAGTTTAGTCTTGGGGATAGAAATCCACCTTCCGATCACCCAACGCCGTCAACATTGAATTCATCTTCAAACACTTCCTATTCGATCTCTGGGGCTGAGAATTCATCGCCTGGCAAGAAGCAACAAAACCCGGCAATGGCTCAATCCAACTTGAATGGTGTCTCTTTTGAGAATATCCAATCTTCTCGAATTTCTGCCCCAAAGACGGATTCATCTCAAATTCCTGATATGACTTCGATAACCGGGCAGCCATACTCAGCTAGTACCAACGGCTCTTCTGGGCCTAATGGACCCTCCAGTGTATTTTCTCCTCCTCCTGGTTGGGAAGTACCTACTCCCAACTCCGACATGAACAACATAGACTTGAATTTGGGCGTTGACCCGTTGAGTGATTCTCAATGGGCACAGATCTTAAACAGCCATGGAAGTTTACCTGGATGGGATAGCTGGCGTCCATCATGAGTATATGAAAAATGCTATGCTGACCGTGAGAAGTATGAACACAGTGAATACGTTGATGTTTCAATGAACTGCGTTGTGCATCTTCCGCCAATGGAGCTTCAAAAATTCTTCATTCAAAACCGAGGCGACGATCTTCAGCCAACTCCAGAAGACGTTTTACCTTAACCCGAACAGCTCACTCTGCCTTCAATGACCTAATATATGTAATATGTCACAATTGCTAGGGACCGTCCAGGTGTATGCGCTCCTTACCCCTACAACAATTTTCCTTATCTTCCTCTCTTGAAATCTGATCTGAGTTCCATTAGGTTCGTCTCGGCGCCTGGAATGGCCTGGGAAACTTTCGGATATCTTGGTTTCGCAATATTCGCGCCACGGTAGATTTTCTGGCCGCTGATTGCCCTGGGCGTTTTTTGGTCTCTCTCGGAACGACCTTACGATGAACGAAACGAACAACTTCAATTTTGATCCATGTATATCTCCACTCTCAAATATTGGTTCTTGGTCATATCGGATCATACCTTTTTTCTCGATTTCTCCCTTTGAATTCTAGAAGGATCGCTAGGAATGACCGAATCTATCCATAATAAATGACAATCCATTGTACTCCCAAGCTCTTAAATCATAATCAAATCTTTACATTTTCCCCAGAATAGATCCAATTCAAAAGGGAACTTTGCCGATTGACAGCTTCTGAAACAAACTGATATCAACCAGATGCCAGTTACAGCCCTCCGCCAGCAGCGCCGATAATCTTCAAACCAGAGCCCAAAAGACCATCATTAGTCGTCGAGTAAGCCAACCAATACCTCGACGGATGCCATGCAACAGCCGGAACTCCAACTCTTGGCCCAGTCGGAACAGTGTAGACGCTTTCCCCAGTCTCGGCATGGAAAATCTCCAACCCATTTGAAGATGAATCAGGCTCATCTGACGCACCACAGACGAACCGCCCATCAAAGCTCCAACTAACGCCCCGGATAGCGCCACCATTCTCACTGGAGCACGTGCGGCGGCAGATCCAGTCCGTTGTGTCCCATAGGGAAATCAAAGCATCGCCTCCGCCGACAGCAAGATAGCGGCCCGTGGGAGCGAGAGAAATAGCACTGCAGGTGGAAGTATGGGCATTCAAAGTGTGTATTGTTTCGAAGGAAGGATAAGAGACGATTTTAACACGACCTTCGCCGGTTGTGAGGAATAAGTGTAGGTCTGGGGAGGCGGGAGAGGCGATATGATGAGAAAAGGTTGTCGCATTCGTTTGAACAGATTGCGGATGAGAAGGAAGAGCAGTGTAGGTTGGCAAGTCGGGGGTTGAGGATATGTCCATTTGAGCGCCATTCAAAGATCCGGTTCCATTGGAGAGGAAGGTAGGCGTGGAGGGCGATTGAATCGAGATAGGTATTAAAGTATCGTCCTAGTAGAAGGCTACGGGTGAGTCGCAGGTCGTCAATACAGAGGGTTTGAGAGCCTCTCACCTTTCTTCCCACAAGCACGGTGCTTCCATCCGCAGACCAAGATAGAGTAAATGCTTCGCCGCCAACATCTAAACGGCTTACGCACGTGTTAGAGCGAACATCCCAGAAGCGCACCGTACCGTCCGCAGAGCAACTGGCTAGCTCTGCGTCGCGGACAGGATTGAAGAGAACTTTCTCAACGGCACCAGAATGCCCTCGCAAACTGGTCGAGTGCTTGACATGTGGGAACTCAGGGTTCCAAATGCGCAGTGTTCTATCTGCGGAGCCTGTCGCAATCAGCTGGCCAGCGGGATTCCATGCCAATGTTCGAAGTCTAGCTTCCCCAACGGGCTTTGTTAGTTTGGCATAACTATATCAACAGCCAGAATCACTCACGTATGCGAGCCTGGCCCTTTTGCAGCAGGATCATGGTAGTTCTGTGTCTTTACGCCGCCAAAGACAAAGGCGAAATGTTCCTTTGCGAGCAGATCCCGACGTGGAGCTGGCGCCATGGTTGGCAGCTTCACTTGCAGTTGCGACTGCGGCTCTCGCAATTGTTGCCCTAGCAAAGGCCCATCTGCCTCCGAGGCAGTGTCGTAATAGAATTCTGGTGAATTGAGAAATTCAGCAAGCTCTACCTCATGGCGCGTGGGCGGTATGGAGGAGTCGGTCCTACTCAGGCCGGGATCGCTTTGAGGCGGAGAGAGCATGTTGGCGCCTCAGGCAGAACTCAGCCGAAGTTCGTTATCAAAGTTTCATGTGGGTAGCCCTGGAGGGCGTTGCTGTACCGTGGAGATAGATGACAATGAGGAAAGCGATAAGTCAAAGAGAGATCTTTGGGTTTCAGATGTGATGTGTTAGTGAAAAGGGGTGACCACAATACTTAAGTATCGTTTTTCTAAAGTTTTCCTCACGTTTATTGCAACGATAATATCGTATCGCAAGATACTAGTAATTAATTCCTAGATACGATACGATATATACGCCCGCGGCGAAACCTATGCACATGGGGTATCGTGCTCAAGTGAACAGCTCCACTGGCACGGGAGGCTTGGGTCATTCAAATTGTGGCTGATGTAAATGTGCATGTTCTCAGGCTACGGTTTGATACTAAAGAGATAGACCCAACTTTCTAAGGTTGGAACGCATGACCTTTCGTTTGGTCCTAGATTATAGAGGCTTTCATTGAACCTAACATTTTACTATTTCATACAAGTGGTTCTTATCATTCAGAGTCGGTTTTTTCCTACTACTAGTAGACAAAGCAGAGAAGGTTGTTCTAAGCAGTGCATATGGAGTCTCTAATGAAGCGGACTAATTTGAATATTAAGCCTTTTTTTTTTTTTTTTTTTTTTTTTTCATTTGCGCTCGGTACATATTAGGTATACCATGTACTAGTATTAACCTTGGAAGTACTAGTAGTATACCCTATACCATACTACCTAGTACTAGTACTAGTACTGCTTGACTATACTATCAGTATCCAACAGGCTTGGAAGTTCCAACTTGAATGAATAGGCATTCAAATTGAGGATTTTGCCAGTGCCAATCGCCCTTAGTCACACTAGTAGTATCTACAGTACTACGTTCAAATGATCGCTACACACATCATGATGTGCACATATATAAACTGAACTGGCTCTGCTACTACCTAGGTAGTACCTAGATGCCAGTGTGTACCTAGATCTACTAGTATATTCTCATCCAGTCAATAGTATGCACACGTGCATTATGTGGGTATCAACTTCATGATCCTATTACATAGTATATCTTCATAAAATCATCACAACGATCGCCAGTCGTTATAATAAAGAAGGCAAGGTTGTCAAATTATCCTTCCTAGGCAGAGTTTTCTTTTGCATGATCCATGTTTTCTCCTATGTGGGTTGAAGAAAAATTCAGTCGTGGGCGTGATCTTGAGCTCATTCTACGCCGGGGCCCGTATCGATAAGCCGCCGAGCTTAATCCAACTTCAATTTTTTTCTTCTGAAAATCTTCGTTATTACACATTTCTCCCGCCTATTCGACATCAACACGCCTCATTTTACTCAATTCTTCAAGCTTGCTACGGTCGGAGGATAAAATACCTTACAAGCATGCTCGACTTCGAGGATGACGCGTCGAGGCGCGAAAAATGCTTCACCACGGTCACTCAGCTCCCCGCATTTATTGACCCGAAGCAAATCCCAACTAGAAAGTCGCCTTTTTCTGCCATATTGAAGCACCCGTTTGTGCACACTGTATGTTCTGTACCAAATAGTTTCGAGAATTTGAAGGATGGAGACTATTATGCGAGCAATGAGCTGACGATCATTGATAGGTCGAGGTGATTCTCCCCGAAGATACCTACTCCAGTATCAAGGCACCTTTGGAGGCCAAACTTCAGAAAGTACAATGTGCTCGGGTATTCATGTACCCCTCAGATCTACTTGAGCATGATTTCTTTAACAAATACATTAAATCTGGTGAGTGGTGGTCAGCATGCCCAGGCTGGGATGAAACGTGATATCATTCGAGAGCATCGAAAAATCTGAATCCATTTTCTTTGATCAAATTTCTGATTTCACTCCTAGGTAACATTATCATGATATCCGAGGGCCGTTCTGGCTCGGATACGGTATTCACTCTCAATGATGGTCAGTGTGGATAGCATTGGACGTGTAAATGAGGTCCTAAGGGAGAAAACTAATGTGGTCACATAATAGGTTTGCTCAAGGTAGAGCTTGGGAAGGAAATTTACGAACGGACCGGGCTTGTGGGCAAACCTATTCACAGTGGTGGTCGAAAACATGCCAAAGAAAGATTTGGTAGGCGTAAACAATTTGAAATCACGCGGCTAGTCAAAGCAGCTAATTGTTTAATATGTGCACAGTAATTGAGATAAACCTACGACTCCCTTCAATGTTACATGGGAAAAAAGCATTTGATAGGGTATTGTGGGCGTTCAAGAACGTTCTCAATCGATCTCTATCATGGTTGTTCTGTGACCTAGACTCTACGTCAGAAGAGAGGAATGGTCTGCTTTTCTTGTCAAACTCGAAGCAGAAAGAGAACAATTTGCTGATATAATATGCAGATTCCCAACCGATCCACGGTTATTTTCCTCAGTGGATCGATTGCGCGCCGCTCCAGAATAATGTGGGTAGGGTTCTGGTACCGTCGCTAACAGGCATAGTCTCAGATGGTATGCCCGAGGTTGAGATGCAAGAAGCCTGTGGTTCCTTCTCAGAATGGATTGCTCTGGTCCAAATGCGGTCACCACGTGTCTCGGCCGACGATGATGTTGACCCTTACCTAAGTCGCTACAGCGTCCCTGGTGCAGATGAAGCGAGCGCTTGCGATTTGATCAGTTTGAGATGGCACGGACTCATGTCTTCAAAGTGGACTATAGCCCTGATTTCGTCTTTGTTGTGAGTTGCCCGATTTGACAATTGATATCCAAACATGGAACGATTGTAACTGACCATGCCCTAACTGGGCGGCGGTGCTAGATCACAAATTGGCAAGACCTCGTCCTGGTTCGTTCTTTCTGCTTCTGCACTTGGTAAACAAGCTGTAGAAGGAAGGGACGGGTTCACCATCGCAGCTGCCCCTAAGATCTGTTCTTCCACTCAAACTGGCGCGAAAGATCATGTTCCAGAAGAGCAGTCTAGCAAGTACTATGCAATCTGTTGGGAATACGTAGGCGCTACCACAGTTGAGCCATGAAGCTGCTGATACCTAAAAAGGCCGCGGCCTCGACGATTTATTGCATCACAATTCCCAACATCACTCTTTCTCTTCCTCCCTTCACCTCCCTCTTTCTCAATTCCTGCTTGCTAACTTGCTACACTTGCTTCAATTTTGCTCTCATATCATCTTTACTCTTAACATATTTTAAACTCATACCATGCTAAATACCCATACAATGCTCTCTTCTTCATCTATGCATACTGGCGAGGCCGACCCTCTGGGCAGCCCATTGCATGAGCTCGCGCAGCATTCTCATATTGATGACGCGACAATGGCTGAACTGCTTATTGCATACACTAACGACGACTGGAGCTACTTGGCAGAAGTTTCGAACAGGGTTCGTTCACCTTTGCCAGAGCCCCCTGCTACTATCGATCCTTCTCTACTGGAACTCCCATCAAGCCCCGACGAAGTATCTGCACTGCCTACATTGAACAATGACGAACTGGCTGTTTTGGATGACATCTTATCATCTTCTGTCTCAACATCGCCCGAAAACAACGATCATACGCATTCGTCTTCTTTGGCATCCAACATCATTGTCAACCATGTTGCCAATCCTGTCATGAACACCGTGAGTGACTCGATGATCAACACGTCCTCTAACATCGCATTTGATACGGTTTCCAACATGGCTTCCACTGCCACTCCTAAAATTGTGGAGCAGCAGCGTCCATTGAAAGAGGGGCCATTGCCCTTGCCCTCTTACAACTATCAGGCATTTTATCATCCTTACTACGCCCAATCATACTGGCCACAACCGTCAATGTACACCCAGCCAGTGTACCCGCCAAGCGCGGCGCCTCCTCTGAACCAGCCGGTATATGCTCCTGCGCCTATTTTCCCAATGGGTTATAATCGTTATGCATATATGATGGCCCAGAATCCCGTTCAGATGCCACCATACATGCCTCGTCCTCAACCCCGTCCACAACCTCGCCCACAGCCATCTAAACCCACACAAAGCTTCGAATTCTTCAACACAACTGTCTCTAAGGACTTCGTAGCCAATCCGAACAACCATGGCCGATGGCGGGTGGATAGCGATGGCAACCGACATTATCTGAACGCACCAGGTGCCCGGCGTTAGTTGGCCAATGAAATTTGATGATCAATCATGAGACTGAATAAACCGAACGTGGTTTTTTTTTTTTTTTTTTGGTTTGGGTTGGTTTCACTCATTCTACTTTTGTATTACTATGTCATGTCTTTCTCCATTTGTTTTGTATCTTGTGCCTGTTGATGTGTTGATGATACCTAAAGCCACGAGTCCTCAAGGCTATCTCTCGTTCTTATTTTCTTGTCTTTTTCTTGTCTTTTTCTTGTCTTTTTCTTGTCTTTTTCTTGTCTTTTTCTTGTCTTCTTCTTGTCTTCTTCTTGTCTTCTTCTTGTCTTTTAAATGTTTTGATATGCACCGGACGTTTGTTGATATGGGCGTATTCTTTTCTTTGTATTATGTCAAGTCATTTTGTGTACCTTAGTTCATAATGCAAGTTTGCTCGCAATGCCAGCCCTTTTCTATATTCACGTACCACGATGTTCTTCATGTCTTTAGTACAAATCAAGTGTTTTAATAATTAACGTTGGAACTTATACTTTTCTCTTTTTTATCCTTTAACTCTACCATCGCCCACCCCATGTTTATCATAACTTATGTACTATCTACATTCTCTATATTAAATTCTCAACATGTTCAAGTTACCCTCAGCTACGCGCCATCATACTATAGCTGAGAGGTTCCGATAATATAAGGGATCTGGATAATATTGCTTACCAGTGAAATGTTATGATCTTTGTGCCTTCTCAGAGTTGATCAATTGATAACTTTGAAGTTGTTAGTACCTAGTATAGATTAGGCTCCTAGTACTATACTAGGACTACAAGTTCGTCATTCAAGTTGCTGTATGCTAATTCTTGGAGGAAGGCTGTCCAAGTCCGAACAAAGAAAAGTCGAATTACATCGGAGAGGTGATAGAGCCTCGATGTTGTTAAAGGTCTACTGATGAATTTCGAGTGCAAGGATCGCTTCAAAGAGGCCATTTAGCCGTCAGGAGAGCCCTAGCGGTTAAAAGAACAATTCGAATTTTTCTATTTGTACATACCAATTTTGGTATCTGATTAAGATTAGGTCGAATGTGCGCCATAAGTTTACCAATATAGTCAACTGATCCGGTGAGGGGTATAAACAGGCTTTTGAATGTTCCATTTACCTATCTGATAGCGTAAATAATTAAGCTAAGATGACCATAAGGGACGCATCCCAACTTGAACTTGAAGTTCCTCACATAGGTAGACATCCACCCGCGAGTACTTTTGAAGGCCCTTCAAATGTTTGTCCATCACTTTTTGCATTGATTTTGTGTGTTCCGGCTGTCCGCCGGATGTGTGTCATACTACTTATTGATTAAATGTTGCTCGATGCACATGTGGATGCGGGGAATTCGTTCATGGTTACATGTACTTCCGGATTCCCCTGAGTTACCCCTGGCGCTTCTGCCCATTATTACTCTGCACGGCTTGAGATGGGGGTATTCAGTTCCAAAGAGGCGTTAGCCTATATGAATCTTATCGGTGGCCAGTAAAAGGCAGTTCTCTGTGTTGAATAATGACCCCGTGCTGTACGCCCCACAAGGTGCAATTTCGGACCCCGACGGACGTGCCATAGAGCGGCCGCGAAAGCCGTCTTGTACTCACGGAGATCTCGCAAAAAGATAAAGCGTAGCCACTCACACGGAAGGTTGCAGTCCAATTATCAGAACACGTCGGTCAAAATGTATCTTCTAAGGTTGACCTTCGAGGTTACGAATGAGATTTTCAGCGCTGAAACTCAGGGACTTTCTAGGTATACCGCCAATAGGTACTAATAATACTACTATTCGGGGGTGGTTTTCATCAACTACTAAGAGTATGGCGAATGTTTTTGCCATCATCCGAAGGAGCAGGGAAACCTGGAGTGTGCAGAAAGGCCACGATCATAAATTCCCCACTTATGACCTTCTTAAACTTTGCACGCGATTAGCCTTGAGTGCGCTAAGACGTGCGCTACGATCTTAGCTGCAGGAACAGTGGCCTTGCAGACCTTTATAAAGAAATCGACCCGGCCTTTCCTCGGAAGGGCGATCGTCAAACTTTCTCTTCTAACCGCTGCGATGTACATTTCAGCTAGCATTGTCTTGTCTTTGCTTGCCGCACCTTTTGTACAGGCGGTTGGCCCGAAAAGACCTTCTCCACCCCCAGCTGGTGCTGCATTAACTGCGAGTATCCAGGAAGCTGCATTTCAGCAGCTGATTGATCATAAGAATCCAAGTCTTGGGACTTTTTCCCAGCGATATTGGTATAATGCAGAATGGTGGGGTGGGCCAGGATCACCAGTAAATACTCGCCTTAAACAAGAATTTAGCCTGGAACGTGAAACTAACCATGAAAACGATAGGTCGTGCTGTTCACACCTGGTGAAGAGTCAGCTGATGGATATCAGGGATATCTAAAGAACCAAACGATCACTGGTCTATATGGACAGGAGGTCCAAGGAGCCGTGGTTTTAATCGAGCGTAAAGTATCATTTGGTTATAGTGAGAAAATAGCCCAAAGCTGATGTTAAACCTTCGACAGATCGTTACTGGGGTGGATCGTCTCCGTTCAATGAGCTGACCACAGAGAATCTGCAGTATTTGACCTTGGAGAATAGCATTGCTGACCTCGTTTACTTCGCAAAGAATGTAAAATTGCCATTTGACAAAAACGGCAGCAGTAACGCTCAAAATGCTGTAAGTGCCGGTTGACCTGATATTTTGAGCCATGTTGTGACAAAACCAACTGATATTACATCATAAAGCCATGGGTTCTTAGCGGAGGGTCTTACAGTGGAGCCTTAACAGCTTGGACAGAGTCGACCTCTCCGGGCACATTCTGGGCGTACCATGCTTCTAGTGCTCCTGTGCAGGCCATATATG
The DNA here is from genome assembly GCA_023626375.1 of Talaromyces sp. PF30-5. NCBI lineage: Eukaryota > Fungi > Ascomycota > Eurotiomycetes > Eurotiales > Trichocomaceae > Talaromyces > Talaromyces sp. PF30-5. The sequence continues at coordinate 3,155,592 of JAMAGU010000001.1, forward strand.
ATTACGTGTGTCTACCCAGATTTCTCCCCTACTCCAATATGTTCCAAGGTTTTACTTACCTCCATTATAGTGGCAATACTTCAGGCCTGTTCAAGAAGGCATGGCGCAGAACTGTAGTCGCGATGTCTCCCGTGTGGTGGATTACGTTGACCATATCGCTACCGCTGGCACAAAAGAGCAGCAACAAAAACTTAAAGATCTATTTGGCCTCGGTGATTTAGAGCACTTTGACGATTTTGCTGCGTACGCACTTGGTTCGAGATTTTGCTAGGCATCGAAAACTAACTTTGAATAGTGCGCTGGAGAATGGTCCATGGCTATGGCAGTCGAATGATTTCTATACTGGATATTCTGCATATTTCCAGTTCTGCGATTACGTCGAGGTAAATTTGGCAATTCACTTATATTAAAGCGAAGGAATAATCTTTAACTTCACTCAGGGTGTCCGGCCTGGAGCAAGTACTGTGCCTGGGCCAGAGGGCGTTGGCCTGAAGGAGGCCCTTCGTGGGTATGCAAATTGGTTCAAGAACGTTTACTTCCCAGGCTGTAAGTACCATCCTCATAATTTCCGGTCTTATCATTGAAAGAAACTGAGATTGATGAAATCTAGCATGCGCCAACTACGGCTACTGGACTGATAACAGTACTACCGCCTGTTACAACACTTACAACGCGTCTAGTCCTATTTTCACCGACAAGTCTGTCAACAACAAAATTGACAGACAATGGCAATGGCTTCTCTGCAACGAGCCATTTTTCTACTGGCAGGAGTAAGTTAAAGCTAATAAGTATCTGAAAGCCATACATTTCTAATCTATCCCAATAGCGGTGCCCCATCCAACGTACCGTCTATTGTTTCTCGAACAGTTAACGGGGCATACTGGCAGAGGCAATGCCCCCTATACTTCCCTACAGATAACGGTTATAGTTACGGTAGTGGAGAGGGTAAGACTGCAGCTGATGTGAACAAATGGACCAGGGGCTGGGATTTAACAAATACTTCTCGGCTGACTTGGACTAATGGGTAAGACAACCTATGCGCTCTTGGATCTAAAAATGAATGTTCAAATGTTCAATGTTGAAGTCCACATTGCTCTAACGTGAGATAATAGACAATATGATCCTTGGAGAGAAGCTACTGTCTCGTCCGGATTCCGTCCTGGTGGCCCCCTTGGCTCACGACCTTCGGCCCCTGTCAACATCATCCCAGGAGGGTTTCATTGTTCCGACCTAATATTGAAGAACGCTAATGTGAACGCCGGCGTTAAAAAAGTGGTTGACACTGAAGTTGCCCAGATCAAGACTTGGGTCGCTGAATATTATAAGTAGAGTAAAGCCGGAAATCATCACATATACAAGAAATAGGAATACAGTATGATTTCAATGTTCTTCAATGTTTGAAGGGCATTTCCACATGTGCATACTATGGCCTGCGAGTCAATGTTTACATGATTAGTTGAATCTCCAAGGCACTGGCCAGATTAATGCATTATATAAACATTTTCTTACTCGGGGATGGTGATTCAGCACGGACATTCAAAGGCTGATCTGATTATTGTGTCATTGCTTGTGTCGTTCAATGTCGTCCCAAGGCGCCAAAGCATGCTATCTGATTATGAAAAGTAGAATTCGAAAACAGTTTCCCCTTTCGGACATACATCGATTGCTTCTCGGTTGGTACCCGATACTACGCTAGTCCAAATATGGATATAGCTGTAATGAATCGATTCCTAATAATAGACAAATTTAATACTAGGACGACTATGTTACGTAGGTATTATATTTTATGTTACACGAAATGCTGATACACTGTCCCTCCGTTCCCCACTATTGTTTTCCTAGCACCCCCAGTCTTTCGCAATCACCAAATTGCTAATCCCAGAACTCATATTTAATAAACATGGCACCGAGAATATCTCCATCGAAGCTGCGCTTCATTTATGATATGATAGAAAGCCAATCACTAACTATACTTCAAATGGCTCTTGCAGCCGAATATAGTGATCGAATGATTAAGAATTTTCGCAGGAATATGCGGCTATTCGGGACGTCCACGCCCTTTCAAATCATATTGGTCGAAGACGAACTATAACGCCACCGATGCTTGACGCTCTCTGCATGTGTGATCATTTGCTCGAAAAACTGGATCTCTATCTTGACGAAATAGTAATATTTATATAGGATGAATTCTAGATACTTGCAATAGCCTTAAGTATTAGGAGGGCTCTGATAGTTATAGGCTGGTCTAAAAAGTCTAATTGTTAGAGAGCTAAGGAATAGAATATAGAATTATGGGAATTATATCTTTATAATATCTTAGAATTTAAATCGTACTATCTAGTCTATATTGATAAATCTGGCTGTGATAAATGAATTAGATTTAGAAGGACCGGTTGGCTATTACTTAATATTGCCCTAGTCTAAATATCGTAGTCTTACTGTGATGAACATTTGAACGCTACCAAATACTACCTATATATATTCAAGATGGTATTATACTTTTATATATTTTTCGTGGCTTGACAGATGCCGGTATATTCAAGTTCAAACGAGGACTTTCTTAACCAGCTTCTTCGGTACTATGGAAGATGGCCGGAACCGAAATCTGTTCTGGTTATGGATAACGTATCGTTTCATCACTTCGAATGTATTACGATGTGCAGATATGTGCAGATGCTAGAGTCAAGCTGATTTACCTACCTCCTTATTCACCGGACCTCAACCCAATTAAGGAATATTTTGCTAAGCTAAAGAGCTTTATTAGACGTAGCTGGTGCTATTATGGGGAGAGCCGCAATCAAGGGTTTGATCATTTCCTTGATTGGTGCATTGAAACCGTTGGAGCAAAAAGGGAGAGCGCTGAGGGTCATTTCCGGCACGCAGGCCTAGCAATCGAATATTTGGAATATCGGCAAGACTATACTCTTCAGTACAGATATCCAAATCTATGGAATTTATTCACGCAACTGCATTACATCATGTATGGCCTTTGATAGCGACGAAGATAAAACAAGCTTGCGGCATAATCTTGAAATTCTTCATTGTAAAATGCGAAAGAATCGTAAGCTAAACATCCCAGCACTTGAGCTCAAATGACTTCGAAATTTGCGCTGCTAGGCTCGCCTCCGTTACAAGCGCTCAAATCCATCGGACAAGCACTCATGATTACAATACATTCCTGCTCTGCCTTCAACGTTATAAAATCTCCCGCCTTGCTTTCCGGGTTCAAGCATTGCAACTCAGCTCCATTGATATTGACCTTCATGAATAAATTCAATGGATCAGGCATCCAGCCACTCTCGAGAAATTTCAAAAGGTGACTAAATGATGGCTCCGTACTAGTACATTGCTGTACAGCGCTATGAAGGTTATTGGCACAATTTTCATGGTCTTTGTCGGCGCCCAATTGGAGATAGCGCTCTGGAGAACATGCAGCGTAGAGAACGTCGTGTATGCCAGGAGATGTATCCTCGACAATCGTCAGAATAGGATCCCTTCTATTGTCAAGGAAAGACTCATGGATAGACGGAAGGAGTTTTTGTAAGGTGGACCGGGTATGAGTCATTGACATATATCTTGGAAAGGCGGGTGTTGACGGAATTGAAAAGGCCCAGGTGTCGATGACCTGGCCTCCGGCTGAGTCTATGACCTTGATTGACTGGCCGAGGCGTAGTCGCTGTATGGCGAACCGACGGGCAGGAATAAGGGGCATGTTGTCTTAATAGTTGTTGATAGAATGTACAGTATAGGGGGAAAAAAACTATTAAATTTTACATCTTCAGCATAGAGTTAAATATCTATAGCTGGAAGATGATGTCTCCAGTACTAACTAGAAATGGAATTTCATAGCGATAGACATGCTGATTAATATTATTACCCCAATTTCCTCGAGTGCATACTATCCCAAGTGCTCCTTACCCCAAATGCGACCACGGGAGGAAGGAGGAAAGCAGAGCGGGGATCATAATATTAATACACACATATCGTCCATACCCCTCATGCGAATGCGGGCGTGTGACTTCGCTGTGAAAGAAGCTGTATTCGGAAAAATTCGGGGATTTGATCTTCGGAGAATCCTGCTGCTATACGGTTTAACGTGTCTTGGCATAAGGATTCATTCATTGAACTGTCAGTTGAAACGCCAATCAAGAAACCCAGGCGAGAATTGGGGAAAGTTGACAGCTAATAAAAATTTCTCCGCTGACATCCATGGATAATAATCCGGTAATTACTTGTACACCCAAGAAACAAATGACCCCGACATAGCCTTCTGCGAAAGTAGTTGAGCATATCAGATCTCCCCCCGGTTCCTTCTACGAGAACATTCCATGAATGATTACAGTGTTATACAACTGCTTCCTCAATACTGAAATCCAATACCGACGCAGAACGGGTCTAAGGTGAAACAGGGGATGTTTACGGCTTATAAGGCCTAGTGCTGTTTCGGGTACAAGCCGAGAAACAAAAGATGTGTGTCTGGAGGGGAAACTGTTTTCGAATTCCACGTACATGCATACAAAGAGGTCGTTCATGTTCAGCCGACAATGTCATTTACAAGATCCTGGAGAATGGGCCTGTTCCCTAGGACCGCATGGCCGTTTAACACCTTGGCTCCTCTTTTTGCGGGCTCCCGAAGCCTAGTTGTTGGTTGTCGATGGCCAAGGGAACTGAGTGGATCTCGACCCTGAGTTTCGTTCTTAATAGTTGAACTTTCCCTTTTCTTCCCCGAGCCAGGACACTTCGCCGTGCTTGGGGAAGGAAGCGGCAACTGGGAGGCGTCGAGTGTGGAGGACTGGAAAACATGGCTCTCCACTGCATGTTGCGGCAAGTTGTAAACCCAGCCCTTGCTTTCGACGAGATTGACATATTTACGAAGGAGCTCATTTCCATCACGCATAGTCGATCTACTGCCGAGAACTAGGAGCTTCGTGCGGGCTCGGGTGAAGGCAACATTGACACGACGCCAGTCACGCATGAGTTCGCCGACATGGTTATCCGAATTGCTGCGGACACAGCTAAGGATGACGATCTCTTTATCCCGACCTTGGAATTTGTCGGTGGTATGCATCTCGAGTTCCGGGGTGTAACGACGAAGAATTTGGCGGAGGAGAGCGAGCTGACTGCGGTAGAAAGTAATGACGCCGATGTTGCGGGCTGGAATACCCGAGGCGATGAATGATTCAACAAGTTGAGAGCACAAGATTGTCTCCATAGAGTTGACAACCCGCTGGCCTTGTAAAGTTTCGAGGGCTGCCGGACCCAAGGGGTCGGTATTTACTAACAACGCCTTTGCAGATGGTGATAGCAAGTCATTAAGCCAACAGTGGCCTTGGCCTGCCCCACGACACATATCTTTTTGATTATTAGGCTGAGAATCATCGGCGTGGAATTGTTTCAACGCAGAAATATCCGGAATTTCCAGCGAGCGAGCAGCTACTCCTGGTGTGCCGCATTTGAGGCGACCAGAGTAGATGAGAGTGTTAGAAAGAAGCATGACATCCTCGCACATGCGATACTGGTGCTCTAGATTGACCACAGAATCGGGGTGGTTATCTGAAAGCAACTTGAAAAGACTGACATCAAGCCCGCCTTCCTGTGCAGCCTTACTTTGAACAAGAGGTGGGAGTTGATAATGGTCCCCAACAAGAACGAAGCACTTCGCCATGCGGATTGGTCCCAAACAGACGGGAAGCGTGATTTGCGAAGCCTCGTCGACAATGCAATAGTCAAAAATTCGCTGGTTGAAAATCTGATGATTCACGCCTAGACATGTCGATGCTACGACTTGTGGTTTTTCGTAAGAGTCTTTCAGCTCTTCTATGGTGGCCTTGGGATTTGCTGCCAGATCAGCAAATTCTTGAACTTCTGGATGGACTTTGGTAGCCGCGCCAAGACGAAGAATCCGGATATCATCGTCACGAATCTTGAGTAAAATGTTGTCTACCGCCGTATGGGTGTAAGAAGTCAACAGGACGCTTTTGCCTTGTTTAACCAGTGCTCTTATAAGGTGGGCAATAGTTGTAGTTTTGCCAGTGCCAGGCATTCCTAGGATAAGTGCGTAGTCCTGGGCAGTCATAACCTTTTCAATAGCATGCTTTTGATCGACATTGAGGCTCTCCGAGTCAGAGATAGTGTGTGCAGAGGATATTGGTTTGAACACAGGGGGCTCCCCTTCAATAATGAGTCGTCTGAGATGCCTTGCTTGCGATAGTTCTTTGTCCATCGTGCACACAAGGTTGTTTCGGATATTAGCCATCCCATTGCTGAACTCATCCTTGTCGAGACGGTAGATGACTTCTTCATCGAGAGGATCTGCTAGAGCGGTGACTCCGTCTTTTTCAACCTCCATAATGCCCGTGAATGATTGGTTCGTTATGGGATGGAATCCATCAGTGCGCGCTCTGGTGTTGAGTAATCTCCGATCAACGCCAACGGTGATATTTGACCGGCTCACGTTAAGCACGTAGCCATTAGCTAAAGCGAAATGTCCCTTTTCATCGGAAACGACAATCGGCTCGCCCACAGTGACCTGTGATTCCGCAAATGTAAAGCCAGGCGGAGGTTGCTTTTTTCTGAAAGTATAGCGGAAGCGATTGATTCTTGAACCGTTTGTGTCTTCATAGGCTGTATGGGGGTCAATGACAACGTCGCCAAAGCAACGGCCGAGAGACTCGCGTTCGCTGCTCAGAAGAGTCCACAGCTCCCGTCGGAATTTTGACAAATTGCCCTCTTCCTTGTTGAGTAATTCATCCCATTTGGTAAAAAATTCACGGTCCTTCTGCGTCAAATGGCCCGTGGCTGCGTCAAAATCGTCTCCCAGTGCACTGCTCTCGCCATCACCGCCCTCGAGCAATTTATGATAAATCAGACAAGGAGTTTTCGCGTAGCAGCGATTGCACATGCGGGCCCTCTTGAGCATTGGGGGAAGCTGCAATTTTTCTCGAATGAATACTGCTAAGCGATTTCGTACTTGAACCATCTGGAGAATTTCGTGTCGGATACCGCGGATGCTAAGAGTCTTATTGAGCTCAAGATAATATAGCAAGCCAAACTTCACATCGACATCTGCAGGACGTTTAGTAAGAATTCAAGATTTGCATGTTACGAGGACGAACCATAACGATCAGAGAGCAACAAGGTGTAGAGAGCTGTTTGTGCTCTGTGACCTTGGTTTGTGTCTCGCTTTCCGGTCTTGAGTTCAAGTGGAACTAAGAGGTTCTTTTCTCCATCCTCGTCGCGACAGACGGCTTGAACCGTGGCATCGATGTTGCCTTTTAAGCCATACATTGGGGACCAAACGTGTTCCTCTACCTCCAGCAACTTGCTGATACTCAAGTTGAGTTTTGTGTTATGACGATCCTCAACCATGGAGTTGGACTAGGTAAATAGTTAGCACCGACCAGGAAAGACGGCAAAGATTTGGCGGCATCCGTACCTGTGGCTTGGTATGAAGGAATATCTCTGCCCAAGCCTGTACTGTAGGGATTTTGCTCATGACATTCTCAGTGGCTTCTGCTACGTTCATTTGTATGGCGTATAGGTCTTCAATATGCCTTTGGAGAACGACATCCACCAAGGATCTCAGTGACTTATTATCCCATATGTTGGCTTTCAAAGCTTCTTGAAAGACTTCATGAAAGATAGTTCCAAAAACCTGTGGCGGCTCCAGTTGGGAGAAAGCTTTGATACGATCTTGAAGAACAGCCCGTCGCTGACAGTCAATCGAGTCTGCTACAACAGTAGCAGATATGAGATGATCAGGGTGGAGTATGATCATATGATTAGTATTATCCACGATACAGAGTCCGGAAGAGTCGAAATCTCCAACCAAATGGATGCATGAGTCTTTGCTGCACGGAGTATCGAACCAGGTTTCACGCAGAATAATGACCTTACGGGCGCTAGTTTTTTCATCCTCAACGGAGAGAACCTGTTTGGTTATTAGAAGCTGATGGATCAATGGAAGAATTGGCTTCAAAGAGCGGACGAACCTGTTCGGGCTGCTTACGTCCTTTTGCATTAACATAGGTACCTTCAGCAGTGTCCAGTACTGTATAACGTTTGATGGCTTGGCGATTTGAAAGATTCTATCATTTGATTTTCTTAGCAAAATATACTAGCGTATTAACCCACTAAGAGCGACTAACGTAAGGTCCATCTGCACCTGCCTGCTTCATGGTCTGTTCGATGGCATCAAAATCAAAATCATCATCAAATTCGTCATCAGAAAATTCCCCTGCCAGGCCATTCATCTTTGAATTAGGAAATTGGGCCACTGGGGCAACAGGGGATGGGTCCAGCCCTTTCGCAGCCTGATTATTTTCAATTGAGGGTTTATATGATTCGACTCCGTTGGGCTTTGAATCACATGCCGCAAGGATGTCGTCGTCGTCAAAGTCACCGAAATCATCGTCCAAGTCCTCCGATTTGTGGGGTTTGGTTTCGTTATTCGTGATGGTATGCACGGTTTGCGCTTTTGTATCATTAATTGGGGGTTGTGTCGGATGACTGGAAGGCAATTTTTCTGGTACAAGGTTTGACCAACCAGAAGAACCAAGAGATCCAAATTCATTCTTACTCGCTCGACTAGCCGGAGCCGCAATAAACGGATCTTCCGAGGCAGCAGCCAAGTCCATGAAATCCTGGTCGAGATCGTCATCCCCAAAATCGGACGAAGATTCCTCAAGAATCGGTGCTGGAATGGCACGAGCTTGATTTCCTACAGTAACGGCCTCTTGAGCTGCAATGGACTCACCTAGCCCCTTTCTATCTGCAATGGGAGAGGACGAACGACACCGTTCAGCGTCAAGGCGGTGTCGTAACGGCGAAGAATTTGGCGGCCCTGAGTTGCCTTGCTGGGCTGGCTTAAGACTCTTTTCAATCTTTTCGAGGAGAAAATTGATTCTTGATGATTTACCCTTCCCAGAGTCCAGTACATTGCTATTTGCGCGCGAGAACATACCGCGGCCTGAATTGGGAGCCTGTCGGTTCACTCGTCTTCTTTTGGCATTTGACGTTGGCCACTCAGCGGCACAACTGATAGATCGCCTTAATCCCGAAGAGTCGCGACTCGTTCGCCCTGATATCGGCGTGTGGGGTGATGAGGAAAGGAGGTTGGCTAAACGAGGGGGCGGAAGATCTTCAGACCCTTCAACCATATTCTTATCCATGTAATTGTTCCACAGTTCCGTGGCCAAATCATGCTGAGGGGTTTTCAACAATGCTTGGATCGATTGTAGATCCAGGGGTTCTTTTGCGCCATTCGAGTTCTCCTTTGAGGGTGATCCAGGAGGAGATGAGCTATGGCGTCGTTTCCTCCGGCGGCCCGCGGGGGTTTGGGATGAGTCTGGATTCGAGCTGGCTGGAATATGCTGCCAAATTACATGGTCGACTGGTGTCACTTCCGGACCTGGTGCGGGGTTAAAGGAGTCTTCAGCATTGCTGATGAGATCCGCCAAAGGTATTCGATTTCCGGGCGTTTGAGGGCAGTCCTTAATGTGCTTGAGCTCTTTCTCCGAATCATCTGCACTAAAGGCTTCTGCCTTTTCTGTTTTATCCGGCGATGTTTGCATTGGGTCAACCACGCCGTTCAACCATGAGCTTTGGTTCTCTTTGTTGCGTTGGGTCTTCTTGTCCCCATGCTTCGATGTCGTTGTGTTCGCAGCCACCTCGTCGTCTTGGTAGCGGAAAGCATTCAATTTATTGCGAGAATTTGAGGATATCGGATATGATGGATTGTCGTGTGGTGTCATGGCGGCAGTCTGGCCTTATATAATTCTTTTTTCAAAAAGGGTAACAATACATTCTGGAGCTGTCCATTCAATAATGTTAGCAATGGAACATAGCGCACCTCCAATCAAAGCGATTTGAGTAGGGTAATTACCGGCTGATTTCAAGGGGCCAAAAAGACTCGGTGACTTGGGAGAAAACACTCCAAAATGCTCAGCGCTTAGGTCTTGTTGACAAACTTGGGGTTGATTGATTATCGGACGATAATGGACGCGACCGCGCGTCGCGTAGTTGATGCCCGATCTATGAGGCGAAATATTGCGCGCCCCTTTATGCCTGAGGCAGAAAGGCATCCAAGGCGGCAAGTGGAAAATCGCCTAAAATGGACTAGTGCGATGACCAGCCAGCTCCCCGTCGGCCTTTTGCGGATTCAACATCAACCATTGAAACCCCTCCCTTTGCCTCCAAACCACAGTAAGCAATCGTGACTGTGCTGACACCTTAGACAAGGCAATTGTCTGCCTTGCCTCGAACACGAGCCTACCTTCATTGAGCCCTCTTCCGACTCCACATCCGCCTCACATCCATCCCATTCTCAAGATGACTGCCCGGCCAGTGTCGCATATCCTGCGCTCGCGCTGCCTCCTCCGCAAGCCGCAAAACGTTCAGGGATTTTCTACCCGCAGCAACCTCCGTGCTGCCGACCATGGCGACCACTACGACCCTCCGACCGGCTGGCTGTTTGGTGTCAAGCCCGGCCACAAGTACGTGAAGGAGGGCTGGGAGAACATCTGGTACTACGGATTCATTGGCAGCTTCTTGGTTGCCGGTGTGGCATATGTATTCAAGCCTGATACCTCGTACGTACCACTTCGCTTCTATACTCACTTTCACTTCATCTGTCAGCTCGGTGCTGAAGATAATGGACTGCGCCATCGGATGAAATCGCAATTGTGAAAACTGACTATTATTTTAGCATACAAACCTGGGCTCTCGAGGAGGCCCGTCGACGACTGGAGGCCGAGGGTATCTTGGAGGAGCCTAAGAAATAAATGATTTTCTTTTGGGGGTTTCAGCCTAATCTGTACACTGTACATAGAGAGATCGGAAATCTTTTATCTCGGTTGACGCTTGTACCACCTGCCATGGCAGGTATGATGTTCCGATCCTTTTGTTAGATGGGGGTTTTTCGCATGTTCCATTTCCATTTTCGCCAATCACCTGCTGTACTACTTTCAATATCTCGCCCTCCATCGAATGAATACAGGTGGACTAAAACAAAATGATATCAGTAAATCAATTGTGAAGAATACTGGAATTGTTTCTAACTAATTCAACTGCTCTTTCTACCTCTCCGGGCTGAAAACATTATAGTTGATTGTTACATGTCTCAGAGGTTCGCCAAAGCTCGAGGAGGCATGGACTGATCATTTCATTGATGACAGCATCGTCCTACAAAGTCGCTGGTGATTGCACAAAGTACATAAAAGCATGCAGCTACAATGATGAACCAGTAATTCTTGACTGGAGAAAGGAGAGAAGACAATCGAACGTAGTCTTGAGCGTTCGTTCCCTCTAGGATGAAAATGGAAAACGTGCTCAGCCCAGAGAAGACAATATTTAGCAGGTGAAGAACCTTTCGTCCCCAGGGTGGCATTCTGGGAAATTCCAGCTCAATGAGTAACGAGAATAGCATAAACTCCAGGATATTGATCAGACCAATGACAATGGGTATTCGCAAATACAATAGTCCCATCACAATTGTTGTTGAGGTCTGAGTGGTGAAAAAGAACACATAGGTGATCAAGGCAATAGAAATGGCAACAACATATATTAAAGATGCACCGAGGAGCTCTGCATGATCCTTCCAGTCACTGTCGGGATCTTCGAGGTCTCTGGAGTGAGTTTCCCGCAGGTTCATCCTATTAGTAGGTAATGTCGCCGAGCTGGGAGATTGATTCCCAAAAGGATACAATTCATAGGTCTGATCACCGTAGCTGCATGTTGTATCTGTCTTTTCTCCAGGTTCTTATTATTTAAATGTTAGCTAAGATTATTCTCCACTGCAAAAGTTTGATTGAAGGGTTTGAGATCTCATGGTAAAGGTAGTAGGTGATGAAATACCTTGATTGAAAAAGCCAGCGAATGTGACGAACCGTGCAAGCAAGAGAACTATAGACACCACTTGGCCAAATCCCCAACGCTTATTCTCATCTTCGGGGCTTTCCAACATTGAAGATTGATTCATGACTTCTCGGACTTGGAGTAACAATGACATTAGCCGCAAACTTCCCCATACGAACCCGCCTAGTAACCACCCAACCTGGCAATATCAACGATCAGCTATAACATTGAGGCACGATGAATCCAAATAACTCACTTCCAATAACATAGAGGACCATATGTCTAAAAGCAGACGAGCTGAAAAGAAGACTGCTAACAACGGTCGATACAGAAGGCTTCGTTTTAAGCCTTGACCCGACCCAGCACTGCACCATATGAAAATGATGCGTAAAATGCGCCTAGCATGGGAACTCATCCAAAGTCTAGTGCATCCAAGAAAATTAACAGAAAAGAATCTATGCAATCTAATCAACCGGGAAGAAAACCCAAAAACGACCAGGAGTATCGAGAAAATCATCGGAATATATCCAAAAAACTCATTGGGACCTTCCATTTGAACGCTCATGTGACATATTGCAGCATGGGTTAGCGTAGCAGTTTCAGGGTCATATGTTGTTTCTGTCACAGCTCCTGTGCTAGCCCACCAGTAGGTGCTGGTGAAAGACAAACCTATAACAAGGAGTGTGGCAAGACCACCCATGGCAACCAGCCTAAAAATACGCTCAACAGAATGATTGTGGAGGTAATTCCGTAGTATTGTCAAACAAGCCAGATGTGTAATACTGGAGAACCAGGATAAGTCAATGATGGCCATCCAGTGGTAGGATGGCAATCCTTGGGGCAGTTGTACAAATCCACTGATCAGAATTGACAAGCCTGTGATAAGCTGAGCATCGCTCATCGCAAGAGTACACTAATAAGAAGCTCAGTTAGTACATGAAAAGCTAGGCGAATGCCTCCAACTTACTCGAATAAAGAGTCGTTCGATTCTTTGGTAAGAAACATCTAACTTCCCCATATAATGTCTAGGCAGGTATCGCACTGTTTGGAGAAATATCTCATCCACTGGATAAGGACGAAACCAAAGATTTGGAGGGTCCTCGCCTCTTTTTTTGAAGGGATTAACGGCGGGATCGTAGATGACACAAAAGTAGACAAGGATGACAATAACTGCAATTCCTGCCGTTGCCATATAATTTGCAACAACCTAAGAACAACCATTAACTTTTACACGAACTCATCGACCCGAAGCTGCTCAATAATATACCCCATATCCAGTTATGTCTGGGTCATCTGAAATTGCCTTGGGCCATGGCTTATGGCAGGTACAAGGGGGATCATTCGAACTCATGGCGACGCTCTCTCGAGCCAGTCACTTAGTCGCAAGCACAAATGATACCTCATATGGACCAGTGGATAGACTTAATGTGCAACCTCCTCGGTATGGAAAAATATGATCTTGATCAGATTAAGAGGAACACATTATAGTAGTTGCGGAGGATAGGATTTCCAGAATTAGACGAGGTTGTGCCTCATTTTTGATGGGGATTTTCATTCGCCCCATTCATGGATGGTCCAAGGTGCCGAGGCTGCATTAGTGATCGGCAGTCGCTGCATGAACAAACTTATACAACACGTTCTCTTCTTGCAAAGGCCATATTAGTCACGTAGGATAATTTGTGATTGTACTGAACATCCCATTCCTCGAAGATTCCGATACCTCACACCAATATCAATGTAAATTAAATCCATCGACCCATATCGTTCAGCTTTATCTAATTTGCATGAAGGTCATTATGGAGGGTAAACCCGATCACACGTCGAAATTATTCTGCTGCCTAGTTGTAATTGATTGAATATTAGCGTTTGAGAAATCCAGCGCAGCTCAATAATGTACGCCACTTATTTGTCATTAACTGTTTGAACGCTCAGCTCTAAATTTCGGGGTAAAGATCAGTTCTTCGAAGAAGAGGAATCTCCCGCCGAATCTTTGATACTAGGTTAAGATCGATATCTGCCGTCGCAATCTGAGGCTCTTCGTGGTCCTCTCCTAATTCTGCCACGATTTCGCCCCATGGGTTAATAATCATGGAATGGCCATAACTTTTTCTTTTCTCATTATGTGGGCCAGCCTGGGCAGCTGCTACGACATAAGACTGCGTCTCAATAGCTCGTGCGCGGAGCAGAGATTCCCAGTGAGCTTTTCCTGTAGGCACCGTGAACGCCGATGGATAAGTAATGATGTCAGCTTTTTGACGCCTCAGTGCTAAACTGATCTCTGGAAACCGCAACTAAGGATTTTAATGCTGGTCAGCAGGGTATCGAGGTCTAACAAAGTAGTAAGACTTACATCAAAACAGATTGCAAGACCCACACGCCCTACTGGAGTCTCGAAGGGCGGAACAATCTGTTCTCCAGGTTGCACGCTCCTACGGTCACTAGTTAGTATGAACAATTACGAAATAAAGTTGTGAATATAAGTCCAGCCTAATCCAACTCACGCGCTCTCTTTCAATACAGGACCATTCTTAATATCAACATCAAAGAGATGTATTTTCTGATAATTCTGGGTGATATGTCCTTCGGCGTTGATCCAAACAAGAGAGTTTTTGAGTCTCTGCTCCGAAGCTATCTCATGTATTCCAACATTGATATGTATGCTTTCGCGCTTAGCTGAGGTTTGAAGAGCAGAAACGAAGTAATTTTGATCCGTCGATCGCACAAGCGCAAGAGACTCATCTGCCGACGAAGCTATGTAGTCTGACGCCTCGGGCAGGAAGAGAACCTATTAGATCATCAGTCAGAGGAATATATATGAAAGACATTTGAACCATCAACAAAAATCAATTACCTTAGCTCCTGCTGCTGCTGCTTTCTGAATTAAAGTTTGGCATTGAGCAAGATTAGCAGATATGCTTGCTGTCGCGCATAACTGTCCTACAGCCTAACTCCGGGGGAATAGCAATCAGCGTTTGGTACCACACTCAAGTTTCCACGACACTTACTGCAAGTACCATATTGTTGGGGCTTTGTAGAAACGAGTCTGTAAGAAAGGGGAGGTTTCATGAGTCTTTGATTGCACAATCATCTCCATGCCTCACGTCAATCCCACCTCCTCAGTGGACCCCGATAAGATAAATGATTACTCAGCTATCGCGATACGATAACGTGATAACGATTCCCGCAAAGATCAATTTCTCACTTCGCTTTAAGCTGCGGTTAACCTATAGAGCTGCTTATCTGCTGGCAGTTTTTCAACAATCATCATGAAGAGCTTAAGGAGGGACTTTTCCTCCAACCCACAAGCTGCTAATGTCACCAGCAAAGTTTTCGTGAGGTCTACAAAGAGTGGCAAGGTGCAAAAGATCGTTCGCGAGCTCTACCTGCGACAGGACATTCCTTGCTCATCCAAGCTTTGCTCACTGTGCCCCTCAATCGTCCCAGCGGACGCCAATGGAAACAGTATGGGCTCAAATGACATCTGTGACGTTTTTCCTGCTAATGTATGATAGTTGCTCCTTTCGTCCTCTCCGATCGCCCGGCCGGTACGAAGGCCTTCCCACGTGGTCATTATCTCGTTCCCGATACCAATGCGCTGCTGAATGGAATGGATCTTTTTGAGCACACTGGGGCATTTTACGATGTGATCATTCTCCAGACAGTTCTTGAGGAGCTGCGAAACCAGTCACTTCCCCTCTACAACCGCCTTCTTTCCCTTATCAAAACCGACGAGAAACGATTTTACCTTTTCTTCAACGAGTTCCGTCTTGAGACCCATGTACGAAGAGAACCCGAGGAATCAATTAATGATCGAAATGACCGAGCCGTGCGCACCGTGGCAAGTTGGTACACCGAACATCTCAAAGCGTCCTCCCAGAAAAGCAAGAAAGAAAAATCAATCCCCGCGATCGTTGTTATCACAGACGATAAGGACAATCTTCGTAAAGCCAAAGCAGAGAATGTGTCTGCTCTATCGCTGTCAGACTACGTTTCCGGTCTCGAGGATTCAGCCAAGCTGCTTGACATGATCAGTGAAGCCAAGGAAGCGCGGGATGCTAAGGGCTCTGTCCGTGGGCAAATGTTCTACCCCGAATATTACACCATGTCGAAAATCCAGACGGGCCTGCGAGCGGGAAATTTGCATCAGGGTGTTTACAACGTTTCTCCTTACAACTATCTGGAAGGGTCTGTCAACGTCCCAGCCTTTGATAAGCCGCTTTTGATCCTCGGACGTGACAACAGCAATCGTGCGATCGCAGGCGATGCTGTTGTCATCGAGGTACTGCCCAAAGATCAGTGGAAGTCTCCTTCAACAAAGATTGTCGACGAGGAAGCAGTGACCCGGAATGATAATCCCGACACGGAGGAAACCGAGGCTGTTGTCACAGACCGAGAGCGCAAGGCTCTTCAGGAGGAAGTCAAGAAAGCCCACGGAAAACATTCGGAAGGCAAGCCACAGCCTACTGCCAAGGTCGTGGGTATCATCAAGCGTAATTGGCGTCAGTACGTCGGGCATGTGGATTCGGGCTCGACTGGCTCTCAAGTTGGATCGGGTCGGCGACAACAAACTGTGTTTGTGCTACCCATGGATAAAAAGGTTCCCAAGATTCGAGTCCGCACACGGCAGGCAGGCGATCTACTAGGCCACCGCATTCTGGTCACCATTGACACATGGGATCGGGATTCACGTTACCCGTCTGGTCATTTCATTCGTTCCCTAGGAGAGCTCGAGACTAAAGGCGCCGAGACAGAAGCCCTTCTTCTGGAGTATGATGTGCAGTACAAGCCTTTCCCCAAGTCTGTCCTGGATTGCCTGCCATCGGAGGGACACGACTGGAAGGTTCCCGTTTCAAAAGAAGACAAGGGCTGGAATGGCCGTCGCGACCTGCGTGATCTACTTATTTGCAGTATCGACCCGCCTGGATGTCAGGATATTGACGATGCTCTTCATGCACGCCCCCTGCCCAATGGGAACTTCGAGGTTGGTGTACACATCGCGGATGTGTCACATTTCGTGAAGCCCAACAACCCTATGGACCTTGAAGCCAGTGTTCGCGGAAGCACCGTATACTTGGTTGACAAGCGTATTGATATGCTTCCTCATCTTTTAGGAACAGACTTATGTTCTCTCAAGCCCTATGTTGAACGATATGCCTTTTCCGTGATCTGGGAAGTAACTCCAAACGCAGAGATTGTTTCTTCGGATTTCACCAAATCGGTCATCCGCTCTCGGGAGGCATTCAGTTACGAGCAAGCCCAGCTTCGCATTGACGATGCGTCCCAAAAAGACGAATTGACTGAAAGTATGCGGAATCTTTTGAAGTTCTCCAAGATCCTTCGCCAGAAACGTTATGATGCCGGTGCTCTGAACCTTGCATCTCCCGAAGTACGCATTGAGGCCGATGCCGATGAAGTGGGTGATCCCTTGGCAGATGTTAAGACTAAGTCAATGCTTGCAACCAACAGTTTGGTCGAAGAGTTCATGCTTCTCGCCAACATCACTGTTGCCTCCAAAATTTTCCAATCCTTCTCTCAAACCGCTCTGCTGCGACGACACGCCACCCCTCCACCACAGAATTTCGAAGACCTCATCAACCAACTATCCAAGAAGCGTAATATGGAACTGGACGTTTCTAGCTCTGGTGCCCTTGCTAGCTCTTTGGATAAGTGTGTTGATCCAAAGAATCCCTTCTTCAATACTCTCGTTCGTATTCTTGCAACTCGTTGTATGACATCAGCCGAGTACTTCTGTGCCGGCGCTCATGCAGAGTCTGAATTCCGTCATTATGGTCTTGCGTCCCCCATCTATACCCATTTCACTTCACCCATCCGTCGATATGCCGACCTGCTCGTTCACCGACAGCTAGCTTCTGCCATCGGCTACGAAGGTGAAGACGGCCATGCTGGTCTTGAGGGTGTTGCTACACGCAGCAAGCTGGAGGATATCTGCCGTAACATTAACTACAGGCACCGTAATGCACAATTCGCTGGCCGCGCCAGTATTGAATATTACGTTGGTCAGGCGCTCAAGGCACGTGGAGAGAAGATGGCCGCTGGCGGCGATGACAAAGGAGTGGATGAAGAAGGCTACGTGATGCGTGTCTTTGAAAATGGTGCGGTGGTCTTCGTTCCTCGCTTTGGTATCGAGGGTGTGGTTCGATTGGAGGACTTTGTCTTGCCGGGTGAATCTGGTGCTTGGTCCGTTGCTCAGAGGCGGGAGCTCGCGCCCCATCGCACAACTGAATTTGATCCCGAGGAATACACTCTGCGCGTGGAAGAGAAAGGCCACCCGGAGAAGGAGCGTACAGTTCTTGTGGAGCTTTTCCAGAAGGTTAAAGTTAATGTCAGTTCGGTTAAGGAAGAAGGTCGCGGTGCTGGTAAGAGAAGGGTTCGGGTCCTCATCACTGGCTCATCCGATCAATAGTTTACGCCACAGTCCAAAAAAGAATATTTTAGTTTCAAAATCAGCGATGTCATGAATATAAGTCATTTTCAATTATTTACAATGCTTATACCTACCCAGCTTTCTCATTTCAATCGTGTTGGGGTCTTTCTACCTTCTACACTTCAACCTCTTGGGCTAATCATACCCTAGACAGACTAACCATCTTCCGTGCAAGGCCCAAGGGAGCCCACACGGACATAGTCTCAACCTCATTGGCCGATTGTAAATTAGCGGGTATAGTCGCAGGAGTCTCTTGTTTTTCAGCTCCGTCAGCACCTCCAGTCAAAGGTTCCTGGCGTGCAGCGAATTGCTGCCTTTGCTCAGCCCGCTTCAACTCCCCGATTTTCCAGCCTCGAACGATCCATAAACAGATCGAAGCAGCTACATACATGAACCCGGTAAAGAGCTGTACATGTAGGTACGAAGTTCCACCACTAGAAGTGGGAACACGCAGCTTTAATGCAATAGCTTCTGAGACGGTGCAAGGCGCAACGAGCCACAGCCAATTGATACTAAGACCAGAAGGCAGATCTCTAAGTCCAATGATCTCCACAAGTACAGGCGAGACAGTTGCCCAATATGTGCCCGAGACAGTGCCCACAAGAACAGCAAAGAAACAAACGACACCCATACTGTCCGCGAAGACCCAGATCACTAGACAAAACAACCCACACATGAAAGTCAAGAAAGAAGCAATATTGATACGTCCAAATGTATCACTGAACATTCCAACAAACGGTCGTCCAAGACCCTGCCCAAGATTCAGAAGCGCGGAAACAATACTGCCCTGATGAGGCGATAATCCAACCGAAAGAGCGAAATTAGCCACACTAAACAGTAGAGCCACATATCCGAGCATACTGAAGAAACCCCATCCAAGGAAGAGTAGAAATTCTGGCCTTCGTAATAACGGTGCATGAAACGGCGAAAACCGGCTTCCAACAAGCTTATTTCGATCTCGAAGTAGGTTCGCACATACGACATTCACCACGCAGGAGATAATTCCGAGAATTCGAAATGCCCAGCCTAGACCGTACCGTGGGATAATTGCACCGACAGCAAGCGAATACATCAGCCCGCCGAGGCCGGATCCAGAAGCCGTGATTCCCATCGCGACGCCACGTCGTTTTTGAAACCACTGCGGTGCTATCCCCACGCTACCAACGAAAAGGAAGCCCATGCCCCAACCGAAGCAGACGCCTTGGCTGAGAAAGATATGCCATTTCTGAGTGGCGAAAGAAGAGCCGATCAAAGATAGCGTCTCGAAAAATACGCCTAGGTTCAGAACGAGACGAATGCCATAAAGATGGATTAAATAAGTGGCTAAAGGTGCGACGAGGAGTGCGCATGAGATGCTCAAGCCGCCGGTGAATGCATATGAGAGGGAATCTGCGCCGGGAAAAACATTATGTGAGAGATAGTAGCTGAGGAAGACGCCGTAACTCTGGAGATTAATGCCATTAGTTGGAGGTCGGTGTTTCAATTGTTATGCTGGAGGATGGTTTCTCCCTGGTTGTGCATAATATGTGGAATGTGTCACTCACGCTGTTGATACCCCAAGTATGTGCATTTATCCAAAAGACACAGGCAATACAGACCCACCCATAGCCGCCGTCTGGGGGAACATCATGCTTGTATTTCTCGTCTGGGTCATCGTTCGCCTCGCCCGGAGCTGTTTGCGACTGCGAGTTATCGGGGTCATGCCTAGAACTCGCTACCGAGTCCCGATCATCTTGATGTGATCGAATAACATCGATAGGCAAGTTGTCGGCCATATCCTGTCACCAAGGACTCTCAGAAACTATTTCAAAAAAGGACGGATAGCTTGTCGGACACTTTTTTTTGGATTTCTACTGGTGGCGACGGGCCTAATCTGGACCCCGTTGGCTTTTTACCGTTTTCGTCTCGACATGGAAGCAGCTAGGAAGCAGGTAGTAGGGTGAGAGAAAAGAAGTGCAAGGATTAGAAAAATAAAACACGAGCGATGACTGTCATTTCTTAGTTGGTCCTAGTCTGAAAACTACTCTTGTGGGGGTCGAATGGGTCGGACTAGAGTCCGTTTGGGCGTGTGCTCGGCGAGGATTCCGCGGTGGTGATGCGTTGGTGAACGTGATAGCTTTGATTGGGCCTAAAGCCCAATTCTGAAGTATTCGGCGACATCAAGCCAATCGCGGGGTAATATGAGAGAGACCTGCAAGATCTGAATCAAAAGGGTTCATGTTTGGGGTTTCTGGGGTCGGGGAGGTGGGGATTAGTGGCTCGCTCCGTGTGAGTGGAGAGTTGCGGTGCCGAACAGCCGATGCGGAGATGATACTTCCAAAAGTTGCATTCCGGAAAATATAATAGATCAGATAGGCCCGAGGTCCTGAAAGTGATCTCCATGAAATTCACTTGAAATGGCTGGCATAAAATTTGATTGATTTCGAAGAAAGGAACATTTGAAGAAAGAAAGAAAAATAGGGGCCTTTTATGCACACATACTATGTACATACTGGCATGTGGATTGATGCTATTCAACTTCCAAGGTTGAACTTGAAGTTCTAGAGTACCTTTACCTATCTTTTTTTTCTAAGAACTTGAAGACATATAATGCTTGAACCCGTGGACACCTGTAGACGCAAGGAGTTCAAATGTTGTGTCCTACTACCTACTATGTCTTGAGCCCAGAAACCTTGGAAGTTCATGCATCCAGTGGAAGATTGTAAACAGCTGGCTCAACTCAGCTTGATCCGCCGCACGTACCATTAAGGAAGGCAGTAGTCAAGATCACACCTTCGAAAGTTGGAAACCGGCCTTCATCACTCGAACTATCATCATAATCAAACCAGCAACACATCCGGCCACGCCTCCATAAACCCAAATAGCCGTCCAGTCATGATCAGACCCAAGGATGGCACCGCCGCTTGGTCCACCAATTAACAAACCACAGCCACCAATGGCAAAGCCCTGCCCAATGCGAGTGCCAATCATGGCTTTGTTCTCAGTAAGCATTCGGAAGCAAATTGGTGGCAATGCGACGACGACACCACTGAAGAACCCAGTAACAATAGCTTCGACAATCATTCCGGCCTTGTTAACAACACCAAGCAGGCATAGGGCGGTGACCCCCAAGAGTAGTGAGACAGGTACAATGGTATTGAAAACACCAATGCGATCGGATAAGGCATTTGGCGCAATACGTCCTAGTATCGATGCTGCATTGAAAACGGCAACCAAGTAGAAGGCGAGCTCGGTATCGGTAAAGCCTTTGTTCTGTGGATAGAAGGAGATGTAGAATATCAAAATTGCATTGCCGATGAAGAGAATCAACAAGCCTAGTGAAAACACTATGTATGGCCCATCGGTAAAAGCAGACCAGTCAATAAGGGCACGCGGCTTGGGCGATCGCACTCTCACCCGCATAACAAGCACAGGTAAGGTAAATGTAGCGAGTGCTATGAATCCAATAGTACGCACTGCCCACGGAAAGCCAACTTTATTGTGGAAGAGAAGTCTATAAAGAACGATGGGGTATATAATTCCCCCCAGAGAAGAGCCCGACGAGGCAATTCCAACGGCGAGTCCCATGCGCGAGCTAAAATAGGTGGGTAGCAAAGACACGGTTGGGGTGAAGAGAAGTCCACCTCCGATGCCAATGCAGAAAGCCTGAGCTAGTAATGCTTGCCAGAATTCCTCGCAAAGTGAAAGCATCATGAGTCCAAAGACTACCATGAAGCTACCTGTCACAAGAAGCAATCGAAGATGACCACGATCATAGAGTGGTCCTGCAACCAGTCCAGTCAGCTGGAGCAGGAAACATTGAATCGAGCCAATCCAAGAGATATCGGAAGACGATGCTTTAAAAATATCACCACTCTCGTAATAAGTTTGGAAAACCCCGAAAGTATTGATTATGCCCCATGTGTTGAAGAAAAGCATAAAACCGGCGGCTACTTGGAGCCAAGCGACAGCTCCACCATTGGGAGGTGGTCCAGGTGTAGCAGGAGGGGTTTGTGTAGTTTCTTCGACTTTCGTATCGAAGTTGCTAGACTCGTTATGGTCAGGTACATCTTCAGAAGCTGATTCTAAAGCCATGATGGATAGTAAAATTCGAGATAACGCGGGCGTCAACCTTGGAACTTATGGTCTCAAGTGCTTGTGATTGATGGTACCAAGAATATAAAATAGCAAAGGGAAACTTGAAGCTGAAAAGAAAGTAGGTCCATCGTGAGTTTAAAGGCACTAGGAAATACTATGTGAGTTTT
This sequence comes from Talaromyces sp. PF30-5, assembly GCA_023626375.1. NCBI lineage: Eukaryota > Fungi > Ascomycota > Eurotiomycetes > Eurotiales > Trichocomaceae > Talaromyces > Talaromyces sp. PF30-5. Next base: position 3,178,134 of record JAMAGU010000001.1, read on the forward strand.
TCTCAATAAATCTATGAAATGCTTGATTGTACTCCGAGAGCCCTGGAGCTAGTGTTGTCCTGACCCGGTCGGCGGAGGTAACTAAGGTTGCTCACCACTTGCACTATATACTACTTAGTGCATGTGAGTGTTGACAAATCCAGAGTCTTCAATTTGGGCCGAGCGGCGGGATTGAGCTAATTCGCCCGGGCGGCGGAACAACATTCAACGTTCAAGTTGTTATTTGGACCCTGCTCTCTATCTCTGCATTTCAACATTACGAGGTGGGTTGGTCTTCCAAAGGAAAAGAACCCTATTTTAACACTTGGCTATCTTCGACCATCATTCATATTTCCTATCATCGGTGCCCATCAGTTCCGCCGAGTCTCACTGCCTGCAGTATGAATGCCAACCTCGATGAGCAGCCACCTGCGCCAACCCGGGAGCAAGGAGCTAAGCGGAGGAAAATTCGCAAAGGAACAAGATCCTGCTGGGAATGCAAACATCGCAAAATTCGTTGCATATTCCCATCTGCTCAAGCTACCACTTGCGTTGAATGTCAACGGCGGCGTAGCACTTGCATCAGCCAAAATCTACCAGAAGATCTAGTCCCAACAAGACAACCTAGCAACAGTCGACATCTCGGAGAGCGCATTGCGAGACTTGAGAGTATTATCAAGGATTTCCCTGTTACTCAAATCGCTCAAACCCAGAGGGAAGAACCTCGAGACGAGGCTCTGCAAAAAGACCTACAAAACAACCAACTTTCGAACTCAACGGCATCGATATCTTGTCATGAAGAATCAGTTGTAGCTCGCTCTCGGTCAGTTCTGAATGCTGATAATTGTCCAGACTATGAAAGTTCTGGCGAAGCAGGCAATCAGTGTTCCCGCCCAGGTAAAACAAGTACCACAAGCGATAGTCACACCGAAGGGAGAAGAGAAAAAAGGAAATGGATTCACGCAGCTCAACAAGGAGCATCTAGGAGATCTCAATCCAACCAACTACCGGATTCTCCCGCAATACAAATACCATCAAGTCCTAGTGAGGCTACAGTCGTAGATCGTCTACTGGCAGCCTTTCCATCGCGAGATAATGCAAGGATATTGGCCAAAGAAAGCTCAAAAACATCACTTTACACTCATTTGACCAATTTCCAACCACATAGCAAGTTGACACGAGATTCACTTGCTAATGCTGCTACCCCTAGCGCTATCTATCCGGCGACATTGCCGCCTAGCCCAAATACACACCCGGTCCTATTAGCAAGGCAAATGATCATATTCGCAATCACTCTACAAAGCCCATGTGGGGAGAAGGTCCACGGACTTTCTGAGCCACAAGAGGTACTCATGCGTCGGTTGATGACGGCTGCAACAACATGGGTGACAAAGAAGGAGGAGTGGCAAGGAACGCTCGAAAGCGTGCTCTGCATCATGCTCGAGGGTGTCTTTGAGGTTAACTGCGGCAATCTACGACGAGCTTGGGCCGTCTATCGCAGAGCAATGACAGTAGCGCAGTTGATGGGACTACATCGTTCAGCTCTCCCGCCTATAAAACGGATTGACTTACGACTGAACATAGATCCTGCGTTTATGTGGTTCCGCATAGTTTATATGGACCGCTATCTTAGCCTCCTACTCGGCCTCCCCCAGGGCACGAATGACAAGAGCATGGTGTTGACTCTACAAGACGATACACCGCTTGGTAAATTCGAGCGTCAAATGACACTGGTCGCATCCCATATTTTGGAACGCAACGAGTCTTCTTTCACAGATAAATCTTTCACGAATCATTATGCGTCAACCCAATCTATCGATACGCAGCTATTAGAAATTTCAAGAAGTATGCCCTCAAGCTTTTGGCGACCGGCAAATTTCCAAAGTCTTATTCCAGGATCACCGGAGGCCCTTCTGGAGACTGTGAGACTTTCAGGCCAGGTCTATTATAACAGTCTGTTGATTCAGTTACACCTTCCTTATGCCATTTCCGGTATAGGTAACCATACGGAGCATGAATACTCAAAGGCTACCTGTGTCAATGCTAGCCGCGAAATCATGATGCGATTCGTTGCCCATCGGACATTCAATCCCACGTCTTCCTGCTCGCGCCCTGTCGATTTCTTTGCGTTCCTAGCAGCCATGACAATCTTACTTAATTATATTGATGCTCATCGCGAAGCGACAAACCTCTTGGCTCATCAGCGTTTGAGCGACCTCGCAATATTAGAGCAAGTTCTCGATTTAATGGATCTCGTCAGCCTGATAGACAAGGATAAAATGACTCAAAACTCTGCGGAAGTGATCAGACAGCTCCTTAAAATCGAAGCGAATGCCTCCGAAGGGATCATGTATATAAGAACTATGGCGGAAGAAAACCAATTCGTACGAGAGATTCCCAAGAACGAGAAGGATTTATGCCTGCACATACCTTATCTTGGAAGTATCAAGATCGCTCGACAGGCTCCCTTCGAGAGTTTAACAGGAGCCCATGGAGCCGAGTTTGAACTAGAACAATCAAACATTATCACTGGGGACAGCACCTTTGTGTATCCACAAGCATCACTAATAGAAGGGGACCAAGCGCAAGTGGACCTTCCTGCAATCACTGCAGGTGTTGATGACTGGGCTCTCCAGGGTGTAGATATGGCATTATTTGAAAGTCTGACGAGCTTGAAGGAGATAACTGATTGAATGGGTGCTAGACCACAAGTACTTGAGTATAATCTCCGATCAAAATCACAAAATCGTGTACCCCGCGGGATTGACTTCAAATCAAAATTATCATGAAATATTCCTTATTAGATAGCACGGAATCAAACAAAAGCCAGTGATGAGAGAGAATGAGTGTCGATATGATGTACAAACATTGACCCTGCTACTCAAGTGGTGGTCCGTGCACCATCCAGATCTTCCTATCTGTCGGGGGTGATACCGATAAGCCACAGATAAGCCGTAGATAAACATAGATAAGACGGGAAAGCCCTAAGCCCTATCCCAAATAGGCAATGTAATGACCACATGCGGTTGCCCTGGCGGTGTTTGTTTGGGCCCGCAGTTGGGTAGATGGAAAGAGCGGAGATACGATCGTGACCCGCTTGCCTAAGAGTTTAATTAGGCCGATGCCTCTGTTGATCCTGACGTCGCGTCCTCTCCCTTGTTACCTTGCTGGAATTATCACCCTCCTCCTATTCCAGACGAAACGCCATCATCATGCACAAGCAGACCAAGTCTGGCCAACGGAAGGTCTCTCCTCCCGGTCCGTCGTTCATGTCGAGCGATCAGATTGGTAAGTTGTTGACTTGACTCATACTCCAATCCTTCGGATTCGAACTGGCCCGCGCTGGTTCATCACTCGACATTCTTCATGAGGGGCTTGAGAAAGTTAATGCGCCTCTCTAGCAACGTATTTGAAAGATCTTCGAACCAATCGCCCAACTCGTCCCACGGGCTCTCGTCCATACCCTGGTAAACCAGCGGCGCCAACAACAAGCATCCAAGAAGATCTACCCCCACGCGCAGTTTCTGCCTTTTCAATGCATAGCGCGGTTGATGATGTTGTCGAAGAGCACCCTCGCACCGGTAGTGCGTTGTCACATCGTCGAATAACCTCCCATACTCAGAACAATAGCCCCGAAGGTCGCTCTCTACCCCAAGAGCCCCGCTCGACCTCTGTGCGCAAGCATGTCTTCCCATCACAAGTGTTTTCGCGTTCGGTTCCGATTGCGGCTTCGCCAGTTCCCTCTTATCGTGAGAATGGACAGCGAGCCCATGAAAAAGAAGAGGCGCGCTCGTTGCGTGACGCGTTACAAGGATTGGATTTAGATGACGATGGCCGTATCCACCAAGCGGCTCAAGATGAGGCCACGGAGCTGGTTTGGATGCATCAAAATCCCGGGATGGTCAATAAGAACCCATACGCACCGTACCGCTACCCGGATTCCACAAGAAGCAGACAAAGTCCTGGGAGGAAAAGTTCGGGCTCCTCTTCTAAACACCGACATTCAGTGGGATCTAGTGGCTCTTCTAGTCACCCGTCAAGCCCGGAATTTGCAGATTCCAGTTCGTCTACGAAGAGACGGTCGTCACTCGCAGGCAACCCGAAGAAGAATCTCAAGGTCAATTTCGCTTTGCCAGAAGAGCCTCCAGCACCGGCTCCTAAACCCCGCACTGTCAGTGGAGATTCTCCAAAGGGTGTTTTCAGAAATCCCGATGACCATATTTATGAGGAGCCCAATGATTCCAGTAAAGAGGCCACCGACACCCGACACCCATTCTCAAGGTCCGACTCGGCAGCAAATGAAACTAGACCTCGCAATGTGTTTTCGCGTACTCCAAAGCCCCTTCCATGGCTTCGTGACCGAAACAACAACGGCAGCGTACGCGATAAAATATCTAAATTTGATATCCATAAGAATCCGCCTACGCAATCTCGGAACCCAGCATATACAAGGAACGAACCAACGCCACCCCCTGAATCTTCAAGCAAAGAAGAAGTTCCTACTAAGAACGGCATCGAGATTCGCAGTGATGATATTCGAGCAGCCACTAGCAAAAGGGTCAGCGACAGAAGCACCAACCTTCCCACACCGTCTGCTGTTAGCGATCGTATCGGGCGCCCAATTGTGAGCTTTGATCCAAAGTGGCAACCGGGCAGCCACCCAAAGCCAGCCGGCCAGTCCAGCAGAGGACAAGAAAGAGCATCCCCCGCCCCTGCACCTCCAATACCTACTATCGAAGTGGCACCTAGTATCGAAGTGACCCCCAGCATTGAAGTGTCTGCGCCACCTTCTATTCCAGTAATTAATGTCCCGGACATCAAGGAGCCGACTATCTCGGAGATGAGCTCATCCGCAGCACCAGAAAACAAACCGTCAAGCCAAGCACCACCTTCTACTGGTCGTCAGAACCAGAGGACGCCCGTGAGACGACAGCCTACTGAGCCACATGACCGGTGCTACACTCCATATAGCCGATCGGGCGTACCAAATGCACGCTGCGAGTCCTGTTCACTTGGAATCTCTGGGAAAATTGTCACAGCTGGGGGTTGTCGGTTCCACCCAGAGTGCTTCACTTGCTACCATTGCCAGACTCCGCTCGAATGCGTTGCATTCTATGAAGAGCCCAATGCTAGCCGGGATGAACGCCTCGCCAGCTCACCCGACGAAGACCGCTTACCGCGGTTCTACTGTCATTTAGATTTCCACGAGCTTTACAGCCCTCGTTGCAAGAGCTGCAAGACTCCAATTGAAGGAGAAGTGGTCGTTGCCTGTGGTGCGGAATGGCACGTCGGCCACTTCTTCTGTGCCGAATGTGGCGATGTAAGTATTTCAATTAGTCCTCCAAGCTTTCATTTTTCTAACCTTCTTACAGCCTTTCGACTCAACTACACCATTTGTGGAACGGGATGGCTTTGCCTGGTGTCTCAATTGCCACTCTAAGCGTACATCTTCCCGTTGCCAGGGCTGTAAACAACATGTTCTCGACGATGTCGTTATCAATGCCATTGGCGGGCAATGGCATGATCACTGCTTCGTATGTCATGAGTGTGGAGATGGATTCGGGCCTGATGGCCGTTTTTTTGTCCGCGAAGGAGAACCGAGACGCACAGCCAAGGGTCGTATTATTGGTGGGCCTGTCCAACTGGCTGTCTGTGAGCGATGTGAAGGTATTCGTCTGAAAGCACCAGGCATGTGCTGAGATCTCGAGCATATCTTCGGATATAGAATGCCGAGCGCTATTTAATGATTTTATTGCATGATGACTTATTGAATGCTTTTTTTTTCCCGGGCATTGAGTGCATGTTTCACCTTTTTTGTTCATGCCTTTCAAGGGGTTTGTTTTTCTGGGATCTCTTCTATCTACTCTTCTTTTTTGGGTTCATCTTCAGGGTTTCGGTCATAGCAAGCGCAGATTGCCATTTTGTTCTTAGCATCAGTCATGGTATTGGCAATGCATGATAGACATTCAAAATAAACGCCCATACACCAAATCTTCGGTTTTATAAAAACTCATATGCTCCGTATAATCAACTCGTCAAATCAAACAATCACCACTCAGGGTCATCTTTCCTCCTAAAAACAGCCACATGCTTATTACCATTATTCCTCGTGACCTTCTTCGATTCCTCCGTCTCAGAAGCCATCAACTTCACACAAGGATCCTGGTCTAGTTCCTCCCCGACAACTCTCTCCCAAAGCAACTTAGACGATCCAGCTGAAATATCCTCACCCTCCTGCACGGTGAAATGCCTCAAGATCCAATGATGATACTCTTCCACATCAGTAATAGAATACAACTTCCCGCCCGGCCGCAACACATACGCATACTCCGCATTCAAAGTCTCGGAAATAATGCGCGCTTTGTGCTTGCGTGCCTTAAAGTGTGGGTCGGGGAAACAGACGAAAATCTTGGACAGCTGATGATGTCCGAAGAAATTAGGTAGGAATTTCATGGTGTTTGCTCGGATTCCAGTGATGTTCTCGTAGTTCCCTGGCACAATTGATGTGGTGGTACCTGCCTCTTCTTCGGGCGCTGACTCGGTGCTTGTCTTTGTCTCCTCTGTGGCTTCTGTGATGCCGAGCTTTAATTGTTGTTGGCGGAGGCGGAGGGCGTGGATGCGTGTGCGAACGTAGTCGAGGACTGCTATGCGGATTTCCAGTCCGACCATTAATGTATCTGGGAGGAGAGGCGCAAGCCCGACGAGGAGACCACCGAAACCGCAGCCTATATCGACGACTTCGACGTTTTTGAGCAACTTGGGGGTGCCGCTTAGGGTTTTCTGGGTTGGGTCCGGGTTTATGAAGGCTGGGTAGTGGGGGGACCAGTCCATATGGGCTGGTGAAAGAGGACTGAAATCAACGTTAGTTGCGCTCTTTGTGACGGGGCAATTGGAGATTGCGAACGTACTAGTGAAGATGGTGGTCTGAGAAGACGTTCGCATGCGCGCGCTGGCGGAAGAATTTCTTCTTGGGCATCTTGACTTCGCCCGTAGGGACTTCTTGCTCCTTAATTTGGCGGAGATATTCATCGCGCATTTGGCGCTTGACTGGCAAGGCTTCTGTCATAGTTGCGAGTCCACTCTGGGTTCAATGGCAGCTGTTCAAGGCACAGTAAAAGGGTGTTCGAGGATGGAGAGTGGAGGAGGAATAATTTGCGGAAGTGGAAGAGCCCCACCTTCTCCGATTGGTTCCAACATCTTAGATTGACAGCTTCGACTTCCCCTCCGCTTATCAGCTTGTCTTGCTTCTTCTCTTCTCGCTCTCATACGTCTATCCATTTCGATACTGTTGAATTTCGGGCATTGATATTGGAACATGGCCACATCAGCAGCAGCTCCGTTCAAGTTCCCTCCCACCTATAACTTCCCTCCCTTCTTCACCCCGCAGCCAAACACCAATACCCGTGAGGCTCAACTCCAGAAATGGTCTTCCTTAATTCAAGCTTGGTGCCGACATCACAGACAATATCGACTTTCTCTAGTCGAAGCAGTCGATAGCCCGCTTTTTCACAACGCTGCGCTGCGCAAACGTTTAGATCTCCGTGAAGCTCGCAATGTGATAGACTGGATGACCAAGAGTGAGGAAGAGGGTGGTGGGGGACGGCGCGCGGAATGGGTAGATGGTGCCTCCTCTGGTTCTGGTAATCAGGGTCTCAAATCTGTGGCTTGGATCTGGTGGCGACGACCAGAAGAATGGGCGGATGTCGTTGCAGACTGGGTGGAAGGGACTGGTCAGAAAGGTGCGGTGTTGACGGTTTATGAACTTGTGCAAGGTGAAGCAGCCGAGTCTCAAGGTACGATTGAATTATGATTTATTATTTCATATATTCTCAGTTACTTCGGATTTCTGTTGAGCATAGCAGCTGAACCATATACTGACATCTCCGCAGAGTTCCATGGCATGGATAACGATATCATGATGAAGGCGCTGAACATCTTAGCCAAGCGCGGTAAAGCACAAGTATTTGGAAGTGAGGGGCAAGAAGGTGTCAAGTTTTTTTAACGGACGTGGCTATTCGTGATAAAAACAAACGCTCAAAATATTCAATATCTGTGCAGGCCGACCCCGGCCATTATGCCTAACATTTACATGACCTCGGCATGATCGCGAAGCCTAAGAACAAAATTATCCGAGACGAGATATCTCTATTGCTCGTCATTCCCAACCATGTCCTCTGTCAGCTCATACTCATCGACGCTCTTCAGCTCCTGTGACATGGCCATGTCGAGTAGCCAGTCGACTCGAACAATCTTCGGGGTGCGCTTGATATCACCGGCCACTTGGCGGAAGCGTGGCCAAAGGCGGGCGTGCTTAGGCTCAGCACTACTGAGAAGAAACACATCGTGTCGTCCCGGTGTATTATCATCGATCTCTTCATCTTCGTCGTCGCTCTCCTCCCTTCGTGAGGGATTCGTCAACGCAAGACGACCACGGAAGAGTAAGCATTCTCCCCCATTTGCCTCAACAATGGACTTGAATGCATCAAAGCCACCACGCACGTCTTCGACACAGTAGACACGGAACCCCTGCAACATTTTGTTCTTGTTCTCTTTTGCCTTGCCCGTGGCCTTGGACAGAGAAAACCCAAACTTGGCCTCTGCCGCTTTATCAGTTAGTTGGAAATCGGCCGGATCTAACAGCTCATCCTTTTCAATACAGCTTGTAACAAAGTCTGTGCTAATGATGATGGGCGCATATGCCAGTGCATTTACAAACTTGGTTGTACGCAAAATGGACGGCGCAGCCATGTGAGTGCAGCGGCGAGCATCTTTGACGACCATGATACCCAAATCCCGGAGATGACGCTATCACAATGTTAGCTTTTCTCATTTGAATGTAATTTAAGAAAAATCAACATACCCTGTCAGCATCTTCTTTCTTCTCATTGCCTTTTCCAACCCATTTTTGGTAGCCTGTGATCAGTAAATGCATTGAAATAGGAGGTCGGGATTTCTTTGGCCGTTTCGCATCATTGGGTTGTTCGGCATCACTTTCTGCTTCTGCTTCAACTGATCGGCGCTTCTTGGGATTCTCGCGCACGCGATCTTCATCCGACTTCCGTCGACCACCATGGATGACACCACCAACACGCTTCTTCTCCTTTTCGTACAAAGCGATATCTGGCGCAAGGTCATGAAGATGTGCAAGTGCCGCCTCTTTAGATTTGCGACTATTGGTCGAAGATGGTGTATCGGCCTCTTTATCATCGGGAATAAGCCGTGAACGTGCGGGTGTTTGTGCATTCTTGTCTGCAGGCTTGCGGCCCTTGCCAGTGGCCTTCGGGGTTCCTTGCGCGGTCTCTTCAGCTTTCTTTTCAATCTTCTGCTTTTTACTAGGAGGCGGCATCGATGGCACATTGCTGTGGTGATCTTGCAATATAGCTGGAGGAGCGCATGGATCCTCGGTATCTTCAGACGAGAAGAAGTTCTTCTCGAGAGTTTCCTTATCCAGCATTTTCTGGCCTGCGACATCACCCAAATTCGTGCGCGATGGGAAATGGTTGTAGCGCGGGTTAGATACCGGTTCCATTTTCCAGTTTGCATAGCTATCCTCCAACCATAAGTGGTTGACAACCTGCAAACCCCATTCCCTTGCTGCAGTGCATTTTTCGCTCGACCCATGGGCTGTAATGAGGTGGGTGTTCTCCTGCTTCAATGTCTTCGTACACTCGGCACCAGCCGCTGCTACCAAATTCTCAAGATAAATTCTGGCTTCACCAACGTAGTTCGATAGGCTGATCTTGAGACCTTCAAATCCGGGGATCGGTGTTCGGGACACAGGGTAATGAAGCATTCTGCTGAGAGGACGAGTGTATTCATTGAAAGTCATCAAAAAATAAAGCCAAGCAAGGTTGCCAACTTCCTTGCCCAATCGTGATGCGGTTCGATAGACGAAGCCATCGCGAAAGCGACAAATTACCCAATCTGCCTCGGCGACATTGCCTGTCATCGTTGCACCGCCCCGTTTAACCACTTCTTCGATGGATTCAAGCAGATGAGAGCCAATACTCAAATCAGGCGATAGCATAATGCACTTGGCATCGAATACACTACGGTGGTTTGTGTCTTGGGCACCATTGGCTTGACTAGGCAAAACAGCCGGTTCGGGTGTCGATGCACCGGCTAGACCTTTGTTCGCAGTTCCCCGAATAGGGTCATCGGGGTCGGCTCGTAGAATTTCGGGGTCTGGAAGAATGTACGGGCGCTCGTCAATGCGCTGGCCAAGTTTCAGACAGTCATCAAACCTAGATTTCGTTAATAACTTTCTCTTCTAAAGCGACACCAGATAAACGGACCAATGAGGCAAGATAATCTTCACACGTAACTTTTTGGCCTGGGCCAGACGCGCCTTATCTGAGGTGACTGTCAAGTCCACCAGGTGGGTGACTAAGGCTGACATGCGAGAGCTGTACAACCCGCCCTTAGCCACGACTCCACCGATGATAGCATCCTTGTCGCCCTCGGGGATGTCACCGCAGGTGACCACCACGTCGTTCAAGAAAAGGCGCGGGTCAGGGCTATGCTGGCGAGGGTTTGCGAGCTTGCGCTTTTGTAGCGAGAGGTGCACCCATGCCGGCTTCACCACGGGAATCAAAGCTTGACAGGCAAGGTCATAGGTTTCAAAATTGATGGTATTCGAGACGATGTGTGTAGCCGCAGTCGTATCCTCTTTTGTAGGAGTTGAATCGTGAATTGATGGTTCGCCGCCGTATTCCTCGATGACAGCTGCAAGCTAAATGTTTGGTTTGGCATTAATCTCTTGGACTGCGCGCGTCATTGGGGGGTAGATCAAGAGTAAAAAAAACGTACTTGTTCCGCAGATTCGAGATTCAGCGAATCCGTGCATACAATGCAGACGTTACACTGGTCGAAGAGCTTCGGCTCCTCCCCTGGCTGTGTCATGGTGGGCAATATCTGCTGGTGCGCTCTAGAGTTGAGGAGAATCGGATCGCAAGAAGAAACGCGCCGCGCGTGAACCCCGACGCCTGGTCACGTGGCTGCGGTACAGACGATCCGATAAACAGTCGATGTATCACACCGATTTGAAAAGATGAGGGACAAATAGATAAGGGAATGATGCAGAGAGTTCTGGTCAACTTCTGATATCGTTTGCTCTTGCAGGTGTCTATATCCCTGAAGCATTCAGGGGAAAGAAAGTGACGGAAGTACACACAATGCAGGTGGGGCTTTTGGAACTATACAAAGTCTTGAACGTCGAAAAACATTATATCGTCTCAAAATACTACCATATTTTAGGGAATGCACCATGCTGACATTGCAAATTCTCTTTGCCGAAAACTTTCTATGGTAGATATTGTTACCATTTTCACACATGCAAACCTTGGAACTTTCAAGTGAGATACCTGCCAGCCCACAACTTGAAGTCATTTACAAACTATGTACACTGAGCGGTGGACATGCCTTCACCGTGATCCACCATGACCTCGCTTTTTTCATAGGCGCACCTTGCCCGGTGTCATATACAGTAAAGGGTATAAGCATTTCTATTGGATATTTTTCCTAACAAAGCGGGTAATTTGGAACATCATTGGTTTGGAAATCATGTAAAGAAGAAGAATGGCGAAGACAACAAGCCCTACTCCCTTCTATAACAAAGACCCCGCGCCATACTCTTCTCAAAAGTCAGTGAAACCCACAATTCGGAGAAAGAACATATATCTATGATCAGCAAGTTCTTGTATTTTTTTTTTCCGTCACCAAAACAAGGCGCGTGCAACAATCAGCTGCAGAGGGTTTCATCCATGGTCAAAGGAGGGTAGTAAGAAGATCCAGGGGTAAATACCCAATAAACAAAAAGGAGGGGCAACACCACTGTTTTTTTTTTTTTTTTTTTTTTACTCTTGATCCATGTCCCATTCTGAGACCATTCTGTAGCTGGTCGTCACTTGCAAGATGCAATGCCAAAGAAGATTGGGAAATACAGAGACGCTGGGGCCTAATCATGGCCCCAATCATGGCCGCAATCCAGTAAAACTTTAGGTAGACTTTTTGTCTCGAGACACGCTAGTTTCGGATGTAGGTGTGGTACGAATGACTTCTGGAATGTGCCAAAAGTGTGCCCAGCGCAGATGGTAGTCATCCTGCTGGCCATTCAGACAATGTCGTAGCCAGATACCCCAGATGATGTAAAGGTATGCACCAATTCCAGTCATTATGTGCCTAAAGGGGCATGTTAGTTAAATCATACCATGAAATCAATGTAACGTTAAATAGAGATGACTCCTGGGTGTGGAAGGAGTCGAAAAAGACGTAGGGGAACTGAGAAAGCACATACCACCAACCGTGGCCCTCCAGGAAGAGGCCCCACGGCAGGCCCACTTCCCGCCTCCACCGGCGGATGTTGGAACAGAAGTGATTATCCAAATTCCAGATTGCGAAACCGCCCAGGAACATGGTCAAGCCATAAACCACCATGAACCACATCGTTTTAAGGGTTTTCATGTCTCGCACATTTTCATAATGTTGTCGCTCTTTGCTGGGCACTGGAAGTCCCTGCTTCTGTCGCTGCAATCGATCTTCTTCTCGGGACTTGCGCCAGCGGGGACGAAGATTGACCTCCATTGTATGCATGCTACGCAGCACGACAACTGTTGTAAGAATTGCGTATGCGTTCTGGTGGAAAACTGGGTCTTGGATATAGTGGTAGTAAAGAGTGATGAAGACGGATAGGAAAGCTAGCAAGGAGGCTAGAACTATACGTACGCCCAGTGGACGGGTATAAGAGAAGCTTGCGTAGGCCATCAGACATGTCGTATAGATCATGGACAGCTCATCGACTAGCTGCATAGGGTCTGAGGGAAATTCGGCGGTCAGTAGGAGCCCGAATGCGATGCTTCAAGCAACGCAGGGATAGAACCTCGAAATAAGAAGGAGCTTTAATAAGTGGATGAGGTAGCACTTGCATTTTAGTGTAGAGTGAAACAGAAAACTGCCTGTTCCTACCACCAGATATCCAATGTAGGCGACTAGGAAAACCTGAGCATGCTGGTTGCGCCGACAGCTAATCATGCCCTTGATTCCTAGCCACATGAAAAGAAGATTGGTCAAGGTGTTGACGATCTCAGCGGCATAAATCGTAGCATAGTAATCCTAGAAAAGGTGATCAGCCGAGGTCTTAAAAGCTCAGTCGCAGCCAAGAAGGTTGGCATCGTGGGATGGGTTAGCTACCTCTTCACACCAGTTGAGAGTGGAGGTTACAGGACTCCAAAACCCAGCCTTAGACGGCGGATAAGGGATGGAGGGGAAGGACCACGGCATGGTTGTGGTATGGAGAAATGGAAGAGTTCATGACAGGCAAGAAAAGGTGCGGTGTTGGCCACACTGTTAGCCTTACGCCTTCTGCACATGACGTCGATTACACCAGCCGTTCAGCGGGTTCTGATTGGGTTCCGCGGAGTCCCGCGAGATGCCGGTTTGCGGAAAGCTCAAAGCTGATCTATTCTTTGTTACACGCCCTTGGATAAATTATGCGCAGAGTGAGTTTGGTATGTACGATAGTCTAGATGTTAGTTGTTTTGAACCGCTTGCAAAAGTTTGGATTTTATTGGTTGGGGAGAACCGGTCAAAACAACGGTATAAGGCTGATCAATGGTCCTACAGACTTAGCGCCTCCGACTCTTATCGATACCGAGGCTCTGACCGCGCGGATCCCGATGACTTACTTCACTTCAAGGTTTCTTCATCTCAGCCCTCAACCATATCCCAGGGCGCCCCAACAATCCCTGCAGGATTCAGCACCTTTATCCGTCTGATCGGACGACATATATACGGACCACCCAGTCATCTCCACCGCCCATCCAAACATACCCCCAGATCCGGTGTTTTCTCTTTATTTTTCCCGCCCGCATGCGGTGACAGCAACACTCGCAAACCCTTCATTCCCGCCACAATTGCACAACTCCCTTCTCATTCCTGATTACTATTCACATTATACAAAGAATACAATCACTCGGTGATTAGTACGGTGCGGGCGCCGAAGCTATGTCGAACAATGGCGCGTACGTAGTGCCGCAGGTCAAATCGGGGACCTCAAAATGTATGCCAACCAATACAACCCGTCCTAATCTATTTGCCTTGAGACTCACATTATCGGTATCTAGCCTCAAAAACCATCTTTCATTTTACAGCCGGCCTTTGTTCAGGGTTAACATCCTCCATCCTCCTCCAACCCGCCGACCTGCTCAAAACCCGTGTTCAACAATCCCAGCAATCTCTCCTCCCTACTCTCAAGACGATCCTCTCATCACAACATCCCATCCGTTCGCTATGGCGTGGAACACTCCCTTCAGCTCTCCGTACCGGCTTCGGCTCGGCCCTCTATTTCACCAGCTTAAACGCCCTCCGCCAAACAGTCGCCCATGCCAACGCCCCTCTCCTCTCAAACGCACCTTCAACTAAATCCTCCTCCGCCCTCCCCAAACTCTCCAACACCGGCAATCTGGCCACAGGCGCCGTTGCCAGAGTCGCAGCAGGCTTCGTCATGATGCCTGTCACCGTCCTCAAAGTCCGCTATGAATCAGACTATTACGCCTACCGCAGCCTCGTAGGCGCTGGCCGGGACATCATCAAAACCGAAGGTATTCGCGGCCTATTTGCTGGGTTTGGAGCGACAGCTGCCCGTGACGCTCCATATGCAGGCTTATACGTGCTTATCTACGAGCAGCTTAAGCGTCGACTTGCAGCCATGAAGACTGTTAACAATGAGACGCCCCAGGCTGGTGTCTCATCCTCGTCTATCAACTTCGTGTCCGGCGGGTTGGCGGCTGGTCTAGCTACTGCCATTACGAATCCTTTCGATGCGGTGAAGACTCGATTACAGCTCATGCCTGCTAAGTATGGGAATATGCTCCGTGCCGTGCGGCTGATGGTGCATGAAGACGGTATGCGCAGTCTCTTTGGTGGACTGGGCATCCGTATGGCGCGAAAGGCGCTTAGCTCAGCATTGGCTTGGACCGTATACGAGGAGCTGATTCTTCGGGCTGAGAAGCGGTGGTCGGCAAATTCCCAGATGCCATTGAGCACTTAAAGTCGTTTTTGTTATAACCTGGCCTGTTTTAGGCCAGTTGTATTATTATATGTACGATGTCTTGTGAGAATAACTGTGTAGGGCCCTGTGTCCTATATTATGTACCCCTCAACATGCAGTATTCCTTGCGTTTTGCATAAGTCCAATAGGACCTTTGATTTCTACCGTTGAGGAACTGCACCCCTTACTGCCATCCTTTGAACTGGGGCTACAATGCACGACTGTGGATCTGTAATCTACAAAATGGCAAGTATTAAAGCATGGACAATAATAGCTGGATATAAAATGGAGCGGAGTATGATGCGATTGGCATCATAAAGCAGAAACAGAACCATTAAAAAAAAAAAAGAGTCAACATCGTAAAATCATGTCTCGTTACTGTACCACTTCTCGTGAACCAGCCAGCTTCGAAGAATAGAAAGAAATCTCAACTCAAAAACAAACAATCTCACAAAGTATTTCGTCCGGGTCTCGTAGCAAAACAAACAAATCAAAACCAACAGCCACTATAACAATATAACAATCGAGATATATCGGAGAGAGTATTTCAAAGATAAATCAACCAAGCCAACAGGATTTGTAGCATATTGACAGCTCAGCCTGAGTAGGTAGATTTGATTGCAGGCGGGAGTAGCAGAATTGCACTTATGTAGCGAAGAAGCGAATTCTGTGTGAAGGGCTCTTCTTGCGCACAAGATACATTTTGTCTTTGCGATGGTCATTAACCTTGAGCTCGGTTTGCGAGTGGGAGGTTTGAGCGATGACTTTGCCCTCGCGAATACGCTTGGTGTGACCGAAAAGCTCTTCTTGGAAGTCCTCGGTGACCCATCGCTTGATAATAATATAATTGCTGTCATGCTGGATGGGGTTAGTAAAGCTGTTATGATCAAAGATATCGTTGTGCGTAACTTACCTCATCCCAGTCCCATGGAAGATTGTATGCCAGCAAGGTTTCGGGAAGTAGATGCTTCCGGTGGACCTAGTGTAGAGTCAGGTACTGCTAGACAGACGAAGACATGGTGTGAATCCATCAAAACATACCTTGATCCAGGTGGTCTTGCGCTCCTCGAGCTCCTTTGATTCCTTCTCCTTCTCCTTTTTTTCTTTTTCTTCCTTCTCCTTTTTCTCCTTCTCCTCCTTCTCCTTCTTTTCTTCCTCCTCTTTCTTTTCCTCATCTCGCTTCTTTTTATTCAGTATATGCGCAATCTCTTCCTCATTGTACCCAAGATCATGACGAAGTCTCTCGCGGAACTCACGATCTCGCTTTGCAGCTTCCTCCATGGCTCGTTGCTTCATACGCTCCTGTTCAATCTTCCACTCCTCAATAGCAGCAGCTTTGAGCATCATCTCCTTCTTTCTCTTCTCCTCTAACTCGAAAGCTTTCTGTCGCTCCTCCTCAATTATCTCCTTCTTAATTTTCTCTTTTTCGGCATCTTCCTCCTGCTGTCGAGCAATCTCCTGGAGTTTTTCCTTCTCGATTCTCTCCCTCACTTCCTTTTTCTCGGCTGCTTCTTTCTCCGCATCTTCCAGCCTCTTCATCCGCCAGGCCCTTTCAGCCTTACGCTGCGACTCCTCATCTCTTTCGGCCTCTTCCAATTTCCTCAGCCGCCATGATTTCTCGGCCTTTCGCGCGGTCTCCTCCTCTCGCTCCGCATCCTCGAGGTGCTGCAGGCGCCACGCCTTCTCAGCTTTCTTCGCAGACTCTTCTTCTCTCGACCTTCGCTCAATGCGTTGCAACTTGCGCAGTCGCTCACTAATCTCATCTTCATAGTTTATTTCCTCCTCCCGGAAGCGTCGCATCTCCCACTGATCCCGCACAGGCTCAGGCTTTTCGCGATGCTTCTCGAGTTCCCGCTCCAACCTCTCAATCTCCTGCTGATGCTTCCAAATCTCCATATCTTGTCTGATATCAGACTTCTCTAGAATACGCTGTCCAGTGACAAGCTCATAGTCCCGGTGATATGGCGAGGGAGTCCGCGACGACCCCACATTCACATTCGCCGAAGCTCCGCCCGCCACGCGGTTTCGCGAGCTATGTTTGCGTGGCCGCTCGACCTCTTCTTCCTCGGAATCATAATCATAGTACTTCTGCTGCTGCATCCGTGTATGGGGCTTGTTGCTATTAGCGTTGTTGGTACTAGCACGAGTCGCCTGTTCGTTGACAATCATGACTGCGGGTGTCGAGTCACGCTCGCGGTGACGACGTCCGCCCGTCGATGCCGAACGGTACACACGGGTTTGCGGGGCAGGCGCTAGGAACTCCTTTACCTCAGGGCGGCGCTGGTGACGGGAGACGGAGCGGCGGCGAACATGGGTGCGACCGTTACGACCGCGGAGCGAGATGTCGGTCTCGGAGACGTCTGAGTCGTCCGAGGAATAGACATATTCGATGGGCATTTTGGGTTGTTGACGTAGAAGAATTTAAATATGACTGATGATAACGCTGGTGTATGTATTTGCGACCCTGGTGGCGGGGGGGAGTGTGGTGAGGGCCTAAGCACACCTAAGCACACTCGAGACTCTATCAGAGGACTTAAAGCGGGGGTAACCAGTGGTGGGAGATTTTTGAAAAAGAAAAAGAAAAAGAAAAAGAAAAAGGGTTAAGAACAGAAAAAGTCAAAAGTCAGCAGAAATTAGTGTGCGTGAACACGAGGTTTATCGAGATCGCCGCTCAGCTGAGGGGGAGGAGGGGCTGGGATTGAGAGATGGAGGGAGAGAGAGGGGGAAGGCGTGTATTTATTGGGAGGAATCGGTCAGGATAAGGCTCTATGGGGGAAAAAAATTAATTAAGAAAATTTGATCTACATTTATTTGATTTCTTTTCAATTTTTTCATTTCTATTTTATGTATTCGGGGGTTTCCCACTGCAATCCGCATCTTTCAGCCTCATGGGTCCATGTCAGACTTCATGCTTCATGCAGGATTCCAGCCCTGTGTAGTTCGCATTACCCCTCCAACCTACCGTAAATCTGCCAGATTGATGTATATCTCTGTCGATAATGGAGATTCCAAATCATCGGGACGAGAAACAATCTATGTTCCTGTTGACCGTCATCAAAGTATCTCTGTGTTCCCTCTCTTCCAAGGTTTCGCGCGGGATAGCATCATCGTCACCAGCCACAACGAGGGCCCCACTTCCAGTCCAATGCACCCAATGCTCACTGATGACTCCTTGCTTCGGCCTCCGTGCCCCGTAGCTTAACATACATTAGGGCGTTACAAATTCCCCGTACCCCACCATCATCTCTAGTGATTGCGAATCAGTATTGCGACTCAGATCCCCCTAACTCTACTCAGCGCTTGTACCTCGTTTCTCTTCTCGCTACCATTTGACTTCCCACAGGTAAACTACTATATTTATCATCTGTCTTTTTAGCCAGGCACACTAGTATAGGGCGAGCGCTAAGAAGCGGGGCAGCGTCTCTTGAAACGAATCCGAGACACATTAACCCATCTACGGATACGAGAACGCTGATCTTGGTAGAATATAGATAAAGCAATTATAATTATTAGGCACGCAAGCCTTTCAATATGGACTAAATGACAAGTATGAAAGGGGAGGAATGTAGATAAAAGGGTAACTTGGGCATGAATAGGCACGAATCATGAAGATTGGGCCGAGAATGGCGCATCTCGAATTTGATAGAAGGGCATCGTCAGAACCAAGGCACGGTCGGGTGTTCCCGCGAATGATCCAGGGAAACGCGTGACTTTTGCACATGGTTCACATTCCAAGCGCTCGATCAGTCCGATCTTCGTTGCTGGAATGATAGGGATTTGTATTTGTCTGGACCCACGCTCAAGAATAGAACACATGATCAAGCGACCATGCATGGGATCGCGCTGGTGTCGATCTCTCTACTTCGTTGGTCTCTATTGCTTCTGATAGAATATATGCTAGTGGGAACGGGACAACTCAGTATGCACCCCTGATCGCCGGGCGATTCGCGCAATTTGGACTACTGTCAACGGCTGTTCATCTCGGCGCTTCGTTATAGTATGTGCTCTGATATGCGCCGAAGACGTGGCGGCGGAACCCGGTTGGATGGATTTGGGACGTTTCAATCTTGAAAATCGTTTAATACGACCACCGGGGTACTCGTTTATTTGTGGATTGGAGCGATGCGTTTGTAGTCCATTCCAAATGGGGTTTCTTTGGTATCTTTAGATATGAAATCGATCCTTACCAATCAAAGGAGAACCATCGCGCAACTACAACAGCAGGATTGTGTTGACTAATCCCAAGTGCTGCCTTAAGAAATCTTTTCCGGAGGCATTATGATGCGGACTAAAATCATGACTTAGGAAAAGAATCAATCCTAATGTTCTACAATCCAGTGTTAAAAGTGCACATGTGGACGTCTCGGCGATGGATTTTGTGCTACTACGCCCCCGGGCCATTAATACTAGTATGAGTTCAAGTTGCAAGATCGATGTAAATCATCGGTCCAATTGAACTTAGAATAGCCTTAAACCCCTCCGACTTAAGTTGATCATCATCTAATCTGTAATCAAAGGCAGATATTACTCGCAAAAGCCATAGAAACCTGACTTGCAAGGTTCATCATAACCTACCAATATGCGAATCAAGAGTCAAAAAATCAACCACATACTAACTAATCCCCGCCATGGACACCGCTAGTCTCCACAATATCCGAACGCTTGAATAAAAGGCCGAATATATTGAACGGATGATATACTTCCATATTAATCCGTCAGCAGGTTCAGCAGGGATCCATCCTGTTAGTCAAGCAGCGGACAGACGTCATATTTAATATCGGGCGCGACGATCGCTCCCGTCAGATGAGACGCAACGAGGAAAAAACGATCAAGAAATCGCAAGTATGACGACAATGGCGCCCTGTCGGGCTTGTGCCACATCGCCATTAGCCACATCTATATTACAGGGCTGCTATAGGTATGCGTAGTATCTGTGCTAATTAATTAGATGTAGTATGATTAATATTGGTTATTTGTAGGGCTATTACAGTTGTGTAGCACTAGTGTTCAAGTGGGCGCAGAGATTATTTGCGCCTGTTCAATGATTACACTTGCATTTGATTGGTCGGAAATGATCTACAGTATGATGTACATGTATTGATTGCTTGAGAAGATAAACTAGTTCTCTTTTTCTGTTTCTCTGAATCTATTCTCAAGCAACGATGCATGTTTGTTCTTCGATTCGAAATGATACCTCTTGAGACAGTCGGAAAATAGAAAGCCATGATACTGCAGGTTTGAAGCTTCCAAAGTCCAACATTACAAAAACCTACCAGTTTGACCCATTTCCCAACTGAGTCATACTGTCCTGATATCTCTCTTTCCTCAAAAATCTCAAATTCCTCCAGAAAAGCTCTTCCTCCCAAGGAGCATCGGCTCCCGCTCTCGCCTGAATAGAATTCTCTTCAAACCTAACTCGAAGCGTGTGACTTGCATCACGGCGCGGCGTCTGTATGAACGATCTGTCAACTACCGCTGCAAATTGCGGATCCGCAGGATTATCCCGAAGTCCCAGGTCAATCCACCGCGTGATAGCAAGACAAAAATCCTTCTTTTCGTCCTGAGAATGCCGCACTTGGATTTTCTATGACGTGTGACAGACTCAGCAACATCCCTCTGCAATATCAGCCGTTCCTTCATTGATGTATCTCTGGACAATTGCTGATATTTTCCAGTTGTGGCCTCTGTACTCTTGAGGAGCAGACGCATGAGCACATATCTCTATATCTGTCGGAAAATCAGGCTTGTCAGATAGGTATGTATGTGCCAGCGTATGTGAAATTTCTGCGTTGAAAGTGGAATAAGATGCTACGAATATTGGCTTTGAACATATGTCATGGTCAGAATTTAAATCGAAGTGATTGCAATGCTTTGGTGTCATTTTTAGTGGCAGAGAGAGCATCACAAATCTGAGACTAATTGAGAGGATAGTAGTAGAACAACCCGAAGATGAGGGCTGTAGACTCTGATTTAATACCTGTGACTCTGAGTCTATAGTAATAGTACTATGAAGAGAGAACTTGAAGGCGTCTTATATGTGGTTCCTGTGGATAATATGAGGTAATTGCTCTCAAAATTTTATCTTTGTTCGTCTTAGTGATTCAATTTTTTGTCAACTGCCAGTGCAGATTAATCATAAGTAACGAGTCCAGGTGTCCATGACTAGTAAGTAAGAATTTCTCTTGGAATTGTAACTTTCGTCTATGATAAGATATTCTGTAGGTAGCTGACAGGGAGTCTTTATATGAGTCAAATACTACATATGTAGTTGCAACTTGAAGTACCTAATGCAGAAGTGTAACTTGAAGCATTCAAATGCTCAACATTTGAAGTTCAACTTGAGCTTTGCATATATGTATGTAAACTTGAACATTGAAAGAATTGATACATACCTACTACCTAGTAGTATGAGGATTTGAATATATCTCCGGTATCTTTTCCTGCAGCCTGAGCACCTGCAATGCTCACATTTCTCTTCAAATGTTGACATTTGAAAGACTCGA
The DNA here is from genome assembly GCA_023626375.1 of Talaromyces sp. PF30-5. Taxonomy (NCBI): domain Eukaryota; kingdom Fungi; phylum Ascomycota; class Eurotiomycetes; order Eurotiales; family Trichocomaceae; genus Talaromyces; species Talaromyces sp. PF30-5. The sequence continues at coordinate 3,199,662 of JAMAGU010000001.1, forward strand.
AGCCTGCCAGTGTGACACATTTTCTTGAGGTCGATCTATTCAAGAGAAATCGCACCCAAGAGTGTTTCTTAAATATATATACCTTCAAAATGTTTAAGTTGAACCTATCATCGTTCGGGCCCACTATGTTCAATGAGAGAAGCACGGTTTCAATTGCCATAGCATTTGGAAATACGACCTCGGGATGACCGACTACTAGTGGCGAGTAGGCTCATACAATTTGAAGCTCATTCAAATGTTGGAGCATGCTTGTTCCAAGATCATTGACCCCAATTCCATTTAATTCTACCAACAGGATCACTGCCTAGGTATGCCAATGACAATTGTTGAAATAAAGAAGTACCTGGGAATAACCAGTGGAACTCTTGATCAAGTTGATGCCCTGAGGGCTGCTCAAGTGGTACATACTAATATTAGTCATTCTTGAATCTTGATACTGAAGTTTGCTACACACTTCCAAGGTTTTAGCCCGCAATCATCCTACATCGAAACATTCAAGTTGATCATGGCCCGGGCATGTATTTAACAACGGAGTGAAGAATCACTGTGTTCCCCGGGGCCGGGCCTACTACTAGTAGATGACATGTGCAGGAATATACAAATTTGGACAAATGCGAGTTTTAAGCTTTGTTTTTCTGTGATCTACTACTGGATCCTCTATACTTTTACAGACAAATGTTGGGTATCCGAAGCCAGTATATGACATGGTATTCATAATTCCCAGACAGGAATCAATTCAACCAGAACGGGACTGGCTGCCCTTATTTTCCTAAGCGAAGACCCCAGTCTCTGTGCAGACTTTCAACTCGTTTCGAAAGTCAACATTATTCGTTTGACATCTGTCAAAGCAACGAGGAGCCCAGGACGTCGAGATATCTCTTCGGATAAAGATAATTTTCCATCAAGCCGAATTTCATTGTGGTATCATATTATATTCCATCTATCACGCTCTCCCTCCAGACTTCAGGATCTGCTCCAGGTTGTCTCGGCTATTCTTATGCGTCGTCTCATGGTAGTGCAATTTCTTTTCCAGATTGGAAATCTCGGATGTAGCTTCGGAGCTCTCTCGGGTAAGGCGCTTGTTGACAGCATCGATGGGCACATTCACGAACCTAGGTGTGTTAGCCAGGAAGCAAGTTAAACGGCGAAGAGACTCACATCTTGCCTACACCCTCATACACTCTGGTCTCGGAGGGAAGCTCTGACATTTCCTTTGATGTCAATTGCATCATGCGGATATCACGTTGCTTAGCGGTCATTTGGGCTTTGGTGACACCGATTTGCTGTTGTGAGGCGATGGCACGGGTCTCAATCTCTTGCAGAAGCTATGGGTCGTCGGTTAGCGCTCCCATCTCTTTTAGCCGCTGGAACAAAGGCGCGGTTCAGAATAAAGCATTGCATGCCGTACCTTCTGCAGAGCTTCGGGTGGGATCGACATTATGAGAGGGAGTTGTGTATAGGTTCGCGTGTCGTGGAAAGGAGGGGTTGGCTAGTGGGGTAGCGGAGGTAGGCCCGGTTGTCTGTTTGTCGGCCGGGATCTGGGCGGACGGGTCCTCAACTGGGCGGTTTGTTAACGATGCGAAATTTTCGCTTCTCTGTTTTTAGGAGGACGTGGAATTGGATATTGAGGATGGCATTGAGCCTGACAGTTGGATAATAGAGGCGGTGACAAACGCCGAATGCTGCAGCGGGCGGTGAGGCCGTTTGGCCGGACTTTAGAGTTTCATGGCAGGATGCAGGAAGTATGAAGGCGCATAGTAAAGCACGATTCTCAATCTGGTCAGAATGAAACACCAAAATGACGTTTGTTTATTTATTTCTTTTTTGGAGAGTTTTTATAAATTTCCCAGGAAAGGTACATTGTATAAGCATATCGTCAATCTTATCCCAAATTTCCTAGAAAAATAGAAATCCTAAGTAACCCAAAAACGCCAAAACTTGTGTCCACATTTGCCGAATAAACCCCAGAAGGTAGCAGTATTTTAACTCAGTATTCTTGAGTCTGTCTCCAGAAGAAGCCGGAGACATCGAAATAGTTGGTTGCCACGATCCCCGTCCCGATCATACACTGTAGCTCCAAAAGCGAAAAGGGAAACTTGAGAGAGGAAAGGAAGGAAAAGAAGGAAAAGAAGGAAAAGAAAAGTAGAAAAAGAAAACGGAAGATAAACCCGAAAAAAGAAGAATATTAAAAGTCAAATAGACATAGGAGACAAGAAATTTCCAAGTGCCAGTTTCTTTCTCCCTTGGATTTTGTTCCACAAAACCCATCGGCATGGCCACCTGCACTCCGGCCTGCTCATCTCGACCAGGAAACCCAGCGCCAAAGTGTAACCAGCCACTTATGCTTCATTCCGCTAAACAAAAACAAGAAAAAAAAGTATCCCGCCCTTGATTCATTCCTCGTGCTCGTATGAAGGCCGTGCAAGTTATCACTCTTGAAAATACCTGAGCCAACCAGGGCGCCACTTAGAGCTCGATCCATGTCTCATCGAGCTCGTTAGCGCCATGATGGCTGGGGTCCCATGAGGGGTTTCTCTGCATAGTCGTGGGGAAAACAGCGGGGGTCATCGCGTTGTGATAAGGGATGGGAGTGGCGGTACCCGAAGGAGGTGGTGCAGTCAGAAAGCTTTGAGACGATGATACATCGTCCCAAATTGGATATGGGTTGGGAATTGAGCCGATGGTAGGGGTCATGGTCATTGACAAGCTGGTGGAATCATTAAATCCAAGCATCTGAGGATCCACTCCAGCAGAATGGGCTTGTTGAGGCTGCATTAAATCGTGATGAGCATCCCCGGGAACCCCAGTGAGACCACTTGACACACCATAGTGAAGTTCCTCGGGCATTGGAGTTGAACGGTTGAAGTGTCGCACATTCTCAATCTGAGGTGACATGTTACCATGCAAAGAATTAGGATGAACAGTGGGAGCGGAAGATGGGAAGCCGCTCCATGACGGGTTGATAAAACCATTAGCTGAAATGGTTTGCTGTTGAAATGGTGTAGTAGAGTTAGATCGGTTAATGTGCATGTCACCAAATTCCATACTATGAGATCTCGCATGAGGATATTGGGGCGGAGAGCCGAAGTCTATCTCGCTCCAAGGAGAGCCTGTAGGGCTGGCATAGTCTATGATGGTTCCATTAGAAGGGCTCGGTGAGGGCGTCATGGGGTCTGCTCGAGTGGCAACCGCTGGTCCCTTCTTGGGTCGGAACTTGTAGCTAGGATGAGCGCTCTGATGATTGGCATGGTCTATCTTAGACATGTCTTTATAGAACTGCTTAATTTCATCGATCTCAATGTCCCAGCTTCGACCCATGATCTTGTTCACGATCTGAAAGTTTTTGATCTTCAGGAGGGCTTTAGCACGCTCTGAATAAGCTGACTTGTACATCATGAAAGCGTTCATAGGGCGAGGGATCTTTTGTCTTTTCGCCGCTTCAGCATGGCGTTGCTCACTTGATCTATGAGCCCAGGCCTCCATATCCCTAAGGGGAATATCTATAATGTGCGCCGTTGTCTGGCTGAATGGTGCAGGAACTGGAACAGGGCATGGAGAGGCTTTTCGGGAACGGCCTCGTTTTGCACGAGGTGAGCGGTTTGCTCTTCCCCGGGATGTATTGCTCCGGCGTCGCGAGGAACGTGGTGATGATGTCCAGTTTGGACTTGAGTCATCATCCACTACACTAGATGTCGGTGTGCTGACCTCTTGGCTCGGTGTTGCCATCTGAGCCTAATTCTATCAGTGAAAAGCTTTTTAATGGAAATGAAGATACTAACTGGATATGATCGCGGAGCATCTTGTTGATAGAAAGATGGTGGAGGTGATTCATACATCTAGCGAATGTCAGCTGCTGAAACTCCAAGTGATATTCGTAGTAGTTGATATAAGCACATATGCAAAGCTTACCTCCACTTTTCCTGGCTGGTAATCGAAGTGTTCGTGAGCTAAATTGCTCTGGTTCTCGGGAGCAGGGAGGTAGATAGAAGCTGGGAATTGACCATGTCCTGCCTCCCTGAGAGATCGCTGAACACTTTGCTCACTTGGAGGGGATGGAGGAAGCCCCGGCATATTGTTGTCCACAGGAGCGGAAGGTGAGAATTCTAGAATAGAATTCGCTGACATGTTTTTGGTCTTTTCAAAAGATGGGGGAAAGCTCTTGAATTGACAGAAAGAGAAGTTGACTAGAGGTAGCCAGTGCCAGGAGTCGTTCAATCTGATAGCGAACTAATCCAGGAAAGTTCCAGAAGAAATTGAATTCCAGAAGGAGGGAAGAAGCAGAAGAAGAGTAAAAGCAGCTTGGGTCGCAGCTATCCGACGATGTGACAAGCAGACTTGCATACGAACCCGGCTGAAAGAGGTTTGTTCACACACACGGACGAACAAGTAAGACAAGCAGTGGGCCACGGAGACTTAATTGGATAGACGGGAAAGAGAAGTTAGTATGTCTCGGACAACAAAATGTCAAGAAGAAAGCAGATGATAGAAAGGATAGGGTGAAGAATCAAGGTGGACCTGGGGCGGGTCTTGAATAAATAAGAAAAGCCAAGGTTGGGTTGAAGGAAAGAGGAGCAGGGTGGAGGTGAGGTAGAAGTAGTCGTTGAGGCACGATTAGAGGCGATTCCCGGCCACGAACCAGTTGGGAGGCTGAAACTGACTCAAGCACTGGAGCAGAGTCGCAATACAATACGAAGACGTTAGATCTATTTTGACGCCGCCTCTGATCTCTAGCTTGAAGTTCGGTATTTTATCTTAATTTAACATTATTTTGTACGGATTTGTTTTATTTTTCATTCCGTTGATTTTCTTTTCTATTTTCATTTTTTCTTTTTAAATTCATTTTTTAATGAATTTTATGGGTTCAATTATAGTGGATCTGGGGTTTGATTGGGAGCCGGGGTTCGGGGAGGGATCAGATGTGGGTTTTCTAGTATTTTACGATTTTTTATTATTTTATTTTTTGAATTTTGAAATTATGATTTTCCGCGTATTTTCATATTTTTCTTTTTTTTTAAAAAAAAAAATAAAAATAAAAATAAAAATAAATAAATCACTATAAAATATCTGTCCCCCTGTCACTCTGAATCTTGATGGCGACTTGTGGGGGCTGGACTCATCCTACTGGCTTTGTGTCCTAGGAAATGCAAGTCGCCTACTTCCACTTATTGGTCTACCCTGTTTCCCACATTTTATTTTAATTCGCTTGTTCTTTCACTATGACGGCTTTTTGGCCACTCTAAGTTTCAACTCCCTGCACGGTCCCTAGGCTTCCCCCCCTCATACTTTTATCCTGCGCCTTACGGTTCTATCAACACATGTGCTTTGTACAAGAGACAATTCAAAGAATAAGAAGATAAAAATAAACGAATTCAATCATGGTAGACTCTTCAAACAAAAGAAGTGACGAGCAACTCCAAAAAGAACGCGGAATATGGATCCAAGCGTTGACTTCAACGGACAAGGGGGGCGGGCATGGACCTCTAGGCATCTTCCAACAGTAGCACAGCATCCGGGGATGGAATGGACCAGATGGCAATCTCAGTAGGAGTCGGGCTTAGGGGATAAGCTAGAACTCAATTTCCCTATCTAGATAGCTTGAAATGGTTCATAGTAGTTTGCCGCGCGGGCGAATAAAAAAAATATTAGATTATTCACGAAATCAAAAAATTAAAGATAGGCTTGGATATTCTACACTCGATGATGCAACTGGCTCAATTGAGGATTAGCCCGCGAGTTGACTCTATTATTACCTGGGCACCATGAACCGTCCGGTGATGGGACCCATTATGGGTAGCATAGCGAGACCGACGAGCAAGGGTGTTGAGTTAGCGTTGATCTTTTTGTTTAGAAAATTATTATTATCATTATTATTTTTTGCCCCGACATTGAACACTGCCACTAATGTCTGCCCGAAATTACAATGAAAGCTAAGAGAAATGTCAAAAGCTGACACTGTTCTCCTAATCTGGCGATTCCATAGTTCCTAAGCCCACACCCATGTCGAAGGCGATCTGTATCCACTTCGGTATCGGCTGTGATCCTGGGATAGTTTACCAATTCTCTGAGTCTCGCCCCAAATCGTCCATTCTTGTAGCCATTTAGAACTGAATAAAAGAAGATTACAGACTCGAACGTGACATCGGGCGGAGAGATCTTGCTCACCAAACCATGGTTCAAGGCTTAGAACAATCTTAAAATGGACGCCAATTCGCTAGTAGTTCCTACAACCCCTGTGAATAAGAGGGGGTGGATAGAGAGGGATTAGACGACTAGACTGATTAGACTGATTACTGTTATGGCAAGCCGCGTGGGATATTATGGAGGAGCAAGAAGGCCTGGGGGGAGAATTATGCTGGACACGATAATCCACCCGCTGGATCCTCCAATTGCATTTGAATTCTACCGTTTATCTCGGCTAAGCGGTCCTCAGTGGGGCCCTCAAATGATCGACGAGAGACAGGCCTGACAGCTTCAGCGGGTGGAGTCGGGCTGTACCGATGCCCCTCAATCTGGTATGGTATACAAAGTTACAAGTCACCAAAACGCTGAGGTTCAAGTGGAATAGTCCACCTCATCCATATACGCCACAATGCCTCTGATTGGCTTGGCTGGTTTCTCCGGCGGGCCCAGACTGGACTACCCAGTTGTGCACTTAGCCGCATTGGGCCGCCACTAGACCGCCTTGGGTAATCCCGCGGCCCTACAGGTGTTCGACGCCTGTGCGGCTTCCTCCGAGATGTCCAACCAGCGCGGTTTGGTAACTTTCTGGTCATTTGACCTCCCCAATCAAGATCCCCTTCCTGTTCCGCTGTGAGGTTCTTGCTGAATTCCAGTTTCGATGTCACGTGAGGCCCCACTGGACGTGCATGGGAGATCGACATCAATTGCCCTAAAGTAGTAGTAGGTAAGAAATAGGTATCAACTCGGAGGGGAACACGACAGCTGAGAACCATCAGAGGCGATTGGCTTTCTCTGCTCCTACCAACAAAAAAATCTTATTCCATATCAAGTAAATACCGTCATTCTGTGGCAATCTCCGAACCGTTCACCCTATACCATATCCTAATCTTGTACTCCAGGATGAGACGCCTCGCGGCTCGCGCTTACAGGGAATCTGTAAGCCTCCACCGGATCAAGCTTAGCTCAACCACCTCTTTCTCTTTCACCAACTTCCTTGTTCACCAGACCTTTTCACGGACCCAGCCCCGTTTTTGAAATGCGGTGTGTCTCAGGACGAACTGCACTTCGAGGGGAGTTCCCTGCACGTCCGCGAGGTCCCGCTGCTTTGCGCAGGAACCCCTTCAACCACGTTTTTTCTGGAGGATCACTGCACGGGTCCCTTTGTTTTGCCAGTGCAACCGGGCACCGATTTTTGGTTCTTTGACCAATGATCTCCTTGTACTATACTTTGGTGGCTGTTCAAACAACCATGCCTGCCATGTGGGTGTGGACCTGAGAACCGCTTGAACGCAGAAGTCTGAGTAGTTCGGGGTGGTCAGATTAACAGGGCAGTGCAGATGGCTTCTTCCAGCTCCTGGGCCTTGGGTGCCATAATTACTATTTCGAGCCATTCTTGCCCCAGGAGAGATCTGAGTAAACACTTTGCTATACTATTCACAGACCCAATCAGTTATCAACAGGAACCTTGGAAAGAATACGACAACGTATTTAATCGATTGTTCATCATTCTCCACAGGAGTGAAAACTCTTGTGCACCCACTAATGAAATGACTCGGCGACCATAATGTCGGCGACCATGGATTCCAGTGATATTCGTTTGAATTATAGATCAAGCTTTAGGGTTAATTCGAAATTCGCCATCCCTAACACCAATAAGATCACCCAGACACCTTGCGGGAGAACCATAGGATGCAAGGGCTCAGGCCTCGAGCAATCCCCCCTCCTCCACGTTCATACCCATGAATCCCTACAAGTTTGGCAAGCCAGAATAAGATTGACAGCAAGGATTACCCCCGCTCAAGCCCTGCGTCGTCTTTCTTGCCTCCGATTCTTGCTTTGAATATTTAGCATGAACCATTTCGTGCATGCTCATCTCAGGACACCCTGGCAATTCACTAACGCAAGCTTGAACCAGAATTGAGCCCTGGTAAAAGTGACCTGCTGACAACCCTACTAGAGCACAGATCACTTTATCCGCGGTGGCTTTCATTCTGAACGAACATAAATAGCCGTCTTGTACCAAATCCGGCGATTGTTCTATAGATATCCCCTTTCAGTGTTTTCGTAGTAATGTGCTGTTTAAGAAAAACAAACTACTCTGATGGTACCAACGCTTTCGTTATAACATATTCGGTATGGGAAATTGACAATAATCGAGGGAGTAGCCGAGACAATTTGATATGAAGATAAGAACTGGTTGTCTGTACATACGGACTCGGACTCGGAGTACATCATTCAAGCGTTCCCCCGCCCGCTGTCAACAACCCCCCGGAGCCGACTAGTCAGGGGCCAATAGATCAGGGCCTCGTACTCTTACAGTACCACTATATGTCCGTATTCTTACTAGGATTCGAACAAGCCAAAAAATACACCTAGTAATGCCGATCGTCCCACAGTGGTGTGTGGATCTTGAACTTAGTGGGATTTGCCATCGATCAATCCTCAACCGGATTCTAAACTCCGTGCCGGGGTATCCACTGGTGGGTGCTATGATAATTTGAGAATTTCGTGATTCCACTATCACATCAAGTGTATGAGGCAAACCTGCCAGGTGGATGTATCGGTAGCGGCCTGGATAGTGCCTACAAGGCAATGCGGGCGATGCCGTATTCGGCAGCATTGTACGAGTTTGTGCAGGGCTGATTGGATCTTCCCAAGTCGTGGCTGCCACGAGGGAACCACGATCAAAGAGACACCCCGGTTCAGCACTGCCCTTGGCCCTTCATCCCTGAAGACTTCTCTATTCTTTGGTCTTCCTTCGGCATGAGCCGTAGATTGATATCTACCGAGTTGAGGGGGTCTGAGAACAAACGCTGACAAGAATTTCCCTTTCTTGTCTTTTACTTTTGCAGCCGTTGAACTTGCGAGTCATGTCCAAAAAGAAGAGCAAATCACAGCAGAAAATAAGAATCAAAATGTTTCCAATTTTCAAAAAAGTGGATGGATCTCCTCACCCCCCAAACATGATAGCCGGAGAGGGACATTCCCCCGGTCACCAACAACAAAAATGGCTTACTATTGGCCTGCACGCCCGTTGAACTTACTATATGGAGTACCCACAAAGTTGCTCATTGTCGTTTCTTAGTTCCATGCGTTCAGCCTTTTACGGAGACATTATCGGGCACATTTAGAGCCCATACTTCGAGATACGGAGGACTGTGATCTAGATTGAGGTTAGCGTGAATCTGGCTTCTAGCCCTCTGATTGATCGTGTTTCAAGTGATTTCCTTCCAAATCTCCTCTGGGTCTAGTCCAGCGGAGCCGTTGGGCCTTGGACTTCTCGCCCACTTAATCCCAAGGCTACTGGTCAGATTTCTGGTCGAAGCTCTCTGCCTTGGCGCGAAAGATGCCATCCGCAATTCCCGTCGATCATTCTGCCCTGAGCAGTGATCTCCATCTCCCTCGTGCGGAAAACTTAGTGGGAGAAAGGGGAAGGTAAGTGGACACTGATAGTATTGCGAACAGTATCCCGACACACCAACGCTTATGCATTGTAGCGTCATGTATGCGTGTCTATGTCAGTGACACGTTGACAGATCAAATAGTCATGCAATTGCTAATTTCTGTTTAATCTAACTTGCTGTGGGGGCAGAGAAACACTTGGGTGTTGTGGTGTCCAATCTCCCACATTTCGTTCTACGGCAAAGCAATCATCCCATCTTTGCCCCTTCTCCCTGCCATGAATCCCTTTAGCTTGGATTAACTGATTATAAATCAGAGTTTCTAAGAGCAAAGAGCAAAAAGTACGCAATAAGGAGGTGCAACCTGATGTGGTCCAGGCGCGAGAGATCTGGATTTCCATCACAATCTCCGCTAAGCGGGGAAAGTCAACGGAATATCACTCGTTGGGGATCCACATCATGAAGCAATAGCTGATCGACTACACCATCAATGGAGGGTTTACTCGCATAAGTTGATCAAACAGGGCAGGGGTCCAGCCTAAGGGGCAGAGATGAGAGATTAATGAGGAAGGGGGAAGAAGACCGGGGGGGAAACAAATGTGTTCGTCATAGTGGCCGGAGGGAGCCCCGTCGTCTGCCTATCACCTACGATCTTAGAATGCTATTACGCTAAATAATTCAGACGCATGGCGGAGAGGTCATGTGTTTGCGTATCGGGAATGCCGACAGCCCTAAAAAGGGAGGAGACAGATTTTGGTTAAGACGACCAAACCACACGCGCCAGGTTTTTGAGTTTGGACTATCCATATTTCCCCGGCGCCAACTATCTACGCGGATCATCACTGGAATGCTTGAGGGGAAAGAAATAGGAAAGCAAAAAAAATAGTCGAGTATGTGCATCGATGCGTCGGGGGAACAGAACCACAACGAGGCCGAGGGAGCAAGATGTAGATCCGAGAGAACTAAGTTTCTTCCTTGCATGCTACATCATCATGCTAGCTTGACAGATCCCTGATGTGATAGAATCCTGCGACTGTGCCATCATGGCCCTATTCTACATTGTCTCTAGTGGTGCCTTAGTATACTAGGACTCTGCCGTCCCTGGCCCCATCGGCCGAACTCATCCGAGTGGTACAGTAGATTACAATCGATCCACCAGACACTTCTGGCCATTCATTTCGCGCCAGCAAACAACGAAATAATCGATTCTGTTGGCTGTTGCATGTTCAGGGAGAAATGCATAAACGCTTAGCTTCGAATGCCACAAGATCGATATGGGTACCTATACCATGAAGAACCATGGATACCATTTCGTTTTGATGACCATTTTTGCCGAGGCCCGTTAGAAAGGATCAGCCAGGAGACAAAAGAGGAGAAGTCTATTTTCCCGCAATTTCGATCGTAGCTCGGATTAGATTGCGATCATATGCGGATAATAATGACACGGATCACCATGCCGTGCAGCTAATTAAAAGGATTTTAAAGTAGCATCCAGTCACTAAAAAAAGCAACTAGTGAATAGAATGAAATGCAAAATGAAATATAAATCAAAGAATTAAATTATAGGATGAAAATGTTTCAGAGGGAATCTTTTTTTTTTAAAAAAAAAAAAAAAAATCTTAAATGCAATTGTCTCCAATTAGTGCGGAGAGAAATCCCAATAGTCTCTAAAACATCCCGCGTGAAGGTTGACAAATACTTCCTTGGCCCATACATCCACATCCGAACTTATCGTATTCATTCCCCACATGGTTCGTAGGCTCCCTCCATCGTCTCCTCTCCTATTCTACAGCTTCTTGGAGAACTTCCAATACCAAAATCGCTATCAACATGGACTCTTTACAACTGGAGACTACATACTTATCCGAATTCCTAGAGCAGCGCTAAGCAAGAATGACATAACTATACTCCTAAGTCAAGGGGCTGAAGTTAAAGTATTAACAAACCACGAGTCTCTGCAAATCTGGTTCAGCGGGGACCATCAGCGGGGACTCTACAACGGATTTGTTAAGAGGAAGGCCGCGTTCTCTGGTAAGAGCGGCCGTCTCTTCCCCGACGAGTGGACGGGTGAACTCCGGGTCCCACCCTGATCAAATGAGTTGCATGAGTGGATCGAAAGAGGGGCGACTGTAGGAGCTATGATCGTGACCTTCGTCTATCACCCATCGTCTACGAATTATGAAAGATCAAGCGGCCGCACCTCCGTAGATCTGGCGGGTAACAGGCCGGGGAGGCGGCCTCTTTGCGGAAACTTTAAGCTGAGCCAGAATTTCCCGGGGGAGCATCATGGCCAAAAGCAGAGAGACGGGAAGGGATACCCTGTTTAAATCGGGGTTACTCGGCCTTTGGCGGGAATTAGCAATGCTATTTTAGATAGTGCGCGGGTGAAAATGATGGTTGTTTCGGTAATTCCGGGTAGGTAGAGTCTAACTTTGAACTAATCCGGACTGTAGAAGTTATTGCAGTGTGCTCAGATGTTCAGGGCTCTTGTGCTACTCTGAAGTATGCCGCGAATCGCCAGAGTGCTGTGACAGCAACGGGGCGAACCCTCCCGTCGTGTCTTGCGTGCCGTTTTCCTGCCGCTCATTCCTTCAGAAAAGAGTTCCACAGCTGGAGGAGGGATGGCATGCCTAGGTACCAAAGTAAAGTGCGTCTGAGCGCATCGAGTCTGCCTCACTTTCTTCCTTCGGAATCTGCTAGAGCCAGATGGTAAAGCATAGGCCAACCGAAGGGTCTCTCTAGATGCTAGTAGCCAGTTAAAAGAGTATACTTCGTCTCAAAATCAGGAATGTGATGGTAAGCTGCCCATCTAGTTGTCCACTCTATCACATCTAAAGATCCACGGCCCGGTCGGTCACACCGAAGCCAATCGGTTTTACGAACAAGATACTTTTTTGCCTTTTTTTAACTCTGGAATTGTCCATGATTATATGGTTCTCTAACTGACTTTGTTCGCCACATGTGGTAAGTGTTCCGCGGGCCTTGCGGGCCTTGCGGTCCGAGAATCGTGTTATCCAACCCTCAGCCTGTATAATTAGCATAATTATTTGAGGGGGGATTCAATGTTCTACACGCTGTCTAAGTGATGAACGCCGTGATTGACAAGGTGAACTAAACTAGTCCCTTGACAGGATTCGGGATGACCAGGGGGAGCAGATCTGCAATCTCCTAAGAATTAGTAGACCAAGCTAGCAGTGGCGTCGAGGCAGAACATACAAGAGATTATGGACCAGGATTAAAGAAAAAATAAAGAATCCGAAGCTAGAACTTACAGGCCAGCCACAAGAAGTATGCCAGAATTTGTCAAATTAACTTTATCATCGTAACTGCGAACTTATCTCCGCGGGCTTGAGCATAAAAATGATGTATCAACTCAAAACATGGAAGAAAAGGAGTGGGAATAAGGGGGGGCGAGAACGCGTCCAGCTCGGACCAACTTCTATGTAGATCGCGCGCGCCTAGCTAGTGTCATCGCTTACGGGATAGGAGTGGGGGGATGAACCGGGGCAAGTTAGCGTGATCGATGTGGTACTTTTGTCCTCCCCGAGTACGGACCCATACCTAAGTACGGCGTAGTGTAGACTCGTCCCAAAGTTCGTCTATATGGGTACGTACATCCTGTCCCCCACTGTATGCGGATAATATCACTCGTTTTTGGCCTTCCACGCAGTGTTGGCAGCGCTGTGTGTTTAGATTGGCCAATCTATAGCACTAGGGTAGCCCTAGTATGGATCTACACCACTTTAGTCATGTACTAGTTCACTGTAGTTAAGACACGGAGGGTCATTGAATCAGGATCTCTAGGTACCCATCTCTGTCTATGTAGGTGTACTGTATTTCCCGTCCCTGCCTGTGGAGACGATATCCACACCGTTAGGCCGTTAGGCTTGTAAGGCTTATTAGGAATCACTGGTTGAGGTAGGGATTGACTGCATCGACACTCCCCAAAAAAAAGAATTAATAATTGTATGAAATAAAAATCTTTTTCGTACCAAAAGTCAACCCTTTAGCGAAGCAGTAGAGAATTTGGAAGCCTCTTCCCATGGAACATAGATCTCATGAGCATCTATCTCGAGTAGAAAAAGTGTCCGACAATGTCTCCGGAAACTCTAATTCTGTGCCTCAAGTACCTAATTACCTGAATGGGCGTTTAAGCTCCAATAATGAATCCATTAACTATTTTCAAAATGTCGATCAGTCATGGAAAATGACTCAGTATTTTTCATTTTCAGTTTCATCTTCCGAATTTCATCTGTAATTTCATCTAATTTCTTAGCGTCATTTTTGGACCAGGGTCTGCTGGGAGCGTGACATGGGGGAGAAAAAAAAAGCAATGACGACTGTCAAAATGCGCAGTCACTGCGCAAGAAAACTGAACATGCAGTAGGCCGGAAGGGGGCCAAATTCTTGTTTGGCCGCATGATGTAAATGTAACTGCACTATCTTGTTCGGCGGCATTCTGGGCGGCTGCCAGCTTGGAGTTGTTCATGCTCAGGGAGGGTGGTGTTGACCGCTCATGTCCATGTGGCCACAATTGATTTGTTTTTGTTTTTTTTTTTTTACCCTCTCTTTCGTCCAGCGTGTCAACAGGGGTTGGAGAGCATACTAGTAATAACCCTAGAATCAACAATTGCGGTGTGTTATTGTCTGCCACGTTGTGCTGGGTAGCTGTGCTTAGTGTCTTGCCCCTACTATACTGCGAGTCCGTTCTCCGTACAGCCCCGGCAGATAAGGAGTGTGTATAGTACTTAGGAGTTTACTTAGGAGGGTCACATAATATGCTCACAAAAAGACTTAAGATATTGAATTATGCATATAGTCTATAGGCGATCATTTAATATGAACTACATGCATATACTTCAAATGATCAGTATTAAATTGATTGACGAAACTACCAATTTCGACACAGAAGACTTGAGGATTAGTACATATCGTAGGTGGGTTGGAAGCTAGGTTTGTCGCTGCCTAAGAAACGGCCAAGACAACCTTGAAGCCTCGTAGCTAAGTCTACCTGTTCAAATTTGTTTGCTATAGTTAAGAGTCAATCTGAGTTCATCAAGGATTTTTTTCTATTACAATACATTTCTTAGGTCTCACCAAAAGCCTAGAGGATAGATCAAGTTCAAACGCCAGCCTCGAGGACCTCTGGTAACGCCCAAATCCCCGACCATCTTGATGCACATAACGAAGAAAATGGAGAAAAGAAATTGTAACATAACAAACGCAAGCAGAATACTACAACGATTCAAAGAAAAATTGCCCCTGAAAAAGCTTTTATTTTTCCCTTGAAACATAGACAATTGTCCTCAGAGAGCGACGATGAACCGGAATCAACTGACTTCATCACAATACGTTCTCGCTGTCATCCAAAACCACCAATTGCCAATTGTCGTTGGCATTCTTCAAATAAAAAAATGTTGTTCATGAGGTGAGGTTGGAAAATATCTCCGTGTAGGGGATAGAGGTATCCACTTGACGCAAACGTCAAGCTATTAGGGGAGAAAGACTCCGGATCACCACCATTCGATCATATCAAAATTAATCTGATGAATCTCGAAAGTCAAAATGAACGTCAGGGGGAATCTTTATCCCCAATGCTTAATTCAACATCGAGCTTCCTGCAAGATCCGATCTGATATGAGTCGGACCCACTGCAGAAAATGTGATGAGCCACTCATCGGGCAGGTTTATTATTATTCACAGATTCACTGTCGAGGTGCATCACCACCTCGCTGGGGAGAAGGTACAGGCTCTGGATACTGATTTGTGGCTGCAGGGCCCAAGGGAGGGATACGGTTAAAAGATGGCGAGGACATCGGATGAGCCTGGCCATGAGCTGGATATCCATGTCCTGGGTTAAAAAGCGAAGCATTCTCCCTTGCACGGCGCTCTTCTTGCTCGGGCGTCATGCATTTAACGGGCGGAGGAATGGGAGCATCGGGTGAGCTGCGACCCATGAGTTTGGGACTTGGCTCCAGTCGACGGATTGGAGGGAGAACCGGTGCGCCGGCCATCCCACTTCCAGAAGTCATAGGACGAGGGGATTGCTTCGTAGGACTAATTCCCGACATGCCCATTCCATGCGAGCTATGAGGGGGAGATGAATGGTTGCCATTGGGGGTTGCGGAGGCAGAAAAGGATGGGATTTTACCAGACATAGAAGGCGGCGCTCCATGTCCGGACTGAGGACGAGGGGTAGTGTAAGAGTTGTATGAATCAAATGACTGATATGCTGATCCATTCGCGGCAGTCGATGCGTATGGGAGCCCAGCTAGTGGTCCAACTTCGTGGTTTCCTTGTGTAGGCGACATAGAAGGCTGGGTCTGGGTAGGCGTGCGCCCGGAATGGGAGGAATATGGTCGTACAGGATTCATAGAGGGCAGGGAAGGCAAATGCATTGGTGGAAGTTGATGCACCTGAGGTCCTGGTATGTGCTGAAAGGGTTTGAAGTCATGGTCGTATTGTGGCTGATTGTGGTTCATACCATTCTTTGGCGGAGAAAACGGTGGTCGGGGAGGGCTGGATGAGGGCAGAGGAGTCTGTATTGTGTGATGGGGGCGACGCTGAGGAGATGGAGGAGGATAAAATTGACCGGGAGATGTTAGAGATGGGAGGGAGGGGTGAGTAGCAGGCGCCGCCACGGCAGTAGGCTGCTCAGTGGGCGGTCGAGGGGGGGCATTCTGCATGCTAGATAGAGCAGCATGGGTCTGCTTAACAGGCGATGGAGGAGCGATCTCCTTCTCTCCCATCTTTTGTTTCTTCGCCGTAGGAGGAGTAGATTGAGGTGATGCAGAAGAGCTGACCCGGAACTTCAGGGGTGGTATCTTAGGCTTGTTTGCCTCTTCCTCCTTGCGCTTGCAGTCACGGCAGATAAAATGGAAGTCATCTTTCTCGGCATCTTCCATAGATATCCCAAGACATTTGCTGTGTTGCCAGACATTGCACTTCTCACAGGCAACACTATGGCTACCATCATCGAGGTTTTCACCATAAGCGCCACAGCCAGCGCAATCAAATACCCACTCATCATCTTCTTGCGTCAATTGATTCAGGTTCTTCTGTGATTTTTCCAGTTCGGCTTTGAGGTTCCGTGCGGAGATTCTGCCTTCGCCGCGCTCCAGCCTCTCCTGCTCCGCAGCGATTCGATCAAGCTCTTCCTGATGCAAGAGGCGCTTTTGCTCACGGTCCCGAGTTCGCTGCTCACGAGTCATCATACGTGACTGTCGCTCTTGCTCGAGCTGTTTCTGTTTCGCCTGCTCTCGTCGAGCCTCGGCAAGGTCGGCCTCATGCTTACGAGCGGCTTCAGCAGCTTCCTTTTCGGCGCGTTCACGCTCTTCTTTCTGAGCAAGTCGGCTCGAGCGCTTCGCCCCAGCGAGCATTTGCAGGTTGATCAGCTCCTTCTCACGCTTGATAATCTTGCGCTGTTGCGCCTCCTCCGCCTTCTCCAGCAGCGGCATGACATGCTCCTCAATCCGGTCACGGAGGAATTTCTCATCAGGATCCTTGCTCTTTCGGATGGTGTCCAAAAATGCTTGGTATTCTGATAATGTAACAGCTACACACTCCCATTTGTACTGGTTCTCGGGTGCGGTTCCGTTGGCTGCATCGGCTTTGCTCTCATTATCAGATGCTTCTTCGGCAGCGAGAGCTGATACGCGTCGGGAGGTTCGGGAAGTGCGCGACGAACGACTCTTGGGCTTCTTCTTGGGACGTTGGGGGGCTGGAATAGGAGGATCCGTACGGCGGTAGAGGCGGTTGTCGTCCAGGACGTAGTAGGACCGACCCTCTTGGTCATATCCGAATTCTTCTATGCGCTACTCAAGAATTAGCACGGGAAAGTTCTTCGGGCAAATAAACGTAGCCAGGTGAGAATAGCTCACCCATTGAAGCTGTTCGCCCTCTTTTTTCTCTGGCATCTTATCACGGATGCGATCGGTATTCCAAAAGGTCCATACGGACAGTTGGTGTAGGACACGAAGCTTAGTGAAAACATCGAACTGCAAGAATTTGAGGGGTTCTTCATCGTAACCGAATGGGTTCGTAATATGCGGCGCCTTCGCGTTGTACTGTCGACGAGTGTATTCATCAAAGTTCTCATGTCTGCATTACAGACGACCTAGTCAGCACCTTGCACATCGTCCCACGCTCTAGGAATAGGGAAGGGCAATCCATCAAAACATACGTGAGACCTCTATGCGACGAAATCCATTTCAACAGACACAAGCCAATCTCCAGCAGTCTATGCGATGGCTCAGGCTTAAGGCACTCGTCCTCTAGATCCTAAAAGCGACGGGTAAAGCCAAGGTCAGTAACACAATTCAATGACACAACCGGCGCAAAAAGCGCGCCCGGGGGGCTTCTTTGTCCACTTCATCCATGCGCAATAGCAGGTGCCACGCGCACAGTGCAATCTGCGCAAATTTCACATGCCACTTACTTCGATCTCAAAATCCTCGTCAATCTTCATTACTCTGCCGAAAAGGGCAATGTATTGCATAAGGCTCGCGAATTCCCAGCTACTGCGAATCTGCTGTAGCAGGCCTGGTTCTTCAGCTTTCTGTTCCATTGGGGCAGCGACCGGGGCAGCGACTGCCTCGGAGCGGGTGCGTTTTCGCGCTCCCATTGCGGCGGGACGGAGGCCCGTGAAGGCCGGGATGTGGTGGTAGGGAGGTTGCTTTGAACGAGGGGGTAGTTCAGACGTCGAAGGAAGGCTTCGTCATAGACAGACGAGCATACAACTTTGTGGTATTTGGATTGGGTTGGATGAAATCTTGCTGTCAAGTTGTTGGGAGGAAGCGTAGTCCTTTTTTTTTCTTTCGTGTTCAAGAGGCGACGAGATGATCTCAGTGAATGGCGCGTAAACGGGTACAGTCACGTGCAGCGCGTTTGGGGCGGTTTCCCAGTTCTTCACCATCGGGTGCAAGGGACTTTCGATATCTAGGAAAGCCTAATTGTCCCAAGGAATGAGGACCTGAGTGGTGTGTTTTAAACTTTGATTAGTTGGCAAACCTTAGGGGCTAAGTACGTTGATATTCTAGTAAGGATGTCTCCAGTGTGTATGAAGCCCTATGCATATCCATATAACCTTTTAAGGGCGCGCCCAGAATGGAACTAGCAGAAGGATTGCCAGTCCAAAACAATATGGTTCTTGCGGTCCCGAAAAAAATTTCAATCAAATGACGCGTATTGCCTTGTTCAAAGTAGGTAGTTTAGCATGCTTGCTCCCTACTTGTTAAATAGCCGATTTATTCTACGGTTCTACTCGAGCCCATTACCCATCCTGGGCTGTGCAGCGGGACCTTCTTGTTTGCGTCCATCACGAGTATGAACTCTCAAGTGCTCTGAGCTCGATTTGTTCCTAAGAGTTTCAAGACAAGTTTTAGCCTCGTTGATATTCTAAACTTGGAATATAAAAGTGATTAAAATAAAATCTCGGCATACCACCTATTACATTTTCTATACTATGCACTTCAACCAGAGTTGAAACATTGAATCACTTCAAGTTGAGCACACGTGCACGTACGCACGATGGCCTGAGAGCTTTATATACTAGGCAAATACTTAGAGTACCATAGGCTAGTAGCAGGTAATAATAGAGTCTTTGTGAGATTATCCGGACCTGCACATATCATGATTCAAGTTATACCTAGTACTCCAACAAGTTATATACCACGGATCGTACTAGGTACTAACATATACACATGTGCATACCTACCTGGGCGTGTGCTATAGTAGGTACCTGATACTAGTAAACATTTGTATAGCCTTGGACGCGGAGGTTATTACTCATCTCCAGCTTTGATACTCACAACCCCAAGATATATCGAACATCATCCATGAATGATTGCTTAGTATAGACCGGCGTCCTCCAGGTGTAGGGAAGCTAGAATATGTTTCAGGAGAGACTGGTGGCTTGGTATTCGTACTCACCGGCGAACTTGAAGTGTGACCTTGGAGCTCATATCGTGGTTGTTGTTCCAAGGTTGATGGAAGGTACCAAACTCAGGTCTATTATGCTGAGTGGCAAACTGAAACGCATGCTGTTATCACAAAGTTCATTTCGAGTAGTATGCACTGGAAAGCCAACTCCAGCATGCTTACCCGGGTGCAGTGACTTAGAAGGCGAGCATTCCATGGGGCTATATTGAATCGCGCTTCCTGGCTTTGGCTATTGTGGAGGGTATGATTCTAATTGAGATTTCCAAGGTTGTTCCCTTGGTACCGATATGGATGCAGCCATTGAACGTTTTACCCAGGACTCTCTTTTCGCCGTTTAGCGCCGAGTTACATCTAATCAACCTTATTTTCAAGGTCAGTTACATGTCCAAAAGAAGAGCATGTCGCCAATTTTAATCCATACTAGAGGTATCGGTACACATTTTGAATCATCTACAAAGACTAATTAGATCAAAAAGTACATTCTCCAGAGAACATGTACACAGAGATAAACCAAGCGAGAATCAAAATGAAAATCAGTATGAAAGAAAGAAGATGAAACGAAAAGAAATCGAGGACTGGGTCGTGGTATCTCTGGCTCAAAGGAGGTCTATCTCATAGAGCAATAGGGGAACGGGATCGACGGTAAATAAATGCAAATGACAGCGCCAACCAGAAACCCACGCCACCAGACTGCAAGCGCCACGAAATCGAGAATGAAAGGCATAAGGGGGAGAGAACAAAGATGCAAAATAAAAATGGCAGAGAAAAGCAGGACATAGGAATACATTAGTCCCCTCCCATCGACACGAAAATCACCGATCCGAAAACTGTCCCAGGGTAAATGTTGCGATAAAAAACCAGACAGAATGAAGAGAGAAGCATTGAGGAGGGTCACTTTCACCAAAGTGCATAATGGTGACAATGGAACCCTCCCGTGCTTAACCCATAACTTTTGCGCCTTGTGACCGAAACTCGCCAGAAACCTGTCCCATGCAAATCATAAGGTGGTGTTGGAAAAAGACATCCCGCGATGAAAGAAATGCGTTTTTAGTATGTTACATGGCCGCCGGCGCTCCATCAGACACGTTGTCTGACAAGTTGATGAGAAGCTGAGCCAGGCAGCGCTTGGTGGCTGCATCGTCGCGAAGGACCGAGGAGAAAGTGGCATCGCGAAGAGGCTCTGGCAAACACTGCCGTAAAGCCTCGCGTGCCCGACTGTTATCACTCAAGCTAAATTCGGGGGTTAGTGACCAATCCCAACAAGACATATATGGAAGCCAGCACTTACCGAAGGAAGCATCGAACAACATGCTTTAGTAACCTCACTGTTTGCTGATCTACTAATTGACCAACCATGTTGCTGAGCACTGTACCGACAGCATAGAAGCGCTCATAGGTCGCACAAATGTATGCCAAGCCGATGTCATCAAGCAGTATTTTTTGCACGATGAATATTGCGACGGTTTTGCTCAGCTCTGAACCAGTTTCCATGATACGCAGACACAATGGAATGATCTCAGTAGTAAGAAGGAAGTTGATTACATCGGATGAGTCATTCTTGACCAGGGCTCCAATGACACCGAGGGATGTGAGACGGAGATACTCGAATGGGCGAGATTTCGAGGTTGTGTTGAGGAAGGGATAGAGGAAGAGAGGGATGTGGGCTATGTTAAAGGCATAAGTTAGTGAATTGTACCGTCGGATTTGAAGGAGTATAAACGTTTCATCAGCGCGTACCATTCAAGAAAAGAGTGCGCGTTTCATTGTGGGATGCGACACACTGCAAGAGCGCCAGCGCATTGCAGACTCGATTTGATGCGGCGGCGGTGAGTTGCGAAGGGTTGAGTAGGGGGTAAACCGATATGATTTCCTGGAGTAGAGCTGTCATGACACCTGCAAGTTGCCGACAATTAGTTCCCGGTCGGAAGCACCGCCCCCACGATTCGCGACAGGACCATACCGAACGAATGCCAAATCACCAGCGCCAACTCGGGAACTTGTTCCCTCTTCTTGCTCAATTCCATAAGTGCCGATTCCCGACGAGCGGGGTCTAGGAGCTCTGCTACCCAAATGAAGACCTTGCGATTCTCCTCGCTGATCCCGCCATCCATGACTGATATCGCATTGGCCAGGCCTTCTCCACCATTCATACCTCCGACAGCGCCAGAGCCCTGAGCGGGATTCGCAGCACCATTACCGTTCATGGCAAGGCGACCGTAGTGTTGTTGCTGCGCAGCGGCCGCGGCGGCTTGCACTTGAGCATGTTGTTGGGCGACCAAGGAGGCATGCTGCTGTTGGTGCGGTTGGTGCGGTTGAGCCTGGTGATGATGTTGCTGCTGTTGCTGCTGCTGGTGCTGCAGCCAAGCGGGATCCGCTTGCGGGTACTGGTGCTGGTGCGAGAAGACGTGCTGGCTCTGCGCTTGTAGCATGGCGAGCGGTGATGAGTGGTCTCGGGGATTTCGTTATGCTCCGAAGGGTCCTTGCTGAGCGACCGGGGAAGAGCCGCTGGAAAGTCTATAGAAAAGAGGTGACGAATAAAGAGAAAGAAAATGTCAACAGAAGCGACTCAAGCCGAGAGTCATTGATGAATTTTGGGGAGAAACCGGGGCCGAAGTGCCTGAGAAGAGAGAAAGAGAAGTTCGGGTCGGGAAGGCGGGGAGCAGAATGAGTTCCACTGCGAGTCGTCAGTTTGCTCGGTTTGTTCCGTTTTGTGTGTGCGTGCGGATTCTGCTGTAGTAAGGCTGGCACCGTCACACTGCTGATTTACCATCTCTATTGCCCTTTCAGAGATCCTGGTCGATATCAAGAGACCAATATCTTGAAAGACAACTCGGTGTCTGTTTGCTCAACCACTTCAATGACCAGACACGCCGCTGTAGGCCTAGCGTGCCATAGACAATCAGGGCTATCCTTGCGAACAGAGCACATTGTCCCTGCAAGCCTGGCCCGGATGACGGGTGTGTGCGTAGTGGAACCCATTCACCCCCCAGAACTGAGCTTAGTCCGTACCTATATAGAGTTTTTCTGCAGCAAGGGCCATTTAAATGATTCAATGAAAGGATCCGAGGCTAGGATGAATAATAAGCCTGCTATAATCCTGGAATCAACCCAGTTGAGCAATGTTCGGATTCCGGAACAAACACATCTATAGATGTGAACATAGGCATCTATGAACATTGGTGGCATCTTCAAATAATAGACTGTGCTAGTTTTATACGAAGACATCAGAAGCTTCCAGTGGTCTACTGTGTTTAATCCTGTCATTTACGGAGTGCTCTTCCAGGGTTTCTCGAATAGTGAATAAATCAGTTCGAATCCATCATATTTTTTCGTCTGTTCGTAAGAACCTCTCATATGTACATTCCAGAATATGTTCAAAAATTCATATCAAATTAACACCTTCAGGAAAAACTCATAGCAGCATCAAATAAAGCCTCATAAACAAACATCAAGTAGGTCGTAGTGGTACATGAATCGTAGGTGAAAGACGGCGCTGTAAATGCAAAGAAATATCAATCGGTCACGTAAGTTGGGAAGCAGAAACAAAGCAAAATCGACTCGACAAAGAGCCAAAGGATGGTCCCAGCTCTCCTAGTCAAGTCAATTTATTATGAGCGTCGTGATCGTGTGTCTCTCGTCCGACGAGATCGTCGTGTGTCTCTTGTTCGTCTTGAACTATCAGAGCCTGTAGGGAAATCGTGATTCGTCAGTATATATCAACATGATTACGATGCCAGAGGGATCATAACCCACTTCTTGTGTAGTCCGAGTAATAATATGTGCTAGGGTAGGTGTAACTGGTCGATCGATCATCTTCATGATCGCGCTCCTTCGCTCTTCTCAATCCCAAACAAAGCGCCAGAGCCCCAAGGATGATGGCGGCCGTACCCCAACCACTCCACCCAGACTTCTTCTTCTCACTAACTTCGCTTGCAGCAGGCTTAGTTCCGAACCAAGTCCGACCACCCTGAGGACGAGGGCGGATACCATGTGAATGGTGCGAGTAGCGTTCATCGATGATGGTTTCCTGCTTTCTTCGGCGACGACCACCGATACCCAGGGCCGCGAGTATACCATCGAAGATACCCTTCAAGCAGCACCAAGCACACAGGACCACCAAAAGCACCACACCTGCAACGACACCAATCACAATACCCGCAATAGCCCCGCCACTCAGTCCACCACCGCCGCCACTGGATGCTTTCGCGCCGATAAGATCGGATCCATCTGTGCTAACTGGTGCGATGAACCCTTCTGTTGTGGTCGCAGATGCTGTCGCAGTAGCAGTTGACCAGCCACTACTTGTTCCTCGAGCCGCAGGGGTCGCTTCACCCGTTACTGCCGCGGAAGAGCTTTCAGCGACACATTCGCCCTCCACGCATTCCTCGTCAGCACTGCAGCAATTCGACCCACATACCGTCTCGGCAATATCCGCTCTACAGGTCCCAGTGGCTGTGGCTGTAGCCGCGTGGGTGACGTGGGAGCTCCAGACCGAGGTGATGGTGGAGGTGTCGGTCTCTGTGTAGGTTGTTGTATAGTACTGCCATTCACCACCACCAGCTGTCGCGGAGCACAATGCCTGGTTCAGATTGTTTGTGTAACAGGCTTCGTTGGAACCACAACAGTACTGATCATCGGCACCACAGGGATTGGCGCATCGTTTTTCGAGTGCATTCCCTTCTTCAATCTGTAGCTGTGACAAAGCCACTGGCGATGCGACCGTTGTTTTGATGGTATTCAAGAGGAAGAGCGTTGCGAACACTGGGAGACACGAGAGTCGCATTGCGAATTAGGCGCAATTCTCACACTGGAGAATTTTGGGAGACGGAATCCCCGCTAGGAATTTTTCGAGGAATGTTCGTTGAAGCTGTTTCGATCGGGAATGACTCCTTCGCCTGCCGGGGGAGGGGATGTGGTATACTTTGGGGATTGGATCTACTGTTGTAGACCACCCTATGGCGAACACAAAATCGGATGGAATGTGATTTTAAGAAAAGCTAGCAGACGATGGAATGCAGGAGAGTGTCTATGAAAGAAAGAGAGATGGAAAGAGGGGAAAGACTGATTGTGCTATTGTACTTTTCCCAGCCTCCGCGTTGAG
Source organism: Talaromyces sp. PF30-5 (assembly GCA_023626375.1). Lineage (NCBI taxonomy): Eukaryota > Fungi > Ascomycota > Eurotiomycetes > Eurotiales > Trichocomaceae > Talaromyces > Talaromyces sp. PF30-5. The sequence goes on from JAMAGU010000001.1 coordinate 3,224,283, forward strand.
TGACTCGTATACCCAACCACCCGATTTTCCGCAGAGACACTCTGGAATTAACCGGATCCAGCGCTGTTTAGTGGCCCTCGAGGAGGCTGGGTTTCAGATTGAAATCAAAATTTCTTCCCCCATTGTTTAACCGCATTTCCTGGTTAGTTATTTTTGTCTTAGCTGCGCCATTATGGCCAAATGGAATTAACATTCTGCAGCTGCTCGAGTGCTTGACCTTGTCCCAACCCCGCGTGGCAGCGATCGACATGCGGGTCTTCATTGGGCCACCACCTGCTCAATACTTAGACGGTAAGGTACGGTCTTAGTCATCCAGCGCTCTATAGCTCTAGATGTAGTACTTACTTAGACAGGAGCTCTAGAGTGCCGATCTGCTCGACCTTAATGATGTCAATTGCATCGAGACTCGAGAACCTGAATGGCAGAGACATTAGGTCTTCCCGCTGTAGTCGAAGCTTTTTCCGCAAATCTCGAGAAGAAGAAAGCATTCAAAATTGAGAATTTTGGATTTAGTTTAGAGATCAAAAATACAGCTAAGTTTTGGTAGTTCTGGTAGTTCAAGGCTTCAACTTGAACTTTTTCTCGCTAAAACTATAACCGGTCGAGTCGCGGACCTTCAAGCTTTCAATTGAAAATTGCAGTAGATCGAGTCAATCCGTGAATCTGCCAGGGCATATCCCAGTTAGCACCTAGTACTAGTTCGACTGTGTCTTGAGACTGGTAGTGGCAATGTGGGGGGTCTCGATTACTTCCAACATTGGGCTTCAAGTTGCACACCGCAACAAAAGGTGCCACTAAATGGTCCCCCAACGAAGCTCGCCCAATCGCTTAGAAGCCCCATAATTCCGAGTTCGGCTGCATTTCCAATTTGTGCATGACATGATGTTGTTCTCCGGCTATGGACATCTCCCCTAAGATATTCATAAATCAAATAACAAACAGGGAGAAAGAAAAGAAGAAGGAAAAGGGAATACAAGCTGAGACAATATACAGAGACATAGAGACCAATAGAAACAAAACACATGCAGGTCCATCAGATCATAACGCATCACATCGCATTAAATAAACATGCCCGCAATCCCAACAACCATGCCCAGCATCAGATCATGGAGACTCGACGCCCGACCGGGTGAAGCTCCACTCCCCGTCGCATCCGCCGCCCCCGTCTCCACAGATTCACAATAACCCAGGCTTAGGCCATGACAAGCCTGCGCACTCAAACTCGAACAGATAGACGTAGCTTGCGACGAAGCGGTCACAGCTTCAACCGTCACGCCCCCGCCCTCTCCACCAACAGTCACTCCATATCGACCCAGCAGCGCCTGTGTGCATCCCGTATACTCGGACTGGCACTGAGAGTAGTAGGAGGAGCATGTCTTCGCATTTGACATAGTTGTCGGTACATAGACAAAAGGATATGCACCGGACATCGTAGACGTAACATCCGACCCCGAATCCGTTGTTGTCGCTGTCGCGCCTTGCGGGAACACAAAGCTACTCCCTGTCGAATCGGCAGCTGTTGATGTTGCGGTCCCCGTTAAACTTCCTGTACAGCTTGCGCCGGTCGGACAGCAAGCAATATTGTTGGCTGAATCCTTGGTGCAGGTGGTGCCGCTTTTGCAACAGGCATTGACGTTGCCTTCATTCGAGCAACCATGGTAGCCGCTGGGGCAGTTGTAGTCTCGCTTTTTCAGAAATTGGAGCACATCAAAGGCTCGTCTGTTGGCTTCGACATGTTCAGGGGCGGAGAATGGTGCCTCCTCGAGGGAGAGGACGGCTGCTGGTAGGGTTGCAGCACAAATTCCGATCCACCACGATGCCCGCATTCTTGCTTTGACAGCCCCCGTCGGGGATTTATATGGTAGATTGCGCTTGTGAGAAGGTTTTCGATCGACTCTATGGCTTATATGGATTGAATTTTCGAGTTGAGAATTATTCGTGCCGTCATTCGTAATTTCTTCTGATCGGAGGCAGAGTGATTTCGAGGGTCGGGATGTCAACAAACTACTTAAAGCAGTATGATTAGCGGTCGCAACAAGGTACGGGTAGATAATTCTCGAGGAGAAGATATTGGCAATGAATAGAAATACTGACAGGTGTTTTGAGAGCCTCCGCACATTTATTGCAGGGTTAAAATTAGATCAGGGTTTCCGATGAGAAAGATGATGTAGTGGAGAGCGAGACCATCTCCACCGGGATGTCTGCCACAGCAACGGGTCGAGGATTACTGTATATTAAGCTCATGCCCAACCACCTCTCGTGGCCTTCATCCTTTGGTGGCTCTGACTGGTTAAAAATTAACCCCTGTCTCCACGGAACATTTCTAAAAAGGGCACAAGAATAAAAATGCAAATCAAGTTGTCAAACACGACTGGTACAATTAGAAATGGACAACCATTTGCCCCCGCAAACACTCTGGCGGTGTTTCTCCGGCGGAAACAACGCTAGTCCGGATCGAGTCATACTGTAAAAAATGGAGGCTGTAATTACACGTGTCTAGACTTTGGGACCACGGATTGACATGTTATTACGTATTTTACACAAAATTTAAATACACCTTCTAACCTTGGAAGGTTCCAAGGTTCCTTTGCTGCCCAGCCCTGGAGGTGCCCAGTGTAAACTGTTGAAATCTTATACACATCAAGTCTCTCCCAGAATAAACCCATTAAGATTGGTATTTATAAGTGACAGAATCAAATTCAGTGACTAATCTGTTCCTGAATAGCAGAGATAACAGAATGTAGGGAGCAGACGGGCAAGAATATCTGCAGGAACTTAAGACTATTTGGACTATCAACTTTTTGAATGTTGTACCTATATTAGTTGAAATAGACACAGATAGCGCTACATATCCGATGCTAGAAGTGCTCTGTGAGCGTTTCCTGGATAAATTTGGCCTGTACATCGAGGAGGTGACCTGGAATATGAGCAAGCCACCAGGGCAGATAAGAACACGAACTCATTGCATGCTGGATTCAATGCAGAATAGGTAGGATAAACCGCTGTACTTTACAGGAACTGCTGACCTCTAAGTGAGTATTAGTACAGTAATAATCCACGATATGTACAATATCATGAGTGGCTTAGGCGTAACCCGTTTTGAAATTCTACTGTCACCATCTGCAGGTGGGCAGCATGGTTTCGGGCTTGTTCCCTGGAAGCATTCCCATTGGACCTGTGCTTACAGCATAACACGAGATCTCGCCGGTCTCAACTGTACAGTAAATGATTTCTATTTCGACTTTGACACAATGACAATCTATTAGTTACCAGCCATGCACCAACCATCCCATACTAACATGATTCCCGAGGTGGACTTTGCCCAGTGGAACTCCGATGGACCCAACCGTCTTCGTACATATCGCCAAGGGAATCGTCGCCGCCTGTCAGAAAGTGGAGTTCGTTTATATCGTCAACCATTCGCGCCCGAAGCCCCTTCTAGATGAGGCATTCAACTGGTCTCAGCGTTTTTCGATTTACCCCAGGAGAAGAAGCTGAAGGCTCCACACCCAGAAGGACGGGCGGTCTACCAGGGTTATTGGTGGCCAGGACTGGAGAAGGTGTCACAGCTGGAGGCGACAAGTGCGGACGATGATGAGCGAGCGAAAGAACTACGGCAAGTTCCTGATATGAAGCTGCGTTTCCCAGAATTAGACATATGTTTTAGGGGAAAAAAAGCATTTATGATTTCTGCTGCGATCTGCTGCGATCTTCCCTGGCAATCCCATTTCATATATTCTTTTCTCTTCGCTCTTTCTGCCGGGCTGTTTACTAAATCTTGATCAACACCAGGAAAGCTATGATATCGGTAGCGAGAATAACACCGCACAGCCCAACCAATGGATCCTCGATAAGAGCCTCCCAGGATTCCGCCCTTTCATGACAATTTTCTACTGGGAATGTTTTCGTGTGGGCGGCCAGATCCTTCAAGCTCTGGCCATCGGTCTGGATATTGACGATGAGAACTATCTATTAAATAAACACTCGGGCAACAACAACCAGCTTCGTCTACTCTGCTGTCCACCAATTCCAGCATCTGTATTGGAAAGTAACCATGCAGCTCGTTGCACCACCCCATACCGATTGGAGTTCGATCACGCTACTCTTCCAAGATGACTGTGGGGGGTTACAGGTCCAAGATGTCGCCCAGCCAGGAGCTTTATTCCAGCGACACCGATCAAGCATGCGATCATAATGGATATAGATTTGTTGCAGAGATGGAGTAATGGTCTGTCTCCGAGCATGTTCCTTAACCATTGTGCTACCTCATTTCATCTTCGGGCTAAGGCTAATGTAGGCACCTTTTAGATTGCCTGAGATCAATAAGTCATGGTGTCAGCCTTCCTCCGTTGGCAGATCGATTTGAAGGAGATGATCGAATGACCAGTTGAAGGTTCTCCATTCCGTACTTTATTTCCCCAGACCCGGAGACTGTGATTGAGTGTATTCCTTCGTGCAAGGGTGGGAACCCCGCAAAATATGAGCCCATCACACAAGCGGATTATAATGGAATGAGAAGCTTGATGCAATACTGAGAAAACTGGAACTAGCGGCCTTTTACCTTCAAACAGGCACCGATCGCTCTCGACGAAGCGATGAGCAAATGTGCGGGAAACTTGGCGAGAAATAATGCTTTCTATGCCTGTGATAGTTAAATTATTACATAAACTGACAATAGTTTATTCACGTTGGTTCTGAATTGGAAAGTTCAGGTGTACAAACTGCAGTGTAGTATACTTCCAAGGTTCTGTCCAAAAAGTCACTTCACCTCCACAACCTTGGAAATAGGCGTCAATTCAGCCTCAACCCTACAGCTCCCAATTTTTTGCACTGCAACTTTTGCCTTATAATTTGAATGTTTTTTTTTTTTTTTTTTTTTTTGAATATTCCACTATCTCCAGACCATTCTCAAGATTCCTGCCATACATACCAGATCCAATCCAATCACCGCCGATCCTCCCCACCCTGACTAAGTGTCTTGGCGCGTCATGGATCCCCGAGAGCGCGTCGTCCACTTCCAACCCGATCCAGATCATGTCTCCACGATGTACGGCGAACTAGGCAATAAATTGGTACGTACGACGGCAAATAACTCAAGACTACACATTGTCTATTCTCAGAGCTCAACCTGACACCGATTGCAGGTGCAACATGCGAAACGCACACAATCACTCGCCCACCTCCCACCCTACCAAACGGAGATTGTCCGCGCCGTGACTCGAGAAGTCCGCGACCTAGAGCGCGATACAACTCGTCTCCTAAACCCGTACGAGGGCTCCTTCAACCCCTCCGCTGATCCAGCAACAGCATGTACGCTCCTCGTCGACCACCTCTGCATGCGCCGGAATAAGCGCTGTCTACTTGCATATCACCGTGTGCGCACAGAGAAACTCGAGGAACTATGCTGGTTAGGCGTTGATGTGCTGGAACAGCAGCAGCCGAGCGAGGGGTCTGAAGAGGGGCGCCTCTCACAGCCCGGCGGGGGCCACAGCTCGCTTAGTCCCGAGGAGGAAGAGTATTTCCGCCTGTATGGCGATATGCTTGCTGCGTATAAGGGACAGTGGACGGATATAGATCTTACGGGGACCTTGGAGCCGCCTAAGGATTTGTTTATTGATGTTCGTGTATTAAAGGATGCGGGAGAGATTCAAACAGAATACGGGTATGTGGAGTTGATGCTCTTTCTTAGGCTGCGAGGGAAGATCAAATGCTAATGAATGATGCAGGGTGATCAATTTGACGAAGAACAGCCAGCTTTATGTTCGACAAGGTGATGTTGAGCGTTTGATTGCTCAGGGATTCCTGGAGCGGTTGAGTTGATTGTTGGTTGGTGGGATTTATGATACGGTTGCGGCACGTGGAGGGAGTTTGGTTGCTCTACATTTTAAGATACCCCAGAATCACCTAGCTAGATTATTCTATAACGAAACTACCCGACTTGATAAATTTCCCAGAAGCTTGAATGGGTTGCCACTGCATGTTTTCGACAAGCCATCCAGCTTGGGACTTGAGTTCAAAGAGGATATAGAATTAGTTTGATGTCACGGTAATTCGTAACTACTTTATGATACTCTATTTCAGAGCGTTGGGGAAGGTTTGCTTTTTTTTTTTTCTTTTTTCTTTTTTCTTTTTTCTTTTCTTTTCTTTTTTTTTTTTTTTCCTTCTCGATCCCCCATATCAACAAGTTGGAGTAGATGTCTTTTTAATAATAAGACAAAGTAATGTGGGTGTGAGTACGCTGGGGGCAGCATGTTGAGCTCGACCCCACCGCGAGGGAGGAAGCCAGTGACGTTGTTTGAGATAAGCCATGGGCAGACAATCAGCCGGCGCTTATGCCAAAACTAGACTAGGCTGCGCGTTAGATTAGATACCTGTGCATCACCTTAGTCTAGAACTAGAAGAGCTCGTTCACTAAAAGTGATTTTGATTTTCTATCACTCATGTAAATTAGTAATTGGGTGAATCATGAAAATCAAACCATTGCCACCTTCGGGGCTCGGGGGACTTGGATCTCGCTTGGAGTTTTTTTTTTTTTTTTTTGAATGGATGAAATGATGGAATTGAATTGATGCAACTGATGTGGTAATTCCTTGACTATGAGTGTTATCTGGGTGAGTGAGTGTGTGTGTGTGAGCAGTTCCCAGTGATCTCCGGCAATTCTTTCTCGATTGATTCTCGCCGCCTTATCTCTTATCACCCGCAAATGGCCTAGCTCCGATAACGAGATAAGCGGCCCCCCCGGTTTCCAAGTTTCCAATTCTCTTGCCGGCTCGGCTTTTTAGTCTCGAGTGCCTGGAAGATTTAGGGTCAATTCGTGGTTGATTCTGTTTTGTTCCTTTTATATTTACACTCTCAGGAGCCCACGATGTTCGGGCAATTGATGGCCTAATGCCTTGCCTCCCGTTGCGTCATCTGCCCGATTTTTTCCCCATCCAACGGCGTTGCATGCGCTAGCGCCTCCGGTAATCTTCCGAATTTCACAGCATCCTCCAGAGTACCGCGCCACGACTTGGGGAAGCTTATGGGGGTTCTACAGCATCGTGGCCGGCGCAACTCGCGTGCATCGGTCCTATCATATCGAAACCAAGGGTTTGATCGAGACCTCGATTCGTCGATCCCCTCACAGTCGCTAGTGGAACATGCCAATCTTGGCAGCTCGCCCGGCGGCATGATGGAGGCGTCGAGCTATAACGGCTCAAGCTTAAGAACACCCAGTCGCTCATTTTACCATCGTTCCTTCAATGCGTCCACAGGTGGGTACACAGCTCCAGAAAGGTCAATTTCGGTGGACCAATTCGGTGTGAGCGGAGCGCAAAGAGCGATTTTACTGACCATTCACAATATTCTAGACCCAGCGCATTATGCATCTGGTGGTGTCCGCGAGCAAACGGCCGAACTGGCAACCTACGGCCTTTCACTGAATAAAAATCCGTCTCCCGGCCGCACAAGCCTGCCCCCCAGCTTGGACATTTTTCGAGAGCGTCGTTTTTCTAGCATCTCCCAGAATGATATTGCGAGCTCCTCCTATCCGGTGGTCGAAGAGGCGATAGAGGAATCAGAGCCCGCCCCGGAAGAATTACCTGTGGCTTCGTCCGCCTTGACAGATATGATTCGCCAACCGGGCCCGCAACCGACCGACGTCCAGAGCAACCCTATTTTAGAGATAGAACCATTTCCTCCCTTACCAACAATCCCCGATGAGCCTACCCCTCGAGAAACAGAACGGACTTCATTACTATCGAACAAGCGAACGGAGTCGCCGCATAATTATGGCACAGTGGAAGATATTGAGAACCAAGGTGATTCTGTTGGTCGATCACCCAATTCTATTGCAAAGGGACTTTCTTCAATCGCCACATTTTCTCGCACCATGACAACCCCCAAGTCGTGGGATCGTCGTGCGATATGGCAAGAGGGAGTAGTGCGTCCGGTCAGCTTGCTTCCTGCTGTTTTACTTGGTCTTCTTCTTAATGTCCTTGACGCACTATCATATGGAATGATCTTATTTCCGCTAGGCGAACCGCTCTTCGCCGATCTTGGCTCCGATGGAATATCGATGTTTTATGTCAGTACTATTATCGCCCAGGTTGTGTTCTCATGCGGCGGTTCGATCTTCAAAGGAGGAGTTGGCAGTGAAATGATTGAAGTAGTCCCGTTCTTTCACCAAATGGCATTCGCTATCATGAACCGCATTGGTAAAGATAACCCACAATCCGTCATGGCGACTACCATCCTCGCCTTTTCAGTCAGCTCGGTTATGACTGGCCTCGTCTTCTTCTTAATGGGAGTGTGCGGTTTAGGCTCGCTCATCGGGTTCTTCCCACGGCACATCCTCATTGGCTGTATTGGTGGTGTTGGATACTTCCTCCTTCAAACTGGTGTCGAGGTTTCTGCTCGCCTGCCGGGGTCTCTTGAATATAACCTACCAACATTACAGAAACTTTTCCATACTGACACGGTTGCTCTTTGGATGATACCCCTTTTCCTTGCCATTGGCCTTCTTGTTTTGAAGCGTTTTATTCAATCAAACTTCCTTGTCGGTGGTTATTTCATCGGCGTGGCTATGATGTTTTATCTTGTTGTTCTATGCGCTGGAGTGTCTATGGACAGTCTTCATCAACAAGGATGGGCTTTCGATGCTCCGTCATCTAATTATCCTTGGTACCATTTCTACACCCTTTACGGTAAGCACACGAAGCAATGATATTGGAGCTATGTGAATGTGACTAATTCAAATCAGATTTTTCTGCAGTAAATTGGACTGCTTTCGCGGATACGCTTCCAGCTATGTTCGCCTTGACCTTCTTCGGTGTACTCCATGTACCTATCAACGTTCCCGCGCTGGGTATCTCAACTGGAGAAGACAATCTCAATGTTGACAGAGAGCTCATGGCCCATGGAGTGACAAATGCTCTTTCTGGATTTACGGGCAGTATCCAGGTAAGCTTTCTCCCCGTACAACAGAACACCATGAATATACTAACGCACTCAGAACTATCTTGTCTATACAAACAGTCTTCTTTTCATGGCCAGTGGCGGCACTTCTCGTCTCGCTGGTCTCATGTTGGCCGCAGCAACAGCAGGTATTCTGGTCATTGGCCCAGTCATTATTGGATTCATTCCAGTTATGGTGGTCGGCGCTTTGATCTTCCTCCTGGGTATTGAACTGCTGGAAGAAGCTTTAGTGGATACATGGGGTAAGCTCTCGAGACTAGAGTACCTAACAGTTGTGATCATTGTTGTTACCATGGGTGCTTGGGACTTTGTGATTGGAATTTTGGTTGGTATCATATTGGCGTGTGTTAACTTTGTCGTTCAAACATCCCGGAAATCTGCGATTCGAGCCACTTTCTCAGGAGAGATTGCAGGATCGACTGTTCGTCGTCCACCGATTCAGCAAGAGTTTCTGCACGAGGCTGGACAGCAAACCCTTATCTTAAAGCTTGGGGGCTATTTATTCTTTGGAACAATCGTCAATGTGGAAAACACAATGCGTGGCCTCATCCAAGAAGATGCATTCAGCCGGAAGCCCATCAGGTTCATTATTCTCGACTTTTCTCGAGTATATGGACTGGACTTCTCTGCCGCTGAAGCTTTTACTCGCATCAATCGGATCCTCGGCAAACGGAATGTTCAGACAACGATATCCGGCCTTAATCTAGAAGGTGACGTTGGCAAGAGTCTTCAGAACGTGGGTCTTTTTGAGCCGGAGTCTGGAGTCCCTATTTTCGAAGATTTGAATTCTGCTCTCGAGTTTTGCGAGAACGATTACCTTAAGGTCTTCTACAGTCGCCAGGAGGCACTTCTTCAGAAGCCTGTCCAAGCTGCCCCATCTAATACCCTGCAAGTTCCCGTTCCGAACCCACCAAACTCCCACCCAAGTCTTGCCGACAGTATGGTCAACTCTCCAAGGGGTCAATATCTCCAAAGAGTCGCTACTACTACAATCCGCGAGCACGAAACTTCAAACGCCATGATGACCACCCCTGTCTGGTCCACCATGCGGCAACCCCTTCCTCTCCTCCTTCAAACATTCCAAGGACTTTCTGCACAGAACGAGGACTTCTGGTTTCCAGCTTGTGCCTATTTCTCACAAGAGGTCTACCCAGCCGGAACAATCTTGTATCATGAAGGTGATGTTCCCCGCGCTTTCTATTTGCTTGAGGCGGGTATGCTCCGGTGTGAATACGATCTTCCTCAGGGCCGATACTATGAGCTTGTCGTCGCGGGTCGGCCATGTGGCGAGCTGCCATTCTTCAGTGATACTCGTCGTACAGCTACTGTGAAGGCGGAACATGAATGTGTCGCTTGGTGTTTGAGTGACCAGAAGTGGAAGGCTCTCCAAGAGGCAGAGCCACGAGTCGCTCGAGAATTGTTAACTGTCAGTTTGAAGCTGACGACTGAGCGTATGGACAGTATCACTTCGTATGTTGCCTACAAACCCTCTTACTAAATTTTCGAGTCACTTTACTAACATTGAAACTATAGATACGTTTTGACGATGGCAGCTTGATTTTTAGTCATTTATGACGACATTTCTCCTTTACTTTATGCATCCAATTGGCGGCCATTTAAGCGATATTTTTTATTTCTTCCAAGTATTTACTTCTTGTATCCACATAACTAGACTGGGATGTTTACCCAATTTTACGTTGAACTTCGGCTAGACCGGAAGCAGGCCAGGTTGAAATCGATGGATCCTCAAGCTACTGTACATTATTAGTTTCGGCTCGAAACCTCCCCCACCTGGTCGGTTATACCTTTATCCCATGAAGAACATAAGATCGTACTTGTGTCTGAAGATACAATAATGAACCCCCATAATATTTTCCCGTCTCAGATCGGCATCGGTCACACGGATTGAAGATCATGATGCAACGCACTCTACCGGAGGGAGGGACAACCTTAGTCTACTCCACAGTCAACGACCATGAGATCAAATTCGACTATTGGCTACCCCGCACCACAGGCAACCTGCCCGCGATCATCTACTATCATGGCGGTGGCATGTCAGCAGGCTCACGACGAGGCTTTGGGTTTCCGCAGTGGATCTACAGTATGTGAAAATAAATTACAACAAGCTTGCACATTATTTGGCGCCGTGCCTTCATTAAAAGGATAGAACTGCCAACTTAGACAAGATTTTCATAAAGATACTAACTCCAGATGTTTTCCAATTTATAGATCATTGCCAAGAAAAAGGCTACATCTTCATCTCAGCAGACTATCGTCTCTGTCACCCCAGCAGTGCTATCGACGAAATAGAAGATGCAAAAGCACTCTTCGCATTTCTCTCAAGCCAATCTTTCACCAGCCAGCTCCCACCAGCCACATCCCTAGATACAACCCGCATCGCAGTATCTGGATTCTCAGCAGGTGCCTATTCCGCCCGCGCAGCATGTCTCTACGCAACTCCCAAACCCGCCGCCCTACTCTCAGTCTACGGCCTGGGCGGTCATATGCTATTAGACCACTGGACAGCTGCCCGTCCTCCAACCTCAATAGCTAAATTCTGCGATTTAAGTACCATACCCGCTTTACTAGCTGATAAGACCGTTGTAAGCGATGACATGGGTGAAGGTCTCATGTCAAAGCGGCTTGCGTTGACTATCCACTGGGAAACCACGGGGACATTCCTAGATGGTGTTTTCCAAAGACCGGGTCTAGGCGAGATGCTCAATGCTTTACCAATTGAGAAAAGATTTGAGGCTGTGCCCGAGGACTTGAAATCTGGGATGCTGGAAGAGTTTGTTACAGCAGATTATCCGCCTTGTGTTTTTGTGCATGGGCAAGCAGATGAGGTCGTTCCCCCTGATGAGAGTATTCATCATCATGAGCAGCTTGTGAAGCTTGGGGTGGCGTCAAAGTTGATTCTTATTGAGAATGGGCCGCACGGCTTGGCGGGGGTGATTCAGATGCGCAGGGCGATGGGCCAAGAGGTTGAAGGGGCAGACAAGGTGATCGAGGACACTATGAAAGCATATCAAGATGCTTTAATATTTATTGATGGTGTTTTTGCCGGTGTTTAAAACAATTGAAGGATTTAGAATATTGTATCAATGCAAATCATTATTGATACTCGATACCCTTAGGCCCTGGTGGGCTTGTCAACTGCATGACCTACTGCCAGTGCAACAGGAGAACACCGTCCAGAACCTCAGGGTGTAGGTAGGAAATCATTCAGGAATCTCTAGACACGTTATTACCCGTGATCCGATGCAAATATAATGATTTGAAGAGCCGTATCAAACGCTTTATCCAGGGATCACCGCACTAAAAAAAACACGCCAAATACTTCACACTGGAAAGCAAATCAAACCACGGAAAATGACGCCATTAGGCAATTGGTATCCGGCTCAGAGATCCACAGCAAATGCAAAGATAATTTCTATATACTATTCCGCGCTGAGAGCGAGACAGGCATCGACGGCAAGGCCAACTCTATAACATATCATTAGTAAAACGACTCATTGGATATGTGTAGCTCAGGAAACTAGCTTACCTTCCTTCCTTCATCTTGACCACGTCATCAATAACATCGCGGTCTAAATTAGGGAACATGTTGGATAATGTTTCAACAACATTACTATGTTCAGCACGCTGGATGCGTCGTGCCTCTGCATCTTCAGCGCTAGCCTGTCGAGCGGCTGCATCTTGAGCATCCAGGACGCGGCTCAAATTCTTCTTAGCGCTGCTCTGTCGTGGAGGCACTTGTTCCTCGCCAGAAGGTCTCCCCTCACTACTGGAGCGTGGAGGTTGGTATACATTTGGATTAAGGCGAGGAGGGGCTGGTTGAGGAGTTGCAGCAGGTTGGGGAAGTCGATCTTGAGAGGAGCCACTGTCGGGCTCGTCAGAGAAGATACGGCCAATAGTGGTAAGAGGTTTTTGAATAGTGCGAAGCAGACCGGCCACGGGTGCTGAGGTGTCATCGTCGCTTGACTGTGAGGTATCTTTGCGACTTGGCCCTGGCTGGGATTGCGAGGGACCACCAGAGGTGGCAGGTCTGTTTGGTGGTTTCTCGTCCAAAGGCTCAACTTCTCGGTTCTGCTCGGCGATTGCAGAAACAGCGGCCTCGACATTGCGCTCGAATTCTTCATCAGTAACAGTGAGGGTAGTGCGATCTAAAGTTTCAATGAATTGAATGGCCCCGGACTGAATACCGATGTTAGCAACCGCCTATGCAAATTTGGAGCCTAGAACAAACTCACCAGCGACGACAAATAATAGCCTGCCTCGCCACCAAGTTTATCTTGGTCACGGAAGCGGAGAATGTATTGAATATTAGACACAAGGTGATCGGGATTTGCATGTAATACCACATAAATCAGAAGTGGGACGAAGGAGTCTGCAGAGGTGTCTCCCTTTTTGGAATTCTTCAAAAGACCGAAGATCACTTTGCAGCAATTCAAAATGCAAATGACCTTATCGCGTGGTGCACGGTAACCATTAATTTTCAACAACTCTATCGTTCGTTAGAATGTAGATTTCAAATTTTCAATGTTCATAACATACCTTGCTGTGCCAAGTTCAGAAATCTTCGCCCGCCGCCGCTCACAGGGGGGATATCCAAGTGTTCTTCGTTAACCCAGCTGTAGATGCGAATTTTCTGAGCTAGAATTTCATCGCGCTCAATGTCTTCCTGGTGTTGACCTCGTCTCCATGGCCCATGAAGCCTTTCAATCTCTCTCCGGCGGCTGCGGCTCGCACTCCGAGGAATGGTCGGAGGCGCCGGAATCGCCGGCGCAAACGTTTGAGAATAAAGGCGATTCATGACAAGCTTTTCCATTCCTTCCTTTGCATTATCAAACTCGCTATCTGAGACATCTCGCCAGACTTCACAAATTGCCATTTTATTCGTAATGAAGGCCAAGAAATCACTTATAATCTTAACCTGTTCGTGCACCATCCACTGTTTCTTTCCAAACTCCATGAGAAATGATCGTAAGAATTTGGCAACGGGATCCGCAGTGCGGTGGCGTAATTGTTCTAAGAAGCGGTGGAAATCGAACGGCTGATCTGGTTCAGGCTCTGGTAGTGGAATTGTAGAAGATGACGACCGCCGGGTTGAATTATGATCTTCGGGACCAATAGATTTGCGAGAATGCGTAGTGGCTGGGGAGGAAGCATACCCTCCTTGTGGTATCGCAGGAGAGGGCCCAGTTACTGGCGACTGTTTATGCTCCAAGCTTGATCTTCGAGGAGGAAAGTGGTTCTGGCTTGCTAATTCCAGCCGAGGGGACATTATTTGCTCTTGATCGGTAGTTCGCGCAGAATCCTGAAATTGACCCATGATGCTCTGGATTTCGGGCTGAGAATCTGACTCATCCCGCATTTCATCTCTCTTGGAGATGGGATTTTGTCCATGATTGCCATCTCCAGGTATATCAGGAAGCTCCTTCTCGGAGCTTGGGCCGGGGTGTTCGTTGGCCTGTAGGGCGGTGGCGGCGTTGGAGCTCGAGTTTAGGTATGCTTCATCCTTTTCGGGGGGTGTAGGTGCCGGAGTTGTTTGTACCTCGATATGTGGCTGAGGTTCGGGCGTGTCTGTCCCTGTTATTGATAGTCCAACCATCTGCCCCTCAAGCGGGCCCGGTTGCGCCGGAGTAGATAGAGGTTCGGATGGAATTGGCTCTGAATCTATAAGGGACTGTTCTCCTTCGTTCAAAGCGGATGGCGCCATCTCCGCTTCTGTGTGCTTTGCGTCCTGGGTCATATCGTCGTTCGGGGTATCATTATGAAGCTGAGGCTGAGGGTGGTCGGTGTTCGCGGTGGGGTTCTCGAGGGTCTCTGGCGCGTGGTGGTCACTCGGTTTCCCGGAGACCGGAGAGGGACGGGATTCGGTGGCCGACATGAGCTAGTTCCAGCATGTAGGCCACGCAATATTTAGTCTAGATAATTCGACGAGGCCCGATTATCATGAGGCTCGCTGTGGCGGATCAACTGTTGGACCGAAGGGCCGACATCATCACAGAGTCAAGACGTCTCGTCCTGCCGATACTGAGCCTGGAAATGCGGGATATTCTCAATTATTTCGCTCATGAAGCTTCAAAGTACCAGGAAATGAGACTGGTTTTGCCACG
The DNA here is from genome assembly GCA_023626375.1 of Talaromyces sp. PF30-5. Classification (NCBI taxonomy): domain Eukaryota; kingdom Fungi; phylum Ascomycota; class Eurotiomycetes; order Eurotiales; family Trichocomaceae; genus Talaromyces; species Talaromyces sp. PF30-5. Next base: position 3,239,360 of record JAMAGU010000001.1, read on the forward strand.
GAAGATGTAAGATACTTTCTTAGAACAATAAGAGTTACAAGTCATTATATCTACTCCGTACTTCGAGTTGATCTCCAAGCCCACATCTCAACGCTGACTAATTTTGGCGCCTCAGGCCGCCATCCAAACATCCAAATACAAATTCGCGTCGAAAACTTTCCACTCACGCTCGCTGGGTCTTCCACCGCTATGTGTGGGATTTTCTTTTGTTTATCTTCTGGGTCTAACTCAACAACCTCAGAGACACAGGCCTTATTACAAAGTCGTGGTCCTGACAGCTGCCAAACGCACTCAGTCCACAAGAGCGTCTCAACACCAGATGGCGAGGCCCTAGCTTACCACCTCACTTTCATCTCGACAGTGCTCTCGCTAAGAGGTGATCATATATACACCCAGCCACTTGTAGACGAAGCTACCCAATCTGTGCTCTGTTGGAATGGGGAAGCTTGGAAAATTGCTGGCAAGCGAGTCTCTGGAAATGATACCAAGCATATTTTGAACTTATTTCTGCAGGCAGTAGCGGGAGATGATAATGGAGACAGCATAGGCGCAGCCCATCGACTGGGCGAAGCAGTTGCTACTATCTCTGGGCCGTTTGCATTTGTGTTCTATGATGCTCCCCACTCACGAGTCTTCTTTAGCAGAGACTGCCTTGGTCGCAGATCTCTTCTGCAAGGTTATGATGAAGATGGCAATTTGAAAATATGCAGTATTTGCGATGGATCATCATCAGAGGCATTCACGGAAGTAGGATTCGACGGGGTGTACATGATTGATCTTGCAGTATCTCATGGGTCGTCCCTCTCCATCAAAGATCGAAATAAGACTGAGACCTTGCCCTGGAGCTCCGATCCCATGCCCCCCGCCGGTCATATTGTAAGACTTTAACCAAGAGATTTGGCGTCACAATCAGAGTTCACGAACTGACATTGCCCATAGAAAAATCCCATTCCGCTGATGAATATGTCGGTCCCATTAGAGCAGCCGCCGCCACTAACTTTAGACTCCCCTTTCGTTCAGGAGTTAGAGTCCAAGCTTCGTGACTCCTTAGCATTACGAATTGATGATGTGCCGGAACCACCCGGTTTTATCCAAGGACAAAGCGCGAAAGTCGCCGTTTTGTTTTCTGGCGGCCTGGACTGTACTCTCCTTGCACGACTTGCTCATGATATTCTACCTCCCAATGATCCGATTGATCTTCTGAATGTCGCATTTGAGAATCCTCGAGTGACAGCTGCTGCTGCTGCTGCTTCTAAAAGTCAACAAAATGCTTTCTTTTCACCTCCCTCAACACCATATGAAGCTTGTCCTGACCGGATCACCGGTCGTTCAGCCTATCATGAACTACAGAAAACATGCCCAGATCGAAACTGGCGCTTTGTTGCCATTGACATACCTTACCAAGAAACTCTAGCGCATAGGGATCTTGTAAGACGTTTGATGAGGCCTCACAACACCGAGATGGATCTTTCGATCGCTTGCGCTCTGTTCTTTGCCTCAAGAGGTCAAGGTCGGGGCTCGGTAGCCGATATTCCACTCGCAGATAATGAATTGAAAGCCTTCACCACCTCTGCCCGTGTTCTGCTGTCTGGCTTGGGCGCCGATGAGCTTTTTGCCGGATATGGCCGACACGGTGTGGCTTTCAATCGCAGCGGATTTGATGGCCTCGTTTCCGAAATCAATTTAGACGTTAGCCGTCTGGGCCAAAGAAACTTAGGTCGTGATGACCGTGTTCTTTCCCACTGGGGCCGAGAAACCCGTTTTCCTTACTTGGATGAAGAATTTGTTGCCTGGGTTCTTCAAGCTCCAGTATGGGTGAAATGCGGGTTCGGGCTGGCGGTCGCGGATCCAGAAAAGGCCGAAATTACTGAATCAATGACAGATATCGATGCTGAAAAGATGGCGCTTCGACTTGTGGCGCTTCGACTTGGCCTTCGTAGTGTTGCTCGTGAGAAGAAGCGTGCTATTCAGTTTGGTGCACGTACAGCAAAAATGGAGAAAGGCCGAACGAAAGGCACCGACGCCCTCAACTGAAACATAAGAGTCACAATAAAGAACCGTTTCAAACTTTTGGTTTGCGCCTTTTCTCATATTCTCTCTATCAGAACACCATTTTCCAAAATTCCTCTCCCACCATACTTCCATATTTTCCTTTTGTTTTCTTGCCCACTAGCCCAAGATCTACAAAGTGCAGACCCCAGCGATGATGACAAAACATGGAATCAGATACTTCTGAAGTCATGTACATTTCATTCATCGTCTCCGTACACGGTGTTTTGTCTCGAATGATCATCATTCAACCTCTTATCTCATGTGATTTCTATTCAAATGTTTGTGCTTCCATTCTTATTGCTCAGAGCAACAGCAATCTTCTTCAGGATGGCGCGGGGCTTGAGATAGTCAGAGTGAAAGGCACAGGCATTTGAGTTGTTATCCTTTAGCTAAGTGGCAGGCAGATAGACATCGGGGTGGAGGTGATGAATGAAAATGGGATATGGCTTATGAAGGCTCAAAAGGCAAGTCTGAGCTGGGTCTTTTAATTTGGCAAATGCAAAAATAGATACGTGAACACGAACTCAACGTCATAAACCACAAAAATCATGTTGGCCTTCCATCTAGCAGAGAGCATCTACAATATTCCCCAGATCATAATGACTCTTGGTCCATCTGGGCGCGTATTTCTAAACAGTTTTCGATGGTTTGCCTCTTGACCTAGGTAGGGGAAACTCCATACGTTCACCACTTACTTTAAATGCATTATTCAAATATCCACCACATGTTTTAGTCCCTAGACAGTGGAAAGCTGTTCCATTCCTCGCGCCAATCACCGAAGATATCCCTCTTTTCGGGCCATAGCCCCTGAAAAACCTTTTCTATAACAGGTTCCAGTACCGGTGTTAAGCTGCTCAGATTCCATTCCGCCCGGTCATTTCGAGTGATACTAGATGCAAGAATTTGATCTCGGGAATCATCCCTCTCGCTCCGTTGAAGCAACCACGAAATACCAATTGTTGCCAATACCGGCTTGAGACATTGTGAAAACCACGGAGGCAGCTCGTTTGTGCCGTCAAAGGGCTTAAGCACGAGACATTCCAGCGGGAGCGCATTCGGGCTTTTACCTTCTGAGATTCTAGCGAAGATATCGCGAGCCAGCCTTTCATCCATAGCAGAGTTAATCAAAGTATCCCGAATCGTCCCTTCAGAATACACGAGCGAAGGACCGCTCATCGGAGGGTCAAGATGCAGAAAGAGTCTTTGGAGTTTTGGAAAAGCGCCCAAAGTCCGGTAGATAGCCACCTCCCGAGCATCTCCTTCGGAACGCGAAACGTGAATTTTCAAGTCCTCCAGCAGCGGACAATGTCGCCTAATACAATCGACGTTTTCAATCCCTAATCCCGATTGAACACAAGGCTTGGTTTCCAACCAGAGTTGCTGAAGCGAGGCTCCGTGTCGCTCCAAAATAGCTTCAATAGTGTGGCGTTGAAGTTTTTCTTGCACGATTCGGAGTCTCTTTAGTGGGGGAAGGCTAACAAGGAATGCAGTGAGTATGTGGTTATAGTCATCACTATATTGGTAGAGACCCCCATTCATAGAATTGGCGATCACCAACGACGTAAGACTGCGCAAATTGCAATCGGACGTTAACCAAGATAGTACCTGGTCCGAGATGACGGCCTCGATTTTGAGAATGCGAAGGCTAGAAAAATCGACATAATTACCCCAAAGCTGCATGCGAGGGGCAGTGAGCATATTTGCTGTGCTGATTGCGAACTTGGTCAATTTAACCCGTTGAATCAAGGCTGGGTTTGTACCTGGGAGAACGCTTTCACTTTGTGACATCGGACGGAAACTAGCCCCGCGGGACCAGTCCGATGGCGTCGTAAAGAGACGCACCTCTTTCAGGGAAGACGCCAGGCCCAATAGTATCTTCAGGATTGTGTTGTCGAAAGATGGGTGTGCACCACCATCGCGTGTTCCAAGACTGTACAGGCACGGCGAGGTCACAAGTGTGGCCTCGTCAGGATTGAGAGCGTTGTCTCCTAGGTTTTGAAGCTTGAAATGTTTCAAGTAAATTCTACACCGAGGATGAACTTGATGTATTGCCAGTACAATGCAGGGTGCGAGTTGATTGGTGCAGTCATAAAACAAATCGGCCAGGGCCGGTAGTCGATGAATGAAGCTGACCAGCGGGGCCCATGGCCAATCCTCGTTCTCCCCATCGCCAGGTACGCTGGCATCGGACGAGCTGAAGCTCTCCTCCCCACAGAGAGAAAGCTCTGGGCCACTATTATGACAATACCCATCATAGTTCTTATTCTCAGAATAGTCATAAATCTGGCCGTTGACGCTGTGAGTGAGGGGCATTCGGCCCCGAATTCTCAGCTGGTGGACATGGAGGAAGCTTTGTGTTCGCATTAGTATTTGGCCCCATTGATTAATGTCATTCTGGAGTTTTTTTTGGCTAAACACATTAAATGAGATGCTCTTAAAGAGGAGCTTATTCGCGGTCGCATTAAGGTGTTTATTTGTAAGTGCCAAAGCTCGCAAGCTTTGAGGGCTCAGATACTCGCAAATTTGTTGAGATAGCTCTATGGGAAGACATTCCATTGCTGCCAGCCAGGAGATACTGACGTCTGGCCGAGCGGAGAGAGAGAGAGAGGGAGGGAAACCGACGGCTTCAAATGTCAGACCTGTGATCGTCTTTCTTTCTCAGAGTCTCCATACCCCTGTTAGTGGGGATCATTGGGTGACGTTGGTCAGGTGACTCGAGGGTACATCTTATTGCGCTAAGTGAGTAAATAATAATGGGATAATATGACCATATTTGCTACTATCTGGTATCTGGAAAGTGCAGCTGAGTTATGTGATCTTTTGGTGGTAACCTTTTATTTGCTCAGAGGTCTGAAATCTGTTGCATAGTGGTGGTACGGGTACTTCCAAGGTTATACACGCGTTTATCTAGTATTGCCAACGGCTTTCAAAGGTTATAACGAACCATTTCTACTTCAAGTTCCAATGTCTCGACTCGTCAAAGTAGCCGCTCTAATAATCCCGCAGAATAAAGTTTTAATTATATCTCCACAAAGAGCACTTGAGCTACTCTGAAGAGTCACATCGGTCATGAACGTGTTAAGCCAACAATATTGCCTGAGTGCTCATCCTAGCTTCCTATTTTGGTTCCCGAACATTGAACTATATTCACTGCCCAGGTGGGGAAAACATTGGACTTGAACATCATTTGAAACTTGAACATTGTACCTGTAAGTAATGCCAGATATGTAGTAGTTTCAATGAAATACTAGTATAAAAGCACAGCCTTTTCCCCGAATTTTGAGCTATAGTACTTCTCTACAGCATCGCACCTAGCAAGATTTCCAAGGTTCAAGTTCAAACCAACAGTCGCCATGGCCTCTCTCACTTTGCAACACTTTCCCGGAGCACAGGGTGCATCACTACCCTTCTATGGAGAGCATCGAAACGTTTTCATCGGAGACACCGTATCTAGGTTGGTTGACATTCCATAATCTCTAGAATCAACCGTGTTAATGTTATACAGCACCAAAGATGACCAAGAAAAGCCTATCACAAGTGGCTTTTTCCGCGTTGAGAAAGGTGGCAAGGCCACAGCAACATACACCTACTTTGAGGTCAAATTGATTGTGGAGGGAATTCTGGTTGTCTCTGACGGCTCTGGCCAGAAAGTGAGAGCTGTGAAGGGCGATGTTCTTTATTTCCCCAAGGGCGCCACCAGTGAGTACTAGCCTTCGGTCGGCGACTCTAAAAAAAAAAAAAATACTAACATGTTTATCTGGAAGTTACATTCGAAACAGAGGAGGGAGGAGTTGCTTTCTTTGTGAGTCTTTCTAATGAAAATATGCCTGGTTGAGATAGTAGTCACTTACATGTGTAAAGGTTGGCCAACGTGCACAGAAATAGGTAGAAGCTGACAGCACTTGAGTGGTACTATTTGCTGCGGGTATAAACTAATCAGGTACATACTATTGAATCTTAGGTAGAGGTTCCTCCAAGTTCTTTTGGCAGCGTTAGATACGTTCTCTAGATCTGAATAGACTGGTTTTCGTATGCAGAATGTCTCCTCGTATATCATACATAATCAACGTCAATCATAAAAACGTGCCACAGGGGTAGATAGATACTGATACTACTATTAGTAGTTTAGATGGTTAAAGTTGGACCAACGCGGTGCTATCTTCAATGAATGCGACCTATTTAGTGCATGTGTAATTCTAAGGTTAAGTCTAAGAGGAGCTCTTAGTTTCCTTGCAATATTCTTCTGAGTCGCCAGAAATAGAAAAGAAGAACAAATACTTTCATTCAAATGTTGCTTCTGTGCTTTTTGTTTTCATGTTTGGGGAGAGAAAATAAGAATTCTGATGCGCCAGGCATTGCCCAAAGTAGAACCTAAAGCGAGCACCCTCCCCGCACCACGCAAACTTCCCCGCACATCTCAACCTTGGCTCTATTCAACATTTGAAATGACACAACAAATCTGGCAGGTAAAATGAGTACGGCTCAGAACCAATCGATGAGCTCCAAATTTATATATATTCTTGCTGACATATCAGAAGCTCTAGATGATCCTGTTTAGCACATCATATATCCCTTATCCCTTATCTGACTGGGCAGACATCAGCCATGAAATCGCTTCATGATCTTCATCCTTCTGAACTCTTGCTCAGGTGGGTACTAACTTGGACCATCTCTTCAAGTTTTCTTTTTCTTTTTCTTTTTCTTTTTCTTTTTCTTTTTTTTTTTTGAACCTTGTAGCGTATCCACACTACATTTGAAATAACATTTGAAGCTACCCGGAAAGTCTACTCTGTGGAAACCGCCAGCTCGCTATGACAACAGGTTTGGCTATACATTCTATCAGGCATCCTCGGCATTGTCCTCTGTTCCAAAATTGACAATGTTAGACCTCTTCGCAAGTTTTTCAGCAAGTTGAGAGATAGAAAGATAGACTAGTTAGCCAACAGTTCCAGAATTGAGACTGTGACTTCTAGTTCTCGCCCTAGCCAGTTTCGCATCTCGACCGCCACCAAGGAGTCCATGCCATACTGGGCTAAAGAGTCGCTTGTTTGAATTTCTTCAATTGGAGCCATTACTAGTAGACTCAGCCTGGCAACAAGAGCTGAGGATATCAGCACCACCGCTTCGTCGAGAGTTCTGGCATTGCGTAATGTCTCGCGAATCTTAGAAGCCGCTAGAGCAACCTCGTCGTCTGGAGATGAATTACTGCCACCTTTGGAATTTGTCTTGTTGCTGTATGGGAAACGAAGGTACTCCGAGCCTGAAATCACTTTGTTCGGGTCAGTAGTTCCGAACTTGGTAATAATCTGTTCGTGGGGGTGCAATGGCTAATGCTCTGAATTGGCGTTGGGTTTTCTGGGTGTTGGCCATCATGGTGAGTTTTGGCTGTCTCTTGCAATCGGGTCAAATGGAGGAGTTTGTTCATCAAGAGACAAATTCTAATGTTGAATTCTCACTAGGGTGGCGTAATCCAAGCATTAATCATTGTCTTCTTTCACGAAACCTACGATCCCGTTCTACTAGAGCGTAGAGCACAACGTCTGCGCCGTGAAACCAACAACACTGCCATTCGTGTAGTACGGTGAATCGGTATACTGCTAACACATCTTATTTGAACGAGAGGGAGCTTACAAAGCTATAAATTGGGTAAAAGCAAGACTTCTTCAGTTCAGGTCCACCCACTATTGGAGGTCTATCATTCGAATCATTACGTGGACGGGTTAGCTTACGGAAACAATATTGCAGTTGTTGCAAATTGCAATTCAATCTGATATTAAAACTAAGAACATACAGAGCCACGAGTCAATCCCATGCGGGAGACAATCAGAACCGGCTAGAACAAAGTACAAAATTGCACAAAAACACAAGAATGATCAAAAACGAACTTAAATAAACAGAAGATCATAACGTCTCAAGTTATGTTCGAACTTTTGAAGACCCAGAGAAGCAAAGCTCTGGCGTCCGGGTGAGACGTCGGGGATAGGCTTGACCCAAGCCCCGCGCCCACCACACACCATTTTAAACCAAAAGCAAATCAAATGATACGAAACAGAAAATAGGAAGCATGCCAATAAAAACTTCACTGGAAAGACTTGTGGAGCTCAAGCTGAGCCTTCAGGTTGGCAATGAGCTCATCCCGTTGGGCCAGTTGGTCCTCCAGATCCTTGATGCGGCCTTCGGCAGTTGCTTGACGTGCCAGCTTCTTCGCACGCGACTTTCGAGCCGCCTCGGTGTTACGAGCACGCTTAGCAGCAATAGGGTCACTGGGGTCAAACTCGATGGGAGAAAGATCCTTGCGCTGACGGGTGATGCCAGAAACACTCGAGTGCTTGGTGTTACCAGCGGCAGAGATGGGCGAAGACTTAACAGAAGGACGCTTAGGAGCAGGGGACATTTCAATGGAAGGCTGCACTTCTTTCTTTGGCTCGGCCAGGGCGGTTGCAACGTTGAAGGCGGCGGCATCGGCATCAAAGAGACCAGACGCAGCAGAGTTAACAGCGAGGCCGTCGTGGAAGAGAGGAGGCCATTCATCCTGACCCATGAAGTCCACATCAGTGAACAGAGGAGATGGGTTTTGGCTGAAAGTGCCCGGGGAATCGAAAGGAGGAGTGCTCAGATCAGTGAAAGTGCCCGAGGGAGGGATAGAAGTCTCGAACATGAGGTCCTTAGGGGAGATGGTTCCGGTGGGCGCCTCGGGGGAGAGGGCCTCTCCGGTCTCCTGACCCAGGAGATCATCGAAAGTCATGTTGTTCATTGGGCCGGCGGAGGGCAGACCGAAGAGTTCACTATCGTGTTCTGGAGCGGACGGGTCAGCGTACTGAGCGGGATTGGCGGGATAAAGGTGGAGATAGGTATTACCTTGGAAGTTGGGAGTGGACATGTTGCGGCGATATGCTTGCATGTACTGTTTTCTTTTTTCGAGTGTATTATCGCTGTAAAATGGCGGGATGGGGGGACGTTGAGGAGAGTTGGTGGGCACGGTTGCCGGATAGGGCTGAGAGTGCTTCACGGTGGGGTGAGACCAGTAGGAAGGAGACCGGGCAAGCTTGGTCACTCTGGGGTCTTGGACAGGAGAACCAGAGAACTGCTGCTGAAGATGGCGTTGCAACTGCAGGCTGAAGGAGTGTCGACGAGGGTTGTTCTGGGCCAGAAAGGGCTGCAAAGCAGACGGCTTAAGGGCAGTACTCGAAGATGCGAGTGGACGCGAGTCTCTGAGACGAGGCTGCGGACGAGGTTGAGGATAGAGCACAAAGTCCTCTAGTGCACTGTTGTTGCTGTTGTTGTTGTTCAAACTGGGAGCCGAGGGCTGTGGAGGCGGGGGCGTGGGAAGCCATGATTGCTGGAATTGATCCGTGGTGAACGACTGAACGTCGATCGGAGAAATGGTAGAGTGGGGAGAACTTGAGCTACGCGAAGCGATGCTGAAGTTCAGAGGTCCAAAGACTTCTGAAGAAAAGGGTGAAATGGGGGGGTGTGTTCCGTTTATAATGTCTGCCTCAGTGGAGAAAGACTGATTGTCTCTGGGGGGATTTAGACGGAGTTCATCTTGGATCACTGTAGATTCAAAATGTACGTCAGGTAAATGCAGAATGGTGAAAAGTGGTGATCAAAATTGTATGTTTGTATGTGGAGGGTGGAACACGGATGTGAGGAAAAAGAAGGAGAAAGAGGCAACGATGGGGGGACTCAGGCACTTCTTATGACCGACCGAATTGGCTGTGTGGGAGCGAGTGGGGCTCCTGGCCGTATAGCTAAGCCAATCAGGGATCAGGCGAGACCGGGCTTGGCGGTCACGGGGTGTGAGTCACAACTGGATTCAACGATTTGATTGGTCGACTAGACCTTCTTCGGAGCCTCGTTACCCACCCGGTACATCCCTTCACTATGTCCTTTCCTATATATATCCAAGTACCGATGATGTATTCAGCCCCCTGGTCTCGATTAAGGGCATTGACCAATCAGACTCACATTATCGGGCCTAACGGCATGCTGATACAGGCATCCACACACCCGCGACACTGGGAAAATCCATAAGCAGGCAAAGTATTCCGCGCATGCCCCCCCTTTCTCAGCCTCCTCGACTCTCGACTTTCTAGGTATCCAAATAACGAGTAGGCAGACACCATGAACACGTATCGCATATTCTGAAATCTCTATCTCTTACACAAGATATAGACACACACACTACGTAATACCCCAACCCTACTGAGACTGAACATCGGCAGTAAATGTCGGAGACTCTGTTCTGGTCTCCGACAGCCTCCAGGACCCACCGATCTTTTCCCATTTATGTCCCCGCCGTGGGCTGTGTCCATGGCCCGTGTGCCCTGCAATTCCTTCTTTGTCCTTAGTCTTGCCGAAGGGCGTGAAAATTGACTTTGCGACACCCACTCTTTCCATCATCGCTCAAGGGAGAATTTTTGCATTAAAAAAATTTTTTTTTTCTAGACCTGAGATCGTCCTGACAAAACTGATCTCATATGTAAGTAGCATCGATTGGAGTAAAAAGATGGTCGCTGAATCTGCAATCTGCAATCTGCGTTGCATCCACACTACCCTTCCAGGATACGTACAGCAGCTCCGCAATCGCTTTCAGAAGCAAGTGCCTAGGGTTTTGAATTCCAGGCGCACTGGACCAATCCTTTTCTGGCTAAATAAGCCCTCGGCGGGGGCGGACTATAGACTAATAATCCCCGACACAATCCTCCGAACAGAACTAGGTCAATTCAGGTTGCTTGGCAGCAGTCAATGACCGCACTCTCGTTCTGCATATGTGTTCAGAACCTTCAATCTCCAATCTCCGTACATAGCATACTTGGTTATTTGCTCCTCGTTTTGATTTCTTTGTTGAAAGCTCCAACAACTTACACTACTGTTCACGCTAGACTCGTACCCTACTAGTGCTACAGCTATAATAAAGCATGCTAATATGTTTCGCAATCACAATTTTGAAACAGTTTCAAAATCTCTAGGTTTCGCAAATATTATCAATATTATAGTAGTATAGTACATGTATAGGTAAGTGTCCGACCAGAGTCCGTGCTTTGATAGGTACCGTTAGGCATTCCGAGCCTGTAAGCTATATTCAGACCGTGACTCTGAGAACACTAATAGTCTCGCGTATGTAGATATTATTGGGACTGCCGTGTAAGCGATACGCCAGTGCGTCCAGATGATGTACAGGTATGTCCTAAATTGTCATTGCATGTCAGAGTACGGATACATACAGTAGTACATGCCTTCAATGTTGATATGGGAGCTCTGGTCCCGACTCGGATAGGGATTGGGCTACAACTAGAACATTGAATTGCCCCGGCTGGATGTGCGTTGCACGGGTCATGACTACTGCTAGTGGCTACTCACATTGAAGTGCATACATCTCAACTTCAGGTTCTGCATTAGTGGAACAGGCCTGGACCCATACGTAGTTGCAATTTGATTGCATTAATTGCACCTAGAATGACATGTTACAAAGTCCCTGGAATCATGCTTGCTAATTCCTCATTTGTTTCTATATAGTATGTAGTCCCTATATTCCGAAACTTCTGGCCCTGCGCAGGCGGGTGCAACAGTTTCAAATGTTTGCTTGTAGTCAAGAGCGTCCGGGTATGTACACTCAGCCTCAAATATGCAAACTTAAAGCTCTTGGCACACCAGTCGCTTTCCAACGCATATCAAGTGGTAATTTGGAAAATTGAATTGGCGATCATACTAGTATGCACTTCCTGAGGTCTTGGCCGGGGGTCCAATCTCGAGCTTGGGAGTTTCAGACTTGGATGTTGTAATTCCACATGCCACACGTGCACATGTGCACCAGTTCACTGGAGTTCCATTCCAAGGTTGAGAGGTGCTCTAGTCCTTATTATTCTCCTTAATCGTGCGTGGAACATTGAAATGAAATAGTACTAGTAGTAGTAGCCCTTCACGATAACCTTGGAATAGCTCAAGTGCTCATGTTCAAAAGAACATAAAAAAATTATATTGTTTAAACCCAACTGACTTCGGAAAGAACCTTATTTTGCGAAGCAAAAAACGTGGTTCTCAATCGAATCATTCACTACCTATGTAGTCAAGAACACTGAGATGTAGTATGTATCAACAACATTGAAGCCGTGCCAAGCAATATACTATCCTGACCTCTTGAATGCCCCCGGAACCCGACGTCCTCAGGCTACTACTAGTATCAATCAGTGTCACACTGTGTGCAGGCTCCCTTTTATCACTGCGACCGCGCGGAGTATATTGAATTTGAGTCGTACTATACGCTACGATTTGAAAGATGACAAAGGGGTAGGGCCAGAGCAGAATACCGAGGCGTTTTCTTATACTCGATTTCATATGCCTGGATTCATGTTGTGGGCGTATCTTATGCAACATACTTCACTTTTCGACGTCGTTGAAGAGTCTAAGATCAGGTGGATTATGTTCCCGCTTAAAGATGTACCCCGTATTAACGACTCCTTAAGGTCCCACAAGGCAGTATTGCTTGCATGCGGATACTGCGTTGTCAATATGCAACTAGTATAAGTTAGACTGCCAGCTAGGAATGCTCCACATTGGCGCCGAGCACTGACACATGCACAAAAGTGCTAGCAAGTTGACTATATTGATCACAAGGTCAGGGTACATTAATAAACAGACTACAACGACGGGAAATATTTTAAGCAAAACAAAAGATTCTATTAAGTATTACCTATCGCGGTATGTGTCACTTTCACAGCGTATTGGAGTAAGAAGACCGCGCAAGACGGGAAGAACAATATGAACTGTAAAGGGGCAAATTTGCAAAGCAACAACCGAGGCCAACTATTAATTAAAGATGAACAGCCTGCAGCCACACTCGAAACAAATCGAACACCCATCTTCCTCATAGGGTATCGAACACGAAAAGCAAAGCGCACAGAACCAGGAACGGCAGAGTGGTATCAATCTAGTAGGGCGACAGACCACATAACGCATAAGCACGTCGCGAATCGAAACTCGGTTGCGGGACGCATGTCGTAAAAGGAATGAAACAGGATTCAGAAGAATCGCTGGTAAAAGAAAATTATGTAGTGGATTTTTGGGGGAAACAGAAACGAAAAAAAAGCAAAGCGACAGCGGGTATCTCATTGACACCCTCTCGGAATCATCGCCCAGACAAGTAGACAAGTGATACAGAAAGGAATGACAGTGTCGAGGCAAACAGCAAAACAAGCAACTGAAGCGAAAATGGTATAAATCCGTATTTGCAAGTATTCAGACTCTAGCCTGAAGAGCGACAGAGTCCGTCATATTATCGCGGGTGGATGATGATGGATTAGTCAAGTCCCACCATCGCTCGAATTCCACGCGTCCTGGAGAGGCAATTCAAGCAGCAGCCTGGACGGGGGTGGAGGCGGGGACCTCAACGTTCTTGGTCTCCTCAGCGGCGGTCTCGGGGGCCTTGGCGGCCTCCTCAGCAGGGGCAGCGGTCTCCTGAGCAGCGGCAGCCTCAGTGGAAGCCTCCTTAGCCTCCTCAGGCTTGGCCTCAGTCTCAGTGGCGGTAACCTCCTTGTCGAGCTTCACAGCCTTGGAGGGCTTACGGAAGAGACCACCGAGCTTGTTGCCCTTCTTGGCCTCCTTCTCACCATCAGTGGTGGCCTCGTTGTCAGAGGTGTCGGCCTTCTTCTCCTTCTTGCCGAAAGCACCGAAGAAAGAAGTACGGCGCTTGTCCTTGGGGGTAGTGGCAGCCTCAGCGGCAGGAGACTCGGGAGCGGCCTCCTTGGCAGCCTCACCCTCACCAGCAGCGGTCACGGTCTCAGGCTCAATGGGCTTGACGGCAGCCTCCTCAACGGGGTTGTCAAGCTGGGGAGCAGAGCTGGCGACAGGAGTCTCCTCAGCAGGAGCGGTGGCCTCCTTCTCGGACTTCTCCTGAGAAGGGCTGCTGACCTTCTGGAAGAAGTTGCCAAAGATGGAAGCGCGCTTGGCCTTCTTCTCCTCCTTCTTCTCCTCCTTCTTCTCCTCCTTCTTCTCCTCCTTCTTCTCCTCCTTCTTCTCCTCCTTGGGGGCCTCGGCCTCCTTCTTCTCCTCGGCCTTCTCCTCAGTAGCCTCAGCAGGAGCGGCGGTCTCAGCAGCAGGGGTCTCGGTGGCCTCAGCAGCGGGAGCCTCAGTAGCAGCAGCGGCAGCAGGCTCAGCAGCGGACTCAGCGGCGGGCTCGGCGGGCTTAGCCTCCTCGGTGGCGTCAGCGGTAGTCTCCTCCTTGGCCTCTTCGGGCTTCTTCTCGTCCTTCTTCTCCTCGGCGTCCTTCTTGCCAAGAATGGCACCGAAGATGCTGGCGCGCTTGCGGGACTGGGAGCGGCTCTTGGAGGTCTCCTTGGCCTTCTCCTCCTTAGGCTCAGACTCCTCAGGCTTGTCCTCCTTAGCGGGGGCCTCCTTCTCCTCAGCCTTCTTCTCCTCGGGCTTCTTGGCGGGGACAGCGACGGCGGGCTTGGTCAGCTTCTCGAGCTCAGCCTTGAAGCCTTCGCTGGAGGTGATGGTCTCCTTCTCGGCCTTGGCCTCGGTGGACTTAGCCTCAAGAGCGACGAACCAGCTGTCACGCTCAGCAGTGTTGGAGGCCTGGAAGGTGTGCTTCTGGCCGGCGACCTTGAAGATGAACTCGGTGGAGCCCTCCTTAGTCAAGTCGGTGATATCAGCCTAATAGCCGTGTTAGTTCCATGTGTTTTCTTTTGATTATTTGTTGGTGGAGTATGATCGTACCAGGTTGAAGATGCCAGCGGGGGTGGCCTTGTCCTCGGTGCGCTTGGTCAGGAAAAGCAGACCCTTGCCGGTCTGGCTAGCCCAAGCAGCGATGGGGTTGGCGACGGCGGGCTTCTCGTTCTGGTGGAAGACGGAGAGCTGCTTGGCCTCAATAGCCTCATCGTTGAAGTAGAAGAAACGCTTGGAGAAACGCAGACCCCTATTCGTGACGAAATTGTTAGTCGCAAGCTCCTCATCTTTTTCATTTCTTGTTTCGCGTCTTCTTCCATTCTAGATCGCGCGCTTGAATCGCATCACTTACTTGACCAGACCAGGGGCCTTGTGGCCGAGGATACCCTCAGAGGCGGGCTTGACCTCTTTCTTCTCCTCCTCCTCCTTCTTCTCCTCCTTAGGAGCCTCAGTCGTCTCGGCGGGCTTGTCAGTGGCAGTCTCCTCAGCGGCAGCAGGAGCAGCAGTCTCCGTGGTCTCCTTGGGAGCCTCGGTGGTCTCGGTGGCAGCAGGAGCTTCGGTGGTCTCAGCAGCAGGAACGACCGCGGGGGTCTCCTCAACAGGCTTCTGAACGTCAGACATGATTAAAAAAAGTTATTAGAGCCGGAGCTGAAAGTTTTGGGTATCGATTAAAAGAAAAGAGCAGGGTATCGGGGGTATCTCAAAAGCAAAAGAAATAAGAGCAGTGAAGCTCGGGTATCACAACGAAGATAGGAAAAGGGGGGGTATTTTGCTTTGCAGGAGGAGAAGAAAAGAAGGAAAAAAAAGGGAGGGAAGGGCGAAAAAAAAGAGCGGCATGGGGGGGGAAAGACTGCTCCAGTGTTGATGGCGCTCTCGTCCCGATTGGGAAAGGAGCTGCAGGGAGTCCAGACAGCGAGTGGAGCCGGTGGGAGCTTAGGTAACCCACTTCAGGGGGTTTACCTCTTCGGGAGCCTTGGTTGACCTCGTATACAAGTCATTAGATACTCGACTTAAGAGGTATACGCCAAATTGTTTATTGGTCAAGTCCAGAAATTAATCTGTGCATCTCTCATCCTGGAAATCTCCCCTAATCTCCCTACCCTAATACATATGCCCTTAATATCCATTCATGAGACCCGTTGGTCTACTGCTATTGGGAGGAAGTCAAGACCACCCCCCAAGACCCATCACACCACTAAGGATCGCCAATGCAGCTTGAGCCAACGGCCCCCTAATTTACCCGTGCAGGTCGGCTCCGGTCCCGGCTTTGTAAGAGAATGATTTGACTTTTTTTTTTTTTTTTTTTGTTCTTTTTGACTTTGCTAACACGCGACTTAATTTTCGATTTTGTGCGGATCTCTATGACTGGTTTTTTTTTTATTGTATGATTATGGTGTATTTTGTATTTTGTATTTTTTTTCTTTATTTTCATTGCTGTTTTATTTACTCTTTGTTTGTTCTGCAATCATATCGGAGCACCCCGTAGTCCATCAACAATCAATCACCAGGGCCATGTAGCAGTCGTTCTTTGCAACATCTGTCAAGGGGTGCTGATCACAGCTGTAGGTCGACTCTTTAGGGATCGGGAGGGGTATCCCACTCCTATCCCCAAATTTGAATCAGAAAAATAATAAGATCCAACCAGAATGTCGCTCCTGACAAAGAAGAGGTCAACTGATAAAGTTCGTATCCTACAAAGGTTCTTTCCCTCTGCTGAAATCCTTTGATCCCTTGAGGGGCGGTTCGATGGGAGGGGCAAGACGGCTTTTTTTTTTTTTCTATATTTCCTGCATAGACCAGCATGGTGATCAACGAGGGTTGGACAAGGCCCGGATTCGCTTGCAGGTAACGCTGATCCAACGGAAGAGAATTGCCGCTTCGTCCCATGTCAAATGACCGGATTATCTCCAACTCTATCATCCAAGTGGCGTGCGATTCCTCGTGGCCAACCAGCGATGTCGCACTATCCGTCTCGCGGCCTCCCTAACGTCATATCTCATCTGTCGTGCCCTATCACTGGCGTATCATCTCTCAGTCCAACCGTTGGAGATCGAACCGGGATCCCATGATGTTCGGAAATAAACCTTTGCCATCGCCGCCTTCTGGTCCGTACATTGTTGTTACGTGATAACGGGTATGACAGGCAGGACTTGGCATGGGCAGGACTGCAATCGTTGGCCCTCCATCTCTTTTTGCTTTTTTGACTTGCTACAAGTGTACTGTACATGTAGACTAGATGTTGGATCCATTATCATTTTCCAGAGGCCCTTGACCATAACCAACCCCCCCCATTTTGTTCCCCCCCCCCCCCCCCTTTTTTTTTTTCTTTCTTTTGGGCCCCATCTGACCGAAGTATCAAAGAGTCGTTAGGTCCTCCACTTGGAATGCACCCGTAGACAGATTTTTCAAATTTCATTTGTTATTTTTTTTTCTTCCTTTCACTAGCGCAAAGACTACTTTCTAGATGTTCCGACGGTGGACTAACGCTTTCAAAGTACGGTTAAGCCCCACTTCGCAGTGGTCCCGTGTCTTAAGCCATTCACCACGGTGGCTGGCCAGCCCTACTCCTATACACGTCTCACCTAGTCCTTAGTTGATGTTTCGGATGTCTGCCATGGTTCGTCAGATTCTGCACGATTGCCATCACCAATTTTTCTAACGAATAATCCCAGCAAATGAATCATAATCAAACTAGATGGAGCGAAACCCTGCTTTAGATGAGATGTGACCATCGGAGCATTTCCTGTATATTGATAACCCACACGGGTGATCCACTCCAGCCCGAGAACCAATTGCACCGTCACGCTGCCCCTTTTCCACCCGCGACGGCCAGGAAATTCACACTAATATTGCCAATCCTGCCATGATTTTGCCGCCCTGTTTTCGTCTAGTTTTCTTCGTTGCCCCCCTATTCTTACATCGCAGGTTCCAGGCCTTGCGACAAAATGCTACTGTAATTTCCATAAATGGTTTGGACAGAGCACTTTGTAGCTAACACCCCCTGTTGATCTTTTCGTTGGGGGTGTCAAATGCTTGGGGTATGCAAGTGCCATGCGGCGCTAAGAAGACAATCCTGCGTGCAGGGTGATAGTCTGCAACGTCGGGCGGAGATGTCCACTGGCAACTACCGATCACAGAGCATATGTAGTTTCGGAATTGCTATCCAAATTTTCTTTTTGAAGATCGTACAGTAAAAACTGTCGGCGCCGTGCCAAGAACAGAGACTGACTCTTATTAAATGCGGTGTACGTCGTGCGCACGATACTGTTGGTCAGAACTGTTTTTGCGGTCCATCTAAGTTCTACACGGATGGGATCCGTCGATTCTAGCGTCTACTAGACTGGTTCTCTTAGCCGCTCTACCATGGCACCTTTTGATGAGGATGCGCGCCCACGCATTACTTCGACGTCGGCAGGCTCTGACTCTCCTTTCTCCCTAGAAAGATTGGAATGGCCATGGAATGATATTGGCGAGGTTCAAGTGGGGGTCAACTGTTGTCCGTACGGAGTACCTACAAGAAAAAAAAAATTAAACAAAAAATTTCAAATAAAAGTCATGGACCCAGTGTGCAGGGACCACTGTACAGAGTTGATGTACCGAGCGAATCCATGGAAATAGGGGCGGTTCCACAAGAGCTTGCGCTGGCATCCACTTTTCTTTTTTCTTATGCTGGTCCAAGTTGACTCACGCAGCTTTATCGGGTTTCCTAGCCACTATAGACCAGGGCGAGCCAATAATTGGATCCTGGAAAGGAAAGTGGCACCTTTTCTTCCAAACGTGTAGTAATTCTCACCGTGTTGTATGTAACCTAGGGCCAGAAGACCGTGGATGGTTGTCCTGCAAGGTACCTGCAGCACTATTGGATTGTGACAGCTGACCTTGGAACATTCTGCGTGCCTCAGGCATAAGAATCGTATGATGAAAGAACCAGTTGACCTTGAAAGGGAAGTCACATGACCGTATTCTGATTGGCCAACTGCTTTCTCGCTTATTCACCCCTTGACTGCCTGCGGGTATAAATAGTGCGGCCCCCCATCGCCCTTTCCTCTTTTTCTTTTCTTCTTCATACTTACCTTGTTTGGGTGGCTGCGATCATGAAGGCGGCCCACCACAGATTGGTCCCTGCATTGCACAGCGCGGCGGAACAGTTTGTTCAACGGCTTTCGGGTCATTGACAGGCGTATTCTTTGGCACTCTCCATTCGTGGAACCTTTCTATCTTTTCATCAAGTTTTGGGTCAGTGACTCGAGGTTGGAGAAGAGAATAATTTGAGCTTGTAAACCACGACGTAGATTCGCGCATGTATGTCTACGCAAGGCGCGTTTCCAACTGTCCCCACCTGGGCAGAACCCGTCCATATTGTATCGCGTGAAGCTCTTGTCAGCTGGCTGTCTCGTCGATGTTCATGTCGCCCTTTCCTTTCCATCGATCCCTCAAACTCAGCTCTCCAATCCAACATTGGAAAGCCGATTCGCCTGAACTGCCTGGTCCTCATAATGCATATCACTGAGAGAGTTCCTGGTTCTGGCAAGCTGTACCCAGCTCAAGTGCTGTGCGCTCTACTATCAAAACAAGACAAGGTCAGCTGATAGTGGTGGGGTCGAAGCTGACACCTCGTCCCTCAAGATCATCAACCCCACTCGATGCGCGGTTTCCTTTGTTCTCAGTAAACTCTGGTGATGATTTCCATAATCGCATTCGGCAAATGAAATCATGGGCTACAAATAGCAAATAATTACGGGTCAGTCATGAATGAGCTTCGCGTCCCGCAAGTAAGCATCGTGTCGTTTCGGGTAGAAAATAGAATTACTGATCGTGATATCTGTCAGATATCGATGAGAAGTTACCTACCGTGCATGGAGCTGCCTTCAACTCTTATGCCGACCAGCATGAAGAAAGATGCTTGCCAAGCACCCGGACCGATGTCATCTTTCAAATTCATACCTGGGCCCTCTGCCCACAAGAGACATACATTTTCTTTTTAAATGGCATGGCTGGAACGGGAAAATCAACTATCTCTCGGACGGTGGCAGATGACTTTGCTAAAAGAATGATCCTTGGGTGCAAGCTTCTTTTTCAAAAGAGGCGAGCCGGATAGAGGAAATGCGTCTAAGCTGTTTACGACCATTGCACGGCAATTGATAATCAACATGCCTGAGGTGCTGCTTATATCCAGCAGACAGTTCTCGATAACCCGGATATCGCGGGGAAAACTATAAGAGAACAATTTGATAAACTGCTTCTTCGGCCACTCCTTGATCTAAAGTGATCGGACCAGTCAAGTCAGACGATCGTGATAGTGCTTGATGCGCTAGACGAATGCGAGCAGAAAGATATCAGAATGATTCTTCAACTTCTACCACAATTCCGAAAACTAAACACGCTCGATTTACGTGTACTCTTGACCAGCAGGCCTGAATTACCTATTCGCCTAGGCTTCTCAGAGATCGCAGTTCAAGATAATAAGAACTTGTTTCTACATGAGATACCAGAGGAGGTGATCCGACATGATATATCGCTGTTTCTCAATTATTGACTATCGCAGATAAGATTCCAATCCTCTCTTCCTGATGACTGGCCTGGAAATAAAGACCTAGAAAGATTAGTGGCATTGTCTATTCCACTATTCATCTTTGCTGCGACTGTTTGTCGTATATTCGAATACTCCAACTGGGACCTTAGAGACAGTATTGCTGAGATTTTCGCTCACCGATATGGTTCAAATATGGATCGAACGTATCTCCCTGTCTTGGATAGGCTACTCATTGGACAGGCAGAGAGACAGAAAAAGCAGCCTCCAGCAAGTTGTTGGATCAATTGTGATTCTTGAAAGCCCACTCTCAGTGATATCACTGTCCAGACTTTTGAATGTTCCAGAAAGCTTGATTCAACTTAGACTCAAGCCATTACATTCAGTGTTGAAGGTACCGATCGATCCAGCTTTGCCAGTCCGTTTATTTCATCTCTCATTCCGAGATTTTCTTCTCGATCCGGAGACTCGTCATCGAGCCCCCTTCTGGATAGACGGTACACTGATAAACAATGGGCTAGCTTCGGACTGCCTTCATGTGTGTCAAAATAAAATTTATGTGGCCTACCAAGTGAAGGGACCAAACGTTCAAATATCAACACACAAATCATTGAGAACTGTCTGCCGGCAGAACTACAATATTCCTGTCGCTACTGGGTATACATACCATCTGATACATTGTGGTGAAAGGAGTGACATAGTATCCAGCGCATTCTTATTTCTCCAGCAGAACTTCTTATTTTAGGTAGAAGCAATGAGCCTACTGGGTCTTATATCAGCAGTTATAGAAATTCTGAACCAACTACAAGGCATAATGGCTGTGAGTGCCTGAATAAATTGGCTCGAGTCCGTACATACATTCAATTTGGTCGTAGCATTTTCGCCCGACGGCCGATTATTGGCGTCAGGCTCTGAGGATTGTACAGTACGAATATGGGATATAGCAAGGGGAGTTCTTGCCTATAGTATTGAGGATCATATATTTGCTGTCCTTTCAGTGACTTTTTCGCCTAATGGTGGGCTGCTGGCCACTGGCTCCAAGGACCGGGTGGTGCGGCTCTGGGATTTGACAACTGGAGCTATACATACGACTTTCGAAGGCCATTCAAATTCAGTTTGGTCAGTAGGCTGTAGCATTCTCATCCGATGGCCGGCTTTTAGCGTCTGGCTCCGAGGATAGGACGATAATGTCTACTTCTAATTCGCTTACATAAACAGGAAGCCAATTGAGCATTTTTATCGAACAAGGGCAATGGATCAAGCTAAATGGTAGAAATGTTCTATGGCTTCCTCCTGAGTTCCGCCCTACATGCTCTGCAATTTGGGGCAATTTCTTGGCCCTGGGACACGCATCGGGACAGGTTTCCATTATGTCTTTTCGCGTCTGGCAAATTGAACAATAGACAAATGAATATCATCTCCGCCATGTCTGTTAGAAACCATCCATTGTGTGTCTTGAATTTCGTGAAGTGCCGTGATCATAACACAAAGCCACGCATACGCTTCTTAATCCGCAGCCTACTTGGCCCCCACCTCTCCACCCCCCAGCTGTGTCTTCATCCTTCATACCACTTTTTCGTAAAAGCCTCCAGGTGCCTTCTCTTGATTTCACTGTATATTCGACTGAGATTTATTTCCTTTGTCCGCTACGTATAGCCCAAAACAAATAATAAATCCGATGACTGAAGCAAAGCGCCAATGCTGGAAGTGTACCGATCGCCAACTGCGCTGTGATTCCACACTCCCGACGTGTACAAATTGTTCTAGCGCGTCTACATCTTGTCCTGGATATATCCAGAAGAAGCCAATAACATTGAAGTGGCTTGCTCCAGGCAAAGTAAACAGTCGGAATGTGAGGAAGCCCAGGCGCCAGAAAGCAGCTGCAGCAACAACAGAGATCTCAACCAAAGCTCCTACCCTCGGCTGGCAATTCAATGATCGGTTCCTTCGCATCTTCGTCGAGGCTTCTGATTATTGTAAGTTATAACTTCAGAGAAGATAAAAATAATACTCTAGTCTATAAGCACATACAAATACTACATGGAAACTGACAACGCGACAGACAACGATTACGTATACCCAGGCATCCAGCCTATATGTGAGGTCTCCTCTGACTTTTCAGTTTGCTTCTTCACACCTACAATATTCCAAATCTCACTTTCCTGGCCGGAATATGTGAGACTCCTTACTGTCTGTGCCGCTTTTGCCCACCAGATGTGTCAAGATGACACCCGTTTCATAGCCTTTGAGAAGCATTTCTGGCACTATCGTGGCTTGATGATTCGTGGACTTCGCGACGATATAGGTATCAAACACAAGGCCACGAGCAATCCTGTCATTGCGGGAATATTGACTGTTCTTTTCATTGACGTGAGTTCGTGGGTCGAGTGATCTAGACTATACTCTGCTAATTGTGATTTTCGGACAGACTATGCAAGGGGTGTCGCATGCCATGTGGCGATATCATTTTGGAGCAATTACCAAGATTATCAACTTGCGTGGGGGTATACATGAAGTGGCCAAATCCGGAGGAGGCGAGTCGATGCTTTTCTCCTACTTTCTGTACGTGCAAGCCCGAGAAGTCTCCGACATTTTTCAGGTTAATACTAACCTGAACAAAAGTTTCTCGCTGATGGGCGATACAACATCACCTGTATCAGACTTGTCCATAACTCTTGAGGACTCGAAAGTACTCGAAAAGATAATGAATTGCTACAGCGGCAATACATTCCTATTCTCCGTGTTTCCCAAGGATCTCTTGGCAAATACCTTGAGAATTAACCTCCTTCGCGCACGATGGGCCCAGAGTGATCTTACAAGACCAGATAAATTCACTCAAGAAGCATTGATGCTACTAGGTTCCATCATTGAGTTCTCCCCAGTCATGTCAATGTTCACAGAAACCGAGGCATATAACGAAGACCGTGTTCTTCTTGGATTGATCCATCAATCAGCCGTGGCTCTTTACTGCATCTGTTCACTACAGAGCTTGTTCGTTTTACCCGACTCGCCTTTCATCACTAGACTTAAAATCGATATGACAGAAAGCCTTCATAAATCTTTGGTAAAAGCTCTTGAGTTCCAGAAATTTCGAAAATTATTGCTTTGGCCACTGGTGGTTCTTGGTGTGGCTGCTGTGGATAGCGATGAAAGTGTTCGTGCTTTTGTTCGGGAACAACTGATACGTGTCAGTCGTTCTTCTGGTATATATGCGCCCGTTGTTGCAAAACGTGTCATTGAGAGATTTTGGGCATCGGGGAAGAGGTTTTGGGATGATTGTTTTGATGAGCCATACATGTTTATTCATTATGGTGGCCAAGGGCTGGATCTGAAGAATATCACCGAGGCCTGAAGAAAAATAGATCAATTTGCGATAAATAATATTGTAAATAATAATAATACCTGGAGATATTGTTGATTATATAGAACCACTCGTCAATGATTGGAACGATACAGGAGAGTTATACCAAGATTAAGTTTAATCCATCCATGACGTCGCACCCGAAAAAAGGCTGGTCGCCACTCCACCCAAGACCCAACATGAGAAGCTTCCAAACCCCACCATCTCCCATCTTCCACAACAGCTGCGCAAAACTTTCACTACAAAGCGATCAAATTTCGAGACATACTTCGACTTACCATTACCCGCATTGCCACAAATTCTCATCTCACTCTATCCCCTGCTTCCTGATCAAGCCGCAAAAATGCCGATCCCGACCGCAGAGATCTACGATAAGGAACAAGAAAACACACAAACATCCAACCCCTCAGGATCAAACTCAACTTCTCGCGACACACCATCCTCCGGAGACAGCTACAGCGATAGCGAACACCTGATCAGAAGCGACCTGGGGGCCTCGAATACTTCGGAAAATGAGGGCGAGCGCGCACTAAGCCAGGAAGAGGCGGATCGATTATACGAGGAACGCATGGAGGAAGAATATGCAAAGAGAGACGGAGGTGCTTAATAAAAGATCTTATTTCTACGTGTCATTACGTACTACAAGAATGCAAGAGTCGACGCGTTCTCACTGGGAAGATAGTCGGTGATAAAGGATGGAGATAAGCATCATGATAATGCGAAAACTGTATAATATTGGGGGAACAAGCTGGTGTTCATGGATTATAATACCATCTCCTGTCATTTTGTACTTTATGTTACTCTATAACCTTCCGAGGTCGAGCCTCAACTCTAGGGTGCGCCGACGCCTGTCCGGCGGCTTTACGTGGGTTTACTTAGGGGTGGTGGAAATGAGTCATTGCGACTGGCTATCCCAACCACCGGGTCGACGAATCCTGCGATGCGGATAAGTAAAGAGCATCATACTGGCGGCCCGAGCTAAAGAAAGGCTGCGAGATATAAGGCTGGAGGTGATATCCAGTCTTTCCTTTCACGCATCACAGCGAGCCATAGCCAGATCTAGATCTAGACCAGAATGAAGTCCCCATCGCCTACCGAAAAGGGTAGCTTGTACCCAGAGCAAGTGACTAGAGTCATTGTTCCAGCAGACACCCCAACAATCGAAACAGAGAGACTTATTCTTCGACCCCTCCAACTCTCTCACGCTCACGACCTATTCGAATACACCAGCCGAGAAGACGTAGCGACATACCTGTCTGTGTTATCATTCGATCTTGTATGGCTTGAGACTAACGCTTCGTCTAGCTGGCCCAAAGTTCCCCATCACGATCTCAAACAGACAGAAGATCTGATCAACAAGAAAACTTTTCAAACGCCCGATGCTTCAGGTGCAGTGGGCAGGCGATTCGCGTTCGCGATCACACAGCGCGAGGACCCAACGAAAAAGGCCATTGGGATGGTGAGTGTAAATTCACTTACGCCTTCTTCATCGGTCGGATATGGAACTCATCCTGATTTTTGGAGGAACGGCTACACAAGCGAGGCTGTGACGGCTGTTGTGGATGTCTGGTGGAAACTTGGGAGAAGAAATGTTCTTGAAGAGCAAAAAGAACTTGACTCAGCAATGGAGCCGGAGATGCTTTATGCGGCATGTAATAAGGAAAATGTAGGGAGTGTGAAGGTACTTTTGAAGAGCGGGTTTCGGATCTATGATGAGATTTCATTAGAAGGCGATACTGTTGCGTTATTTTGTATGAACAGACCATAGACTAGATTGGGTAATTTCTTTGGGAATGGTTACTATTTTGTTGGCTTGAGATACCAGTGATGCTACATCGGACGAGAACTTCCATTGTCGGGGCGCTCGGGTCCCGCTGGCACCAAACTACTTTGAGACCCCGAAAATGTTTCACATGGGAAGTTTAGAATGAAGTTGGTATTCTTTTTCATGGTTACTTGTAGATAGCCCTCTTTTGTGCTTTCGATGCCATACTCTACAAAATCGCTTCGGTCAACAAATCAGGATGGCAACTTTGACATCAATTCCAGTGACTTTGCCCAAGAGCAAGGTGCCCACAAAAAAGGATGTTAGAGATATCATCAGCACGTTCTTTGTGAATGAATGGCTGTCTGTGGATCCGACGAGTTTGAAAATGTCATATAGTGCATCATACTCAAATTCTCATTGTCCTGTCGAGAGACCGGGCCCAGCCAATGGCATGCATGACGAGCCCTTGAAAGTATTCATCAAGTTTCATAACGACACCCTGGGAAGCCTTGGAGTTTTCGAAACCCTCGCGCCCAGTAAAAAGGAGGAGGCGCTTATTTGCTATGAGTACGGTCGACTTGAATCTGGAGCCCAGATGTATGGATTTTTCAAGACGCAGGATGGTACGCTCGGACGAGTCGATGAATGCCTAGACGCACGGAACATGGAGCCTGAAGACGTCGAAGATGAAATTATTCGAGCGGATGTTGCAAAGGCACTAGCATCATTTCATGTTCTAAGGCCGTGCTTGGAAAAGAGCAGAGTTGACTCATATTATGACGTCGTCATCAGTGGCCTCAAAAAGTATCATCGCATGGAAATGTTGAAGGAGCTCGGGAAAGAAGGAGGCGTCAATATGGACAAACTGGTTGACTATGACTTCGGATCAAGGCTTCAAGAAGTCGTGAACAAACTGAAGTCCATAGGGGGAAAAGTAGGATGGTGTATCCATGATGTACAATTTATGAACACTATGATCAAGAATCACCCGAAGGAAGGCGAGAGCAAAGTTGCACTGATTGATTTCGAGTTTGCGATGCAGAATTATCGGGCATTCGATATCGGTGGGCACTTTATGCAAAAGATGTTCAAGTGGTTCGATGAGGATAATAAGATAGCAAGTTGCAGGAAGTACACGGAAAAGGAGAAGCGACATTTCTGTGATGAGTATGTCCAGCAGTGGAACCAACTGACTGGGGACTCAGATACTGGTGATCAAATATTTCTTGAAGCTGAATATGGATATATGCTGGCCATCACCTTTGATGTCCATAATATGCTGTGTTTCATGTATGAGGCAGGGGATAAAGACCCCTTGAATCTTCGGGGTCTGCAAAAATTATTGGATGAGTTTCAGATGCAGTATTCCAAGCTTGAGTTGGAGGATTGATACAATCAATACAATCAAGTTTCAATCAAGTTTCACATATGGGGTGAGCTACAAGTCGAAAAGCAGATTGCGCCATACTGACGCAAAGCTGTCTATGTACTAGAGATAGGAGAAGAGGCTATCCTGAAGCCAGTTCAATAAGAGCACCTGGCAAGACAATCTATAGCCGGAGTCATCATGGTGAATCAGTATAACGTAAAAAGATTTGAATGGTCGTCTCGTCGTATCTACTATGATCGTCCAGGAGGGGGTGCTTGCCACCTTTCTTTTCTACGAGAGACCTGAGTAGCCACAGCCCAAGCGAATAGTTGAGCGTCGAAATAGATATCGACTTCCAATATCAACCCGAAATGTCTTGTTTAATGTAGTGCCTACCTAGTAGGCTGTGGTTTTTGGCTGCCCGAGGATAAATAATCCAGTGGGTCGCTTTGAGGCTTGATTCTTCACCCGACTGGCTACCCTGCTACATATGCACTGCAGGAATACATCTACTATAAGAACTCGCAACCCGATTTACGAGCCCTAGGTAATTCTCTCTCCATGACTAGGTAGCATTAGAGACTACGTGCCTTATTTCAATAGAGAAGAGAATGCCTCACAAAGAACCTTGGAAGACAGCCATAATACATTATACTCACCCGCGAAGAATTACCCTTGCGCCGTGGAGAAGAATTTGTAGTACTGTAATAAGAAAGAGCATACACCACCATACATACATACATAAATATTCTGTTATTTTGCAGACAATGCTTTCATCCTCTCTTGCTTTCTTTCTTTCTAACCCATGTGCAAATTATTTCGTGCTCGCCGTTAGTTAAGCTGCACCAATCATTCTCGAGGGCTGACGGTGCCCCCACACGTGACATCACGTGTTATACGGACAGCTCAGACCGAGCCAGGAGTTGGCAGCTCCAACAGAGTAATACAACATCAACATATCCGTATCTATCCTCTCTCCTGACAAAGCGCCCGGAGAGGGTGAAAACGGAGTCTACAATCTTCTCGCGCGACTGCTGATTCTCGGGTGAAAAGGTTCGACTTCGAACCAGCCGGTATTCATCATGGCTGCGCAGGACACTCTGTTCCGGTCGTCGGACATGAGCCTGACCCAGCTCTACATCGCCAACGAAATTGGAAGAGAGGTCGTCAGTACTCTAGGAGAGCTGGGTGAGGTAGAATTCAGAGACGTAAGGGCCTTCACTCAGAAATCAAATCTTCAACAAAGTTATAGGCAACCCCGCTGACGTTATGCCGCGTGTCTCTAGTTGAACCCTGAAACCAATGCTTTCCAACGAACATTCACGAAGGAAATTCGCCGTCTTGACAATGTTGAGAGACAGCTTCGTAAGTTGGATAATCGAGGAGGAATGCGTTGACGGTGACAACATGCTAACTAACTTGTCTACACTTTCCAATAGGCTACTTCCGCTCTCAGATTGAGAAGGCCGCCATTCCAATGCGTCCGTCCACCGATTTTTCCGACAGCCTGGCTGCTCCATTGGCTTCAGAAATTGATGAGCTCGCCGAACGCAGTGAGAGCCTCGAACAGCGCATCTCTTCCCTCAACGATAGCTACGAGACACTAAAGAAGCGTGAGGTGGAGCTGTCTGAGTGGCGCTGGGTGTTGAGAGAGGCTGGTGGTTTCTTCGATAGGGTAAATCTCAATGTTTCTCTTCAATGAAAACTTGGAACAGCACTGATGTACCAATTTAGGCCCACACTCAAACCGAAGACATACGCCAGTCTTTCGACAACGACGAAGCGCCTTTGCTCCGCGATGTCGAAGGCCACGCA
Organism: Talaromyces sp. PF30-5; assembly: GCA_023626375.1. Taxonomy (NCBI): domain Eukaryota; kingdom Fungi; phylum Ascomycota; class Eurotiomycetes; order Eurotiales; family Trichocomaceae; genus Talaromyces; species Talaromyces sp. PF30-5. Next base: position 3,267,921 of record JAMAGU010000001.1, read on the forward strand.
TCCGCTGGCGCTAATGGTGACACCCAAGGTCAACAAAGCTTCTCTGAAATGAACATCGGCTTTGTTGCTGGTGTCATTCCTCGCGATCGGATTGGTGCCTTTGAACGTATATTGTGGCGAACATTGCGCGGCAATCTGTGAGTTGTCTATGAATTTCCCGAAAGGCAATTCTAATGAAGAACAAACAGTTACATGAATCAGTCGGAAATCCCGGATCCCATTATCGACCCAACTACCAACGAGGAAATCCATAAGAATGTTTTTGTGATCTTCGCCCACGGCAAGAACATTCTTGCTAAGATCCGCAAGATCTCCGAGTCACTCGGTGCCTCCTTGTATGGCGTTGACGAAAACGCAGAACTCCGAAGAGATCAAGTTCATGAGGTCAACACTCGGCTCGGTGATGTCGGCAATGTCCTTCGGAACACGAAGAATACACTCGACGCAGAGCTTAGTCAAATCGCTCGATCTCTTGTGGCGTGGATGATCATTGTCAAAAAGGAGAAGGCTGTCTTCGACACGCTGAACAAGTTCTCTTACGATCAAGCGCGAAAGACGCTGATTGCAGAGGCTTGGTGTCCAACCAATTCTCTTCCTCGGATCAAAGCGACTCTTCAGGATCTTACTAATTCTGCCGGTCTCTCAGTCCCTATTATCATCAACAAAATCCAGACTAACAAAACTCCACCCACCCATTTCAGACTAAACAAGTTCACTGAAGGTTTTCAAACAATCGTCAACAGCTATGGTGTGCCAAAGTATCAAGAGGTTAACCCTGCCTTTTATACTATCGTGACTGTGAGAACCCAGAACAAATGCTTGTTTTTTTTTTTTTTCGGAATGATTCACTGACTCTATTGCCAGTTCCCATTCGCCTTTGCCGTGATGTTTGGCGGTAAGTTTTCCAGTCTTGGGTTTCAAGACAGCCCGCTAACTACTTTATAGACGCGGGGCACGGTTTAATCATGGTAATGAGTGCTTTGGCTATGATTTTCTTTGAGAAGAAGTTGCTACGTACGAAACTTGATGAGATTTCATACATGACATTCTACGGACGATACATCATGTTAATGATGGGCATTTTCGCCGTCTTCACTGGTCTCCTGTACGCTTTCTCGTTCCCAGGCTTATAGCTATGCTTGGCATGTTACTAACTATCTCAGGTACAACGACGTTTTCTCGAGGCCGGTGACTTTTCTGCCCAGTCAGTGGGAGTGGCCGCAAGACTTCAAGGTGGGAGAGTCTCTTACAGCAACCCTCAAGGAGGGCTACCGTTTTCCCTTTGGTCTAGATTGGAACTGGCATGGCAGTGAAAATGCGCTCCTGTTTTCGAACAGTATGAAAATGAAGATGAGTATCTTGCTTGGATGGTAAGTCATTTTGATATGAAAGATCATTTCTATTCGATTGCTAACTTCTCAGGCTCCATATGTCATTCGCTCTGTCGCTCCAGTTTTTAAATGCGCGTCACTTCAAGTCACGAGTCGATATACTTGGTAACTGGCTGCCAGCCGTCTGCTTCTATCAGGCTCTGTTCGGTTACCTTTCTCTTTGTATAGTTGTAAGTCAACTGGTTAACTTTGAACGATTACCAGCAAAAAACGATTACCAGCAAAGCCTGCTAACTATTTGAATAGGGAAAATGGTTGATCGACTGGCAGGCAAGGGGGACAAACCCGGTATTGTTTACTCGTTCCGCGAAATTCACGTGAAGTTGTTTACTAATAACATTCATCAGCCATCCTTGTTGAATATGCTCATTTTCATGTTCTTGTCGCCTGGTTACGTTGAAGATCAGCTATACCCAGGTCAAAGTACTGTTCAGGTTCTTTTGCTTCTCATTGCCGTTGTCCAAGTTCCTATCATGCTTTTGCTCAAACCCTTTTGGCTCCGCTATGAGCACAACCGCGCTCGTGCGCTGGGATACCGAGGTCTCGGCGAACAATCTAGAGTCAGTGCACTTGAAGACGACGGCGATATGGACGGTGGCTTCGCTCGTGACAGCCTGGCCAGCGATGGCGAAGGTGTTGCCATGCTTGCCCAGGATATCAATGAGAGTGAGGAACACGAAGAGTTTGAATTCGGTGATGTCATGATTCACCAAGTCATTCACACCATCGAGTTCTGTCTTAACTGCATCTCTCATACCGCCTCATACTTGCGTCTCTGGGCCCTTTCTCTTGCCCACCAACAGCTTTCAATTGTGTTGTGGAACATGACTCTCGCGACCGCGTTTGAACAAGAAGGATTCATGCAGGTTGTGATGATTGTCATTACGTTCTTCATGTGGTTTGTTCTCTCTGTTGCCATTCTAGTTGTCATGGAAGGTATCAGTAGCATGCTGCACGCTTTGCGATTGCATTGGGTTGAAGCATTCTCAAAGCATTTGATCGGCGAGGGCATTCCGCTGGTGCCCTTCTCGTTCAAGACTTTGCTGGAAGAGGAGCCAGTGGATTGATTCCGGCCGATTTGTATGTATGTCCGGTTATATTCGATGTGGCAGCTGAATTCTGCTTTAGCATTCCTGCGGGATCCTATCATTCATTTCCGGGGCTTTTTTTTGTCTAATGTACTTGTAAAATTCTATAGAATATATCGTTGATATTATCGTGGATGCACCCGTGGACATGTACAACATTTAGATTCGCGTTATGGAAGTTCAAGTTGTAAGTATTTGATTGGCTGGGTGATAGTACTAGTAGAGAATTGATAGTATGGAAAACAATATTGAACAACATTGAAATGGAATTGCTTCCATCATCCTCTGGTATCCAGTCAACTACCTAGTCTTCAAGTTTACTAGTATGTGTAGGTAGAGTGGGTTACACATTATGTGTATTGATTAATTGCTTCAAAAATGGCTGGGTTTACTACTACAACTAGTATCTAGTACTATATAATACTACAGATATATTTGAATGCACCAACATTTATACTTCTAAAAAAGATTCAATGTTGGTTCTTTTGCTCACAACTTGACTACTAGTATTTTTGTGAACTTGTCTGCCCGTATGGTTGTTTGATATTCTGGATACTTCCACCATCCCTGTGCACATGTGACTAGTAGTATTTCCTACTGTCCCAGCCTGCACACGTGCATGGTTTGCATGAAATCCAAGCCCTTACCGTAGTTTTCTCCTAATCTACAAACTCCGAGTTACTCAGGGCTATTCCGTTGCCGCCTAGATTCTTGAACCTTTATACTACACAACACGCTATAGGAGACTTCAATTTACATTTGCATGATGAGGTCTTATGAAAGTCCACGGGTACTTTGCTCGGCATGTTCGTATCTGAGTGCTCGGATGCGCTGCGTATGATCAATGCAGCCAATAAGAACAAGGTCAAGTGCGGGATGTACCCAGATGCCCAGTAGACCCCAAATTGCCCCCACAAAAAGGGGTATTAGCGCTGTGATACTTCCACGCTTGCCTGTGAACGGCTTTAATGTTTCAGACTAGGCAGGGGTCAACTCACGCTAATACTTGTATTCTGCCCAGGACTGCTTCTCAGCCTCCACCAACGCATATGTAGCCGAACCCATTTATCGTCCTTCTCAAGCCACAGGCCATTAAACCCAATAAATACCCAGCCAAACATGATTCAAGCTTAAGAACTAAATCCAAAAGGACCGGTTGATTCAACCAAACCAAGCTACTTCGGGAGCCGAATTGGACTTACTCTGCGCTATTCATTAAGCGAAGACCAAGCACCCCCGTAAGCCTCATACATAAATACTTTAAGTTGCCAATTGCCCATCTGCTTCTTGATTCACACCCGCTACCTGAAATCCCAAACCCCAAACATACCAATAATGCGTACGTCTACTTTTCTCGCCATGGCCCTGGCCCTCGGTGTATCCGCCTCTGACTCCGGATCCACAACAACAATCGGCTGGTTCGCACCCAGCTGGACTATTGATATCCCCGAAATTGCCCAAGGTTCTGTGACCAGTTTTGCAGCCAGTCTGGCTGATCTCGACTCCAAAGCTACAACCTATCACGTTGGCTGTGTCAAAGATGCCCCGAAATCCAAATGCGACATTCCAACATCTTGGACCGTTATCCAGGGTCCTGAGACGGTCAGTTACTCTGGAAAGTACATTGTTTCGAGCAAGTCGGATTCCACTACATACAAGGCTACCTTCACCGAGACCTGGAACTGTGATTTGCATTCATCTACCGGCGCGGCAAGCTGTACTATGAGTGCCGCGTATACGGCTTCAGGCGGTGGAAATGAAGCTTCCTTCTCTACTTCGACTAGTACAAGCCTTGCTTCGGCGCCTCTTAGTAATAATTACTACCCTCTGACTGTGACTGCGGGATTGAGCTCGACCACAGATGCTGCGGCTACTAAGTCTGGAGGTGCGGCCGGAGGTGGGGCTATGATTACGGCTGCTCCGGTTGTTGCTGCTGCCATTGTTGCTTTGATTTAATATGGGATGAAAACTTTTTGGTACTAAGAACATGAGCTATGAATTTGACATGATTGAGAATTTATACATAAATTAAAACACATTTTACACATGGTTACCTGTAACATGATATGGTTACTACATTATGAACCTTGGAATTTGTTGACGTTTGTCAATTATAGCATAGTAAAAAGAATTCTTGGTACATGTTCTCAAAGTTGGGATGATTCAGCATAAGCGTTTGATTAGCGTAGTGGTTATCGCGTTCGCCTTACACGCGAAAGGCCGCAGGTTCGAACCCTGCATCAAACACTTTTTTCTTTTTTTGTTTGCAAGTCTAATTGTTGAATTTTTTTCAAGTTGTTGATTTTGTATGCTTTTACCGTCCCCGTATGCATTTCCAGTATTGTTCTAAAGCGGTGCATATGAAATCCGGGGGGCAAGCTTAGGTCACAGTTGAGCCTGAGCCTGACCTCGGGAGTTTTCTCTACTAGTACTAGTAGTAGTACCTGGTCCACGGGTAAATCTCGAGGCCTAAGGTGAACGGCCCGGGGCGCCCGCTCGAGTGAGATATATGTATTTTCAACTTGAAGTTAAGCTTATGATCTGATGACTCAGGCTCAAGTGCTCGAGTTCGACTCCTCGGACCGCCCGGGTTCAAAGGCGATACTGACTTGAACCTTTCAATATTGAACATTACTATGTGCCTTCAAAAATGTTCAACTTAGAAATGGGAACTTCAAATATTGAAGTCGAGTTTACGAGCCAGTCAATTGGTTTTTAACATTGGAACACGTTCAAGTCCGAATGTAAAATGTTCAATGTTCTCGGGCCCTTCTAATAGTAGCACTTGAGCAGGCATGTAGTATGTAAAATTGGCACAGTTCAAGCATTCAAGTTGAATGCTACCTACTAACAACTAGTACATGGACTAACTACTATTAGGTAGTACATACCCCTAATATTAGGTAAAGTTATTTATTCCAAGGTCTACATATTTGGCCCAGTTCAATTCCATTTGCGATTCAAATGTTTGTTGAGATCTACCCAACTCGAGGTTTCTCCGCCTCTCATCATAACTTTCCAGGTCCTTTTGGATCTCCACTTTGTGTCATTTTGGCCAATCGATCTCTTCGCCATCGCGGAGACTGGGCTTGTAGAACAATCAGCATAGCGCCAACTCCAACAAGATTTAAGAGCGCCAGTCCAAGGAAGCAGTAACCCCAGCCCATCTTTTGTACAAGAGTAGCAATAATGGCGGCGGCTGCCGCGGCAGCAGGGCTACGCAACATGTTTCCTAATGCGAAGGCCCCTGCAGCTTGTTGGGCAACACAGGAGGTCAAAAAGGCATTCGAAGCTACAAACATCCATGACATGCCAAACCCAACTTTCTACAAGTCAGTAGCAATTCAGAGTTTCTTTGGCGCCAATGCAAGATATCACTTACCTAGAAATGTTGCGATCAAAGTAGCCGTAGGATGGATCGCATACTCGACAAAGAACCCAAACATTGCTAGTCCAGCTGCCGCTAGCAGCAAACCCCATATTTGGTCGTTCAAACGAGTTTCGGGGTGCACATTTTCCTCTCCTACAGCTTTGACTGTCTGCTTACGTCTCCAGTCAGAGAACCGGCCTCCCGAGATGGATCCGATTACCATTGCGAGCCCTACAACAACGTATCCTCCACCCAGCGCACCGGTTGACCAGTGGTAGGTGTTGGTCAAGGCATCTGGGAGCTGGATCCCGACACAGAAATAGGATGAGTAGAGTATGGCGGTATTCATACATGCAATTCCGATGGGCGGGTATCGGAAGAGTCGGTAGTAGCCTTTCAGCGTGGGCTTTGGAGGCAGTGGGCCCCGTTCAGACTCTGGGGCAGTTGGGGATGAGAGGGGAGGAGGGAAGAGGATCCAACTTGCACTGGCATATATTTTCCCGTTTCCTACGCGCGCACGTAGGGTTTCCGGGAGAGTGAAAAGAAGTAAAACCCAGAGGACCGCACCGGAGATAGCTTGGTAATATTAGAATTCATTCCCTGTGAGTGTAATCACTGTTTCCTTAATAACTTACCTAAAAAGCCAAATATCCATCTCCAAGAAATCTTGTCTGCGATGGCACCGCCGATCACTGGTCCAAGGATAGGACCGCATTGAGGACCGAACAGAAAATATGACATTGCTCGAGCTCGCTTACTAGGCTCTGTAATCTGGTAGAGGAGATAAAATGTCGGCATACAATGTAATATGTACGGTTAATGGAATTTTTGACTTACGTCGGCGACAGTTCCAGCTCCCAGAGAGACAACAGCCGATGAGCCAAACGCCTGCACCATACGGAGAAGGATAAGAGCACCATAATTGGCCGGGACTGCTGCAAGAAGAATATTGGACGCGATGTACATCAGGAAGGAGATGATGTAAAGAGGTCGACGCCCCTTCCAGTCAGCAAAACTGGACCAGAACAATGGCTATAGTATTGTTTTGCTCGATGATTAGCGTATTTACATGGAAAATCAGGGATCACATTCAAGGAGGCACTTACACCAAAAGCAAAAACCACCATGAAAACCGTCACCGTGACATTGATCTCAGTGTCAGTTTTATGATATGCCTTTTTTAGTACTGGCAGTGCAGGCAAGTAGATATTCCCTGCTAGGGGACCGAAAATACCCGCAACGGTGATTATCGCGAGAATGAATCGCCTGCGAAGAGAGGAAAACGCTGTATATTGGGGTTTGGGATCTGAGGATGTAGGCCGAGAAACTTCCTGGGGAGGCTTCTTGGGGAGATGATCTGAGCTGCCCGGGGGCGTCTTGGTATCAGAAGGGCCAGAAGAGCCCGGCGGACTGGTGAAGGTTGTGATCTCCGGCTTTGACATTTTGAAAGAGCCAAATCGAAGCCAGGAAATGAAAGCGGAGTATGTCACTGTCGTGAATTAGGGGTAGAATAATTGTAGATGTATTTTGTAGGCGATTGCTGGTGTTCCAAGGACAAGGCCACGGCAGCTCGATGGACTTTGCTTCCGCTTATTCTCAGGATCCCTGAGCTCGTATGGACTAGAATCCGCTGGTGCATAGAACATGAATCAGAAATCCAATCAGAACTGGAATTTATCAAAAGTATTCAATCCCCAGTCCAGTCAATGCAGACTGACCAGGGCACCTGAGGTGGTGATACTCTGTAATTACCGTATTGACCCAACGGGACGAGCCGAGGATCGCTCTTTCCCCATCCGTGGACTCCACGAGGAAGCGCCAAGGCAAGTCCGCCCTCCAAGACTGGATGGAGGTGCTGTTGTTGATCTTTCTAAGGTGTCTTGCGGCCCGATTTAATCTGCTCTTAATCTGCTCAAAATAGCTCGTGCCAAAATACGAGTTTCCTGCACAACCAGATTGACTCGCACTGTGGTGATATTCTGCTCTTATGTGCTCTGTTTCGTTGTGGGTGACTATGAATCCATATGTCTGCATTGGAGTAGTTACTATTGTATATACTGTGACGCAAGGCAAGGGAGAATATTGAATTTCTCACATAGATATTCTCATACTTATGAAAATACTTCACTCTGATCGATCACACCCAAAATAATCAACATCCTCGCCGCCAGTGAGGCACCCGATCGTAAAATGGCCTCCCCATACGGATCAACTAATGTCAGCAATCCAAACGGAGAAAATGGCAACGATAAGCAAAATCCTCAGACCACAGAGCAGCCTGTTCAGTCTGATGAGAGTGACCTGGAGCAAGCCAGCGCTCAGTCCGCATTCAATTCGAAGAAGGCGCTGTGGGCGTTCCTAGTTCTGTGCTACTCGGTATGCAATCGAATTTCGTCCACTAAACATGTTGAACATTCTGCTAACCAAGAAAAAAAAAATCTTAGACTGGTCCGACCTCCTCAATGGTATCAACCTACGTCTCTGCAGCGATCCTGTCAGCGGCCAATTTGCTGGGACACCAAGCGGGATCGCATAAACCATGTCCTCGTCGTGGTACCAACATTAATTGCCTGGTCAAGTTTGGCGCGGGTGAGATCGACTACAATAGCTACACGTGAGTGTGATGTCTTTTCACTGAGAAATGGGCTATCTGACACCTAATCAGGCTGTATCTTCGAGCAATCAGTCGCGCGACCGAAGGTGTCGTCTCAATCTTTACGGCAGGTCTTGCAGATTACTCTTGTACGAGCATCAACTCTGCCATTAAAATGTTTACGCGACGCAACAGGGCTAATTGGTGATTTTCAAGACTATCGCAAGACTATGATGATGACCTCGATCTTCATCTTCGGTGCTCTGGCATCACCCTTCGCCGGACTAACAGGCAAAACATACGGCGACCTAACCGCCTTATCCGTGCTATACTGTTGCTTGACCACAGTCAGTGGCATTTACACTGTCATCGAAGGATCATATATTCCGATTTTCATGCGCTCAACGGGTTGGTTCCGCGATACCAGAGTATCCGTGGCACAAGGCGAAAGAAGTGTCTGGAATAAAGGTGTCTCAGTCAGTGTTTTGGCATTGGTCTCTAGCAATGTTGGTGGCTTGACTGCACTGATTATTGGTGTCATTCTCGTTTATGGTCGGGGGTCATACGTGAAGGTCGGGTACCACAATTATCTCCTCGCCATCACGATCGCGGGCTGTATCACCAGTAAGAAATCCCCTTGTATTCCTCGGAATGTATCCTACATTCTAACGGTTCTAGTTGTTTTCGCTATCCTCGGACAATTTCTTCTCCCTTCTATTCGTGGAAAGGAGGTAGATACTACGAAGGACAAGACGCACTTGCTTCTCGCGGCAAAAAATTGGGTCCGAATGGTGAAGAGTGCACCGCGTTATTCCGAGGCCTTCAAACTTTGTATCGGATGGGTTCTCTGGAATACGGGTTACTCCAACCATTTGACGCTGATCGGATCTCTTTTCCTCCAGGTTACTGGCTTCACTACGAGTTCGCATGTCTACTCCGTCTGGTCGTTCACGAGTGTGATCTTTGCCTGCATGGGTAGTCTGAGCTTCATGTACCTGTATCCTCGGCTTCGCATCTCAGTTAAGACATGGGTTTATGTCTTGCTCACGGTAAACATTCTCTGCGTACTATGGGGATGCATTGGCATTAGCAAGAATGTTGCGATCGGGTACAAGCACCAGGTCGAATTCTGGGTTGAGCAGGTACTTTTCATGTCAACCAGTAGTGCGCTTCGGGCCTACAATAGGGCCATCTATTCTACGTTGATTCCCGAGAACTCCGAAGCCCAATTCTTTGGACTGGAAATCACGCTGGATTTGGCGACTGGGTGGATTAATCCACTTGTTATGGGTGTTATTCAGAACCGGACACACAACTTGCGTTTTCCGATGATTCCTAATCTACTGCTGATGATTGTCGGACTCCTTTTCTACTGGCAAGTGGATATTCAAAGGGGGATCAACCAGGCAAAAGTACCATTAATATAGTAGTTTGCATGGGGCGGGAAAATATCTAATGGTTGCTTTAATGACGCCAGTAATGTTAGAACTACAGAATAAACCATTTCAAATTTACCTATACCCTCTCACTTTGAACTAACAGGCAGCTAAGATTTGCGGCTGTCTTCTACTCTCGCATATGTAATTTGTAAAGATGAAATAAAAAAGTTGAGAGGGATCATCATGGCATGAGTCATGACGAAGGTCTGGTCAAACTGAAGCAAAAATACTGTTCAATTTTCTATAAGAAGTAAGAGTCTACATCCATGGTAGAAAAGATCAATTGATAACTTTAAATCTTCCACATTAACCAACTGACGAGCCAGAGAAAAAAAAAAGTAATCAGTCAATTTAAATCCCGCTTTTGAAGCTCAAAATGTTGATTTTAACGCTTGACGTTAGCCCATTTGAAGTAACAAGATACTATGGTCAAGCCTTATACCTTGGTGAAAATTATACGGAGACCCCTGGGATACAGGGGACCAGCCTGTTCAGAGGATGATTAGTTATATGAGAAGCAAGCTGCGCGGCCAGAAGGAAAAAAAAACAAAACAACAATAACAACAACATACCGGGGTCATCTTCTCTTCCCACGTGGAGTCTAACTGCCATCGAAGAGTTTTTGTGAGAACAAACAGCGTAACTTTGATCTCCAGTAAAGCAAATTTCTCCCCCAAACAAGCTCGCGGCCCTCCATGGAAGGAGATGAACTCAGCTCGCGCCTTGGCGCCACGATAGTTTGCGGAAATCTGCTCATCAGTGGAGCCCCATCGTTCGGGGCGGGGCGTATCCGCGTCCAGTCCCCAAACTGCTGGGTCCCGATTCGTGGCATAGCTGTTGTAACCCACATATGTGCCTTGAGGTAAATAGATCTCGCCGCCTAACCATGTGGGCTCCGATACCTGCCTGTTGATCAGTTGGGAAATAGGCGGAAAAAGCCGGAGACACTCGATGGTTGTGGCGCTCAGGTACGGCAGACGCCACCAGTCAATGGTGGAGTCTATTACGCCATATGCGTTGACTTCTTGGCGAAGTTTATCTTGGATTTTCTTGATGACGTGAATATCGTGAACGCCCAGAGTCGATTGGGTAGACTTACTGGGTATTTGCCGAGAATATACAAGGCTGAGATCATCAGTAATTGGGGGTTCTCTTGACCGGCCACATAGAGCACGTTCAGGTTGTCACGGAATTGTTGAGAGGTGAAGGAGCCGTCGTTTAGTGCGGAGATGAGTCGGTGCCTGAGAAAATTTGAATTTTTGGGCTTACCCTGGCTGGAATCCTTTAAGATTTCCGTTCCAAGGCAATTGGAGAAGTCGTGTATCAAATTCCGTGCCTTGGCTCGCGAGGGTATGACTGATCCGAGTCGGTCTAGAATAGGGAAGCTCATGAAAATGGGGCGAAATAAATACTGCTTCAGAGTTAATTGAGTCGAATGAAGCGGAACTTCATGTTCCATATCCATCATCTGATCCTAGGTCCACATCCAGGTTAGCAGCTGCGCCGAGGGGGCGACTCGATACTGAAATTACCGCAGGATGAGACTTACGCTCAGATCTGGAAGGTCAAAGACACAATGGAGAAGATTTGCGCTGGAATAGCGCTGGATAACACCCTGGATCAACACCCCACGCGGCCTAGCATTGCTTTGTAAAAAGTGTAGATGCTCACTGAGCCTCTGCGCGTGGTTGAAAAGGGGTTTAGTGTCAAACTTGGTCTGTAATCCAGGTTGGATGACAGAGCGATACGAGCGCCACTCATCACCTCGAGTAGAAATTATGTTAGATCCTGCAAATATGTGTGAGTTGTGAGATCATTCGAGACCTTGTGTCAATTAGGTGCGCACACATGTGCATCAAAAAAGAATTGACGTACCAAGAAACTCGGCAAGAAGGCTGTGTGGGATCTTTTTTTGATTACCACTTTTGTTGTATATGTGCTCTTTCTTGAATATCTCAGATAGATACGTTGAGCGCTGGATAATCACGTTCCACTGCCCACCAAAGAATATCTTGGTTGCTCCATGCTTGTAAAGTGGCTTGGCAATATATTGGCGGAATAGATCTTGCTGATCCACTTCATGGAAAAGAGGCAGTACACTCACCCAAAATGGGACCGAAGGAATATGACGAGGATGTTGAGGCGGCGCGAAGGAGTAGAAAAGTAACCCAATCAACAAAATTACTAAGCACAGCGAGAAAGCATATTCCCTACTACTCAGGAAATGTTGGATCACGCAAAGGCAAGAGGACATTGTCTCTTCAATCTGAATTGAGCTCCTGTGGTGTTCAAAATGGTTTGAAAGATCCCGGCGTCGTGTTTGTGGGTCCTGAGTAAACCACAATCTAATAAGCGTCACGGAGTGCCGCAATTATACCTAGGTTCTTGATTACATACAAAAAGTCTGTAATTCCAAATATTCGGCCAAATTAGTAATTGCTACTACATTTAATTTCCAAATTGAGGGGTATACAGTTCGAGAGCACGTGTTGTTTATCGAGGGGGGCTCACATGCACTTGCGAGAAATTCCTTGAAACGGCACATGGTAAGTTTTGAAATTAAAATTGAAAGAGACTAGGTTAGGCTCGACACGAAGCTCTCTGCCTTTCAATTTTCGATTTGAGATATTTTGGGATTCAATATTGTTCCTCCCAGCCCCATTCTCCTAAGACCCTGACTCGTGGTAACCCTCCCCCAGGGTGCTAGCCACATAAATACCAGGAGGACCAGCACTTGAGAAACTTGCTAAGTTGAACATCTACTAACCTTTGAATGGCAAAACGGAAAGAACAATTGATCTTCAGCTATAATGGATTGCTTCTATGAACGAGTTGCTGCCCTTTATAGCCGAACACACCAAGGCAATTTGGTCCGCTGCATTGGCAAACACGCCATTCTATTAGAGAAGAACTGGGATGCCATGGCACCAAGCCTGATCTACCATGAGCAGAAGCCATATAGCTTGGTACCCGCTATTCAGTTTAACGAGCCTAAATTAAAATCACAGCTTGTGGATGCTCATGAAGTCTCATTGTTTCCAGGGCCACAAGTGATCGGTGTGATATTATTTTCTGAAGCTAGTGAATTTTCGATGACAGGCTTTGATGAATACTTCAGTCGTATCCTTCTCCAACACGTGACGGAATCTTTCGTTCTGCATGAGAGCCCTCAAGTTACACGGGAAACCTCAATTGCGGAGCGGTTGGTCGACCTCTACAATAGTGAGCTGCTGGTGCATCCTTCCAACTCTCAATTTGAAATGGGGGGCCGAAGCTACCTCACGCAAAAGATCGCACTGTTCACCTCACGGGGTCTACCAATTCAAATGTGCTTGCCTGCCTTTCCTTGCAAATCTTCAAATCTAGAGAAGGTCGCTGGAGTACTGCCAGATCATGGTGAAGAGTTGGCTCTGCGAAGGTTGTATGCGGTTATGAGGCAAATTAAGTCATTTTATGATCCCGGCGCCAGACTGTGTATAATAAGCGATGGACATGTATTCAGTGACTGCAGTAAGTCCTTCCAGGCTTTTACTATCATGATCAAGATCCAGTGCTAGATTTCTAACAATGCCCAACAGTTGGAGTGGATGATGATCAGGTAGACGAGTATGGGAATCGATTGCATAAGCTCAGCCAAACGATAGGGGAGCAAATGGGACAGACTGGTCAAATTGTTTTCAAGTCCCTGAAAGATATCTTCAATTTCTCCCCCGAAGAAATCCTGGGAGAACAACAAACACGTCAAATATCTTTCCCCACACTCCATCACTATCTCGATACCACAATCTCCCCCGACACAGAGTTTTGTCGACAGGCAATGACATTAGCATGCCAGCCCAACAGCGAAGCATTGAGGTCACAAATCAAGAGCCAAAATCCGGCAATTATCTCCTTATATCGAGGGTTCTCTCGGTTTATGCTGGAAGATCTTGCACTACATCCACGATCGCAATCAATGTCTCGAGCCCAAAGGAAGAAATTAGCCGAGAAGACATCTTTTGAAATGATATTGCGTAACCAGGCATATTCGAATCTCGTGGAACTATTTCTTCCTGATCATGTCCGGCTGTCGGTCCATGCACACGTTAATTCCGGGCCGAAATTCGGAGTCACATTGTTTGAAAGGGCCAAGACTTGGGTTATTGATGACTTACATGACCTCGCGAGGATTGCTAAGCCGTCGTATGATCTATTGCATATTCCGACTCCGTGGCACAATTGCGTGTTTCAAGTTGTGGGTAGTGATTTCACTTATGTCACCAAGTCTAAGGTGATTCGGGACGCTTTGAACTCTGCCGCTGCCCGCGGAGGCTTCATTGAGGGTGATATCGCTAAGGGTGTGGGTGGGTATTTCCAGATTGAAGCTCCAAGCGCCATTGAGAAGCCTGTCGTCGCTATACCATCTGTCTGTCAATTGAATTCGTCAACCCTCAATAGTAATCCGCGAAGCAGAGAAGGGAGTCGGAATTGGTTCGCTAAGACATTTGGCGCCCTCAAGAGTTTAGCGTGTTATTTTACTTGTCGCCAGCCACGCTCACCGACTGAAAAGGAGAGGGCTTTAAACTCGTAATTTCGAATTTTCATCTACAAGAAGACCGAGGAAGATAATAGTTCTTTGATAATTATTCTTAGTTAAGTAACTCCGATAAATTAATAATCAACGCGTTTCAATCAGATGAGCCACCCGTCATGGTCTCATAATCCACAACCCAGTAGATGAACGCTTAACACAAATAGAAATAGAATCTTCAATTAGGCAACCTCTGCCTCAATCACCATTTCATATTGCTGCGGGTCAGGCCAAAATTTGCAAATTCTCAATCCAGCATCAGACAACAGCTTCTTCCAAGTACTTTCAGTTCGTTCCGAAGCAGATAGCAGCGCAAGCATCTGTACGTCCATCGTGGTCTGACTGATACTTGCGCCCTTGGGTGGAAGAACAATGTCATAGATAAATAACTTAGAGTATCCTCTCACCATGGCATCTTTGGTGTTCTCTAGCAACTGCTTGGCCTTGTCATCGGGCCAATCATGAAGTACTGCGTGCATGAAATACGCACGACTCCCTAAGTTTGAAAATTTAGCAATACTTCTTTCAAGTCGGCCAAATAGACAGCATTATTATGAAGTCTTTACTTACCTTTGACGGGTTGTGGAAGGAAGAAATCATGTACCATTGCCGTAATCTTCTTATCAACCTTTGCGTTGGCAATCACCTCGGGGAGATCCTGCAATACAAGGGCGCCTTTCGGGAGCTCGGGATGCTTGTTCAAAACATGGCTAATGTCAATTCCCGTATTTCCACCAACGTCGACCACAAACGGGGAGTTTGCGTTGAACTTTTCATCCTCCAGAAGCTTCGATGTATCGTAAACATGGGTCCATGGGGTCTTCCATGCTGTCCAAGCCTCCATGTGACCAGTAAATGCCTCCAAGCATTCGGGACTCTTTCCAAGTCTTCCAAAGAAATTGAGGCCATCTGGATCGGAGTCGGAGTAATTGTTCACGTTCATGTCTGTCGGCTCTTTGTATGAGGTCTTGGCTAGATAGCCGGGTAGGTTCTGGCTTGAGGCGAAGTATTGGTGTGTGCTAAGAATAGATTATTAGAAATACTTTCCTTCATACTAATAGTAGTTTAAACAGAACATGGAAGTAGAAAGACATACGCTGCTTCGAGTGAGGCTCGGACTTTGGTACTTTCATCGCCGATGGCAAATGAGAAAGGGGTTGGCTTGTATGTGTCCACCCCTGACTCTTCAACGACATTGAAAGCTGCAAGCAAGCGAAAGAGACGACCTTGATTTCTCTTCTCAGTTTTTGTTGATTCATGAGTAAAGTACCTAAGACTCACGTAAAAGATTTGTTTCGGCAATTGGAGTAGTCATGGAAACCAAATCATCGATGGACTTCTCGCCACCACCAATACTAGTCCATGTTTTCCATAGTCCGAGATTGATGCATGTCTGTAAAGCCGCGAATACGATGGGATGCTCGAAGCAAAAGCCCCATGCACGCTCATATGGCGTCTCAACTCTGGCAAGCAATCGGCGTGCCGCAGCTCGTACTTTGAGCCGCTCTACTTCATCGCCACCAAAAGCATCGCATTGAATGCCGTCGAGAACAGCAATGACAACATCATTAAGAGAGACCATATTGCTTGAGAAGATTGATCAAAATTGCGATAATATGTGAATTGATGCGAAAATTGACAGATCAGGCGGGGAACCTGGTATATAAGTTCACAAAGTACGCATTGATCCAATAAATGACCGAGCACTATCAGCCAGTGGCCCCTAGGCTCCCCCTCATTACATTAGACTCTTCCGTCAAGTACTGATTACTAGTTAGTTACTCGATTTGGACATGAACATGGGTGATAAGAGCGCAAATCGGTCTAGGATGGTTCCCGAATGGATCCAACGGTCGTTCCGTTCGCCACAAACGTCCCGAGCACCATGGTTTGAATCCACTTGGCCGGGACCATGAGCTTTGAGCATCGAAGGGAGAAAGGAGACATACCTTTCGACCGTTTCATAACTCTCCGGTTTTGGAAGTGATGGCACGTTCGTGAGATTGCAGTGGAGCTGTTGAGGTCGGGAACAGGGGCATCAACAGACAAGTACGTAAAATTAGTGAAGGTATGTTCCGCTTCAGGATAAAATAGACCTGGCGAAACTTTAACTGGAAGTCGAGACTCGGAAAATTAGATAGAAGCGACCCGGTCCAATGAACGTGAGTGGTAGCCTCAGGGGAAACTCGCTTGAAGGATTGATCAACAGCGCCGTTTTCTGTCAAGACACTCAATCCTGGTGTCTAGAAAGGCAAATGTGACCTGTAGAAAGTTAAAGTCCTCGCGGGCTGTCAGGCTGTCATATCCGTCGTTGTGGGTCGGTGGCTTGAGCATGGACCAAATTGACTCGTGCGAGGCCCCGGACTGACGGTTAGTGCACTGCTCGTGGGATTAGCGTGCTTCACAGTTGGCGCATCGCTACCGGGCCGTTGCCCGCGACCATCAATTCTCGTTTCTAAAACAAAAAACTTGGAATTAGCTTTTCTGTTTGTACTTTTGTCTATGGTTTATCTCTGAGTGGATTAGGTGTGATGGGATCTGCAGGACTGTCTTTTACTGTGTATACAGATCAGAAATTAGACAAAGCGCGTTTCCTATAATATCATTGTCGCCGTCTCCTGCATCGAGAATTCTCCGACGTCTTTGTCCCACTTCTTTCTATCATACATCCTCAATCTCCCTTAAAAGCCTTGAGACTATATTCACTATATTCATCATGAGCGTGTATGGGGGAAAGGGACCTATGACCAATGCGGTTCTTTGGGTCGAAGTGATCATATTTGCACTTTTCGTTGGACTAAGAATCTACACACGAAAGAAGATCCTGAATTCCATTGGTATTGATGACTATCTTGTCTTCTTTGCACTGGTGAGTAAATATGGGCAGTCACTTCAAATGTTCACCTCCATGATTTCTAATCTGCTCTAGCTTCTCCATGTGCTTTATACTATTTTCGTGACCATGGCAACACACTATGGCCTAGGCCAAATGTTTGCTGATGTGGGCGATCCAGTTATCTATTTCACTGCGGTGAAGTATGAGCTCTTCAGCCAGGTGGCTGGTCTCATGGTTATTGGAGTTGGAAAAGCCGCGGTTGGGACTTTCCTTCTCCGGATTGTTCGGAACAAGATTCATATTTGGGTCATATGGGCGTGTCTTTTTATCACTGCCGTTCTTACCTTGTTCGCTAGCATTACTGTCATAGTACAGTGTATTCCGGTCGAGAAGTCTTGGAATCCATACGTTCCTGGGACGTGCTGGCTAAACTTCTCCAATGTTGGTTATACTGTTGGCTGTAAGTTCTCTGAGGTTCCCTGCATTTGAAGTCTAACAATCTAATCTCTTATTGTGGTGTGTAGCATGGTTCGTTGCTGCCGATTTCTCCTTTGCCATTCTTCCATGGTTTGTAGTGTGGGACTTGAACATGAAACAAAAGGAGAAGATCACCGTGGCTTGTGGTCTCAGTTTGGGAGTTTTGTAAGTTTCCTTTGAGCTAGATCTCATCTTTTTGATCGATATACATATCTAACAGTTTTGTTCTCAGTGCTGGCGTTTGTGGTATTGTTCGCACAGTAGCCCTGTCCGGCTTAGACGCATCCGAATACATTTGTATGAGTTCACCCGCCTTTGACAATTCCAAGTAAATAATTATAGTGAAGCTAACATAGTCTTTCAGATGACACTGTGCCGATGTTGATATGGTCAGCGACCGAAAGCTGCGTTACAATAATGTGTTCCACGATACCCGTTCTCCGACCGCTATACATTCGCATTCGCTACGGCAAGGACGGCAAAGACAGCTCCACCGGTGGCAGCTCATACAAGTTACCGATGTATGGCTCGGGCCAAAAGTATAGCAACAGCAGTAGACACTATGGTCAACTATCAAAGTCTGGCTTTGACACTTCTGTCGTCGAGTCTAAGGGGTTCTCGCCCACCATCAAGCATACCCGAAGCAACAACAGTGATGAGACTATCCTTCGGAATGCTGCTGGTATCGAACGAACAGATGAGATTTCTGTTAGCTATGAGACGTGTGGGAAAAGATTTTAGCCCTGGAGGTTATATGTATTCACATTGAAAAGTCGAGAGGATTGGGCTGTAAATCGGACATCTGGATGTCTTCACGGAGTACTACATTATTTTGATGCATATTTTTCAAGTCCTTTTGTGCAACACCAAATTGATTAAATAGTACCTTTCTGAGAAATGTTGGCCCTGGAGCCAAAAATCTACATTGAGGTCCGTGTCTCTAGAGATATTAAAGTACATTAATAATACTATCTAGTATGGTGCCATTCAGTCGTTGTGAGGAGGCGGATATGGCGGTCGCTGTAGATGAATAGTCGAGATGGTGTGGTGTATTATTCAATCTTAGAAGGATTGATGATAATAACAAAAATTTTGAGAATTTTGAGTAGTTCTCGCAAGAGAATAAAACCATTCATGGTTGACTGACCGAAAGGCGTAGTGTCTAGGGTCTATACCAAGGCAGAAATTAGGCATAAGTACTGCCTAATTCGGACTAGACGAGTATCCGTCTGCCATGGCGGCTGCACCCTGTTGTAGTTAGTATGTGGTGGGTTTCTGGAAACGCGGAATTTAAAGCGCAAGTTTTTGAGCTGGTGGTTAAATTAAAGTGCAGCCAGTTTTCGCCCCTTATGCGGTGCTACAAATCTCTATATAAGCATGTGGCCCAGGCTCAAACTGCATGTTTTCTTTTTGTTTTCTACACCGTGATGCGCGACCGTGTTCTATGGCATTTTTTTTCAGCCATCGGGAATGAGCGACTCGTAAACAAGCCCAACCCCGCTTCTTTCCCGCAGAATATCGGCAAATTGACCTGTCAGAAGGCTTTAAAAAAGAGGCCCAACGAATCGGCATTCACCTTGGCACACCAGGACGGGTCAGAGTGACTATGGCGTCCTTTCGGCGACAAACCACACAACCTTGAGCGATACGCTATCTTCTCGGACAATGGCGTGCTCATATTCGAAGCGAGAGAAAAGGTTGACAATAACCACCGAATGGCCTCGAGATGCGAATGGAATATTTTAAAAACAAGAGGCTGAGCCGACCGACCGATCGCCATGTCAACGCCTGCAGAGAAGTCACCGCAGATTGTGGATGCCGCGGAGAATGATAGTGAACGCGGGCAATCAAAAGTGAATACCCAGGAGCAAGTCCCTGGCTCTGGGCCAGGGCGACAGAAATGGTATGAGTGGTTTGCGCCCACGGACACGCCAGAGGAACGCCGTCTGATCCTCAAACTCGATGGGTTGATTATTGTGTTTGTATTTCTCGCGTACTGGGCAAAGGTCTTGGATTCGTCTGCTACAAGCACCGCCTATGTGAGTGGCATGAAGGAAGATCTGAGGCTATATGGGAACCAATTGAACTACTTGAACACAGTATATTAGTATGTACACTTGTTTTGCGCGGTCGCTATGAGTTGAGTTTCCACTGACCGTTTGGCTGCAGTGTCGGGTTCATTGTTCTGCAAATCCCACTTACACTTCTGGTGAGCTCTCATTGATGCATCGTAGATGCAAAAACAAGTATCTGACTGTCTGTAGATGACCCGCTGCCCGGTCAACTACTTTTTACCTGTCGCGGACTTATTGTGGGGTGTTTTCACTCTTGCACAGTACAAGGTTAGCAATGTGACACAACTGTATGCGCTGCGTTTCTTCGTGGGAGCCCTTGGAGGCTTCTTTTTTCCCGCTGTTCAATGGTACTTGGGCAGTTGGTACAAGCGATCGGAGCTATCCCGCAGGGGCGCGATCTTCTTCATCGCCAGCCAGATCGGCAGCATGAGCTCCGGGTACATCCAAGCAGGGGCCTACGATCGGCTAGATGGTCGCTTTGGAATCGAGGGCTGGAGATGGCTATACATAATTTGTAGGAAGACCATAACTGGAAAGATGCCGGGGAAAATCGAGTGGAAGCCGATACTAACAAAAAGTTCACTAGGCTTTGGCTGTACAGTCCCCATCGCGTTTCTAGGCCTCTGCCTTCTGCCGAGTACCCCTGACAAGTGCAATTCCCGATTTTTAACCTCGGACGAGATCCGCCTAGCCCAGGAAAGAATGGCATCTGAACATCGGGAAACCCGACAACCTTTCAGCCGGGCCAAAATTATCGCAATCTTAAAAGGTTGGAGGCTATGGGTCCTGGTCGGATTCGCATTTTTCTTCAGCCAAGCAGATGGAGTTTCCTCAAACAGTGGTCTTTCCCTTTGGCTGAAGGCCGAAGGCTATTCTGTGGGGAATATTGACACCATCACGACTGTCTCACCGGCTGTCACAATTATTGCGTCAGTAGTTTGTGCAGTATTGTCGGACGTGTACGACGCGAAGGCGAGCTTGATCGCGATTACCGCGACTCTCAACATTTTTGCAAGTATTGTGCTTGCGATTTGGAATGTCCCCAATGGACTGAAATTCTTTGCTTTTTTCTTGTCAGGCACGGCCGATGGGATTGCGGCAGTGGTCTATGCATGGGCCAATGAGATCTGTGCTCATAGCGCTGAAGAACGAGCCATTGTGATTAGTACGATGAATACGATCGGAAATACGTTCGGGGCCTGGATTCCTCTTTTGTAAGATTTTTTTTTTCTTCGATCGCTTTGCACTATTTGCTTGATAGAATCCTTTGCTAACCCAAATGTCGTGTTATGCTTTAGTGTTTGGAAAACGGTAGATGCACCTCGCTACCTCATTGGGTATAATTGGACGATAGCACTTGACGTATGCATGTTGATCATGCTGGCTGTGCTACATCGTTTTTGGAGACGGGAGCAGAAGTTGGGAAGAGTCTAAAAGACACGATATGGGGACTGTGGATGGCACTTGCATCTTTCAGGATTCAACCACGAGGTTTCGATGGGCCTTTTTCCCCAGAGCGACTGAGATTTTAGCCAAAGCGCCGGAATTGCCAGCCAGGTAGTCGGGATTGGTCTGTTCCACTGCTGTCCACTGCTGGGGCTATGGAGCCTGTCGTCGTGATCCTTTCACTACGATCGCACTCTGCTACAAGTATGGGAACAATCGGATCCTTGTCCATGTTCATCCTAATCGACGGAGGATATACCCCTTAAGGACTCTATTTAGCCTTATTACGTGTTGTGGTCTCCACGCCTGACAGGGGTCCGTTCCGCCCCCGTCTCAGTGCGCCCCTGCGAGTCAATTTGGGGCCAGGAACGAGCTAGACCGGGGAGAACAGCTACATGATTCATAAATGGAAATTGATTGCGACTTAAAAATGAATCACCAGAGCCAGACTATTGATCTCTTCAACAAGGAAAACTTTTAGATAGCTCATGTCAACTCCACTCCGCCTCCAGTCCCGTAACTTGGAGTCAAAAGACCCACGCTCGTGGAGTTTACAGCTTGGGTAGAAACCACCCGGGGACCCACTCTGGGCATCTACAGTAATCCTGGCAAGCTCTAGGCCCGGATCAAGATACAGTATGGGCGCCCATGAGTCGTGTGCTATTCTCCGGACCGTGGTTCATCGAGACGTATTTCAAATTGATCCCTGTCAATAGATCCATGGATCAAGATCTAGCGATCTAAATTCCTCCCCGGAGCTACCTATCAACGTGGTCATCACACTCGCGATACTACGCACCGACCGAAAACAACAGGAATCAACATCGGATATCACACAGTCACGCCTGGGCATGACCGTCCCAGTGTGCTTGATTTGGTACGGCAAGGGCGGCCCCGTCGATCGGCCCGTAGCTTGAACGAATAACAAAATCAAGGATAAGAAGAAGTGGAGATCTCGTGGGAGAGAGCAATCTCGTTTTCTCAATAGTGAATCAATAGTTTCCCGCCGATCGATGCACGCTAAGTGTTAGCGGAACCCACATCTCCACCTATCAGGGCTGACGGTATTCATCGATTCCAACTCAAAACCCTCGATCGGGCGACCGAGATCCACAACTGAAAGCATTTTCGATGCTCAATGGCCTCCGCCCGGATCTACAGGGGAGGAGCGCAGTCCAGGCTCCGCACGTGAAGTCAGCATGGTCAAGGATACAAAATCTCCGTGACCTGCAGCCTTAGCTTAGTTGCAGCAGAGCTCTCCAACTTCTACACTCTCCTTCGAGCCCTCAACGCCAACATCCCTGCACAAAGCAGTCCCTTCCAGTATGGGTTCTGAATTGGGCGTTACCGGGGCCTCCAAGTCGGAGGCCAATTTGTCGCCCGTCAGTCTTTGGTGGATTTGCTACGGTTGTATATGGACCTTGTTCGTCTGCCTTGGCATCGCCTACATGGTGGTCCATCGCAATTCGCCAACAATTCGAATTCGAGGCTTGGGTCTCATGTTATCGTCTATTTTCTTCTTGCACTTGTATTTCTGGTCTGTCCAATTCGGTCTCTGCATGGGTAACGTCATGCCTGGCGACGCGATGTTCTGGTTCATGGGCGTCTGGCTGCCCGTCGGACTTTCTTTATTCGGCGCCTCGAATGCTCGCTTCCTACACATTGCAAAGTTGCAAAAGAAATACGCGTATCCTTGCAATCGTCTTTCGGTCGAGTCTTCTAAATTCCGACGCCAAGGTGGCTGGGTCGGTCGCTTCAAGCGTCTTGACTACTCTGCGAAGAGTTTCTTAGTCGTTGGTGTGCTTATGTTTGTCCAGGTTTGTTATCATTACTCTTGCTTCATGAATCTTCCTAACCAAATATTTTCAGATCGGCCTTTCAGTACTTATGTACGTGATCTCGCGCAAGTACCACCCCTCGTGGGGCATTCCGGGTACCGAAGCTACTGGTAGTCCCATGCAAATCAAAGCCGAACAAGGCAGAGGTTGGGAATGGTAAGATCATAGTCTACTGTGGTTAACTCACACATTACCCCCAGCAAATATAACTAACTATTGTTTTAGGTGGCCCGGAATCGTATCGCAGTTTGTCTGGTGCTGGATCATCGCGCCTATTACTCTTTGGAAAGCCCGTGATATCCACGACACCCAAGGCTGGCGGACACAGACAATTGCTTGCGCAATCGCAGGTCTTCCTGCTACTCCATTGTGGCTTGCTGCTATCTATGCGCCTGGTATGGAGTATATGCAGTCTGTTTGGCTGCCTCCCCAGTGGTTCTGTGTCTCTATTCTTGTCATCGAAATCTTCACCATTTTCCTTCCTTGCTGGGAGGTCTGGAGACGCCAGTCTCTTCGCCAAGAGACACTTGATGCTATCGCTCAATGGGAGGCCCGCAACAAGAGCTCCGGTGGTGAGCAGAAGTCCCTGGCCTCCGGATCCACCGCAGTTGAGTCTATCCTTTCCGCCTGGAAGTCTACCAAGGGCTCCGTTAAGTCCGATGCATCTGGTGAAAGTATCCTCACTATGGGCGCCCTGGAATACGTCCTCGAGCGCAACCCCGCCCCTCTCCAAGAGTTCTCCGCTCTCCGTGAATTCTCCGGTGAGAATATTGCTTTCCTGACCGCTGTCGCTGAATGGAAACATTCCCTGCCTGTTGCTCTCCGGGACGCAACCGCCGTTCGCGATGATAAGGTTCAAGAGCTAATGCGTGAGCCCTTCAACCGTGCTCTGCATATCTATGCCGAATATGTTAGCCCCAGCCACGCAGAATTCCCTGTCAACGTTAGTCACCAAGTCCTTCGCAAATTAGAGCAAGTCTTCGAGAAGCCAACCACCTTACTCTACGGTGAGCGTGAGGAGCCCGAGCCTGCCACTCCTTTCAGAGAGAACTTCGATCTGGACTCTCCCGTCACGCCTGACACAGCAGACTCAGAGAAGGGGCTTAAGGACTCTGTTCGTGAAATTAGGCATCTGGTGCAATACTGGGGTGACATTCCTGCAGAGTTTGATGCCTCTATCTTCGACGAGTCGGAATCAAGTATCAAGTACCTTGTTCTCACAAATACCTGGCCCAAGTTCATCAAGAACCACCGATCGTCTCTCTCATCTACAGCTGCCACATTGGAAGCTGGAGGAGACGTCGTCCGCCTTGCGGAGGAACGACCGGATAAATCAACCTAATGGCACACTATTTTACTGTGATAATATGACCTTTACTGCTTTGTGACTTATATAATTCTTTTGATTCCCCTTGAGCCAATCTTTTACACGTCAATTTCCTTGTGAATATGTCTATCAGAATGAACAAATTGTTACTTTCTACTATGTACACAATATCAAATTTGTACTTTTATCATAATTGCGGCCGTTTTCAATAGTCCTTCCCAAAAGTTTAACCAGTGGAGTCTAGTTTCGCCGTTGAAATCCTGAATCGGCCCACTACAAATGCGCAGAATCTTTCCAAAAGCTCGGTTTAGCATTGAACCAGCGTGTACCCGTGGACATGGATATGGGTATGGAGTAGCTTGAAGCCACTTTGTGAGTTATCTCAATATTGAGTATTCATCAGACAGCTCTAGAGGAGTACTCTGTACTTAAAGTTCAATAAAACTCACACAAATCCTTGTGCTAGAGAAAATTATTCAGTAGTAATGAATCCTTCTACGTAGTCGTTAACCCAGGTCGTACGATTCAGAGCCTGACTGGGAAAAAAACCCCCTTTCCATAGAAATGAAGAGGCTGAAATGGCTCAAGTGGGGAAAGTGCATTCCCTCGAAATTCAGAACCGGTTTCTTGGATCACAGCCTTATTTTTAGTGGATTCGGTGAGATTCCGCGATCGGCGCTCCTTCATCCCATGCTGGCTAAAGCTGCGTGTGGCCCGTTTGATCAACACCGGACTACCCCGAGATGGTATCTGAAAGGATTTTCTCGCATGTGGATCAGGTCTACGTTTCTTCTTTACATGCCGAGCAACAGAGCTCGGTAGTCCAATCTTGCTGAATTGTGGAGTAAAACTTGAACATGGAAATGATTAATGCATGTGGAATTATGTTGACACACTCCATATGGAAATACCTATATCCTGCTCTTTCAATGAATATGATCTTTTTGAATTAATTTCAAGTGTTCGAGTTCGAGTTCGATTTCTTCAACTTGAAGAGACCGGCGAGACAAACATTGAAGTCCCTGCCACGCTTCCTTCAAGTTTACCTTGTCTTGGTACCTGTGGCGCAAAAGGCGTATCTTTTTTTATCAGGGTAGGTTATAATTCTCTTGTTATTTCTAGGGGTTCTCTCCATGGCCTTTCCCAAGCCTTGTCTAGTGCAGATGTGCACATGCACATATGGTTTTTACAGTGCAAAATTACTACACACTGGCATGCACATGCAGCAATTTTGACTCACATCGCCCCAATAAATCTTTGGATCCAAGTTGTACTCAAGTGCTTAGTATCTCCCAACTTGTAGGAGACTTCTCATTGCAGCTTTCGAACTACATACTCTGCGCGGATAAAGTAACAGCAAGAGACAAACAAGTTGCGTGTTGATCCCCCAGAGGCCTCATGCAGACTCGAGGTGTTCAACTTTCCCTGCAAGTCCCTCTTTGCCCAGCTGCTCAATCTGAACATCTTCGTGACTTGGATACGCAACCTGGTACACTGTATACCACGGCCTCTGGAACAAACTATCCAGTGCTTCAAGCGACCGCCCGGTGGTATCCTATTGATTGATTCAGTAAAATTAAGTTTCTTGGGATAAAGGTGACACATACTGGCATAGCGAAGAAGACGTAAACCAAAGAGATGAAACAAATTAGAGCAAAGAAAAGAAAGGCTCCCCACTTTTCACTTGCAGCAAGTAAGCTTGGCATAGCGCGTGAGCATCCGAAATAAAATGCCCAATGAAAACCCATTGACACGGACATATTAAAAGACCGGATTTTTGTTGGAAAAATCTCTGAGCCAATGAGATAGGGCATACTAAACCATCCAATACTCCATGCCACAGCGTGGAAGAAGATAGCTACAATTGCAGCAACTGAGGCCCGAGAGACAGTCGGGTTATTTGAGATATTTTCAGAAGTCATATCCTTCGTTCCACCGAGATAGCCACCCACATACACGAGTGTCACAATTTGAAGGGTGATACCCACCAAAAGGGAACGACGACGACCAACAAAGTCGACGATGAAAAGCGCAAAGCTCAGGGTACTGACAAACTTAACAACGCCGTAGATACCAGTGGCAAGAAACTTGGCTTCATCGCCGTTAATCCCAAGGTACCCAAATATCGTTGGAGAGTATTGAGTGATGGCATTTGCGCCGGACCACTGCGAGAAAAGCGTGGCCAGGAATATGAGAAAGAAGCGGCGTCTGTTTTCAACTGGAACAAGTGTCTCCTTGAGAAGCTGCCATTGACTGCTATTTCCAGTTGCTTCAGCTTCGTGGAGGATTCTTGCATCCATGCCGGCCATTTCAGCTTGGAGAACTGGGTGGTCCAGAGGAAGGCGGCGTAATTTGGACATTGATGACATTGCTTTCTCGCGTTGTCCAATATACAAGAGCCAGCGAGGGGACTCTGGGCAGAGAAAAATTCCCAAGCCCCAGATTGTAGCTGGTAGGATCTGGAGGAGAGTTGGAAGCATCCATTGTTTGTCTGTGTTGGCGAAACTCTTAGTCACACCGTAGTTGATGAAGAATCCGAAGACGACACCGAGCTGCTGGCATGCCGCATACTGAAGGGTTAGCAAGCCTCGGATGGCTTTGGGAGCAATCTGACTCGTGTATTAGCTACCTATTGCTCATTATACGATGTTTCTGGGCTTCTGACCTCGGCGATGTAGATTGGGGGGATGACAGTTGTCGCCCCAATGCCAATTCCAGTGATAAACCTGGAAGCATACATGCCAGATAAACTTCCACCATTAAGCCCCTGGCCCAGAACTCCTGCCATATAAATCAATGTGGCTATCAACAAAGCCCATCTTCGTCCGAATCGATCATTTATAGGTAAACACTATTTAGACGTTAGAAGGGAACGGCCAATGTTGGTCAGGAACCCACCCCAAGACATCCGAAGACCGCCCCAGCTGTGGCGATTGAGACGAGCCACCCCTTTGTGTTTGCATAACTATCTTCTGACTCGGTGTTGAGACCAAACGACTTCTTAAAATGTGATTGTACCACGACTGAAGCGATATTTCCTGGCAAATATGAGAGGCTGTCTGTATGAGTATCTCAACGAAAGTGACTCACCTTCGTCAAATCCCTTTGAAACACCCGAGAAAGCAAATATACAGGTGCACATCAAAACATACCAGTTAAAGATTCCCTTGGGCGAATCTTCGATCGCTTGCTTCGTTTCTGAAATGAGGCCCATGGTCGTTGCACGCGGAACGATGTCTCCGAAGCAGCTACCCACATACGCAAATATTTACGTAGCAGATGAAGCTAGGACCTGCCTTTTCAACCTCCCATGGAGCACACATAAGCGTTGTCTAGGGGTACAGCTAGAATGCTGGGGTACCGGAACTTAAACCGACCGTCGGCATATGTCCGTCAGTCTTGGTGCTCAGACACTTAAAGCTCGGGCTTGGGCCTTGACAGAAAGGCGAGTTAATACTAGTAGTATTTTGTGGACCGTTTTTCTTTTGCATTCGACCCTTAGACTTGAACACAACCCCAAGGCTAGCGATGAACTTTTACCCCACTCCCCCAGTCATTCAGGCTGAGATCTATGTCCGCATACCTGATGCGTTGCGGTGTACCGGACAACCCACCGAATGGAAGGGTGGATCGGCACTTCCTGCGTCGGAAATCTTCCTAGAGGGTCCGACGTATCTAAATGGAAGTCTTTACGTGACAGATATTCCATATGGTCGGATATTGAAGATTGATTCCCAGAAGCAGGTGTCGGAGTGTGTTCGCTATGACGGTGAGCCAAATGGGATAGCTGTCAGAGAAGATGGTACCATGCTTGTCGCAGACTATAAGCAGGTAGGCCAGAATTATAACCCAGAATGTCAAAACATGCACTGACAGAAAAGGGTTTGCTTGTATTCGATCCCTCTAAAGGCGAGATATCTCCATTCCTCACTCGTCGAAATCTCGAGCGCTTCAAAGGTCCCAACGACCTGATAGTTTCATCTAAAAATGAGGTCTATTTCACCGATCAGGGTCAAACTGGCATGACCGATCCAACCGGTTGTGTATATCGGCTCTCCTCCAATGGCCGCTTGGACTGTCTTGTGAGTAACGGTGTATCACCTAATGGTATTGCCCTATCTCCAGACGAGCGATTCTTATATGTGGCGATGACTCGGTCAAACTCCGTCTGGAGACTTCCCCTTCACCCGGACGGAAGTACGACCAAAGCGGGGCTGTTCTTTCAGTCATTTGGTTGTGCAGGCCCTGACGGGCTAGCTTTTGATGAAGAAGGGAATCTGTTTATTTGTCATCCCAGTCTTGCTTCAGTGTTTGTTGTTGATCCAGAAGGAGCTCCCAAAGCGAGAATAGTCAGTGCTGCTGGGGGTGGAAAGAACCTGACAAATTGCACCTTCGGGGGTGAAGATGGCAAAACTGTTTTCATTACAGACAGTATGCAAGGAAATGTATTGACTGTGAGGTGGTACTGCCGAGGTGCCGCGAAGGTTAAATAGGATCAATGTGCGCTGGTTAAATCGAACCAGCACAGCAACTTGAAAAGAATGCTTTGAAACATTTTCATTCCTTTTTAGGTAGTACATACTTCACTAGCAGTAGGCCTAAGTTTGAGCTTTCATTCTATTTCTGATGATATTTCAAAAGTTGCGATATGAGTTTCTACAATAGAGAGGGCCAGCTCTATATCGAATACTGCAATTATAATAGGAAATGGAGTAGATAGAGAAAGGAGATGCAAACAGGAAGTTCAACGTTGGATAACATACCTACCACCACCTGGGCACATTCCAAGGTTTGAGCAGCTAATAATTCCGACATGATTAATTACAGTAGACACGCAAGAAACAAGAAAGGTTAACAATGAACTTTCAATTTATTGTGTCATGTGTCTCAAGTACGTAGACTCATGAGGTGTTCATACAAATTATTAACTGCAGCCATGGCACTCGCAGTTTGTGCCTGCCGTGTCGCGGCTCCGATATGAGGCGTGCTGACCACATTTAAATTACTCCATAAAGCTCCATACTTCTCCACGGTCGGAGGCTCTTTTTCGTGGCAATCCAGTCCAGCTCCCCAAAGATGCCCCTCTGCAAGGGCCTTGGTTAGATCAGCTTCATTCACGATGCCGCCCCTTGCCGCGTTGATCAGGATTGCATTTGGTTTCATCGTAAGAATCTCCTTATAAGAGAGCATATTGCGTGTTTCTTCCGTCAAAGGTACATGAATGGAGAGAACATCAGCGTTCTGAATGACTTCATGTACATCTTGAACTCTCTTGTGCTCGATGTGAGGCCAGGCGTTGTCCGGCATGAAAACATCATAAGCAATCACCTCGGCATTGAAAGCACCACGGAAGATTTCTGCAACTGTACGTCCAATATTACCCATGCCAACAATCCCAAGAATTTTCTTATGAAGAGTCAACCCATTGCAAGTTGTCTTTGGAACTGGCTTGGTCATCTGACGGGTTGTGATGGATCGGATATCTCGAGCGATTGTCATTGTAAGAGTCAAGACAAGCTCGGCGACGTCTCGTGCATTCGCACCAGGTGTATTGCAGATCTTTATTCCCCGCTTGGCACATGCATCTTGGTCGATTTTGTCGATTCCAACTCCGTGCTTGCCGATCGCAATCAAGTTGGGACAACTTGCAACATCTTCCGCAGTGAGATATGACCCGCGAATCAACAGAGCCGACGCATTTTGACGCCATTCAGAGAATCCCTTATCGTCAGGCTGAATAACATTGAAGAGGGTCTTTGCATGTGCAAGGGCTTCTTCGTTCCAAGCATCAAGAATGTAGACAGTGGGCTTGGACGGAGAGTTGACAGCTGATAGGGGTTGCTCCCCATTGTCAATGACACCTGGAGCCATGATACAAAAAGGATGGGAAGTGAGTGATAATGATTCCCGAACTTGCCTAGTAGCAACGATATGCGCGTGATGCTCTTGAATTATACTCGCATCGTGTAGTATAGTCATCTAGCCCGTCGGAGATCTGCCGTCGGAGCCGGTCCGGTATCGATCGGGGAGCTTATGACGACTACTCCACCCGTTCAAGTTAGTCATAGCCCTGGTTCATCCTACTCTTTCGGCTATAAGGCCCTGGATATTTTCTGGGATCATTGGAGGCAATTCATGAATGATCGGGTCGGTATTCGGATTGCCTGAGACGGCGTCGGAAAGCGCCCAGAGGACACGGCGAAAGATCCGTAGGCCGACAAATCTCTCCCCTACCGTAGTCAACAAGGCCGTGCACTTATTTATGGTACTACCCATGTCCGAAAATGATGGATCAAGTCTCCCAGAAAGACATACGACGACCACACCTGCAGCGAAGATGTCGTATCCCTCCACGAATCCGCCCGCGAATTCGCCACTGTCAGAGCCTTCATACTCATGTTTAATAAAATCTGAGCAAGTCTTCAAAATATCTCTTTCGATAGCCTGGGGACTGTGGATCATGTTAGATTCAACAGTGGTTGACCCCGTCCACTTCAAAATTTCGACCATGGCTCTACTTGACAACTGCATCACCAAACCTCGAATATATTTGGATGAAACTTCCGAGTCCACCTTGAGCCCTTGAACCCCATCTCTCCAACAGCATAGATTACTGTATTGGAAAAGGGTACCATTAGGTGACCCTTCCCGGATTCCAGACATAAGCCTAGCATGCGCGATGGTTTGGCGTGAAAATATATTTTGCATATGCGCGCAATTATACAGGTATTGTTCAGGGGACTGATTGGAGCGAAAAGAGGGTCAATTCATGCCATAGAAGCAACATGATCCAGTGCAGCACGTGAGCGACTAACCTGAACAGTAATATCATCGTCTTCGATGTTGAAGGGCCGATCCATAATCGTGCTTATTGTTCTGAGTTTCAATAAGCATATATCGTCAACAATCAAAATGCCTTTGGGAGAAATTACCGATCAAGAGTATATAGACTCCAAAAAGTGTTACGTCGTACCAAGAGTGTGTGCGCAGGGGTGTTAATCAACGGATCCGGGTCACTATGAAATCTAAAGGCAATCGCCTTCTTTATCGCTAGCCCAAGAAGGTGCCACGTTGAACCACCGCGCGCACTTTTCATAGAATAGACAACCAAGGACAACATGCACTGCAAAATCTCAACCCGGCTCCCTGATCCCATGATTCCTGGCAAAAACTTGGTTGCCTTTTGATGGAGGCTATCAGCAAGGCCTTGAAGACTCCCTGCTTCCGAGGAAAGTAAGACACCCGTGGCAATAGACATGTGGAGCACAAATCGTTTAGCAGCGGTGTTGGTGGCATGGGTTTCTACTGGGTCCCCTGAGTCTAAAAACAGAGCATTAAAGTCTGACCATAGTTGTTTAGAGTCAAAATGGAGCAGTTGCGACCCCGTGGTTTCAAGAAATTTGGTAAAAAATGGGAGAGCCATTTCTTTGCGGATGAAAGGAACTTGGTCATTCATTATCGCAATTCTCTGTCCATAAGGATCGATGTTTGACTGTGATGGTGTGGTGCCTGACAAAGCTAATGCGGCTCGAACCATACGGCCCAGTGCGAGATCATCTGAGAAACCACTCATTTCATCACGTGGCTCGGCCATTGCACTGCGAGACAAGAATCCAATCTCGCCCATGGCAGCCTGTAAAGTACGCTCAGTAGAATCTTGGGTAGATGATCCCATTTGATCCTGGGAGTCAGGCCTGCGGCGTGACGGAGAGCTAGGTGTTCGTGGTAGCTCAATTGGAGCATGGTTCGATCGCGGCGTTTTGTGACGTCGAAGTTGTTCATCAAGATTATCTCGTTTTCTCTTCAATGTATGGAGATAACTGTGAATGGTCAAAATGATGTCTTAAATGGGTTATAGCACGCTTGGAATTTCACCTGGGGATAGCGGCATGAGACAGGTTTCCCCCACTGCTGCTGCTGATTGGTCCAGTGACAAATTTCCGGGGTACGCATTGTGCATTGACTTCGACGCATCCTGTACATGCGGGCAATATTCTATCGCACTGTTTCTGTTGAGCTGCGTGCTAAAGAACCCCTGCCGGGAGAGCTCCGCGAATAGGGATAGATATTGGACACCGACCTTTTGTTTTCGTTTCCAGCATCTTTCACAGGCCTGGCCACGTTGCTTTGATGAGCTGCAAGTCCCCGATCGTGCTGGGCTACCCTCCCCCATCTTGCGGTGTGTTGGGTTGTTGCAAACGGGAAGTCGGAAGTGTCTGCGGAGGAAGTCCGGTTTCCCCAAAGTGTGGGACGCAGCTGGCGGGTCCGCGCTGAACCGCAAAATCTAGTGGGATTTTGACCTGCCCACATCCACACTATGCGCACAGCTACATAACGGAAGGAAGATGACTCGGTCTCTCGCCGTCGCTCATCGTTGTCTTCCATTTTATGATGGATCTCAATATGGAGGGCATGTGGGACACCCACCTCCACCTTTTTGACCCAGCGCTCTACCCATACAAATCTACACGCACTTATACTCCAGCCCCGGCTCCCTTGAAAGCGTGGATTGATCAGAGCCGGGCCGCTCGCCTAGTTCTAGTCCAAGCGTCCATAGAAGATGGACCTAAAGGATTGATCGGCCACCTTGGCTGCATTCAAAATGAATATCCCCATCTATTCGCCCGCGGTATTGTTTGCATGGATGAGAACTGGGGAATCTTGACTCAGGAGACCTACGATAGTCTACACAAATTGGGTGTTCGATACTGTCGCATTCATGGCTTTTTTGGAGAACACAAAAGTGATATCATCAGTTTGCAAAACCAGATGCGTGTCTTTGCCAACTCATATCCGTGCAAGAATTTTGGATGGGGTCTATCCGCACAACTTCCTCTAAGCACCTGGTCCTCCTTGAAGAATTTCCTCCTTAATGACCCCGAAGCTTCCAGCCTCTCTATCATTGCTGATCATGTCGGCTGTGCGACACCCACCGATATCGGGGAGTCGAGTCTTGATGATTTTGTCCAGTTGCTCCGTACTGGAAGGATTCATGTGAAGATTTCTTCGCTGTACCGCCGATCCCCCGATGATGTTTCTGCTATGAGACCTATAATTGAAAGAATTGCGGACAGTGCTCCCTCTGCACTGATTTGGGGTAGTGATTGGCCTCATGTGGATGCATCAAGCCGAAGCTCGAAGGATCAAGCGAAACCAACGGTGGCAGACCCCAACAGAGAGCTTATACTTCTACAGAACTGGCTATCGATAGATCAATTCCGGAAAATGTTGGTTGACAACCCTGAACGATTGTTTGGGCGTTGAGGAAAATTTCTGTACCTTATTATTGTACCCTTTCCATGTCCGTACCTTTTTTAGGATATAAAGTTATTAAGTCATTCACACTTTATTACCAACATTACTGATCAAACCATCATATACTCTTATGCTTCTCCTAATTTTTGTCCTTTTTTTTTTTTTTTTTTTTTTTTGTAAGCTTTGGGTAAGATTTACGTCGCGGGGGTGCAGTTTTGGCGGAGGGTCCGAACACGCGGTTGCCACTCACTGTCGGCAATTCTCCGACAAGCCAACATTCTCTGGGTTCGGGGGAAACGAGGGGATTTTCAGTCTGGGGAATATGCCACATCCCTCATTGCTCTGGACATGGAGCTAGGGCTCCATCTGCCTACTGGCATATATATCAGAGCATCTAGCGCATGTATGAGGCATACATAGACAATCGTGACTCTGATTCTTCCCAACTTTCTGTCTCCGACTGGCAGAGATGGCCACTTCTATTTCTCCCCAGAATAAACCAATCGTCCCAGTTGACACCCCAACAAAAGATAAGAATGACTACTGGGTGGAAGACACAACTCTCACCGACCCATCTGATGTCGTTGCCGTCTACCGTTCATATAATCCCGAGTTTCGAGCTAGCACTGAGCGTCAGTTACGACGAAAAATCGACACACGAATCCTTCCGCTCATTGTCTTAATTTATCTTTTCAATTATTTGGACCGAAACTCGATCACCCAAGCACGTCTATATGGATTGCAGGAAGATACTGGCCTTCAAGGAGCGGAGTATCAGACTGCGATCTCAATCTTTTCGGCTGGGTATATTCTCATGCAGTTGCCATCTACTATCATGATGACGAAATTTCGCCCTTCTATCTACTTGGTATGAGACTTTTCTGATCTACTGAACTTGATCGTAATAACTAATGATTGAACTTACAGCCGACCTGTATCATCCTATGGGCTTTTGTCAGCGGATGCACTGCAGCAACTTTCAACACCCCCGGCATCCTCATGGTCCGCTTCTTCCTTGGGTTTGTGGAGGCGCCATTTTTTCCGGGTGCAGTTTATTTCCTAAGCTGCTGGTACACAAAGCGCGAAATTGGTGTGAGAATGGCGCTCCTTATTTGTGGTATCCTTCTCTCAAATGCCTTTGCCGGACTAATTTCGGCTGGCGTCCTATCTGGAATGGGAGGAGTTGCTGGCTTAGCCGCTTGGAGATGGCTATTTATTCTTGAGGGGATTGCCACCATATTGTTGGGTGTTGTGGCTCTTTTTGTTCTTCCTGACTTTCCTGGGACCACTAAATGGCTCACGGAAACCGAGAAGATTGTGGCCCAAGCTCGCCTGGCCGTTGATGCCGGTAATGATTCCCTTCTTGATGCCGAAGAAGTTCCCTTGGTGCGTGGTCTCGTGTGGGCACTGAAAGATGTCCGTACTTGGATATTTGCTTGTATGCAAATGTCTACGACAGCATCAATCTCATACTCTCACTTCTTCCCCACTCTTATAAAACAACTGGGTTTCAGTAGCAATACAATTGTTCTCTTGCTTACCTCTCCGCCTTACTTTGTGGCCTTTTGCTGGGCACTCTCATGGGCATGGATAGCGGACAGGAAGCAGATTCGCTCAATACCATCAGGAGTCTCCCAGCTGACTGCTATTGTCGGAACTATTCTGCTGATTGCGGTAACTGATCAGCTCTGGGCCCGCTATGCCTTCACAATTCTTGTATGCTGTGGAACATTTGGAGTATACTCTACGACATATGCGTGGCTCTCGTCGACTCTGACACAACCACCCATCAAGCGTGCTGTTGCCATTGGATTGGCTAATACATGCGCAAACTGTGCTTCTTTGTTCGCCAATTACTTCTGGCTCGATGAGTATGAGCCTAAATACCGGGAATCATGGGGCTGCCTGTTAGCCTTTCAGGCACTGGGAATGACTTGCATCCTAACCCTTCGGTTTATTCTTCAGCGTAGCAACAAGAAATTTGAGGCAATGGCTATCGAGAATGACTTGAATGATCACGATTACATGGCTTGCCTCAACCCCGATGAACGAAATGCAGTGCAGAATAACTTCAGATATGTTGTCTAGCAGAAACAATATACTACCTAGTGGTAGTACTATACATATGTGTAGTTCAAGTGTTCAATCATGATGTTTATGGACATCTATTTTTCTGATAGTTGAAATGAAGCTGCAAGCAATATATAAGCTACTCCATATTCTACATTTATATGTATCTGATACTTTTAGGGAATGAAGTACGGAAAGAAGATTCAAATATTCGCTGCCAATTGGCCATCCATAGATGGTGCACATGTGATCGGCAAGTCGTGCTAAACCCATTGCCGGTGGTGAAGTGTTTGTTCAGTTTGACGCTGTTCCGGGGAAGCGGGGAAGTTCCTGTGGCCACTTGCTACACCTCGTGAGCGGAGGTTTTCCGGTGTCATATTCTATACCCCAGAATACTCCCAAAAAAGGGAAACCAGTGTCATGGAGACGAATGAAGCTCATAGGAACATTTCGTTGATGGAAGATGGCACTAGTGATCTTCCTCGACTTCCAGCATGTCGCTTCTGCCACACGAGAAAAACGAAGGTGCAACAACAAGCAGCTATGTATGAAAAAAGCCGAGGCTAACAAGATATCCAGTGTGATAATATAAGACCTCGGTGCAGTTCATGTATCAAGCACGGACAAGAATGCATGACATTGGTTGTGGACGACAGCGAGTCTGTCACTAGACAGTATGAATTCCGTCTCCGAGAGCTGAACATTTGAAATTAACAAAATCATTACAATCAGATATATTGGGGATCTTGAACAAGAGATCAGGTTACTTGAGGAGCAAGTCGCCGTGGTGGATCAAAGCCATCCCATCTCTAGACCATCCCCTACGCCCGCAGAGCTTGAGCCTACAGTGGCACAAGAGCGCCAGGAGAACCCCCCTCATTTTATTGAAGGAGGGGGTCTAAGGTTCGAAGATACTCTGTGTTAAGCAATATATTTTTAATTAACCCCAGCAGCTTCATACGACATCTCTTCGCAGACACAGAATGGCGGGAGCATGATTCTAGTCTTCTCCACAACCTTTCTAAGGGCTCAGGGCCCACAGAGGCAGGTGTCAAGCCAGCAGAGCTCCCTTCCCTGGAACAGGGAAGAAAAATATTCGATAAATAGTATGTCAGTCATGAAGCGTTGAACGTTATTATCATAAAGTCATTGAGGGAATGTGCTGATCAATGTAGCCTAAATGGATCCCATGAGCAAAACCCATTCCTCCTTCGACGAGACGTTCAAAATATCTACAGTAGGGTCTTTCTTTCCAGCTCTGAAGATCAACAAGCCTCCACTCCAGGAAAAGATACAAACCACGATCTCTTCAGGGCTTTCATGATTCTTGCTATTGGGTCAATTCTTCCGTATCGAAATGGAGAGTTTCCATATCACCCCTATGGCTATTATCTTTCGGCATTGAAGTACTTCGATGATGGGTTCCTCGCTGGAGGGCTTACCTCAATACAAGACCTTCTTCTCCTTGGTCGGTTTGCAATATACCATTATGTTGGTAAGACTTTTCTCTTAGTTATTATGGCTCATTACTACGCACTTCCAACCCGTCAATGCCTGACAATTGATTCTTTAACAGGCACATCAATTTGGGAAGTTACTCGTCTCGGTATGCAAATGTGCATAGAGCAAGGCTTACATCGACCCACTCTCCGAAGTCGCAAAATAGGACTATTACAGGACCAGCTCCAAAGACGAGTATTCTGGGAATGTTATCTCATTGACCGATACAGCTCAATTACGTTGGGTCGGCCGTTTGCAATTGGAGAGAAATACATAAAAATAGGATTTCCAGTAGATGCGAATGACGAGGAAATCGAAGCAGCAGAGGCATCTG
The DNA here is from genome assembly GCA_023626375.1 of Talaromyces sp. PF30-5. Classification (NCBI taxonomy): domain Eukaryota; kingdom Fungi; phylum Ascomycota; class Eurotiomycetes; order Eurotiales; family Trichocomaceae; genus Talaromyces; species Talaromyces sp. PF30-5. The sequence continues at coordinate 3,305,530 of JAMAGU010000001.1, forward strand.
GTGCTTTTCTTGATCTCGATTCCTTTGGCTCTGCATCCTCTATAACAGCAGGCCCAGCGCGAACAACAGAGATGTCCGTATTTTTCGCTTGCCTCACGCTCCGCCAAATTACATCTCAAATTCATACTTCGTTTGGTGACAAAGTGATTCGTCAAAATTTACGGAATGACACCACAGCCCGAGGAGCCGTCTACTCCAACCTAGACAGGCTACTCAAAAAGCTACAACAATGGCGTTCTTCCACACCACTTTTTCACTCGCCGCAAAATCTCTATCAGATGCAAGAGTGGTACGACCTCCTTCTCCTTAGAGAGCGCTTGCTGTTGATTAGAAAAACAATTGATATCGTTCCGAAACAAGGCAATATTCCACCACGGGACCTTTTGTTCCTTTGCCTCGAGTGCGCCGTCGGAGCTATTACCGGTTTTTGTCGACTTTTTGATCAAAAGAAAATTACATTTACCCGCAGTTACTTTCAAATGCTGTTCACTGCAGGTATTTCTGTCATGTTTTGCTTGTCAGTAGTAAGGGACTTTGGTCAAACTGTTGTCCGGGATGGAACCGACGCAGTCATCATGAGTGAGAATGCACTCAGGCGGATGAGTGAGGAGCTCCCTGATGCAAAGCGCTATGTCGCAGTCTACGAAGCTTTGCGTCTGTACGTCGTCCGCAAATATAGTCGCCAGATACAAGCAGAGACGTCTCGAAATGTACATCATCCGCTGAGCAGTCAAAACGAACTCTCTCAATCTACAGAGCCGAATTCCGTGCATTATTCGATAGCATGGCATGGTCAATACAACAGTCAAGATACTTTTGATTCTTCAGTGATATTGCCTGCTGGGGGCAATCTATCCTCAAATATTCATGCCAATTCCTCAATTCACACGCCATTCAACGAGGCGGCATTCACTCCTGATAGGCTGGCCAGCATACAAGGTGACACAAACGTCTCAGAGGGGTCTATTCTATCTTGGAATATATTTGAAGATAATACTCTATGGGACATGGAGGCTGGATTAAACGAATATGCCTATGGAGACCCTCCAATAAGTTCTTACTTGGATAATCCATACGAAATGCCGAATCTGTGGGGATAACGACTATGTAACAACATTTGAAAGCCAAATAGGAATGGTATGATTCTATTTCAAACATTTGATGCCTATTTCTTTTGCTTTTGTACCCTTTGATCAATTTCCTCGTAATTTTGAACGATCTGCTTGAACGCTTTCTGTAGAATTGCTCCATCCTGCCCACTCAACGACCAGGTAGCCCCCAGCGAGAACCATCGCTCTAGAAGGTCCAGCCGGCCTCCAATACCACCAATACCAATAGGCTTGCCATACTTCTTTCCAGCGTTGATAATCTTAATGACAGAGTCCATATACAGAGGATCGTCATACCTCCCAGGGATGCCCAAATCTGTCGTAAGGTCGTTTGAACCAATGAGAACCCCATCAACACCGTCAATTGCGAATATCTCCTCTGCTAGATCCACAGCACCAGGAGTCTCAATCATTGGAATAAGCATCGTCTGCGAATTCAATGCCTCGTTTTGTTTCAATGTTGGAATGTGTTGAAAGTTGAACGCAGGTTGATTGTTTGTGCAGCCACGCGCGCCGATGGGCGCATACTTTGCGTGATGCACAATATCACGGACTTCTTGAACAGACTCAATGTGCGGAATCACAACGGCTGCAGCTCCAGCGTCGAGAATCCGACTGATGTGCCAATGAGACTTGGATGGAGATCGGACCACAGGTGAGACACCCACATAGTTGCATGCCAGGATGAGTTGTGAGACCTCTCGGAGAGAGAAAGCCGAATGCTCCATGTCGATAAATACTCCGTGGAAGCCAGCCATTTTGGCCATCATCGCAACTTCATTGCCAATGGCATATTTGATTGTCACAATTGGGGTGACTTGACTGTTTAGAAGGCGAGTCCGAAAGGGATTCGGTACTGTGAATTCTTGTTCTCCAATGGAGCCCATTCTGGTTTGATCTCCAAAACTTAAAGTGAATGGTGACTAATTCTTTGTATAGTTTGAATTGATTGTATACCTAGTTATGATCCCCTTTATATGTGGACGCGCCTTGATTGGGACCGGCGGGGAGTGTCCGACATCTGCCAGTGGATCTGATGGAGAATGTCCGATCGGCTGGACGTGGCGTAATCCAGATGCCCCGGCCTTCACTCTTTCCCCTCGGCTGAACAAACGAATAGGCCTAAGGGAATTTAATCAAAAATTATGCATATTCAATAGGCTCAATTGACCGAGCGCTCTAGGAGGATAAATGTTCGCTTGAGTTACGGTAGCTTGGCCAACTTCATCCATCCAGTACTGGCCTGGTTTCCTCTTATGGGCTGCATGTCAGAACTGGAGAAAAGAAATCCAAGATTGCTTGCGAAAGTAAATTTCAATCGATGTGGATACAAGAAAGATTCAAAAACTAATCGACTTCATTGCGTGGAGAGTGGAAAAGATCTCTACGGAGCTATCGGAATTTTGCCGCAAGACAAATCGGCCATAAACAAGCCCCATATTGCTAGATATTTAATTCCATATAGGCCCGTGAAAAATAGCAAGGTTCAATACCGTTATACTGTGTACATGATGTCAGATTATCCTACTTTCGCCGAGTTGCCTCTGGAAAGGGATGGACCGCATGGAAATGCATGGGGGTTATGGGGCTCAGGAGACCAAGTGGGAACTCTAAACCATATTTCTCCGGGGACGGTCGCAAGAGCTGCAGCAGAACAGATTAAATCTGGCGAGACCATTTCCCTCAAGTACGTGAGCTTGAATTGAGTAAAAGAACAAAGGAATGAGTCTGAAATTCTATCTAGTTGGACGTTGACTGGATCATCTTATCCTCTCTTAGGTCGCAAGAACCTAAATCTCAAAATCATTGACAAAGCCCCGCTGAAGATTGCTCATGATGATGAAGTAAATTCCCAACACCTTGCTGAATTTGACATTTCTCCATCGATCTGCTGACAGAAATCTGTAGTGGTCTTTCAATTCCCAATGCAGTTCCCAGTGGGATGGTTTCCGCCACTACGGTTATCAAAAAGAAGCAGTGAGTTCATGGTGATCACAGAAATTATGAGAGTGCTCACAGTTGATCGTCATCAAGCTTTATTACATGGGTCGAACTGCAGCAGAGTTTGCTAGTTCTCCCGTGCCAAATGGGATTCAACGTAAGGAGAACCTATTTATGGCACCAATCCTGATCTAATTGTCCTTCATATTGACTATTGAGAAAATTATTTAGACATTTCCAACAGAGGTATTGCAGGTCGGGCAGTATTGGTCGATTGGTATAAATGGGCCGAGAAGAATGGCCGCACAGTCGATGCCATGACCGCTCATCCTGTCTCATTTGCCGAGCTCCTTGAAGTATTGGAGGACCAGGGACTTTCAGAAGATTCTTTTCGACCAGGGGATATCATTCTTTTTCGCTTTGGGTATATCAATCAGTATGAGAATATGGCTCAAGAGAAGCGGGCTCATCTGGATGAGCTGTACAAAAAGCAGAAGCCTGAGAATATCGGCATCCAGCCTTCAGAGAAACTATTAAAGTTTCTTTGGGATAACAAGATCGCAGCCGTTGCAGCAGATACGCGATCGTTCGAAGTTTGGCCCTGTACAGAGACCCAATGGCATCTACATGAGTGGCTGTTGGCAGGCTGGGGGATGCCAATCGGGGAACTGTTTTATCTTGAAGAACTGAGCCGAGTATGTCATGAACATGGAAGGTATACCTTCTTTCTCACGAGCTCGCCTATGAATGTAAGAATTTTCTTGGTAATTATCATGCGAGAACACTCGCTAAACTTAAAGACAGGCACCTGGAGCAGTGGCAAGTCCACCCAATGCTTTGGCCCTTTTCTAGGCTGCCGGAGCAAAATTTGGCAAATCAATTTCAAATTGCACATGTGCACAATCACGAATCAGAAACTACATATTAAAGTGGGGAACGTCATGATGTGCCGTCTAAGTGCACGGGTCAATTCAGCTGCAAAGAACCAACAAGAACACCGACATACACTGGGAGTAGAGAGTGGACTGTCCCCGTAGGGTAGAATCAGAGGTGTGTAGTAGGAGTGTGTCTTGCTATCTAGCCTCGAGTACGATCTTTATCATATCAATTGATAGTACAGCTACTACGCAGAGCCATACCGTGTACTAGCACATGTCAATACAGAGTAACAGCCTTCCCGGCTACAATATGTACATGACTTTAAATGTTGCCATAAAATATTCTCTATGAATTCCGAGTCAGTACCTGTAGTAACGAAGTTATACTAGTATATACATGTATATTCGCGTGTTCTTTAATAGATAAGTAGGGTGAGAATACTAAAGTATTTCTAAGGCCAGCACTATAGAGTATAAACATAGAGTGGACTCTTTTCCCCCATAACAACAAGTTGTTCGGGCGTAAACTGTTCTCGGGGTTGGGGCTCTGGAATAGAGCCTTTGATATTGTTAAGACGCCAAAGACAGAACTCAAGCATACAGCAAGTAAAAATTCCTAAACCAATAATTCCGATCGATACGCCATATCCGATAGTGTAGTGTGGCGCCTGCCATTCGAGAAACACGTTTGTGCCAATGAAGCCTGATAGAACACATCCTGTTAGCATTTTCAACACTAGCTTGGTAGGTCATTGAAATTGCGATTTGAGATAAACAACTTACTTCCCGTATTTCCAGCGGCCAATAGCCAAGCTATTCCAATTGATCGTTTCCAAGATTGGGGTAAATTGTTTCCAGTCCATGCCGAAATTCCTGGGAGCAAGGGATAGATGCCAATCTGTGCCAAAACGATCGCAAAATACATCGGGCCTTTGTATTGCTCAATATTGGCAGAGAGTATAAAAAGTAAAATGAAAGATATGAGCATCACAATCATTGGCACGACGATGAATGGGAATCGCCAACTGAACCGATCGGCAAGGCGGCCACTCAACCAACTTGAGACGGCGCCACAGAAATATGGCGGGATGGTCAGAAGCTGGGCCTTGGATGCCTCAAATCCCAGTTTATTGATGATGGTCGGCATTGTATAGGAGAACGCTGCATTTGGAGCTGCATTCACCATAGCCAGAATCACACCCATAAGTATCTTCCAATCGAGCATCGTGCCTAGAAGCATAGACCATGAAAATTTATCACCCTCCCCTTCAGCTGAACGGACACCACATTGTTGGAATCGCAAGTCGATAAATCGCTTTTCTTCCTCGGTCAGCCATTTCACTTTTCCCGGGTCATCTGGAAGTAAGAATGGCAAAACAAGACCAAACGCGACCGGAACCAAGCCCTCGATGATGAAAATCCAACGCCAGCCGGCAATGTTCTGAAGACCACCCATCTTGGAGATAGCGTAAGCTAGAAGGCCACTAAATGCTCCAGAGATGGCCGAGGCGGTGTAAAGAAGAGCAAGGCGTTGTTGAATTTCGTGAGGTGGATACCACTGAGTGACCAAATACACTGCGCCTGGGAAAAATCCTGCCTGATAGAGCCAGCAGTCAGCTTTGTGGACAGAAAGATAGACCTCTATTTTACAACACTCACCTCGCATATTCCCAGCAAAACTCTACAAGCTGTCAAGCTTTCAAAGCCCTTGACTGCTCCCATGCACGCCATCACAATCCCCCAGGTGACGACCTGGAGCGATAACCAGAGACTAGGGCGTGTTTTCTTCAACACTATATTTGACGGTATCTCTGAACCACATCAATATTCAAGACGCTGTGATAGGATCTTCTGGGAAAGAGCTAAAAGCACATACCAAATGTGATGTAAGGAACAAAGAAAAGAGTACTAGCAATGTTGTACTGATTCCCAACCAGGCCCAAGTCGTCGTTCATTCCTTCGATTTTCGCATTTCCCATGTTATTCCGGTCGACATGCGAGCAAAGGTAGAGAAATGCGAGGACGGGAAGAAGATGTAAGTCAATCTTTCGAATAACTCGCTTTCCTTTGGTGCCCTCATATCGAAAGAGAATACCGGCATCGGTATCAGAAAATCCAGGATAGGCAACAGACTCGATAAATTTCTCCTCTAGATCTCCCTTGTTCTCTTCATCAACATGGCTCTGTGACATTGTTGCTTTGAGTTAACAACTTGAATTAGCCTTCAATGGTGTCGGAAAAGATACAAGATGTTAGGGTATAGAATCCTCAACTTCAAGTTAAAGTGCTCTTCAAGGCTCAGCTCAAGTGCTGGTAAGATGCAAAGATGAAGTGAGAAAGGGGCCTTCAGTTCCTTGAGAGAAAAATATGTGCCAAGCAGGACTTTCAATAGCTACCAGCTAGGTAAACATACTAGTTCTAGGTTTCTATTGTCTTACCGCTTCTTCTAGTAAGAGCCAGGCTAGATCATCGGTACCCCATGGGGTAATGGTGTCTGCCGGAACTTTACCGACCGCGCAGTGTTAGGGCAGAAGCATTCTAGGTATCTGTAGACCGAACCATCGGAGAAATGCCGGATTTATTTTACTATCGATTATCCCTGAAAAGAAAATTTTTCTGAGTATTTTTATTCGGGTATAAACTGGATATAAATCAATACCCCAAAATAAAAGGGCGGTGAATACTCGGATTCCACCACTTCAAATGTTCAAGTTGAAGGTAGTTGTAGCCTTGTAGGTAGTTATGTGGTATGTACGAAAGTTTCAATCAGCTTTCTTTGGCCCCGCGCACATTTTGAGCATTGAGTTTTAGCCGGGCATGAGTCTATTGGATTTTAATATAAGATTTATCTAAGTGCTTCTGAAGCACGAAGGTGTAACAAGGCCCCTTGTCCATTTCAGGCTCCCAATTTCAATTACCAGAGCACATAGCGTAACTGCGACGCTTAGAGTTGCATAAAAATACGCATGGCGTTTTCGAAGAGACGAAAGCTCCAAGACCCATGTACTTACGGTTGTCAGACAACCGCAGAAGCCATCCATAATCCCTTGTAAAACTTGGCACCCAGCGAAGCTTGCTCCGCTCACCGGAGCATGTTGTAGCGAATATGCCATGCCCAATATCATCGTGCCTCCCACATTGGCAATAAATGTTCCCAGTGGAAAGGACAAAATACGACCATTGAGTTTGAGAGACACAAAGAATCGTACCAGAGTACCAAGGGGAGCGAAGACGAGAGCGAATAAAGCCGGGCCTCTCCACATTTCTGTACTCCACAGCGTGACTTTTGCTGAACCCTTCGATAGTAATGCTGCAAGACAAACGACGACGATCCACGTTGCTATGCCTAGAATAAAAACAATGGGGTCGAGAACGTCTTGTACCCAGCGTTGAGATAGGGTTGGCATCCAAGTAGATGTTCCGATGGCGAGGTGTGCTCCCAGGATTAAGCCGAAAACTGAGAGACCAATCTCAGTAAATAGAACAGCTAATATAGACATGAAACTGAAGCCTCCATTTGGTGCACTGGCACCAACTGGAGCAGAAGCAAATAACGAAATGTTTTCGTATGGGCCAAAGGGGACGGCGAGATCATTCGAAAGAGCTAAGAAGACATCCCGAATAAATGTTGAAAATGATGTAAGGCTGCCGCAGAACCCAGTTGTTAAGCCAATGAACAGAGGAATTGTCTTTTTTTGTTTAGTTGCATTTTGACGATCGTTTGATTCGTCGATCCGGAAAAGCTCCTGGTCTTCGCTGAGGAATCCCATGATGAAACTTCCTCCTACATTGGCCCATAGTACGCTGGTGTTCACAGGGGAACCAGGGTAGAAGGTTAAACACTCAATAGCCAATCGCAGGATGGTTCCAGCAAAAGAGAAGAATATGAGATATCCCACGGTGTATACAAGGCGAGGGACTTTTGGAGATCTTCTTGGTATATCTACCGATTCTGGATCTTGTGTAGCTTCCCCGGTTTGTTGAAGGCTACTCTCGTCATTTCTTGATAGGCGATCTTCGAGGTAATCTTTTTGTCTCGCTGTATCTTTAGATGTGTCATAGACAGGAGGTGGCGCGGCAATTTCATCCAGGTTGCGTTGGAAATCTAGAGATTGTGAGACTGAAGAATGCGAGCCATTGCCATGATGAGCTTGCTGATCGCGAGCTGATGATGGCGGTTGAGCCATTCGCCTTATTGCCAACACTTATTTTGCGCAATGTGAAAGCAATGCTAAAACAAACCAATTTTTTTTTTTGAAAAATTTTTTATCATACACAGGTACATTTATGGATCTCAAGACATGCTTTGCCCTCCTGAGACCACGCTGAGCCGAAAGCGGGCCAACATTGAGCCAAGTGGGTCCATGGAACGCACCGTCATCATAACATAAGCCGCCTGATCCGCCTCAACCGGTTTTTCCGCGGTTCTACTCCAGCCCATTTTGCGCGTCCTTGCAAGCATAGAGGTCATAACGAACGCGCGAGACGTACGGCCTTGAAGTCTTAGCACGGGAGCTTTGAATAATAGCATCATGAAGCGCCAACGAGTCGGAATCGCCTGCGATAAATGTCGCGACCTCAAGGCCAAGGTTCGAGCGTCCTCTGTCGTCAATTAAATCGGGCTAATTGGAAATTTGGAGGTAGTGCGACGGCCGACAACCTATTTGCTTTAGATGTGAAGGTTACGGATTCACCTGCAACTGGACAAAGAGAAGACGGCGAGGATCACAGATCGCCCCAACGGGCACCAGGCCCCATTTATCTCCTAGACTCGGGTCAAACGGAACTACAGGAGATGGGCTACCGGGATTTGCTAGGGTTGTCGATTCTTACGAATCGTTAATACAGAGTCTCCGGGTCAATTTAGACAGCGCCCATCAAGCTGCATTGGACGCGAATCTAGGGGAGATCCGGCGTCGTCACATCCCACATGCCGAGCAACCCGCAAGTCGTGTTAGTATGGAGGCAAGTCCAGAAAATAATGAAACATCCGCAGTATCATCCCCTCCTACGTATGTAGGCAAGGCGAGTGATCTTCATTTCATACAGAGTATTCGCCAGTGCGTGCAGGGTCCGACGGATCCAACTGCGGAGACGGCTCAGAGCTACAGCCAAACACATTCCCCGGAAAGCCTGACGCTTTTCAAGTATCCCTTGCTCTTTCCGTCGCCGGCTGAGGCGGAACAATTCTTGGACGTCTTTCTCTCCACTATTCACATTGCGTACCCTTTCATTTGCAAGTCGGCTTTGCTCGAAGCTTTCAGGAGTTTCCAGGCTGGTGACATCAATAAACCAGAGTTTCGGCCATGGCTTGCATTATTCAGTATGTCTTATCGAGATCAAAACCTCATTTGATATACTTTTCTGATATTCGGTAGATTTCATATTCGCGATTGGGTCATATTATACATCCTTTCCTCATGGGAAAGACTCCGGCGATCATTACCACTTTCGGTACCATGACCAAGGTGTTTACTTCTCCAGAGAGCTCAGTGCAGACTGCTCTCTGATGAGCGTTTGGATTTCTCTTGTGCAGTGCTTTTTTTTACTTGCAGTCTGTCACACCGACCGGTATGCCAATATCTCTCGATTTTCTTCATTGTGTTTTGTAAGGCTAATTCTCAAACCGCGAAAAGCTGTTGGAATACTTTAGGGTTCGCTATACGAATGGGGCAAAGCATAGGCCTTCATGTTGAATCAGCCCCGGCTGCAGCACAACGTGCCGATTGGCGGCGCACTTGGTACGCAATGTATGTCTTAGATCGCCTGCTTGCTCTTCAGCTCGGACGACCAATGGCTATCCATGAGTTTGACTTTCAGGTGGAGCTGCCTGGTGCAAGTGACCAAACTCCATTTGTGCCTTCTGGTGGACCCGACGTGCCTGGTCCCTTAGCCCACGACCATATGATGGATTACTTTATTGAGGTTATACGATTTTCGCATATCGTTGGACAGGTGATCAGAGTCTTGTATCGTCCATCTCAGATCGACCTATCACCAGATCAAATACTTCACAGCGCATCCAACCTAGATCAGCGTTTACTTGAATGGAAAGCAAGTCTACCAAGACATTTGCGATTTGACCTAGGGCACACTTTTGAGAAATCCATGTCCTTCAAGCGCCAGGTGTGTAATCCGTTGGCTTATGCCAGTGAAGAGGCTGATTTGATTTTCGATAAAATAGCGAAACATGCTTGCGGTGAAGTTCCACCATCTGCGTGCACTTATCCACCGGCCTTTTTTGTGTCTACCACTCCTACAGATGAGCAACCAATCATTCATGAACTTACTTATTCAGGATAAGGAGCGTATATCCCAAGCAGAGTCCATATGCGTTCACGAGGCTCAACAAACAGCTCACCTACTTCACAACGTAGTAGATGAGCGCAGCTTGGTTCACGACTTTCCTTGGTGGCAGATGATCTCATGCTTAATATGCGCTAGTTCTATCTTATTCGTGGCTGAAAGTTTTTACAGCAGCAATAATAGCTTTGAAGACGGCAAGGTATCCTCTCAAAGTCTACGAGAAGATGCTGGGACCTGTTTAAAGGTGTTTGAGGCTCTTAGCGTGAATTCTGCCGCAGCTAAAAAAGCGGCAGATATATTACAAGGTCTTTCCCGGATGCGTCGATCGTCAGAAGAAGGTATGTTCACTTCAGGTTCTACAAATACATTTTTGATGAACGAAATCTTACTAATTTCGCCCCGGCCACAGCCACATCAACAAATCCAACTACTCTTGTTCCGACTTCACAGGCTCAGTCTACATCTATGACCCCCGTAAATGGACCCGTGTTTTCTGCACAGAGTGGAGCTGCCTTCCCTACGCAATCCCCGTTCCCTTCGGCGCAGATCCCCTTTGATCAATCAAATCTGTGTGACTGGCCGAGTGAGATTTCAAGTGCTATGGAGTGGTCGATTCGTTTTCTTGATTATCCTCAGTTCCAGTGAAAAGATACCCTTCATATGTGCTAAAATTATGATGTTTATGCATTCTTAATAGGAAACAGTCGGTTAACTTAATCGCTCCTGAGGCCTCGATTCCTATCCGCGCTGTATGGCAGCAACCCTTCAAGTTGTAGTTATATCTGCAGGTGCGTGTGGGAGTTGAGTCCTATGCTATAGTAAGCCAAGACATCTTTCAATAGTGCCGAGAGATCAACCGGATGTTTCGGATGAAACGGAAGAGGAGATGACCAGGATCGACTAAATGGCCCATTACACTCCGAATCGTAATAATAAATCTTGCTAAATTTCAATTCGCAGCAAATGAAGTAGCTGCGAAAGTTTTGAGTACATATGTATTCAAAGTACCTGTCTCAAGTCCTAGTCCTGTATGGTTTCTCGGAGGGAAAAGTTACGGCGTGCATACTAGCAGTTACTGACGTAGACAAGCACAGATCATTATTGCACCAAGTATATTTGACTACTACTCACTATCTTTTTCTTGTACTTAGCTTCTTAATGACCCATGACTTCATAATTCGCATATAAGATTTATTCGGTGTTGATGTCGGGATCATGGTTGCAGGGCTGGCAACACGTAAAACCCTCAATCCCCTCAAATGATAGAATGTTCGGCGACATATTGGACAACTGGCATCCTGGTCTCGCAGCCAGCAATCAATACATGGTTGATGGAAGATATGAGAACATGGAAGTCGCCGGTAACTGGTGTCACCGCCAAGTGTGTCTCCACAAACAACACAAGTACTGGGCAGTTCGCCGGGGTCTGATGTAGTTTGAAGACTTGCGTAAGTTAGAGCTCGGGACAAGGGGTTCGAGTCATTTCGTACTTGTCAGAAAGTCTTGTTTTCCGTAGTAGCATGGCATTTGGGCGTATAGTAGCTCCATCGCGGTAAGTCCCCCTCGCTCAGCTGGAGATGGAAAGTGTATGTAAAGCATATCCATTTTGGTTAATCGAATGGAAGGCAGTAGGCAGGGAGCGTTTGTGAGATGGATAAACACTTTTGAGATTTGTTTGAAATCGAAATGTGCTGGGCGCAGGACCTTGGAATTATTATACGCTTCGATGGAAGCATTACTTACTACATGGAAGCACTTCCCGCATTGTCCGCATTACCCGACATCAAGCTCAAGTGCTCTTACAGAATTCCATGGATATAAATTTCAATCTTGTACTAGTATCTGGCTATAATTATTTCCATGGATGCCGTATCCATTAATAAAATAAGAAGTGAAATAATTTCTTAACCTTGGACTTAGGCTCGAAAGGTTTATGGATTGGGAATTAGTCTCGTTCAAATGACCGAAGTTCATTTTTTGCCAATTTTACTTTATGGATTGAGCCTGCTTTCTCATAATATCGATTAAATCTATATCTCTCTATTTCACATTAGTTCATTTTGTCATGAGTGCAATGAAGTGGAAATGACAACTCCACTATCCGTAAAGCGCATGTATGCTTCTGCCTGAGGCGTCGACGCTAGACCAAGCGAGATCCCGCGTGTCGGAAAGACGTTAATCCGGAGCGACGGGAGCTTGAAAAAGTCGAATTTTGTTCCCGCGATTTCTCTTCCTTACACAAGTTTGGCCCCCATTGGCAATCAATGTTTTTGCCTCGGGGGTTGCTCTTTCTTGAGATGGCAATATCAGAAAAACCTGATTGCCATGATTTTCGCGACCTACTAATTCCACGCTGCTTCGCAGGATTCCAATTCATGGTAAGCCATTCCGTTTGAAATTTTCTTTTTCTTTATCATGAGCACCCTTCACATGATGAAACCTATAACCAATTTCAAACTAGAGTCTTTGACCCTCCGGGAATGAAAACTCTGTTATTTGCACGTCAGTCTGAGCTTATTACGCTCTTTTTGATTATTATCATTATCAATGGTTGTTGAGATTGACAGAGAGCTAACTTGCCCTCTTTAGGACTAATGTATAAACATCACAGGTGACAGCAATTGCCATGATATCTTTGTAAATGGTCAGTTACCTCTCTTTTTGCAAAACCCAACCCACTCTTCCTTTCATGATGATCGCACTTTTAAATATACGCTGGAAATTACCGTCCAAGGTCTTCGGATCATTGACGACAACCAATGGCTTTACTGAACCCATCCATTCACTTGTATCTTTTGTCTTGAACATTAATTCGAGATTTTGTGCTAACTGAATGAAAAGACAGATGGTAAGCTCGCAACCCGAGATAATCCAAGATCCTCCCTGCTCGAAGATGAAATGGCACTGGGCTCCGACGTGCACCTTGACAGTGTTCGGTCATGATGGATACGCCCTTTTTGCGGCAGGCCTAGAAAACCTCGCCCACTGAGACGCAATCGATGATATTCATTTGAACTCACACATGCCTTTGTGACGAGTTGCTAATCGTATCGATCAGTCTTCAGTCTCGCCTGACTACAATGTGACCCTCGTAGAAACCTCACAGGTAGGCACTTCCCTTTTTCTTTTCTGTCTTATGCCCCTATCTTGTATGATGATCTCCTTAGATGACGAGTCTTATTGGAGTTATCCATGCAGACAACATCTTTTTAATACCATTCATGCCTACTGAAATTCATGTCTTTCAATGAAAATTTCTGCACTATTCAAATTTTCTTTTCAGAGGCTAATCCGTCTCGATAGACAGTGATCTAATCAAATCTTCATTTGAATCAGCTGGCGTCTTCGCTTTGGCTCTTTCAACTCGTAGGTGTATGTCACACCATCTCTTTCACAACTCTCCCCCTTTCATGATGAATCGACACAAACAAAAGACAAGCATATGTCCAAGCTAGCTTCTGCTGGCCGAGACGAGAGCCGTCATGCCTGATCAGTCTCCAATCGAATCTCGATTGCCTGCCACATTCATTCAGTGCTTGATGCTGATGGGTCTTTAACAGGACTTGAAACTAACAAAATCAACCCTCTTGCGTGGCATCACGTCTTGCTTTATGGTAAGTTGAATTGTTTCCACTTTTCTTTTCTATTTTTCTCTTTTACACTTCCCCTTTACATGATGATTTACTATACATTATCACGACGGTCAACATAAGGAATTTTAATTGATGACCACCGCCTGTGACAGGGCTTAATATCTGACATTTCACTTTCAAAACACTTCTTTGTTTCTGTCTCGTTGATTGGTAACTTTGTGCTAACGTTGAGACTAGTGAACAGGGATTATCTTTCAGCCGCGCCATGTGCCGGGGATCGTCGGTCTCACCGGCCGAGTCCTTCTCATATAGCGTGCAGTAGTGGCGAGTCAAATAATATCTTCAATAATCACGGGTTCTAAATATATTTTCCCAATATACCTCAATCGGGAAGCTTTCCTGTTCATCATTAAAAAAGGATTCATCTGTTCCAAGTTCTAGCGTACGGAGTAGTAACGGGTTTTAGAATCGCACACCTACACCTGATTTCGCATAGCAGGAATGACCCTCCCCCCTTCCTCTCCCCCTGCATGGGCCTTGTTCGATTTCTTGCTGAAGGATGCACCAGAAGAACCAAATGCTCGAGCTTGTTGTGATACGCGCGCTCATTCGCTGTTGGCTTGGGTGGTGGGTGCGGGGACAACGATCTCCAGCCTCTCAGCATCGATGATAAGCGCCGACCCTGGGCCGTGTGTGATGAGAACCTCCAAGCTGCATATTCGGTTCCCCGCTTCGGCCATGCCTTACCATCTCTGTATTGGCTCTGTGAAAAGGTCTTTGGCATTCCAAATATAGAATTTTGCCCCCCTCTTCTCTTGTCCCCTGTGGATATCGTGCCATTGGCTTGGGTCTGCACTAATTGGCCCTATGGCCTAGGGTTTACTGTACGCTCATTTTCTAGCTACTCGTAAATCGTTCACTTGGTCCCTCCCCCGAGTTGGTTTCTCTCTAATTTTATCTTGCCGTTCGCCTTGGCTACGCGATTCCATTTTCTTCCAGGGGAAACTATGGCTACACGGTGGAGTGCATGTTGATGAGTACATAGTCCAGGATGAATAGGTGTGTTATTCTGCTGGAGCCTCGCCGACATGTTGACGAAGTTTACGATATTGACCGATTGCGATCTTTAGTTGGATGGCGTCGAGTCACGCGGGCGACGAGCAGCAGTATAATGGCTGGTCGCCGGGCATCGCCAACAATAGCAATCAGCCATCACCGAATCGTCGAGAGCACGCTTTGCAGCCTCCATTATTAACCACGGCCCTGGGTGGCCTTCACTTTCCTCAGGGGACGACCCCTCTGTCATCGACTTCACTATCAAGCCCTTTCATACATGGTCAATCGCCATGTGTTCCTTCTCCAGCTACCGGTAGATCAGCGCCTCCGTCGAGACAACCAGCTAGCTATAATGTCCCTTATAACCCACAGGATTGGGGCCCGATGAGCGGATCACCTGCACAGGCTCAGTATGCCCAGTCAGGCGGCCAGCATCGTGTTGTGCCACAGCAAAGAGCTCATGGAGGTCAGTATTTATTCCCCCAAAGCCTTGCCATTGGTTTGACTGTGGCATTGACAAAATATAGAGGAACCTATATCACCTCCGCCTCCGCCATACTCCCCTCCAAACAATCCAAATTCAGTATCACAAGGAAGCTTTGTGTCTCCCAATCCCAATGTTTCAGTGACGCCAAGTATGACATCTCCACAAAATGCATCGAGGAATGGTGAATTCAGCGCGTCCCCCGGGAATCCGCGTCGTACAGCCCATCGCCCGCGGCCTCTATCTATGGTTTATACGAGTGAGGCAGAGTCTCATCAGCAGTCTTTGCCTCCTCCCCCTCCACCACAAGGTTATCCGGGATCAAGGTCTGTCTCTCATAGTCGGGCAGATGGATACCAAGGAGTACCATATCAGTCTGGAATCTCCCATTCCAGAGCCAGCGGCTCAATTTCATCATATGATCAAGGCAATCAAAGCATAGCATCGCAAGCTGTAAGAGGCCCAATCTCTGAATCACCATATGGCCAGCCTGAGTTGCCTTTGAGGCCACCTGCTTCACGACGAGCTGCGTCTGCCGGAGCAGTTGTTCACAGTGCAAATGCGTCAAGGGCACAAAGTCAAACGAGAAATGGATCACCATCAAACAGCGGCTGGGAACCAGGTATGCCACTTCCACCGCCGCCGCCAGGTCCACCTCCAGCTGCACGATCCGTCAGTCTAAGCGATTCATCGGAGTCCTCTTCTGCAAGAACTGCCCAAGGATCAGTCAGAGCTAGGGCTCGACCGCGGCCATTAATGGGAACTGGCCTCGGTAGCATTCCACCAACACCAGCTGACTGGGTGGATGAAGAGTATATGAATAACCGTCCAACTCAAGAAGATGGGCCGCTGCACATTGATACAAGCAGAGTGATTCCTGATCGGTCTGAGCATCTTGATTCAAATGGAAACATACGCGAAGCGCAAAGAACTCCGGGAAGTGGCGGTCTCTTCCGTAGCTCGGCAATTCGAGATCCAAGTGCCAAAGGTATTCGTGAGCGGCGAATCGAACGTCGTAATCGTCAAAGTCAAACGTTTGACGATATGAGCGCAGTTTCATCAAGTGGAAATCCATGGGCTGATGCCCTAGAAAATATCAAGCCGACGAATTTGATTCTTCCATCACCAAGGAATAGTCCTGATCCAACGCGTCAGCCTACTTCTTCAAGATTTACCCCCAAAAGCTCTCGAAGTCTTCCCTCTGAAACGCAGTTCACTACCTCGCGATCTCGAACAAGCTCTGGTGGTCTTTTTTCTGATGATACATCTTACCCAACGCCCAAGCAAGAGCAGAGTCCGGTTGCTGGTCCCAGTCGCCCGTCTGCTGCATTTGCGCATACTCCGCCTTTTTCGCCAAATGGAGAGTCATCCTCATCCTATCCTAAAGAAATCCCCCAACCAAAACCCCCCAAAGCACTACCAACTCCTCCATTGGGCTCTGGCAAAGAGTTTCAACCGCAATCACGGCCTCGTGCCTTGTCCAGGGGTCCAGAGAACCGTCCAATTTCACACATACTACATATGCCCAATGATACTGTTTCCATGATGAAACCACTATCTCCGCGTCGCATTCCGTCCCGGGAAGCGATCACGCAAAATTCATTGGAAGGCATGATCAAGCAAGATACGGAGTTTGTTCAAAAATCTGTACAGAGACATCAAAAGTTCATAGAAGACGAGGCCGCGGCATCAAACGAGGCTGAGGCGTTAAAGGTCTTCACGCAATACATCATTGCGGAGTCAAGTATTCGACGTGAGCGCTATGCTTCTGTATGGGACTCAGGGACATTCGACCCCGATTCGGTCCATAATAAACTGTTTGAGGCACCTCCAGCTCCAGCTAAACCAATCAGGCCAGCCCCAAAGTTAGACATTCCACAAAATCGATTAAGCAGACCTGAGTCGGCATGGTGGAATAACTACCAACCTTGCCTGTCACCTATTGCTAGTATCAATATGAGCAACGATGAAATGAGTTCCCGAGGTCGCGCGCCGAGTCGCTGGTGGGAATCGCAGTCTAGCAGTGACGGGAATGGAAGGCGGATCCAGCGTTCCAAGCGTGAATCTAAGTATATGGGATTGCCGCGAGATTCCATTCACTGGGACCAGGAGCGCACTCCATCTAATATTGACGATGCAGGGTCAAACTATACAGGCCAAAATATGCCTTATGGCCCAGATGAATATCCGCCCGAAAAGGTCGGCTGGCACGAGGACGATAATGGGTATCCCAGCATGGAAGCCGAGCTACGATATAAGAAACCCGTTGCGAGCCCAAAGTTAGACATATCGCGCTTAGTTACTCTCCCGCCACCATATCCTCGACACTACCCTGCAGTCAATAATAGTCACCCAGACCTCGTCTCTTATCGGACTATTGTTCGCTCGATCACCGATCTTTCCGAGATCAAGTCGACCAGACAGCGCTACGATCTCGACATCGAAAGAATGGTCCAAGAGCACAAAGGCCAAGTTCAAGAAAGTCGTCTTCACTTCAAGTCTAATATCCAGAGTCAAATTCAAGAAGGTGGTCTTACATTTGCCGAGGCTGCTGAGGCAGAGGCTGCAATGATTGCCGAGGAGAATCAGCGAGCAAGAGAACTGGCCAAACGTCAGCTCGATTCTTATCAAGAAACGGTGCTGAAGCCAATGCACACCATTATCACTGACAGGATTGAGAGAGCGACTCTATGTATTGATGAATTGAGAAGTAAGCTCTTCGACGATGCGCAACATGAAACACCCGATCAGACCCAGGAAGAAGGCGACGAAAAGCCCGAGCTATTGGAGAAGCTCACTCAGTTAAAATGGCTATTCGAGGCAAGGGAACAGCTCCATAGGGAGGCGTTTGATCTGGTCAGTGGTCGTGACGAGAAATATAAATCGATCGCATTGCTGCCATATCAGCAGAACAAGAACGAAGACAAGCTCCGCGAGACGCAAGCATTTTTCACCAAGGATTCTTTGGACCGACGAGTCCAATATGAGTCTGAGGCACTTGCTCGCCTGGAATCATTCCTGGATGTGATTGAGGAGAACGTCGTCCGAGGTGTTGAAAAGCAGCTCTCGGCTTTCTGGGACATCGCCCCCTCGCTCCTTGCTTTGATACAACAAGTTCCCGACCGTTTACCTGGTTTCAAAGTTCAAATTCCCACAAACGAATACGAGGAGAATCCAAGCTATCATGGGCATCCATTGCAGTACCTCTACTCGCTGCTTTCCCATGCTGAAAAATCCAGTTATCAGTACATTGAGTCCCAGACAAATCTCCTCTGCTTGTTGCATGAAGTTCGATCCGCTTTAATGCGGGCGAATCGCAATCTTGTGGAAGCCGAACGAATTCAGCAGGGCGAACCTGAAGACACTGTGCGTCAGATCATAGAAATGACCCGAGCAGATGACGAGATCTCTCTTACTACGGATTTGAAGGATAAGGTTGCTACTGTAGAGAGTCAGTGGACAGAAGCTCTCGGAAGCCAAATTGAAGAACTGCGAGAACGAGTGAAGGAACAACTCATTGATGAGGGTGGATGGGAAGATTTGGAGCGACTAGAACAGGCATAGGAGTGGGATGTTCTTGGAGCTCAGGTGCATTGGGCTTCAAATGTTGTCTTGTTCATGCATGTGGGCATTGACCAATATTTTCTTCATATATTTTATATTTCTTTGCTGTTTGTGCATTCTCAGATTTGTGATATCCCCATTCGCTCGCTGCAACCAAATTTGAATTTACATTTACTAGGTCAATCTGGCCAGCTCAAGTGCTTCTTCAAATACATATCTATTTCACATATACATTCAAATATTTCGCAACATTGAACATTTGAACACTCAGACTCAATGTTGGCGCTTTTCTCGGCTTCAAATTGACATACTTGGACATATGTAGTGTCGATTTAATTTACTTCCTTCAGGGTCCACTTATACTATCTCACGTGATTCTACCTTTCTAGAGTGTTCCGTGCCGAATCACTCAAATATCCGTCTCTTCTCTCTTCTTCCTCTCTCCATCACCCCCTCCTCAATTACAAACTCTGTCCAGTAGTTTATCTGGACTGTGTCTTCAAATTGTGAGTACCCCTGTTTCTTCATACCACATCCCCTTTCCCCAATGGGGGATTCTTGCTCTTTTGTATACCTGAGCTCTCTTACTCGCGCCTGCGAATTGTTCCTGCCCTGCCCAAAATGATGAAATACAGCTGGCACCAGTCAGACGGCGATGGATTTGTTCCCGTCGCTTATGACGATCAGTTTCCGTCCGGATATACGCATCCGTGACCTGATATTTGTGGCTTAATTGCTTTGCTTTTTTATTCTCGCATTCTCCCCGCCGCCAGAAAAATTCTGCGAGTCATTTCGCTAACATGCCACCCTTGAAGAACCCGTTTAGATTCGACAGAATATCTGCCAGAAGACAAGAGAGATATTGAAGAAGGAGCAGTTTCGAATTCGCAATTCGGCTCTCAAATCAGACCCATCGTCACGCAATCAGAATTTTCTTTTCCTTTTTTGAATAGTCAACCACATCCATCATGGTTCTCCACAACCCCAACAACTGGCACTGGGTGAACAAGGACGCTTCTGGCTGGGCCAAGGAGTACCTATCTCAAAACCTCACCGTCATCAGTGCCGAGGAAGGGGGCGTTTCAGCCAAAGTAGAGAAGGTCGTTTCCATGAATGGCGACGTAGACGTCAGCCAGCGCAAGGGCAAGGTCATCACCCTGTTCGATGTCAAGCTGTCGCTAGAGTATTCAGGTTTGTAGAAATCCACTTGAATTCCTTCGAGCGATCCTGGCAGCTGAGACTGTTTCCATAGGTAAGACCAAGGACGCCGAGGAGGTCAGCGGTTCCATCAACATCCCCGAGGTAGCCCACGATACCGAGGAAGATGAGTACGTCGTATGTTCCCTTGTACCAACCCATCAATGCCCCCTCTGGTTTCTCCCATGAGAAGAAGCAGAGGCGTCGGTTTAAAGAAGCAAAGACTCCGAAGCGCCAAGACTAACACAATTTTCTTGTTGCTGGTCAGTTCGAGCTTGAGAACTACGCCGATTCCGCCTCTAAGCAGCCCGTAAAGGATCTTGTTCGCTCCAAGATCGTCCCTCAGCTCCGCGTGGCCCTCGCAAAGCTCACCGGCGCCCTGATCGAAGAGCACGCCAAAGATCTCCAGCACGCCCCCGGTGTCAACCCATCCAGCGGATTCACTCCCGCCACTGTCCACCCCCAAACCAACAAGGCAGCTCCCTCTGCTACCACGACCACCACCACATCCACCGGCAAGGCCGCTGTTAATACCACTACCGTGACCGCGTCCGATGAGTTCCGCACTACCGCTGAGGAGCTCTACAACACCTTCACCGACCCCCAGCGCATCACAGCCTTCACCCGTGGCCCACCCCGCCAGTTCGAAGGTGCTAAGGTAGGTGGCAAGTTCGCCATTTTCGACGGCAACGTGACCGGCGAGTATGTCAAGCTCGACCCCAAGCAAATCGTCCAGAAATGGCGTCTTGCGCAGTGGCCCGCCGACCACTTCAGTACCCTGCAGATCAACCTGGACCAAAACGACGTCGACGGTGTAACCCAGTTGCGCGTCGAGTGGACCGGTGTCCCCGTCGGCCAGGAGGATGTTACCAAGCAAAACTGGGAGATGTACTATGTTCGCAGCATCAAGCAGACCTTCGGGTAAGTCTACTTGTTTTCGTGCTTCTTGCTTTTTTTTGGTCTCTTTTACCAATGCAGGTCTTTTCCTGTCCAGATATTCATTGTCATCATCTACTCGTTCGTTTTTTCGAGGCCGATTACTAATGTTTGTGGTTGTTTTACTCGCTATAGTTTTGGCACTATTCTCTGATCGAATTCGTGAAGGAATGGACGCATGGCATCATGCATAGAGAAAACCTGCCTGTCGAGTCCGTTTTCACACCTAGCAGTGCGAAAGAACAAAAAGCCATTTTAAATCAACATAAGAATTTCTGGGTTTCATTTGCTGGCGTTTATTCGTCCGCCATTTCCGCCGTTGATATATTTGATTTGGTTCTGGCTTGAAATAGAAGTGGTGCTTAAGAAAGAGAGGCTTCCTTGGCTCGCTCTCGGAGTCTTCAATGGCCTTGATCCTGTGACTCTTCTTCCATTTCTTTGCCTTTTTGAGGTTTTGTGCTTGCTGGGCTTTGTTTGGTTCCGGCACAGTTTAGAGACTGGGCCTGAAATTGCGATGATGATACGATAGAGGAAAATGACATGCCCATGATAATGAAGTTAAGAATGTATTTATTTATCCCTGTGCACGATGAGTTTTGTAGTAGACGTAATACTAAGTCACGGTTCGCCTTGGACCTCGCTCGATCTTCTGCTCATGTCTGACATATGCACCTGGACAGTAGGTAGTACTACTAGTACTACCTACAACGGAGTGGTCATCATGACCACATGTGCAGGTGGAAGTACGGAGATTCACCTTTTCATGGTCAATTGAAAATCATACATGCCCTGTCGAAATGCTTCATACCTAGACTGCACAATACAGGAGGTATGCGAGTAGCCCATGAAAAAAATTGTTTATAAACATCCAATCATGATCTATATCATTCTTTGTACTTTTAAAGCTACGTAAATAATCGTTTTAACAAGCTAATAAATATACACTTAGACAGTGCGCTCGACCAGCTCGATGCCAAACTCCTCCTTCAGCTCCTTGATAAGAGGACCACAGATGTCCATGGTCATAGGAGCAAGGATGCCCTGTACACATGAGAATTAGTATATGGAGTCAATGATACAAGGAAGAGCAATGCATACCTTCTTGGCAATGGTGCCGTTCAGGACCTGCTTAACGGCAACACCGCAAGGAACACCGACTAGACAGATCGTTAGAAATAATTTAATTCCACACACTTCAGAAAAGGAACATACCAAGCTTTGCCATAGCAGAGTAACCGGCAGGGTTACCGTACTCGCACAGAGTAGAGGTGCGGGTCTCCTTGGAGCCATCTTTGTGCTCAATGTTGAACTTGTGCTGCAGCATGACCATATCACGCTCACCCTCCTCGTACTGCATCTTCTTCTCGAGAACAGCGCAAAGAGTGTCGAGAGCGTTACCACGGGGAGTGGTAGGCTCGTCAGAGAAGAGACCGATCCAGCGGAAACCGGAGATGATACGGTCACGCTCCTCAGTGCTGGGGAAAGCGGTCTTGGACTCGACGGCGGCGGCGAGGTCCTTCTCAGAGGAGGAAGCAGCACCCAGAAGCTGGCGGGTAGCTTCCTTCCAGGGGATGGAGCTCTCGAAGACGGGGTTGGCCTCGTCCTTGAGGAAACCGGTGTCGACGAGAACCTTAATGAACTCAGGGAAACCCTGGAAACGCAGAGTACCACGGATGACGGTCTGAGCCTCGGGGATGTCATAGCGCTCACGGAAGGAGGTGGAATCTCTGTTGGGGTATCCGACGAAAGCGAAGCCAGGAAGGATGTAGTAGGGCTTGGCGGTGGCCATCAGGTCAGGGCCAGCAATGTCGACCAGCTTGCCGTCCTATTCGTAGAGATTTATGTTAGCAGTCGATATTGAAGCGGGACTTTATGCGACAGTTTGACCCACCTGGTAGATGCGGGCAGCGTTGCGCAGAGCCAGAAGGACACCACTAGAATCGCTCGGTTAATAATGTTTTCTATGAGGGTGCTATAGATATTAACGCACCGGCTGCTCCAGGAGAACTTGTAACCCAAGGGGTTTCCACTGGCCTCGGGAGCAGGCTAGAATGAACGTTAATAGACCGCAAGCTATATATCAGTTTCCGAATACTCACGAGGCCACCTAGTAAAGTTAGTGTTCCATTACATGTCATGAATGGGAGAAATTATGCTTACCGCAGAAAGAAACGAAGCCAGTGACCTTGGAGCCAGCAGCGTGGGCCTCAGAGATGGCCTTAACGGCGTAGAGGTGGTCGATACCGGGGTCCAGACCAATCTCGTTCATGACAGTGATGCCAGCGGCCTTGGCCTCGGCATCGAGCTCCTCCATGGCAGGAGAAACGTAGCTGGTAGTCTTTTTTTCTCCGTTAGAAGAGTCTAAGTATATGCGACAAACCCTATACTTACAACAACGTTGGTCTTGGTACGGATAGCAGACTTGATGACAGTGGCGTGGAAGGTGTAGGGGATCAGGGAGATGACAACAGAGACACCCTGCATGGCAGCGTCGAGCTCAGCATCGTTGCTAACATCGAGAGAGATAGCCTTGGTGTGCTTGAAACCGGCAGCGAGCTTCTGGGCGCTGTCGAGGGTACGGCAAGCTGTTGATCAACATTTCGTGATTAGCTATCATTCAATTGAGTGACTAGCGGGGTAATATATTGCAAAGACTATGGCAGTCTAGCGGTGTATACGATTTGGGCAGCTTCATCAAGGTATGGCGGGGTAATTTGATAAATTCGAGCGCCGCGCTTGGGAAAGGCGATTGAGGAACAATTTTACGTACCGACGATAACCTCGACACCGGCCTTGTCAAGAATATCGACAGTAGGCTTGGTAACTGTAATTTGTGAAGTATGTTAGCATGTCTTCTAGTATACACACATTTGCAACGTGGAAGCCGGCAATGCGGGGCATCCAGGGTCTTCATGGTCAAGAATTGGGATTGAAGAAACACATACCGAAACCTGAGCCCAGGAGCAGGACCTTAGAACCAGCGATTTGAGCAGCCATTTTGATCTTCAATGAGGGTATAGATAAAATTGGAGAATGAGAGTCCGCGAGAACCTTGAGACTGAATTGAGTCAATGGCCTGCGTCACGTGGCCGACATCGGCGCGGGGGCCCGATCCAGTTTAATGCTGCTGCCGGGTAGCTTGCCGGGTTATCAGGTTAGTAATGCAGAGTCGGGGTCTGGATAAGGGAAAGTGGCATTGAAGACGTGATAGATTGTATTCTAGGTATCGATAACTAAGTTATAAGGTGGTTTGATACAATATGTGTAGAAATGCTGGTAATGCTGCTGGGATATATGAACACATGAGTGATCACGTTGAGGGGTCACTCGAACTCCAAAACACCGCTGAATGCTGAAGAGAGGCACAGTAGAAAAGTGTAGGTAATAAAAAAACATATAAGAAGCTCTATATGGCTTTCATCTTGCCGTTATGCAAGGCAGAGGAGTCGATATCCTCTTCGCTAGATTCCGGGGTATCACCTGCAAAGTTGCCCTCTGCATCGGGATTCTGTCGAGACTTAGAGATTCGTCGTTGCCATCCAAGCAGGACAGGCAAGAAATGCCACAGGTCAAACTCTGGCCATAGAACATTGAGAAACACAATTTCTGTGTTCTCATTGCACTGCCAGAGCATGAAGTCGCTCAATCTCTCAACAGCAGACGTCCGCACCAGCATATCCAATGGCGGATTGCCCTTGGTTAACATGTGATCGGACAGTGTTTGACGAGAGATAGTTTCGGGAGACATGAATGCCGGTTTTTCATCGATAGGTCCATTGCCATGGGCCGCATTCTTCTGGTGCTGACCATCCTGTTGTCCTAGATGGAGAGTTGTAGAGGATGAGAACGAAGAGCCAGACTCATAGACCCGGTTGGGTCGTTCACTGCGCAGCACCAAATCCTCATCGTGTCCCGAAGACCCTACAGAGCTAGACTCAGAGTCACTATGCAGATCTTGTGGTTTCGACCCAAGAGTTTGAGCTCGAATATTATGTGCGATATGGGATTCGGAGAATGGAGTTCGAGCAGCACCGTTCGATGAGAGGGGTGTGCTGTAATCCTCTACAGTTTCGCGGATAGCACCAGTTATCTCGTCGCGGGAGGTATAAGGGAAACAGATATTCAGGACGCGGTCGCCGTTACGACTGGTTAAATCGACAGCTTTATTGACAGCAGCCAGAACGTCAGGCTTGAGGAGATCGAGTCGTCCGAGGACGCGCACTTTAGCACCGTATCGATCCAGCAGATCTCCGTGCTGAGCCATCTGCGACAGCTTCACTTTCGCCATGTCCATCAAGGCATCCACTTCGAATTTCGAACGCTTAAAGTTCTCGATGCTGAAGGCGTAGATAGTAACCACTTTGACCCCGCTCTTATAGCAGACCTCTAAAATCTATTATCAAAAATAGGTTAGCATGGGATATCTGTGACTGTAAGCCCCAAAACAGGTTCATTCCATTTGACATAGAGCTGCTGGGGCCTAGCAGCTGATTGGGGGGTAAAAAAGACCTACCCTAGCCAATGCCTCGAAGCCCAAATTATGTCCCTCCACAGTCTCAATCCCATGCGATCGAGCGAATCGACGATTCCCATCCATCACGAAAGCCACATGTTGCGGAATGGGCCCCTGGCGAAGCGCGCCAACCAGAAGCTCCTTCAAGTTGTTAATCGCAAGCTCGATAGGCGGAGAGGCGAGGAACCATTTCCGGAGTCGCGATAAGTGCATGGAACCCGCCATTATGAACGCGTAGGACGAGGCTCGCACAGATGGATCGGGGATGTGAGATAATTGATCTGGGGTGGGTTTTCGTATATTGGGGCGGAGAAAAAGAGGGAAGGCGGAGCAGGGCTGGAGTATTGGCGTTATGCGGGCAACGTGGTCAGTTAAAAGAGACAAGGCCACCTGCAACCTTCGGAATCGCCGGTTCTTGGTTTGTGGGGGCGAGGAGAAGTATGTGAGATTATGGGGATTTTAAAAATACAAAGGAGGCGATTCAAGCAGGCTACATTATTATTTTCTTGGACTTTTTTTTTTATAGCATGAGATCGACATTAGTTCATATGTTATTGTGGCGAGGTCCGCGGTAATGCACATCCCGTGTGCCATGGGATTTCATTGGTTATGTAGAGTTCTTAGACCAACACTTGTCTATATATTAGGGGCTACTAAGCACTTGAGACTTGCTCGAAACCTGGATACGGAAATAAATAAAAGGATGTATGAATACGTCTTATTTTGTACTACTTGATGTGCACCTCCTAGCTATGGAAGAAAAGAAGTGCACTTGAATTGACCAGGCACAAACAAACATTCCTCCCAAGCCTGCCAAGGCTATAATGTACAATGTCTTTTAAGTTGACTCATTTGAAATTTGTTCGACCAAGTTATTTCGATCCCTGGTAGGAAGTCAGCTACTATCGTTAATCTAGGAAATCTCATAATCACTCACGGTAGGTTGTGGTTTGGCATAAACCAGGCTAGAAACACCGCGGGGACAGAAGATGCCAATGCAGTATACGTCATGTATCTTAGCACATCCGAAAACTATAGTCTTGTTAGTTGATGTCAATCATTGGTCACAGGTGTCATAAGACTCACAGCAAGGTTGACTGCAATACGTTCCGGTGTACCCCAAGCCGGAGCGACTCCAGTGATCGAGTTAGAGAGAGTTTTTATTAGCGCTGGGGTTGCTGTCGCACCCAGATGGTTCTTCAAAGCCGTTCCAATAGTATTCGTATAAATACCACCAGCAATACATGCACCGATGCTGGACCCCAAGAAAGAGAAACACACAACCAAAGCTGTGATCTGTGGCATCTGAGCATGCGGTACAGATATTTGTGCCGGTACCAACAAATTGACTTGCATAATACCAGAGCCAACGCCCTGCAAGATCTGCACGAAGAAAAGCTCAAACAGAGAATTCGATGCGCCTCGTAGACGGATCATCACGCCGTAGCCAATTAGGCGGATCACTGCCCCGACAATAACAAGCCACTTATAGCGCCGAGTCCACATCATAAACGCCCCAGCTATTATGGCCATCAGACACTGCATGACACCATTGGTTGCATTGTAGAAAGTTGCATTTCGTGCCGAAAAGTTGCGCGCCACAGTTGCCCATGTGTATAAGTATGTGTGTGTGCATGAAAAACCGATAGAGTCTGTCGCAATTAGAAATAGACAAAGGCCGATAGTAGAATTCTTGAAGTATGATGGCGGCATGAAGGGGTATTTGGAGACAAGACGCTCGTAGAATGGAAAGACTATCAACAGGACGGCGCCGACAGCAATGAGTGCATCGAGATAGGGTGTCTTCCATTTGCTGGTGGTTGTTGCTGCCAGAGTCAATGGGACCAAGATCAAAGCAAAGCCACCACTGAAAAGAACGACGCCACCCAAATCAATTTGAGAGCAGAATTCATATATGGTTGTGCTCTGGCGCACTGCAAGGCCCTTTCTCTTAGCTTGCATTTGGTAGTATAGAAGGGTGGTGATGATAAAACTGGCTCCAAAGGG
Source organism: Talaromyces sp. PF30-5 (assembly GCA_023626375.1). Classification (NCBI taxonomy): domain Eukaryota; kingdom Fungi; phylum Ascomycota; class Eurotiomycetes; order Eurotiales; family Trichocomaceae; genus Talaromyces; species Talaromyces sp. PF30-5. The sequence goes on from JAMAGU010000001.1 coordinate 3,333,114, forward strand.
CATTAGAATGGCGAACATGCCGATTCCCCAACGCCAGCCAATCCCATTCACCACACTATCAGCAATAAATCCCGATACCCATGGTGTCACAAGGTAGGGAGCGAAAGAAATGCCGATTGCAAAGCCACGCCACCGGGCGTTACTGAGATCTGCAATGACAATGTCGTTCATGATATTGGTCCCTGATTGACCCGTAACATATAAGATGTATCCCGCAGCATAGGTGTTGAGGCTTTTGGCCGAAGCCATGAGAATATAAGACAAGACATATAGACTAATCGTCATCATGTACGTTTGACCACGACCCATGACGTTCGAAAGCTTGGCGATTGGCGGTTTGATAACCGCGAAAAGAACCGCCCCGGCCGTGTTCAGCGCTGCTAGCTTGGATAGGGCATTGAATGATGATGTCGAGTAGTTATTATAGATGTATACGGTTGAGTTGTCGAGCTCACTGAAAACAAGGGTTAGTTGGAGTATCTTGAAAGATAATTCTGCATAACTTACTAGATTATCATTATCATGGCAATTCTGTAGGGAGGAAGTAGAGTCATCGGTTAGCAGAACAATCTCAAAATGCTCATCATGAATCACGAAGCTTACCCAGCAATAACCAGCCATCTTCCTTTCTTCCCCCAGACAGAAGTGGCTCCCTCAATAGAAGATACCCCCGATTCCGCTTGAACTATCTCCTTCACAGGGCTCTTCTTCAAATCGGCGCTCTGACTTTCAACTTGTGCAAGATCAACGGGATCATCATCTAGACTGCTCGACCCATGCGGATCTTCCCTCGACACCACAGGTGCCGGTCGAAACTGCCTCTTAACAGCATCCATAACCTTCTCCATAACGATATACCATGCAGGTTCAACGATATTCGAGTATTCCAAAATAGACTCCCAAAAAAAGAAAAGAAAAAAACCGTTCAGCAATGCAGCGAAAGCGTCAAATATCAAGGACCCCGCATCTGATAAAGCATGGAATAACCTATTAACAGTCAGTAACTTTGCCACTAACAACAATCAATCAATGCAACCTCTCATGATCCTCGACTCGCAGGAATGAAATCCGTTATCATCGATTCTAGATTGGACGCACAGTCCACCCGCCGCAGCCTATCATAAGGAGTTGATTATTGAGGGTGCATCACGAACCTTGACACGATTGGCGAGGAAGCAACGATGTACCGGCTTAAAGTCCAGGAAAGCCCCGAGTCTACTGAAAATGAGGGGGTGGCTTCCGTCTGCTATCTCGACGGTTGCGTGTCCCGCAGCCTTTCCTAGATTTTCTTTCGAGACAGGCTTTTCGCGAGTCTTAGCGTGGAATGACCGCGCAGAGAAATAGATATCAGCCCTGGTGTCTATCAATCATCCAATCAGGGGCGTGGGGGAGATATGTACAATGAATAAAATTGCACCAATGAGAGCTTCCCATTTGTAAGCTTTTACAGAATGTGGATCCTTAAGGCTCAGATGGAGTACCCACTTTATTCTTGCGGTGTCCATGGTGTTGGAGCGCCTGGGCATATGAGTGCTTTTCTACTGGTGATGGCTGCAGCTCGGCGGAGGGCTTGGAAGCTTTTAGGCCCTTAGGTTTTTGGAGTTGCTACATAGATGGTGCCATTTGCTCCGAGGTTGATTTGCAAAATTTTGAGACAGGGTTGAGCTAGCCTGTGACCTCTATGTTTTGGTTTTGGAGTGATGAAACAATAACTCATCGGTTGTACAACGTCCCTTCGCCGCCCCAGCCGCTCCAGCCCCCTGGGGCCGATTGCATATGGATTGGAACCGAAGTAGGGAATGGCTTAGTATTGGAATATCAAACCTTAAATCAGCCAGTCACGAGTAAAATTAAAGCAATAAGTTCTTTAAAGAGGTTGTCTTGGAAGTAAAGTATTTATCTCATGAACTCTTTGAGAGCAATGGAATCTACAGTGCCCTGAAAAAGAAACCAAAGCAAAGGCATTCGGGATATCTCGCATTGTGGTATATACGTAGTTAAAGCAAAAAAAGACAACAGGTCTCCAGTTCCAAATTATCTCCCAATGAGATAAAAGAACGGAAGAAATTCAAGTTTCAACAGTACTGTCATAGCAGGTCATAGATCTTTGCGGCCTTCATCTCCGCTTGATGGAGTTCTTGTTCCCGAGCTAGCCATATCCCAGCTACCATCTTCACTTCGGCGGCGACGTCGCTCGCCACGTTCTCTCATCGCCTCTCGAATACGTGAACTCACATCCTCCAAGGGATCAGTGGGAGTCATGGGACTAAGCGGTTTGAGGCCATGTCGGGATCCAGGACGAGGTGCTGCAGAGCTACTGCGACTGCGGTTTCGACTAGGAGGCCTTGTTGAGAAGAAGCCAATGTTGGCGAGGTTGTGGAACGACTCATTGCGAGGTAGGGGCTCAGCACTTGGTGATCCCTCGGAAAGATCCACGTCGTGTACTCGTTTGAGGCTGGGTGTTTCTGTAGGTGCGCTTCCTTCATATTGAATATCCCGGAATGGATCTGTGACAATTCGGGCGGCGTCAAAGTCGGGGAAGAGTTCAGGGCCCATGGTGTTGATCGCATCCGTGACTTGCTGGGCAAGGGCAACACGCCTGGCTCGAAGTTTCACCAGCGTGTTGGCCGAGGACGGGTTCAGAGAAAGGACCAGCGGACGCAGAGATTTGACAATATCCATGCCCACCTCACCAATGCGGAGGGCAGCGAACGTAATTGTTGGGAACAAAACTAGGCCAAGAACCACAACCAGCCAGAGGGGAACCCAGTCAGGCATAAAGCCTTGAACGCGATTCCGATAGGTCCAATAGGTGAACGCCGTAGTATAGAATGCATACACAGCCGGGGCAAATGCAAGCGCAATCAGTAGCTTCCACGTAGCCATGACATCCCGACCTTGTAGCTTTACACTTGAGGCAGCCAATGCCTCTTTGGACTTTTTGATAGAAAGATATTTTGTGGCGACAAAGACGGGAGCGAAAAGAATCAGACCAGGGAGGGTGCCGATCGTGAGGAGGGCCAGCTTGCCCAAGCGATAAATCAGAGTAGCAATCACTTGTAAGCTGGAGAATTTGGCGTACGCCACTTGGTGATCTCGGACCCCAAGGATACGCAGCTGCTTGTTGTAGCTCACAATAGACTTTCGGAGATTCACAATCCGAGGGTCATCTTTGAAATGCGCATAGCCTTTGACTAATCGGCGGTTCAGCTCCACGACCATCGGGAGAGGGAGCTTCTTGCCCTTTGTGTTGTACAAACGACGGGCTGCTTGGATGACCTTTGATTTGTTAGAACATGCTTCAAATGAAAGCGTGGAACATGCTTACCATCAGGGTTTCATAATCGGGACTGGTGACGGTGACGGCGACCAGACTTTGATAGATGATGTCCAAGAGAGCACCGACAGATTCTCGACGTTCACCTTGCTTAAACTGTTCGACCAATTCTTTGGGAACTTCAATCGGGTTGCCAAATTCGATTACAGCACGAGAGCGGAACTTGTGGGCATGGAAATAGTTCATGCCAGTGGGCACAATTTTTAACCCACAGTCTGGGTTATCAGCCAAAGTACCAAGAGCCATGAGAGCAACACCAGCTAAAAATTGTTAGTCCAAAAATCATTTCAACGATACAATAATATCAAAGGGTTGAGATTTGACATACCCTTGAGGGGGAGCAAAGTAGTGCGATCATGGCTACCACCCTCGGGGAAGATGCCCACGCAGCCGCCATCATTCAATCTTCCAAAGACAGCTTCATAGACAGCAGTTTGGTCGACATGTGGCGCAACCTTGAACTTAGTTCCCTTGAAATCCTGAGCTTGATCTTTTGGGTCTCCCGTAAAGTTCCCTTCCTTGTCAATATCCTTTCTTCCAGTAAGCTGGCCCAGCGCATCGCGGTGCTTGAAGGGCTTCTTCAGCACGAGTTCCTCGGCTCCGCGAATTTCCGCAATGGCCGCACTATGAGAAGTTCCGTTGATCGTTGGCAATGCAATGGTTCCCTCCACTTCAAATCCGGGGCCTTCAAAGTTGGTCCCCACACCTCGTAGCAGAGTAGGTTCGTTGACGGGATCGGGCAGGTAGATCGTTCCAGTTCCAGGTTTCAAATTATCCATAGCGCGGGCGACCGGGAGTGTTCCAATACCCCTCGCCAGTAGACCGATGAACTTGCGTCGGAAGGACTTCTCCGCAATGAGCCATGAGATTCGACGGTGCGCTTCGCTACGCATGACACGCATCAGGACGAGGGAATCCACAAACTATTCCATAAGGGGCTCTGTCAGCTCAATCGTGCCCCCGGCAAGGTCGGAGGTGATATTTCCCACTTACCTGGTTCGCATGGGGGGCAGCGACCATAATTATCGGACCGCGACGGGGGATTTTCCATGATCCTCGTGGGTGCACCTCCCGGAAGAAGAGGTCGATGAGCACGGAGAAGGACCACAAGACGAGATCATACAGCCACCCGATCAAGGGTGGAATATACGGCTTGGTCTTGCCCATGATGCCGAATTTGCGCCGCTTTTTAGTTGCAGGAGGCCGGGCGTATTTCGTGGATGAGGGTCCCTAACGGTGTTGACATGAACGGTTGCAGGCGAGCTGCATGAGCTTGGGCCCGCGGACGTGACGTCGATCAAGCTTGCTTGTTTTTTTTTTTTTTCTCTCTCTCTCTCTCTCTCTCGCTTGCCCCACCAAGTGGAGATTATGATGTTAATTCCACAGAATACAGTCCAGGACGATAAATCCCAAGAATTACAAGAGGGAGGAAAAGAAAAAGGCGAAAAAAAAAAGAAGCGAAGGGATGAACTCCACTCCTTCTCGACGAACAAATCCGGAAAGTTTGGGGATCCGTTCAAGTTAGCGCGGTTTCTCTCTTGTGAGGACGTTTCTAGAACTAGAATGCGCCCACGCGACTGGTTCAAGCTCATCCTAGAGGCGAATCCCACATCGAGATCCGTGCGCTTTTGGGCCCAACAGTTTTACTGGGGTTATACTACAGGATAACAGCTGGTGGTTGCAAAGGCAATCACTCTGGAGAAGCGCCGGGTCTTTTCTTGACCGTGAGGACATGGGGACCCTGTCTGACCGGATCATTTCTCGACGGAATCTAAGGAAAGGTGTTTCTCGTGGCTATCCAATACGATTATCTGATTGTCTTAGATTAAATCATTCAGAGTTCCTTTTACGGCATAGTCGGACTTCTTTTTGAGGCAATCATGAAATAGAGTGGATCGGGATCCTTCTTTGTATGTATCAGGCTCTAGCAGTTACTTACATTTACACCATGCGATATTGCAGGGTTCATCCATACGCCCAACGTTTTATGTATCGGCATCTATCTTGTTGGGGGGATCATCTCGGTGCCGAGCAGAAGTCTAATCTAATGGCGCGGAGATCTACGCGAGTGGATAAGCCTTGTATGTTTGGAGCACTTAAGGCTGCTTGATGATCTAGCAGGGGGTGGGGAAGCATATGTATGCATGGAAAGTAGTCTAAGAATATCCTCATTCCGTTCTTCAAGCATGAAAGAAGCTTATTGTTGCCAAAGAATATCAGTTTTCATCATCTGTCGACACGCCGTACCTGTGAGGTAATGGACGTCTTTGCAGGTTCCCCGCCTGCCCCGCAACTGTCGATTTTCTCCCTTCCGCGACACCGGGAAATCAAGGGTTCCAGACCCTCAATACTCCTCTCATCTCCAGCAGTTCATCAGCTCAGTCCTCCTCGCCGTGGATCCTAGTGTCTGATCCTTTGCGACGCCAGCACTTCACCCCCTACTCCACTGAGCAGTGGCATGATTGCCTCAGGTCAGAATGTCTATCAAGTACGTGCATGTTTCCTCCGCTTGGCCCCAAGATTGCCGAGCTACCTGAGATGCTGGAGGCCTCTACTTGCATATGCGCATCAACAAGCAAGAGACACTAATTTGGCTTACAGCTGGGTGATGCTTCATGACCAGGAGGGTTTTGTCCGCCTCCCCAACGAACGCTTAATATACACTTCTCCCCCACGCACTAGCTTCGCACTCACTCCCCCATCCGGATACAAGGGCCCAGAGTCATTATCCGTCCAAAGTAGCGCAGGCTGCATATATCTTACCAACCAACGAGTGGGTTCCCCTCATCCGACGATGATCCATGGTCATATTGTACTAACTAATCCTTGCCCGTCAAAACAGGTGGTCTATCTCCCATCCCAACAATCCCATGACTTCCAATCCTTCTCATCGCCTTTACTGAACGTCCGCGACTCTCATGTCTCAGCACCATTCTTCGGTCCTAATGTCTGGACCGCTCTGATCCAACCTGTCGCTGGCGGTGGCATCTCCGCATCCCTTCCTGCTGTCCAGATCAAAGCGACATTCAAAGAAGGCGGCGCCTTCGATTTTCACACAAACTTCGAACGAATTAAGGAACGGTTGGAGCAGGCGGTCGAGAATACGGGCGCGAGCGAGGGCACGAGGGGACTACGAGGCGTGGATCTGGCTGCGGTGCATTTGGAAGAGCTACCTGCCTACGAAGGGCCAAGTAACACTGAACCTAGAGAACCCGCTAGCACCAACGGCACATTAAATGCTCCGCCAAGCAACCAACGGGCGTCAGTTATTGGACCAGAGCCTCTCGAGCCTCCGCCGGGATATGAGGAAGTTCAACAGCAAAGCGTGGCTGCCGAATTGGAGGCACAGTTACGACGAAGCAGTTGATTCAATCAAATCGCTGCATATGAAATAAGACAATATGAAGATTTATTCTGATCTATTTTCATATTCCCTGGGTTCACCGTTCTGTTGAAAGACAGGACTGGGGTTAATCTGCATGTACAATAAGACCTTTCATTTTGAGCGCCGGTTCTGTCGCGGGTAAAGGAAGCCGTAATTAGGGATAAGTGCTGGCACCAACCGAGAAAATAAGCAAAATATTTGTTCAAAAAAAAGGCCAACTAATATCGACGCTGAAATTAGTCCTTGTAGCCCTGGATTAACTCGACTCTGAGACTCTCCCCAAGCCCCGTAGTTGAGGTCAAAGTGCATTCTGTAAAGGCTGACTTGATGAGGCGCGAAAGTTGTCATAGTCAGCGAGAAGCCGCCGGCCAATCACGTGTAGCACAATTGTGCTCAGCGCCGGGGCGTCCCGATTTTCCAGTCCGAGCTTGGAAAACCAACACCCTCACATTCACCAACCCCTACCTACCAATCCCCACCATCTCTACACGGTCCCTGTCCCCTCAATTGACAGTCACAATGGGTCTCGCCGACTTCTTCTCCGACGTCTACTCCTCCTTCGGCTTCTCCGAGGCCCAGGCTGAGGCTCCCGCTGCCGACGTCGAATCTTCCACCCCCCAGGACGAGCCCGCCGAGAAGACCGAGGAGTCCGCCGACGAGCCTGCTGAGGAGACTCCCGCTGAGGAGTCCAACGAAGAGCCTGCCGAGGAAGAGGAGGCCGAGGCTGAGGCCGAGGAGGAAGAGGAGGAGGAAGAGGAAGAAGAGGAGGAGGAGGAGGAGCCTGAGGACATCAAGCCCAAGCTTGAGGAGGGTGAGTTGATTCAATTCTTTATTTTCTGTGGCTTCTCCGGCTCAGTCTACAATTCAATCGCCCGGCGACAAGTCTTCTCTCGTCAGATTGTTGACTGGAGAGCGTTTCGCATTCCATATCCGAAACTGTCGGAATCATCGTCATGTCCGACGGTCTCAATGGAACCTCAATTGCTCGCTGCACATCTAAATTCTTATCTTAGACACCTTTACTGACCTGCTTTTCATTCAGAGTGCGAGCACTCCGCTCAGTGCGCCCCTTACAAGCACCACTTCGACGAGTGCGTTGAGCGCGTCACCCGCCAAGAGGAGGACGAGGACTACAAGGGTCCCAAGGAGGACTGCGTTGAGGAGTGTATGTATTCATACAGCCAATTTCTTTTTTTCGCGTGGGCTACCGTGCACCTATACACCTCACTGTTGCGGTGGTCGAACCCCGGATGCGAAAGGCAAAATCACTAACACGATTCCTCTCCCCTAGTCTTCCACCTCACCCACTGTGCCACCCAGTGCGCCGCCCCCAAGCTCTGGCGCGAGCTTAAATAAACAGATCACAGATTTCATGCCTGTGGTGCGAACATATTCCCGCTGCATTGGATTGAACAACGCAGCACCGCCACCATGGGCAAACACTGTTCTGTTTCCTTGATGACTGTTACCTCAATGCTCTGACAGTCTGCCGTCAATATCCTTGGTTTTGAGAGCACGGGGTACACGGAAGTCCACATGACTTGGTGTTTCCCTTGTACGCATATGGTGTTTCGAGGCAGGGAGGAGGAAGGACAACCAATGGAAAATAAAGAGTAAAAGAGTAATAGACCCTTCTCTTCCTTTTCTCTCTGCCTTGCATGTACAGATAGCTGGTCTTCCGCCTATTCGAACTGTGCTTGTGTTTTTATTTACTTTATTGGTTACTTGTTAAGACGAATCTCATCTGTCTAGTCGGAAGATTTTGTGTGAAAATGCGGAATTATGTTCTTTTCTTTACAGCACCGCGTGACTCGTAGCGAATCGCTTATTGTAGTATACATATGAGAAAATATACTGAGTAGATTTGAGAGGATATGACTTGTCTACGGATCTATCTGACATGCATCATGTACATGTACGTCTGCGAGCACTTTGCAATTGGACCGATCTGCTCGGAACGGGAAGACAAAGTCGCACGGCTTCGTATTGCCTTTGTCGACTCCATATCACATCACTTCTGTGCATCCAAATACCGTAAGTGGGCCACACAAGGGTCTAAGCGCTTAAATTAGGAACTTAGTATCGAAAAATTTTGCAAGAGAAGAAGTTTAGGCTCCAATAAGACCAAGGGGTATGAAGTGGGCTGATCAGGGGGTGAAAGATCCTTTAAAACCCTAAATACAACCGTGGATCTCATCAGATCGGGGTGGCTAAATGTTTCCAATATTGACGTTCAGAGATGAATATTAACAAGGACCAAAAGATGCTAATGCGATAAAATCATGGCTGCAAGATTCGTGAAGTATAGAGTGGGGGCAAACGCAGCCACTCCTTGATAACTGATCATAAATGGCAATCCACCAGTTCACTCATGCGAAATGGGAATCAGAATCACCATGCTTCTTCGATGTATGCGCCTCCATACCATACCCACTTTCTTGACGGGTCGAATCCGACTCCTGCAGCTCAACACCCCGATCAATCTCCAGCCGTCGCCGGACAACTACTCTACCAAAAAGTCCAAGAGACAATGGGAATGGCGCTGCAACCGCGCATAGCACACAAGCGAAAATCAATGCCCTGTGCATATTGAATGGTGGACTTGCAGTGGCACGGTCCTTTAGTGCGTCTTGAATCAAAATGAAGCAGGCCCCAAGCAACTGGCCTCCGGTCCAGCACATGGTGCTTCCAATTTCGGGTGAAAAGGGGTAAGTAATCTCAACAAGGTACTCCAGTACAACGGGTAGGAGTGCAAATGAAGAAGCTCCAATGAGTGCCATGATGACATACGATGGTGCGATCCCAGCTGAGCTGGACGGAGCAAAGATCAACCCTATATATGAAGCAACTACTATGGGCACTAGGACTCGAATTGAACCAAGATAGTGCTTGTAGCGGTCTGTTATCGGGGAAATGATTGCAGCCGTGACAAGGCCTACTACGATGAGGATTGCGCCTGCGATGCCGGCCTCTGTTTCAGAGAAGCCATGTGGTTCCAGAATTTGGTTGAGGAGGGACGAGACACTGTTGAAGAAGCCGACGTATACCGCGAAGGGGATGAAGATCAGCCAGAACTCCAAGGTACTGAGGAGCGCGCGGGTGGCTGGGATTAGCGGGGTACGAGGAATATCTGATGATGCACTGGGGGGCGTTGGTGGTGCAGCGGGGAGGAAGAATGCTGGAATAGATGCGACGGTCGCCTAAAAGCATGGTCAGTTCTCTAGGGATTCCTCTTCTCTTCGCATTCCCTCTCGTTACTTCGAGGAAAGATGCAATGACGTACAATGATAGAGATATACAGGACCATATTGGGAATGTCTGATGGCTTAGTTGTCCACTCTGAATCAATCAGTTGACCCAGCGCTGCCCCCAGTGGATTGGCCAGACTCGCGACAGCCGTGGCGCTGGTTCGTCCTTTGTCCGAGAACCATAGATCACTATATCGGGTTGGCGCGCACAGGCAAAAAGGTTGCGCCAGGCCAATCAAGATCTGACCGAACATGGCCAGCCCAAAGATCCCACCACTTGCTCTCGTACCGGCATAGCGCAGCCAGTTACCTACCAGTAACAGCGCCGCCGTGATGAAAATAGCTGGTTGAGGACCGCCTTTGTTCAAGACCCAGATGACGAATCTATAAGCACGCGACCAGAAATACAGGCGACAAGTCAGTCCAAATGTGGTTTCATCAAGTGCTCGAGGCGTCAAGGGACAAAGATCTCCGCTTCCGATGTTGCAGGAATGCGATAATTGAAAGTTACTTACGGGCTGGCAGCACAGAAGGCGAACAAGTACCCCGTGCTCATCCAATTAATTGCACTTTCAGATACATTGAAGTACTCGGCTGCCGTGCTGGAAATCGACGAAAAAGTGAGCCACTGTAGGTATCGTGATGTGCGTGGTTAGCGATCGGTCTTTGTCCTCTTCGTCTGCATGCGGGGTTATTCATACATCCCAACTGACAACGATATTCAACAGGACCAGCTGTGCTAGACCCCAGAACCGCCGTTTATAAACCTTATAATTTGGTCTCGCGACGGAGGACACCTCCATCTCTGCATCTTTTGATGTCGGCATGAGCAGCGTGTAGGACACTGCCATGATGGAAGAGAAGAGAGAGAAACCGTCTTCGATCGAGGTGGTATTTGGTGACAGGGACGTTCCACGAGAGAGCGTCCCCTGAGACCGAGGTTGAAAGGATGACTTGGTCAGTACCCACCATTCCGCCGTATTGCGTACTCAGTCAGAGGTACCCCTGATGTACCTGAGACGACGCCATGGGCGCCCTCTTAGCAATATCGGGCGATGAATGTCTTCCGTGTTCTTTGTGGACATTGAGATGTTTTACAAATATATACAACTAGTCTGGCGTTTCTAGACCTATTTGGGACTGGAACACGAATAAGCTATTGGAGGTCCGATTCAACGTCATGATCGTGAAGTGGATCTGGTGGTCGAATCATGGAATCCGGGGCATCCGGAGGGCTTGTGGTGCACCAGTTGACACTGCGAAAAGCTACCAGGTTGTACCTGAATAGCAGTAAGAACAAGAACCTTGGACCAGTCACTCGAGAACCCTGGAAATAGATATCAGAAATTCCCCCAATATGATAAAAATAATATCTGTATACATCAAATCGGACATGTCAATAAAGAAACCCATCAAAGACTCTAAACCGCCCCATAATTAAGACGGGACCCTCCCATTGTCCATCTTAATCTCTAGACTGGTGAAAATGCCGTGGCGAAGTTCGTCAGCCTCTCTGCAGATCAGTTTCTCCGTCCCCGCCATCTTTACGACTCAGTTCAGCCTCCCTCTTTTTTTTTTTTTTTTTTTTTTTTGATTGTGTGTCGGAAATCACCTGTTGAAACAAAATTCCCCTTTCTTACGAGTGTCCACTTTATTTACCCTGGCTCTCCGCACTTGCACCACTTCACGCTCCCAGTGGATGCTCATGATGCGTATCTGCCGCCCCTGAAATAATCAATCTCGAACATTCCCAATCTCCCCTAATTTGCGCCGAGAGCGCCGGATTACCCACCATGAACATCAGCCTTCGCTCCAGTGAATCGTCATATGGAGACCCGCGCTACCTGTCGACGGCTACCGTGTCTGACGTCCACAATCCCTCGCCGCTAGGGAAATCCCTCGTCGATGGCTACCGCGATGCGGTCAGTCCGCAGTCTGAAAACCGGGTGCGGTACAATCCGGTAAGAAAGAGAGAGAGAGAGAGAGAGACTTTGAATACAACGAAGGTATCCCATGGCTTACACAATTTAATTGACAGTTCAATTCGGCCCATCCGCGAAGCTCCGCCCTCGTGAATACCAACGACCCAGTAACAATGTACCTCTTGACCGAGACGGCTATTGGCGATAGCACCCATTATGAAATCCTGTCTTTTGAGGAGGTGGAAGATCTCAAGAAGGAGCGCACTCTGCTCTCGAATCGGATTGAGGGCACGAAACGAAAGCTTGCCCTAGAGACCAAGCTCCGCGACGCGGCTCAGTCGATCGGGCGCCTCTACAGTCCACCAAGCCCCCGAAGTAGCGAGGAGTACGGCGCGAATGGAAAATCACACCGGAGAAGCCGCAGTATATTTGGGCGCAGTGGCCAGACCCAAGTATTGGAAAAGAGCGACTCGGAGCTCGCGACAAGCCAGCGGAAATGTGAGGACCTAGCGCAGCAATTATGGAAGCTGGAGCAACGGGCTCAGCAGATTAACCAGCGCTTGCTGGAACATACTGCAGGCGTGTTGAAGATGACCCATAAGGGCTTGAGAAAGACTCCGAAAGACTCCGATGAGAAGACTTCTGATGATCCTTACGACGGCCACGAATTTGACGATCGCCATTTATATCGAACACCAGAGCATATGGACAATTACGGCTTGAACGGACGAATTGACATCAATCCCGCAACTGCTTCAGCAGACCATGAGACTGTTCAAGCGACGGAAAGACGACTAGAAGAGCTGAGCCAACGGATTTGCAACATGATGATCCAGTCCACTCCAGATGAATTTGTGGACCCGCCGCCGCAACCCAGTGATTCGGCTGACTCGACAGGTAATGTCGAGGCCCATTTGGCTTATATCGAAAGCGGCATGAGCGCTCTGGCTTCCCGGAACCCCCATCCCACGGTTATGGGTCCTGGTACTGCCTCCGAAGCCGAGGGAGCATGGCGCCAACACCTTACAGTGATCAACAATCGGGTACAGAGCATTGTTGACCGTTTTGGTCTAACCCGATCGCCTACGTTGCCCCCGCCGCCCACTGCAAATGATGGTGAAGGCTTGGAGGAGCAGCTCGGCTATCTCCAAACCGGTATCGATGGCCTGGAGAGCCGTGTCGATGGTGTACTGGAGCAAAAGAGCATCCTGACAACTCAGATCCAACAGCAACGCGAGCTTAATAACAAGTCTGATGCAGAGCGCGATGCCCATATCGGCGATCTGACCGAACAGCTGGCCCATTTGCGCAAGGATCTAGAGATCGCTCAGCGCGAGGGCAAGGCAGCACAAGATGAGCTTGTTGTGATGATGGATCAGCTCGAAGGCATGCGTAGCAATGGATCTTCCCAAGAGGAGGCGAAGGCTGCGTTGGTGCAATCAGAAGGCGAGGTTGCTCGTCTTCGAAGCGTTGTGGATTCTCTGCAGAGTGAAGTCGATGCTCGTACCCAAGAGGTCCTAGAAGCGACTGAACGTGCAGACCATGGATCTGCTGAAATGGAAGCCGCCCTCAAGCAAGCTCGCCAAGAGTCTGACCTCCGTATCCAAGAGGCCGTGGAAGAGGCTGTGCACGAGGCGACCGAGCATCGGGTGCAAGTGGAAAACCAGTTGGCAGAGTCGGAAGTGCAACGTGGCGAGGCCGAGCACCAGCGTGCCGCCGCTGAGAACAAATTTGCTGGAGCTGAAACCCTCATTGCTGAAGCTGAGGCACGACGCTCCGAGGCCGAGCACCAACTCTCAACCGTTGAAAACAGACTCGTTGAAGCTGAAGCTGCCCTTGCTGAAGCTGCGGCTCGACGCTCTGAGGTTGAGCAACAATTCGCAACCGTTGAAAACAGACTCACTGAAGCTGAGGCAGTCATTGCTGATGCTGAGGCACAACGCTCCGAGGCCGAACACCGACGTAAAACCGTTGAAAGCAAACTCGCTGAAGCTGAAGCGCTCCTTGTAGAGGCCGAGGAACGTCGCGTTGAGGCTGAAAATCAGCTTACTCAACATGGCGATACTAGGTCCTTGGGCTCGAACCACCTTGCAGACTCCGACGCGAAATATGCAGAGCTCGAGAACAAGCTTGCACAAGCTGAGGAGCAACGCGAAAATGCCGAATATGAGGCTGAACGCATGCAGAATGATATGACGGATCTTGAAGGTGAAGTTGTACGAATTACAACCGAACTCACAATGGTCAAGGCGGAGCTGGACGGTGCTTACGGCACTCGTGCACAGCGAGCCGCAGAAGGCGCTGCAAACCCCGAAATCCAGAAGGAATTCGATGCTCTCAACATGCGCAACATTGAAATGGCACAAGAACTTGCCGAGCTTCGCGGTAAGCAAGGTAGCGGTGATATTCAGAAACGTGCCGAGACCCTTGAGAAGGAGCTCCGCGAGACTTTAGAAGACTACGAGGTTATGACAAAGGCTAGCATCGAGTTTGAGAAAGAGCGTGAGCGCTTTGAGGGTGTCATTGATACTCTTCGTGACCGTTGCGAACAGCTGGAGACCCAACTCAGCGAAGAACGCATCAACTGGATGAATCTCAGCAGCCCGACAACGATGGGTCGCGATCCCAGCTTGGAGACTACCTCGACGATGGTGCTCAAGAATGAGTTCAAGAAGATGATGCGCGACACTCGCAACGAGAACATGAAGATTTTGAAGGTCCGTCTTTTTTATGTCTTACTGATCTTTTGTTCACATTGATACTAACTTTGAATTAGGCCGAACAAGAAGAACGTCGCAGGATCGAGGGGCTTTTACGAGCCCTAAGAAAAGAACACTCGCAAGTGACGGGCAAACCCATGCTTAGTCCTGTTGGAACTCCACTATGATTATGACCATGCTTTATGTCCCGGGGCTTTGTTAGCATAAAGATTTAAGCTTGTACATATAGACTTCTTTTTCGTTGTATAATAAACACTGCATGAGCTGATCGCGGCAAGCGCGATGATGTTGTCACCTACCCACATCTCCGCCTCATAAGAGACTCACCTGGATACGCTTATATGTTCTGTTCATAGGTTGACTGTTCGGACTGTTTCATTCCTTCATTATGACTGCCCAGTCTGCTCGTCAGATAAGGGAAGGTAATTCACCTGCTCGCACACCAATACCCAGATACTATGCCAGACACAATGCCCATATACAACGCATCCGCGACTCAACAGGTCCACCACTCTCCCTCGAGATTCCTAATTCTTCAGAAACAGTTTATAGCGATGAGAAGTTCATCGTCAATGCCATTCGCGTCACGACACCTAACGAAGAGTCCAATGACCATGAAAATCCCTACATTATGGGCCCTGTCATGGAAAAGGGTCTCGCAGCCAACATGGCCATGCTGATTCCACCCGAGTACTCTCAGGATAGCGACTCCGCAACCCAGCACATACTCAATCCCAAGACAAGACCACGATTAGACAGAATTGGATGGCGAAATCAGATGCTATCAGATCAGGGCTCGAACCGAATGCCACAGTCGGGTTCAACTCCATCAGATGACATGCATACCAAGACTTCAATGACCAAAAGACACCTAAAAGCAATCTCATTAGATGCCTATGCTACACACGGTCCCTATTTCAGTCCCAAATGGCCAGCGTCAAGTATCCCAGCAGCTGTGACGCCTGTTCAACCACAGTACCCTCCACCAGAAAGGGCGCCTACACCACCCGGCCTTCCGTCATTCAATACCCCAGAAGCGATGTACTGCTCATCACAATTCATGATCGGACACACGGTTGCAACACAGAATCAACGTGGGACGGCTATCACATCGAGTCAGCGTTCAACGTCTTATGGCGGGGCTATTAGGAGATTCTTAGGTCTACCATCTTCCAATGAATCCTCTGCCAACAATGGTATCGTGGGTATTGGACGAGCTCCAGATGGAACGATTGTTCAGGGTAGATTTCTTTATCGTCAAAGTGGACATGGGACAAATCAGACAAGACATTTAGAAGACCACCCATTTCACCGAAACAACATCCCAACTGCTGCACCCCAAGCCGCCCCCGTCGAAACCTTCAGGAACGAAAGAGAAAGAGCCGCAGAGAGCGAAAATCACACAAAAAGTACAGGTACCCGGACCTTCCAGCGACAACATAAAAATAGACATAAAGGACTTTCGATTCTTGGTCGACCTCTCGCCTCGTCTTTGTATGAGATGTATTCAAGTTATACTAGGGCTACTACTGCAGCTCCTGGTCAAAGCACATATCCTCACCCGGTTCCAGACCACATGATATCTCCGCTTCAACTGCCGCAGGCTCAGTACGACTTTACGCCAACACAAACTAATAGGCAGGTTCAAGTTGATGATGGAGCGCTGAAGTCAGGTAACTACACGCTCTCTGATTACCTGTCGTGGCTCCCGATTCGGATATATCTCTGTTGCTGCGCTGATACTACATTTGTCGATGAGGATGAGGATGAACTTGAAGAGCCTCAAGAAACGCTTGAGGTCATTACTTCTAGAGAGACATACGCCACTGCTAGAACTCGCACATCGGGTCCGGAGGGTGAGACTGGATTGAATGATTGTGATAATGGCATTGCTGTGGAGAATGGGGCTGGATCTGTTTCTACCCCTGTATAGATTTTTTTTGGAAAATGGGTTCTAGTTGGGATAATTGACTGGTGCTTTCCTTCCAATCACTTCGGATACTCTCCTTTTGTTTGGTGCCCCTTTGAGGGTTGGCTATTGTTATGCACTGCATCATGATCATGATGTGGCATATACACTCTTTCCCAGTGCCCAGGCTTGGTGGGTCGTCTTTCATAGGAAGTCTGTTGTTCCTGTCATGAATATAATACATCGGTCGTTCGTGCATATTAAGACGCATGTTTGCTACTACGTAGTGAAACGAAAATTGAAAGCATTATAATTTGATGGCATTTAGTGTTAAGACAGTTATGCAGTTCATTCACCCCGGGGTCTAGGTAGTGCCAATTAAACCAATTCTCTAAAAACATTTGAAAGCAGAGCTTCAATATAAACTATGAAGACGTGACAGTCCTACATATGTACTAGTAGCACGCCGAGACTCAGACTCTGAGGAGTACTAATAGTAAAACACTTAGTGCTTGAGGTCTATTATCCCTGTGGATATCCTTGTAGAGAATTCCGATTATTTAGCAAGCAGCATCTACAAATTGAGCTGGTGAATCAGGAAACGGCAGTGCCCAAAAGACAATCACAAGACTTAGATTAGTAGAAGAGCACTGTTACTAAGGTAAATCGATCCAAGTAGGTACAAGGTACGTAGGAAAGATTTTCTCTTGAGAGTTCATGAAATTCATCTAGATGCTATGCTATTTTGCCGGTAACAGCAGGGCGCGTGATACGAAGAGGAGTAGGTAAGGATAGGAGGGGAGTGAGGTTGAGGGGCCAAGTGATTAGGTTAGAGGGAATCAAGGAGGAAAAAGGCATGCGCATAGGTGTCGAAGCATTGATGATTGCTGAACAAGCATTACTGCGAGAGAAATAGCAACGAAATGCTAAAGTCCTTCAAAGAATGGACATGCTTCGATGATTTCCTCGTCGTCATTTGCAAAGTCCCAACCTACGATACGTGGGTCGACACTGGCGCAGATGATTTTGCGAGAATCAAATTGAACTTTGAATACTCGCGACGTAGGTGCAGCCGCCTGCATACGAGGGCGTGCATGGTGGTGGTGATGATGGTGAGCCATTATTTGTTGAATTGCGTGCGGGTTGATTTGAGGATTCTGGTGCTGGACCTGTTGACCTGCATTTTCCTGTCGCAGAACACCAGCGGGAGGTGGGTTGGCATGGGCCGGGAGAGGAGGAGGGGGCATGGCGTCGTTCATGTCATCTTGTTCTTGGGTAGCTTCAGTGCCCGGTGTAGGTGCATGAGTAGGAGCAGGAGCCGGCACTGGTCCTGGAGCTCCAGCAGGAGCTTGAGCCGCTGGCAAGGTCATGAGAACTTCTGCGGCCTGTAACTGTTGAGCTTGTGCTGAGACTGCAGCTCGTGCAGTGGGTGTCAGTGTGGCACGAGCGGCATTTGCAACAGCATCGGCTTGACGCAATTTATGGCCAACGGACCAAGCTCCATCGCGATCCTTGTGCCATATCAGGATAGATTCGTCGTAGGACCCAGAAACAATGCGACCCCAAGCACTGCCTCCACCACCTGGTGGGATCTTTGCTCCCAAAGCAGAAATGTCACGGGGATCACGAGAACCTGCAGTATTTGACCTGTAACCGGATCGTCGCAGAGCTCGCGGACCTAGGTCAACAGGGACACCATCTTGTTGTGCTTGCCAAAAGGCGTTCTCAACTTCCAAAGCCTGTCGGCGTAGATCTTCATCGGCACCCGGAGGATCACCAAATCCTGCTTGAACGGTGCGCACCAGGTTTTGGTGTCCTCGGAGAACTGCAACTTCAGCTCCAGAGATATGGTCATAAATCCGTACTGTGTTATCGTTACTGCCGCTGATAATTCTTCGGCTGTCGAATTGAACACAGGCAATTCCTTTCTCATGGCCCATCAAAGTCTTCAAACAAGCGCCAGTGCGAACGTTCCATACTTTAATCATGCGATCTCCCGACGCAGTGACTATCTCATCACCATGGAGTTCCATTGCATTTACAGCTGCGCCATGCCCTTCAATCGTCATTAGATGGGAGTAAGGCTCCAACGATTTAAAATGATCATTCGCTAAGCCAACCTCTAGAATGTTTGGTGCCATTTCATTGAGATCGACAATGTATGAGGGGTAGCTCGCACCGCCACCTTTGCAAATACGAGGGTAGTTTTTGTCCTTCACTGAGAGCTCTTGCCGATTCCAAACTTTGACGGTCCGGTCTTTTGAACAAGTCACCAAAAAGCGAGTGTCGAATTTGAGATTGAGAACAGAGTCCGTGTGCGCATTCATAATTTGGTGGATCATTTTGCCTGTGGAAAACCTCCAAGCGATCACTGAACGATCACTGCTGCCAGAGATGACAATATCCTCTTCGGGGCTTGGATCGAACTGAAGGCAAAGCACTGATTTGGCATGCCCAATCAGTGGCTTGTGCCATAATCGCTTGGTTTCCAGGTCCCAGATACGAACAGTCCTGTCCCGGCTACCACTAACTAACCATTTCCCTTGGAACTGAATCGCGTAGACACATTCTCGGTGGGCTTCGTCGGGGTATGATGGATGAGGCAACTGGAAATTCTTGAATCGACCACGATGCCAGTTCGCTTCGAGGCGGCGCCGTTGCTTGTACAAATGGACCCAATTTACTTTGACTGGTCCATTTGGTTGTCGAACGAGGAGAGATGACTGAAGGGGCGGTTGAAGCATAGAAGAGAAGTGGAGAAAGGATGTTGCTTGTCGCAGGTTCAGCTCGTTGAATGGTAGAGAAGAAAAGCCGTTCACATCCGCCATATGATGGTCTCCCTCATTGTCAGCTTCAGTAAATAGGCCACTCGCACGTCGCGACGTGAGCCATGTTTCTGGAACACGCTTTTTGTGCTTTGGTTCTCCAAGATCGGTTTCCGAGTTCCTTGCGCGCGACTTGCGGGTTTGAGGTGATAACGCTTCTGAATGCTCTTGTTCAAAGTTGTGAATCGCACGTGTATCTGCTCGCCAACCTTCATTTATGTAAAGCACCCTCCAGAGTCCGGAATCGAGAATACGCTCGCGCCAGGAACGAGATGCGAGGGTGGCATTCAAAAGTGTGGGCGCATCAAGGTAGGAGAATATCTGGAAAGTCAACTCTGGGGGTAACTTGATAGCAGGATCCATGTGGAGTAAAGGAGTTAGACGTTCGACCACGCCAGCAAGTGTAGAGGTTGAAAGCGACCGTAGAAGACTGTACGCAAGTTCTGTGTTGGAGGAGTCGCGTTAGAGGATGGAGGCGAAAACAGACGAGAGGAGAACGAGAACGAGAGAACGAAGACAACGGGAGAATAAGAGGCCCCCCATTTCACATCCAGGCAGAACTTACCAGCTCTTTCAGATTCTCGCTGGGCGAGAACCCATTCCGGAAGCACCATGACATTTTCTGTCACTGGTTCCTTGTCTGACTGACTCCGAGTATCGTCTGAATAGCCTTCATCTACCTTAAAAGATGGAGAAAGAGTGGACGGCGCAGCGTATGTCGGAAAGGCGGGGAGGGAGGTTGTCTGCAGCCTAATGTCTTGGTGAAAAGAGGCATTTGATGCCTGTTCGTCCTCCATAGATGCTATAAGGATAAGGATAAAGGTGGATTTAAGCTTCAAAATGAGGATGCTTCAAAGTTTCAGTTTCGGGGGCGAAGAGCAACGACTGCGCAGAGTTTAGCTTAGCAATGAACACAGCCCTGACTCGGGGGCTGGTCACGCCCGCTGAATAAAAGAGAGAACGGGGTCTCTGTACTCTAGATATTTTAAAGTCCACACAATGATGGACCCTCTTTTACAGAGAGGTTGAATGTGTGATGGGGTTCAGGTTGGCCTGCATGTCACGTCACGGAGGTGCGGGATCCACTTGGGAAGAAAGTGATAGATCGGGTGGAGAGTAGTCAATACATCAGAAAGTGAGACCAAGGAACCGTGAGTCGGCAGAATACAAGTACGGCATAGAAACGAGGGAGAAGCAAGGAAATTGAATCAACGATGAGAATGAGAGAATTCTCCAAATCAACAAACATTGTCGATGCCTTCGACTGGAATGGTAGACTAGTTAGTCACGTGACTGGTGTTAGGCAGTTCCCCTTGGAGGAGCGAAGTTTATATGGGCGCATAGTAGTTAGTATAGGGTACTAGTCTGGTATTAACTCGAATAAGAATTGAATATAGATATTACCAGAGGGATCCAGGCCAACGATCAGCCAAGAAGCCTCATATTTATATAGTACCAATCAGTGGCTTTATTAAAAATTATATGTTGGCGCTCATTTACATATAAGGGGCCCCCATTCCGAGGCTGTTAGGTACTTAGCGGGTTGCGCCTTAGGTACCAGCCCTGAAGGGCCAGCCTCGAGATACTAAGTAATCATTTCAACACTAGTATATGACATAAAAATTGAATCATACTCTATCCCTCAATCATAGATCCAACTAAGCTCTTCAACAGCTTCCTCCTACTGAACCTCCTCAAACAAAATCTACCAGCATGAAAAAGTCCATCGTCTCAGGTTGATGAGACTCGTGCCCCTCTCCACATCCCACCGCCCGAGATGGAACACGCGCTAAACTGCTTCGGGCAACTGAACAGTCCTCTCCTTCCGCTCCCTCCTTTCCTCTCCCTCTGCTCAATCATCGCTGCCCCTCGATTTTGAGTCTGTTGGCCTTGATCCAGGTACCTAGGGTACTTATATATCTTGTTGGAAGTTGACTTTTCCTCCCCCCCTTCCTGGCTCTTTCCCGCAGTCCTAGTGACCGGTAGCCTTATCGACAGGGGGTTTCGAATACCACTTTATTCCGTGAGCCGGCTACTATCTGCCCGGCTGCAGCATCTACTGCCGACTCGGAGAAAAGGTTTCAGATCAAGAAAGAAGAAGAAAAAGGATCTTGCGCACCCATAGATTGGGACACGCCGACTGAAATTAGTTCTCTTGTTGTCCCCTTGCCTTCCTTGTGGTTTTTTGGGTCACCGCCCCTCGGAGCAAAGTGGCGGCGCGTTCTTGAGATTCGGGTCTCGGTTGATTTATATCCTGGTCACTGTATTTATCAGCGGGCTCATCCCAGATTATACACTCTCAGCGACTTCGCCACTTGTGGTGACACATAGGTAACACCTTCGCCAAGTTCCCGGAATTCCACCGAATATTCCACGCCCTCAGCGCGCGGTGCAGCCCCCCTTCTCCTATACCAACCTTGTCGCGGGAAACACATGATCGGCATCCCGTCGGCTCGACTTTCGTCGCTCTCTCCGATCAAAAATAAATATATCCCCAGTCTGCTGCGCGGATTTGAGCTGAGCCTGGCTGGTCTGACTCATTTACCCAGTCGAGGTATTCGAACATGATCGATACCGCCATGATGAGCGGAGTTCCGATCGCCGAGGACAATATCATCAACCGCCGTGGCGGTGAGTCGATCTACCAAAGCTGTGTCAATTTGAAACGACGCCTGTCAGAAGTGCCAACATTCGAACCATGGCTAGAGAAGATGGACGAAGAGGATCGCGAGCGCGGAAACACGGACCCTGTAGCTTCACTTTGGGGTTGCCTTCGGGATGGCTATCCTCTGCTCAGTATCTACAATGCCTCGGGTCCTGATGAGCCTTTGATTGTTGACCCCGTCAAGGTGCCTGAAGCAAAGCGCCCCAAAGCAGCTACATTCAAGTTTCTACAGGCCTGTCTGCAAGATTTAGCATTCCCCCAGCAAGATTGTTTCTTAATCACGGATCTTTATGGCGAAAGCACAACTGGTTTCATCAAAGTGATAAAAATGGTCAATCGCGTAGTGGACATTCTCGAGATGCAAGGACAACTCAAGCGGCCATCAGTTACAGATGCCCCGGACAATGTACAAGGAGCCGTTAAGCTCACCAAGCGTGAGCACATCCTGAAGGAGCTTTTGGAAACAGAGCGGGATTACGTCCACCATCTGCAGAACCTGCAGGCCCTCAAGAAGGAACTGGAAGAGACTGGTGCTCTGACAGGCGATGCAAGCCACCAAATATTCTTGAATCTCAACAACCTGCTGGATTTTGCTCAACGCTTCTTGATCCGTATGGAGCAACACTATGCCCTCCCTGAGAGCATGCAGAATTGGGGTCTTCTGTTCTCATCTAATGAAGAAGCCTTTCGACAGTATGAGCCATTCATTGCGAATCAGATGCGTTGCGATGAAGTTTGCATAAAGGAATGGGATAAAATCAAGAATGCCCCGCGTCATACAGATCTCCAACAAATGGTGGCGCAACCAAAAACATTGAATGGTTTCTTTGTTAAACCCTTCCAACGTTTGACCAGATACCCGCTCATGCTATCGGTAAATTTACCTATTGTTCCTTCGACTTCTCTTCAGATTAACTAATGTATCCTGGCAATTGTATAGGAATTGCGCAAACAATTGGAAGATGAACAACTTAAGGCAGATATCACAGGAGCCATTGACTCCATTCAAAACACCCTCGATTCGGCCAATGAAGCCATTCACAAGGAACACTTGGCAGCGGCAGTAGTAGACCTGTCTGAGCGAGTTGATGACTGGAAAGCTCTCAAGATGGATTCATTTGGAGAACTGCTTCGCTTTGGTACCTTCGCAGTGGTGAAAGGAGACAGTGGCAAGGACAACGAGAGAGAGGTGGGCTCCCACGACTTTTCTTTTCCTGTACATTCCGACGTTTCAAAGCCCACACTTTGCTAACACAGTGTCCCCTAGTATCACATATTCTTGTTCGAGCGCATCCTTTTATGCTGCAAAGATATCAATCCGAACAAGCAGAAAACCAAACTCATGATGAACAAAGACAAGCCAGCACTTACGGCGAAAGGAAAGGCGCGTCTCCAGCTCAAAGGTCGAATCTACATGGCGAATGTCACCGATATTGTTTGTCTTCAAAAACCCGGTTAGTATAAATTTTGCTGTCAGTATGCGAGAGACAGATAGTAGTACTGATACCGCTACCAGGCCTTTACCGCATTCAAATTTTCTGGAAGGGAGATCCCGGGGTGGTTGACAACTTCATTATTCGCTACGTCAACGAAGATACCATGCGCAATTGGTACAAAGACATCGATACCCAACGGGCGATCCAGTCTGAGCGACGCACTATGCGACACACTGGCACCTCTGACAGCGAGTTTACCTACATGGAGAACATGACGAACATCCCGAACCCCTATCAACAAGAGTATGAAACAGATGATGGAGGCAAGGATGGAGCATACTACTCTGAATTCCCCATGAGTCGAAATGCGTCCAGTACCAGTCTCAGAACTCGCTCAGCAACAGGTGGTAGCACTGGTTCCGTTCCACACGCAAATGGACGGCAACGATACGGAGGCACTGATCCAGCACTATCTGTGCATACACAATTCTCAGGTGCTGGCAACATGTCACCCAGTGATCGCAACATGAGCTCATATTTTTCACCGACAGACACCCCGTCCACACGATCTAGCTCCCAATCGACTGGATTTTCGTTTGGCCGTCAAAATACCAACTCTACTTCTGCCTCCTCCGTCTGGAACGAAGAGAACAATCGCTACACAGCACCAGCATTGTCGCGGGCAACGTCACGAGATGGCAGCACCCCCACTGGGTATTTCCCCCCTCCGCAACCCAACGGCCGTGGCAATCAACGTCCATCCTTACCCCCGCTTTCCGGGCCTCAGGTGGCCTCTAATGGAACCGCGCAGCGTATGCGTTCCGCCAGTAGCCCCGACATCCACAATCACAACAATGTGCCTCCCGAGTCACGTCGGTACATGGGAGCCCACACAATGCAAACTGTCGATAATGTTCCCGTCCCGCCAATTCCCGCACACATGGCCAATATGAAGGCGCCAGTCAACCGAAGCCAAAACAACTCACCCACCAACAGCCAACTTCCTATTCGTTCGCAGCCGCACCAGGTTCACGCAACTCACTTCTCGGAACCAGAGTATAACGAAACTCGCATCTCGGGCCAGATCTCTGAACAGGCCACATCACCGTTGACTCAGGAGCCCGAGGGTGACCCATTCATGCCGACTCAGCTGAAGGCGAAGGTCAATTTTGACGATAATTATGTCACATTGGTTATTGCGACTAATATACTATTCCGCTCCTTGACCGACCGTGTGGATGCCAAATTGGCCCGATTCACGAATCGATCCATCGGCAACAAGACTGTTCGGCTGCGTTATCGAGATGAGGACGGCGATTTTGTTACTATTGACAGTGACGAGGCTGTCCAACTGGCCTTTATGGAATGGCGTGAGCAGCATCGCGACATGCTAGCAAAGGGCCTTGTGGGCGAGATTCAGCTTTATTGCCAAGTGGTTGATTAAATGGTTGCGTTCCCTCTTCACTATACCCATCACCGAAATTCCTCTTGTGACACGCCCTTTTCTCACCCTCCACCCTGATTTTCATTCTATTTTACCCCCGCCTCCCCTTCCCCTATTATTATTTTCCCCGGGGGACGTCCATATATATGATTTGGTCTTATTTAAATCATTGCATCGCAGTGGCGCTTGTTCTCCCTTTTCTCTCTCCTATCTTATCTTCCCCAACTGGATTGGTTTGGGTCTGTTGAGCAGCCACTTTTGGAGAGACGAGCTCCCCTTCCGTTCCCCTTTCTTCCTTTATACCCTTGATGAGCTATGATTCGTGGTTTCTCGAGGGATGCATTTGCATAATGAGTTTGAACGTGGCATGAACGGTGTTGGAGGCATGAAGCGGCGGCCTGTCTTGTTGGACAATTATTTGCCCTATTATTTACCCTTTTTTTCTCTTCTTTTTTCACGTCCCGTTAACCCCGGATTCCCCCCGTGGCGGGAGTGCACGAATGTCTTGTTTGATCTACAAGTTCTCTGAATGTCCATGAACGTATGAAGCACCTTGGATGATGTATGCATACTTTTGATAGTTATTTTTGGGAGAGGTCCAGTCTGTCCGTGGGCAGGGTTCTAGCGATTTTGGCAATCCATGTCGGCCTTTGATCTTTCAACTGTTTCTCCTGATGTGATGTAATATGTATATGTCCATGTCTACATATCGTTTTATTATTGAAATGACGAGCGTTCTTCTGCTATAGGAGTCTTCCAATGTCCCGTTGTCAAAAACTATCCAATCTACTCCATTCCGTGGCGTCATCAATGCCGATCGGGATGCCGGCCACTTTTCTCGGCACTTATCGATGGCTTGGCAGAAGCTATCATGGCTGGATCATGTATGAAATCTGCAGCTAAACTATACAGCTTTCCCCAGGTTTGCACGATGCCTGCAGACTCTGCAGACAAGCGATCCCCCAGAATCGAATGGATTCAGCTCTGATCACTGCCGATCCATTTCCCTTTAGTAAATAAAAAAAGCCTTGTAGAATCCTTCTGAGGGGGTCCCAGCCATAGAAAGTTCCCACAGGATTTAGGTGCCCAACAGTTGAAACAGTGATAGTCTGCTCTGTGCTCCGTACCCCGTTGTCCCAGTGCATTCCGCCCCTCTCGATCTGCGGGGACTTCGGCGTCGAGTCAAGCAAGCGGCGGTGAATTCGTCGAATCGTGGCTCAGCATTCACACCGTTCCAGCGGAGAGCCACCTCATCGGTGACTGTGGTGGGAACCAAAACAAGTTGACCAGCTTAACCAAGGTAAACACAATTTTTCCCTTCTCTCCATCCGAATTTCTCTTTCTCCTCTTCTTTTGACTTCTTCATCCGTGAGTTACGTCACATCACCCATTCTCTCCAAAGCAAACCTAGCCAAGCATGTCGTTCTCCGGTCGCCGCGTGAGCATCTTGCGTCCTTCCAACGACCGCCGTTTCTCGGCTAGCAAGACCCTCTCTGATAACGGTAAGAGAATGCATTGAAAGACAAAAAAAAAACAAAAAAAAAACGGAAACAACCCCGCTAACCCGTGACGGTGATAGAGCAACGCTCCGAAACTCATCGTCAGTTCCGAACCGCCCACGAGGGCCACAGACCCCACGCTGGTCTCGATGCTTCCCGTGCCTCGACCGGTGTTGTCTGGTGCACGGAGCGTGCCACCGAACACGGATATGCCGAGGACCCTCACAGCTGGGCCAATCTAGGCCAAGGTGCCCCCGAAGCCGACGACGAGATCGAGGGGAGCTTCCCCCGCCCGACGTCGATCCCCATCACCTCCGCCGCTCGGGAGTATGGTCCGACTGCCGGTATCAAGCCCTTGCGTGCGGCCGTTGCGCGTCTTTACAATGAACACTATCGTCAAGGAAAGGAGAGTCAGTATACCTGGGAGAATGTCTGTATTGTGCCCGGTGGCCGTGCGGGGTTGATTCGTATCGCTGCTATTCTGGGTAACTCCTACCTGTCGTTTCCTATTCCCGACTACTCTGCGTACTCGGAGATGCTGTCATTGTTCAAGAACGTAAGTAATGCACAATTAAATCTGGATTGGGAAACATTCAGTGGAATCTGTATATGCTAACTCATATATCACCACAGATTGCCCCCATTCCTATCCCGCTGTCTCAAGAGGACCACTACCACATTCACCCCAACAAGATCGCCGAGGAGATTGCGCGTGGTACTCAGGTGCTGCTCACATCTAACCCTCGTAACCCTACCGGTCACTTCGTCTCTCATGACGAGCTCGCCGAGATCCAGGATATCTGCCGTGACCGCGCCACTCTGATTCTGGACGAGTTCTACGGTGGTTACAACTATACTACTGACTGCGACGGTTCTACTATCAGTGGTGCTGAAAATGTTGTTGATGTTAACAAGGATGGTGAGCCTATCCTCAAACTGTGCCCTAACAATCATATTCATATGGTCCCACTAACATGTTACCTCTAGACGTTCTTCTGATTGACGGTCTTACCAAGCGCTTCCGTCTTCCAGGTTGGCGAATTGCCTGGATCGTCGGACCCAAGGAGTTCGTCGATGCCCTCGGCTCTGCTGGCTCCTACCTTGACGGCGGTGCCAACGCTCCTTTCCAAGAAGCCGCTATTCCCATGCTGGAGCCTTCCCTTGTCCGCGAGGAGATGAAGGCACTGCAAGCCCACTTCCGCGAGAAGCGCGACTACGTCATGAAGCGTCTGTATGATATTGGTTTCCGTATCCAGGACGTGCCCCAGGCCACCTTCTATATCTGGCTGGATCTGACCTCGCTCGACCCTCCCCTGCCCAAGCAGGCTAACATCTCCGACGGTCTGAACTTCTTCAACGCCCTTCTCACTGAAAAGGTCATTGTTGTGCCCGGTATCTTCTTCGACCTCAACCCTGCTAAGCGTCGTGATCTGTTCGATTCCCCTTGCCACCACTTTGTTCGTCTGAGTTACGGACCTAAGATGGATGTCCTGGAGAAGGGTCTGGATGGTATTGAGCGTGTTATCAAGCGTGCTCGCGAGATGGGAGGCGCTTGGGAGGATGAGGTTGCTGTTTCTGATGATTAGAATCTTGAACGATCTTCTTGAATGATCGGAAACATGCGTCATGGCCGTCGTAGTGCTTTAGGTTGCACTCCCGGGGTTTATGATTATGTTTTAATGTTTTGGACTTATCTGGCTGTGCGTAGATGAATATTTTTGCAGAGCGAAGCGAAGTAGATAGTCATGTTTATACTGAGATATTTTGCACAATTCACCCATCTGCCGAACGACTGTATGCCTTACTCTACTAGCTGGTTTTGGCGCAGACATAAATATAGTATTAGCATAAATTTTTGGCCCGAGTGAAGTCTTAAACCTCGCCAACATCGAGGTTACCTGGACAATCTAACCGAAGTACATCATGTCACGTAGGTAATATTATGCTAGCCCCAAGGTTCAAATTACTTCAAATGTTGTCCTGCCCTAGTACGCAATAGTCTGGGGGCATATGGCAAGTTCCCATTTTGTCATCTATCCAAGCTGTCAATGTTCGTCTCATTAAGGCTTTTTTACCAGCTTAAATGCTACCTACATAAGTATGTTAGATAGGTACTACTATGTGATCACAGCACTTGAGTTCCCTTCTTTTCTTGCTCATATGCGCAGTGATTAATAGGTAAGAATAAATCCATAACCATACTCTTTTCTCCTATTCCTCTAACCCTGCCCTCTACCTAGGTAGTTTCTGTGTCTTCATCTTCATCATATATTCATCTCTTGAGATCATGTTCAAGTTTTATCATCACCATATGTCGTACCCCTCCCTCCATATTGCATGTGCCTCCTAATACAAGTCTATCTCTCAAGGTACAGCTTGTTGAGGAAGCCAATTCCGACGACTTTTCATGGGCCATGAATGAGCTCAGAAGAGTGACCAGGATATCATTGCGAGGAGGTAGTAGACTAGTCGTACCTTGGAGTTGCCTGGATGTTTCAAGTTGAACACTTCATCGCTGGCACGCGACTTCAAGTTGACTTGGATACTTCAAAGTAGATGTGTATGCGCCATTGTCGATAAATTTATGATGACGCATCATGAAAATGCTCAGTAGTACCAGTAGCTATTGGGTATTGATATTATCCAGAATATTTGAATCCAATCCCTCTATTTTATTGGAGGAGATGATCAATACAGTTCTGTCTATTTGCACTTAGGTCTCGAGACTAGGAACATTCCCACTGTAGATTGTGTTCAACTATGATATTGACTGCTGTCAATTATGTCCAAGGCCTTGCCATTAGAAGATACAATCATACGAAGATGTGAAATATAATTTATTCCAACTTGAAGGTATGTATCATATCTTGCATTCAATGTTCAATATTCAAGCTCCAGTTGCACTGAATGGTTGATAAGCTTCAAATGTTTGATAGTATAATATCTGGAAGATATCGATAAACTGCCTAACAATCAAAGGACCTTGACGAGGAATATTATCCAGTACTAGTACATAGTACTACAGTGTTGCAGCGCTTTGCGATCTAGGAAATAGCGTGAAGCTATTGTATCTGAGGGTGGGCTCTTTACAATGTTCGCCATCCACGAAAATAATTTGACTACTTGTGTTTATTGGGAATAGAGACTGAAGTATTACCTGAGATATTTGATTTTACTAAAACCTTAGCACAACTTGATTCAAGTTATGTACTTTGAAAGGTATGACAATCCAACTTGAATAAGGAGACTTCGTAATACGGGTGCAAATGTGAAGCTTTGTAAATTTGCAGGTTATAATATGATACTAATATAGCTAGGTACCTATATCTGACTGAATTAAGACTCGAAAGCTAAATGAGTTGATTTATAGCCTCCGAAGTAGTAATTGTTCAAGTATCAATTAATTGCACCAGATCCTCAAAAGGGTTTTAAACTCTTCGAGTTAGGAAAAACCTTCATTAGAGAACAGAATCCTCATAGTTTGCGCTAATCTCTACTGTAGTCTCCAATGCAACCCTTGAATATCACTTTTCGCTTTAGTAACTTTGCCATGGATTGCGAATACGAGACACTCAACCGGTGAACATAGATGACAGCGCCACTTAATCTAGGCATTCTAGTCCTCTCTGAGAGAAACAGAGGTCTATACTTCGTACATTAGGCTTGAAATGGCAATCTGACAGATGACCATTTCAAACCAGTAATACCAGTACATAATACCAGTACAAATACACCCAAAATAGCAAAGGGTAGACATCCAAATGGAGACCCTTACTGAGACAACAAACCAATGAGACTGGGCAAATAATTTGGCGCCAGCACACAAAAGGCTAATGCGCATACGAACGACCCAATCATCGACGAGATAGTCCCCATTTCGTCTAGATTTTCCAAATTTAGTTTAGGCGATTCTGAGTGTCACGATGTGGACCCGAAACCGGATTTCCACAATAAACGGGTGCCCAGAACCGTGGAATGAAGCCATATTAGGAGTTCAGAACTTGGTTGGCGTCGGAATTTGGGGGTGTTTTTAACCTGATTACTTTTTGACAGCTTCATATTGAGTTTTTTTCTCTTTGGCTATCCTAATCTTTTAACCAGAGACATCTCCACTATTTTTTGCCGACGAGCGAGATGGAAATATTAGCCACGTCGGCTCCACAACGGCCTCGGATTTGAAAACCAAAGCAGGTAAAAAGTCATCACGACGAGTAGGGATATTTTAGCCTAGTCTATGAGATTGTTACTAGTTTTCTGTAGTCATATAGTTAGGTACGACGGTATGGATTGCGACGAGCATGAACAATCACGGGAAACAATTAATACATGTAGTATTTGGCTAGACCAATCAGAACGTTGATGATTATATTATTGATAGGCAATAGACAAGATATGACTCGCATTTCATTTAAAGGATCAAAATGGAAGATCTGGAGCGAGGAAAAAGGGTTTGCCATGTGGAAGTTGCTGTACATACGGAGTATACCATGGACTATTAATGGCAGGGAAGTCTAGAGTCGCTAAACCATTTACCCACGTCAAGTTCCACCTACGTTTATCCCCATGCCACGTACTCCGTAAGTTGATAGTTTACATCAGGCAGTTAACCATTGCCGCAGAAGTAAATCCTATGCCTGGTTGCCTCTTGTCAAAATTGTCTCCATTGACGAATCTAGCCTGATAGAGTTGCCGAGATGGTTTGGGTTCGGCCTGAGCCGCGCACAGATATTACTACCACTGGAGACAGTCGGCTCAGGGCCAATCAGTGACGATCGCTCGTATTCTAGTTCCATTTAGGCCTGCCTGATGAGGCAACGATGCGACTTCAATGGCCCTTTTGTATCGTGGAAAAAAAGTGGAGAGCGGGAGTTGTATCCGTATGAATTTCTTGGTTTCAATCGAAATGAACCAACACTGCCCCAATTTGAGGCCCGCCAGATCATTCCCTCCCCAGAAGCTTGTTTCTGCGACTGCCTAGTCCGATGATAGTCCGTAGACTTGACTCCATACTCGGGGCGATGGCTGCTTGGGCGCCGTGCTAGTGTGGAGGCTGGTGTATGTATTGCAGATCTGGCTTCGCTTCTATCTCTAGTCTCCCATCCTACAGTGCAAATCTGTTGATTGCAAATCGGGACAAAATCCCGACCTGGCCTGTCAAGTCGCACTGCGGACTGTGGTTTCAATCACCGGGGAGTCTTAACTATTTCCTTGTGGTTACAGGGTTCTGTACCAGTGCTCCACTTGCTGTTTGAATCGTGGCCCCCTTCTTGTCCCCTTGTCATTTCGATCAGATGGACGGGTTTCCCTGTCGGGTACTCCGACGCCTCCAAGACTTTCTCCAGATTCGAGGAACACAGATCGGATCTTGAAATCCAAACTGAATCGATTCGTCACGACGCATTGACAGGAACTCTAATGAATCACCTGTCATCGCACGATTAATAATGAACTGGCCAAGTTTCTGGGTCGGCCAAAGTCTGGTTCAGGGACACAATGACATTCAAACAATACATACCAATGATGATTTGGGTGATGGCCAATACACGACCCGTACATCGTCTCCATCGTTCCAGGTACCGGGAACCCAGTGTGATCCCGTCGACCTAGCGGACCCGCCTCGGGAACGGTCGAGTAGCGTACTCCGCATTGTATTACACAGTTGGACTCAAAGATTACGATAAATTACACAAGAGCCCGACGGGGAAATACGCACACACCACTCTGTGGCCTGCGGGAGTGCTGCGCCGCACGGTAAAAGCAGAAGCTCTCCCCATCCTCCTCTCTCAACGTCCCCGTTTCAAGAGGCCCAAGCTCCAGATTTGTATAAGGAGCTTGGGGACGAGCATACAAGCGTAGGCGGGTTCCCTGGAGGACTTTTTTCGTGTGCTTTTCTCAAGTTTTTTTTTTTTTTTTTCTTTTCGCTTCTGATTATTTTCCCCCAGTTGATCGCCTAGAAAGATCGCCTTCTTGGCCCTCCTAATTCTCGCTAGCTTCTCTCTGGCCCCTTGCGTAATGCATGGTCTTCCTTCAGAGCTGAATGGGCTTTGGACAGAACACGGAGAGCTTTCACGGTTTAGCGCTATGCGTGCTGCATATCGGTACCAATCATCTCTGGCAACAGCACTCCTGTCGTGTGACGTTATGTCCATATTTTTTCTTGAATTTTCTCAATAACAAGCAAACTCAATCATCTATCCAATAGGATGCTTCTTTCATATGTATGTGTGCATATGCGACTCTGCCTGATGTTTTCTCTCCTGGCTCGGGATTCTTCATCTCGGGAAAGATACAAACCCACTCTCATCGGCCTCAATAACGAGAACGAGAGTAGTCTCCACCGCCCCGCAGCGCGCCAACACAAGCGACAGGGAGCGTTCGGGCGCGTAGACTTCTAAAGTCCGAGACAACCTTGCTATGTCGTCATTGCCCGCTCGTGTTTCATCGCACAGACCGACTAGCAGGGGTAATCCCTGACGCTTCGGCGACCAATGTTTTCTTTGCCCCCTTTTGGGACAGAAAGTCTCTCCTCAGGCCAGGTGATGAGAAAAACTGTCAACGGCCAGGGGGCCTAAGGCTCAGAATCAAAATTCACGTAGATCAGAGCAGGGACTAGACCCAGCATTTGAAACTGAGTTTCGACTTCCCGAAACCAAAATTGTGGCTGATATGTCATGTATTTGACAGATCCACAGTGAATCCCTTCAATGAAACGATGATTATTCGGATTCTTCTTCGATGTCGGTTTGAATTTTATTTCTTCTCATTTCTAAATGGCAGAGTAGAGTAGTACATGTACATTGTACATACACATGTATTTTGAAGGGAGTCGTCATCAGCAGCGGGCTTTTCACCGCTATCTGCGGACCTCGGATGAACATGAGAAATGAATTCTGGGAATGTATACTACGAACCCATACATAAGCGACCACCCGTGGACGGAGATATGCCCCGACAAAATGAAACAGCTAGTTCACAGGCTGTTTACCCATCTCGGCGTCTCCACTCAAGAGACTGGGGGAAAGACCTGCTTAACCATTCATCGCACGTTTCACTCCATTTAGTGCACACTAAACCCAGTCAGGAATTCGACTCGCTTGCCCAAGTGGGCGTGAACAGAGTGGGCTTGGGAGAGGTTGGGGGCGGCAAATCAACCTCGGCCAGTTAGGACCCACGATCGCCCGAGATCTTGAACGAGAATAGCTTGGCTCGCACGCGATGATATGTCTGTATTGAGTAAGTCGTAATCACAGTGGAAAGAAGAGGTGGATTGCTCCTCATGGCCTTTATGACTGGGTCTGCGACGTGGGACCCCACAAGGTGTACCCGGTCACTAGGATCGCTAGTGCAGAAACGGGGATCCTGTGGCGGGGGGTTGTAGTCGTATCCATTGGGGCCGGTGGGGTTGTCCTTTCCCCTGTCCTTTTCACTCATTTCCACACCGGATGCTAGTCTTTTTGCGGGATTAATATTGTTGAACTATGGTTTGGCTTGGAATGCAATCAGTGGAGAATGGATGTGTTCATCCACGTCTCTTTTTGCTTTTGGACTTGCCTAGATAGACACCGAGACGTCCGGTGAAAATTGCACGGAAGGTTGTATGCGACAGACGTTACGTGTTTAATCGGCTGCAACTTTCCAGGGGCAAAAAGTATATCGGTTCCGGACTTATACGATGTTCATGTAATCCGCGGCGTCATGAAAGACTGAGTGCGTCTAGAGTAGGTATGGATGGAATAGATGCTCCACATCATAGAAATGCAAGAGGTTGAATGCATAACTAGCCACCCTTCTCTTTCCAAGGTTCTTTATGCGCCAAGACATTGAAACTGCGGTCTCTTCTAGCTTCATTCCATTCGCCCCAAGGCTCTGAGATTTGATTCATGTCAGGGATCATGTCCTCGCTTACAAGGTTCTTGAGTCATCTGCAAGGACAATCTTACTTTTCTAAATCCTTCCTACGGGCCACGGAGAACGGAGTAATGCTTCGATGACAACATTGACCTATAGATGATCTACAACAGGATCAATGATCCCTACAACAAGTAGCGGTAACAAAGTCCAGATGATGAAGTGATCCTTACCAACTTTAGTTTGTAGTTAGCTACTCCGAGATAGGCATGGGTTAAGTAGGAGATGACGATGCCCAGGCATCACGGGGTAAACAAGGCCACGATACTAGATAGATCATCTTGCATGAGGCGAGCGACTAATATCAGTAGACTCGCAACATCTTCCTGTCTTGGCACCTCGCTAAACCATCTTATGACATCCTACAATGTTGTTGTCACCGGCGATCTAGGGGCTTTCCAGGGATGGATGGTACGGCAGGCCGTATAATTTCTCAACGCCCGACTGTCGACACAAAGTTGGACCACGCAACTAACCCATCGATGGTGCGTAGCTCAGGCCCCCTGGTAGACGCCAATGTGGGGAAGCGAGCACATCACCAACCCCATCGCATTCAGCCTCAAGGCGAACCGTGTGTAGTGAACAATGAATAAGAAGAAATAATGGCGGCAATATCGCAAGGATCACCCAGAACACTGTACTCCAGAGTTGTAAACCTGTGACTAACTTGACAGCCAAATAGATATTCGCCCTGAACCCACGTCAATAACCCCAATCACGGCCCCTTAATCCCTTAATGCCTTATCGTTTCTCCTTCTTCCTTCCATCCTCCATCCTCATTCCTCCGCGAGCCACGTATGTAAAAGTCTCCGATTGAGACGCCCACCGCCGCGCCATGCATCCTCCACCTACGTACTAGGTTCCCAGGGGTGAGATGGCCTAAACTATGTCTTGCGATATGCTCCATACAAATGTCTCTCCTCTCGTATTCTCACTAAATTTCTATTACGTTTACCGCCTTCTCATGGGGTTATCCATCCTTGTACATGCTAGCGATGCTGTATGACTTGATTCACGTCTCCGTCTACTTCGACGTATGCCACTTTTCTTTCACTGCCTTTCTTGGCCCCAGGTTTCCGGCCTCGGATGAACCATTTTAGTCCGGTTGAGGCTTAGGCTAGGCAAGACTAGATCAGGCCTTCCGTCAACCTATTGGGAGGTTCTTGCCCATTGCGGCAGTAGCCGGGGTAAGACAGATAAAGCGGAGAAGCGGATGTGAGAGAGCCCCATATTAAATTATTCTTTTCGTTCTTTTTATTATTATTGTTGTTGTTATTATTTGTTTAATTTATGACACCCGTACACTTCCGCTCAAATCAAAGCGACCAGTATACAGTGATGGATACGCCAAAGCGATCGAAACGTAATCTAGTCCTCGCACTAACTCCCAACAGCGACAACGTTTTATCATATCTATGCATAGTAATTAACTGTATCCAATAGATAATTCGAACTAAACACATTAGGCACGCTAAACACCGGCGCATCAGCGTCTCCGCATTTAGCCCGCTGGTGATTCCCAGCTTACAGTAGTCTGGCCATCGCTGCGTGTGATCCATCTCTTTAATTTTTTTGCTTCGGCGATTGTATTCGGGGCGGAAATTAAACCTAATTTGTCGCCAATCATTTCCCACTATTCCTTCCGTGCTAGCCCTCAAGTGCTGGGCGAAAAAAAAAATGTACAGTAACTAGGCGAGATGCAAGCCGCATTACTACAAATGCATGATCCTGGTTCTTTTCTAGGATCATGACTACGGAGTTATAGCCACTCTAACACTAGTAAGCCGTCAGAAACAAGGAACCAACACAAGAAAAAGTAAGACACTAAATTTGATAAATTTAAAAAGAAAAATACAAATGGAATTCTTATGAAAAAAATAAAAAAAATAAGTAAATAATTGCTGCACATGTGTGGTCCATGCGAATTATATTGATAAAAATTAGTAAAATAAATAAATATAGAACTCAAGTACGTTGTACATACATAGGACATTCATCCTGTGATCTCTTCCATCTAATGATATGCGTGTATGGAGTACATGCAGTGGTAACTCTACTGCATCCTCGGCCCCAAGGCCCCAAAAAACCGGATTCTGACCCGCATCACGTCCTGAGGTCGCCCGATTGCGCGCGAAGAGTGTAAGCGGTGACGGCCGTGGTGACTGCTTCACTCCAATCGCCAAGGCCCAGGCCATTTCTTGGCCCTTGCACAGCAACCTTTTCTGCCCCTTCGCAGATTCAGTCCATGCCATGCCTGCTCGTCCAGAGCGCTGGGTCAGAACCGTTGTTTTGACTCGCTGACGCTTGACGCCGCTAGAGTTAGGCTTTGAGTATCGTGTACTGCGGCGGCTGGCTGGGTCTTACAAGGTTGGCAGGTGTTAGTAGTGGTTTGATTGGCAGTTTTTCATAGTGGTATGTTAGTGGCTGTTTTGATTTGTGGTTGCAAAGGATGATAATAATTTGAATACTGGAGTGGAAATTATTTGCTTATTATTTATCATTGCTTCGGCGATTTGGTTGCGTATGCTTTTCCTGAATGAGGGGGACTTACTTGATCGCTTGAACCGCGTGGCTGATGTGTATGTACTATACTCCGGGTTTCTAGGTTATGTACGGTCGATCTGGCACCAGACCTATGTATGCATCAAATCGCGGTGGCGATCTAGTGATATTTTTTAAGATATTAATTTCGGGCTTTGCACTGCTATACTTTTTTCCTGCATGCATATGTCTAGCGCTATCAGATGGAATCCATGGGTGCATAGATGGATTATTCTTTTACGGGAAGGGAGAAGTAAAACATTGAATCTTCCAGTATACTCCGTAGTCTGTAAAGTGCGACATTCGAGTTCATATGCATGTTGACCTCACGACCAGGACGAAAAATCGGAATTTCGTTGCATCAAGATACAAATTAATACCACCACATTGAATACCATGTCTATGGACATTTCCCGTCGGGAACCCGGGAAACAGATGAGTCTGGACATTAGGCGACGACAGGGCGTCCACTAATTAATTCCAGGATGTCAAAAACGTGTATGGAGTAGATAGCAACCAATACCATATCTGAAATGAGCAAAACCACCTGGGCAGAGCGGGAACGGACCAGAATAAATTAAAAATACACGCGCAAATCCAGTGCGCAAATACTACCTAATACTGGGGGTCTTCATTCTTCCAGTCTAGCCGATACTTGCCCTCTCGAAATTGCCGTTCATCGCCCTTTTCGCTATGTTGCGATTGTCATATTTACTTGGCGCGCTGCGATAGCCAGAAGACAGACCGGAAAAGCATTCTGAAAACATTCAAACTGACTAAATCTATGATCAACATGGGGCTGGACCGGGATAAGCCATGAGTCATGCACGCCATGCATTTCTCGGGTTAAAAGCCCTTTTGGGGGGTATACCTCGTAACTATGGGGAGGAGAGTTTCCCTCTATACCAAGTCCACACCCATGGACATGTATTTGCTTGAAATCCCCCACCTTTCATTTATTTGATTGATTCGACGGGGTTCCTTGCGTTTTGTCGCGTGGGTTAATTTCTATGGGTCGCGCCGTACAATCCCTGTCTATGATCGCGGTGGTTGGCTCGTAATGATTGGTGACTGATTGGTGTTGCGTTGGTCTTATTGGAGCTCGTCTGGGGTTGTTGTCTCCACTACGCAGTCGGGAACTAGTCTCCCCTTGAATATGATATGATGCTGGTAGCGCCGATGACCGAAGAGGGGGTGAGGCGAGAACCAATAATATGAATGTGTCATTTGTACGAATTTAGCCCGACGCCAACCCAAGAATGCCTAGAAAATGACCCAGTGTCAGGAGTACATTGGCAAGGGTTTCGATGGATTTAAAGTGGGGGGCCTCATTTCAATGGATTGTAGTATTCCGAATAGTCTCATGTGAAAGTTCACTCGAGCTGATAAATAAATTTCTTCGTACCTCGTTAAACCTAAGGAACAAATAATGAAAGAGTCCTCAAATGGACGAGGATCATATATCATGCCAGGTATCAAAAAAGAGATGAGAGGATAAAAAAAAAATGAAGAAAGAAACACCGAATAAATAAAGGCCATAGCAGCATTCAAAGAAGAGGCAAATGAATGAACATGGTAATCGGTATAACGCCAATCCTCTTCATTTAAAAGTGAAAATGGATGAAATAAGACGAAATAAACCCCAATGAGAAATTTCAAAGGGGGTGGAATGAAAGAACAGAAAGGTAGAAAGACCATACCAATGATAACAGGGGGAATCCATAAGAGCGCCCAAAAATAGCCCAGGTATCCGAGTGAACCAAAGTTATACTGTAAACCAAAGAAAACCAAAAACGAGCAGGGGAATACAACTCAAACAGTATGCGAAGTCACCGGGGTTCTCGAGGTGATTGGGAATCGGGAATATAGAAAAATCGTGACGGGGCATGAATCGCACAAGGTATCGGTCCAAATATTTCAAGAAAAGAAAGCTCTATGCAAGATCTTCTCTTATCCTACTCCCAAAAAAGCCCAGTCAGTCCCCTCCGGTTGGTTCAAGATCCGAGTTGGGGATTTGTACTGGAAATTTGGATGGTATCCAACCATCATCGGCTGTCCCTCTGGCAATTGATGACCCTGGTACGGCGGCGGCTGGTGATATTCTGGGATATAATTCGTGCGAGGCGTGGGATCGTAGCGCTGTTGCATCATCTGAAGATATTGCTGGTGTTGCTGCGGGTGGGCCTGCGGGTGTTGAGGAGTCGTTGGAGGTGGTTGAGCATGTGGCATACTCATCGGCGAAGTAACGGGGACATTCTGCGGAACAATCGGATGTGCGCCTTCGTGAACCGGTACAGAGCCCATCTGAACGTTTTGCGGCGAATAAAACTCGTGATTTGGCGTTGCAGAGTTCGGGTAATAGGGCTGCTGAGCGAGCAAATACTGATCTTGGGGATTCGGGATAGAGACAGTTACAGGAGGCCCGTGGTACGAATGCTCTGAGTTCGCGTCTTCCGATGATGGCCGAGTCAAGGCGCCAGGAGGGTGGGAACGATGCTGATGTTTCGTAAGGGTTGTTTTGCGGCAGAAACTATAGAGAGATAGGTATTCATGTAAGCTTGTTGATGGAACACAGCAATACCATACTAAGGCTGTCTTACCTCCGTTCACAAGTCGGTTCTTGACAAATGTATGGCCGTTTGCCGGTGTGGATTCTACGATGGCGAGCTAAACTCGACGACTGAGCTTTGATGTTAGCGACAACTTCATATCATGGCCGGGGAACCATCTAGATGGCGGGCCCGAAACACCTACATCTGAGAACGCTTTCTGGCAACCTTCATGGTCACACACATGAGGCTTTTCACCAGTATGAGTTCGAGAATGCACGGTCAAAGCACTGCGCTGGATGAAACTCTTGTTGCAATCCTTTACGGTGCAATGATAAGGTCGCTCATTGGTGTGTATGCGAAAATGGCGACACAGATCGGACTTGCGATTGAAGGACTAGCGCAATGTTAAAAACCAGGAACTCAAGAGCTCATTCTCAACTATTGAAATCGAAAAGATCAAATTAAGCTGAAGTAACTATTATCTCATACCTTGCCACAGTGATCCCAAGTGCAGTTAAAGTCGCGCCCACCACCGGGAGCCATGATGGTCGATGATCGACTGACACGGTTGCGGGGGTAGAAGCGGGTCGCGCAGATAGGGCGACGTGGAGATCAGGTATAAATAAATTAGGGAGGAGGGGGACAAGATGTCAGCGCATACGATGCGCAAAGAAGACTCCGGGTTGGTCCTGGTCAAGCCGGATGAACAGTAGCCGGGATGCTTAGGCGAGCCCGGGGCATAATCGAGCTTTAATATAAAGGGCCAACAAGAGGGGTGGGGCGGGGGGAAGAGTGGAAGAGAAGTATTGATAGGGCGGTTAAGGAAGAAAGAGGGGAAGGTGGAAAGAAGAAGGTGAACCAAGAAGAGAAAACCGGGGTTATCTTCTCCTTTTGACTCCAAGGGTTCGACTGTGTCAGAGAGAGAGAGAGGGGGGGGGTGGTGTAGAAGAGAGGAAGAGAGAGCGCGAGAGAGAAAAGAGACTAAGAGAATAACGGCTTGATGGAGCCCTGGAGATGATGGGCAGGCTTGAAGGTGAATTTATTTTAATTATTTTTCTTTTCTGATTTATTTTCTGATTTTTCGAATTATTTTGGATTTTATTTGATTTTAATTTACGATTTTGGGTATTTTTTATTTTATTATTATTATTATTTTAGTATTGAACTCGCTGTATTATGTTCTGATGAATAAAATAATGGATTTATTTTTTAATATTTAAATTTCATTGTAATAATTATTTCAGGGATAAAAAAAAAAATGATTAAATAGGATTTTGACTGCCTTTGATTATTCGATTTATTATTTTACTGATTTCTTACTGATTTGTACTGATTCTGATTTGGTACCGGGTACTCGCCCAGGGCAGTACATACAGTAGATACATGGTGGATTACATAGGTATCAGAACCCTGGAGAGAGAGAGCCCTGTGGACACGGGAGCGTAGCTATTTCCAATTTTGAACCTGGTAACCCTCGATTCTATTCAATTCAATGGCTTCGGGAACTACATTTATCTACCTTGTTTCCTCTCGGGAATTCCAAACCCCTCGGAGAACTGGGAATAGGGCTGGCGACTCGCCCATCCCACGCCAGGATTGCACCTGTAAAAGGGGGGTATCACTGGTCGGAATTGTGTAATATACCAAGTTACAGGAGAAGGGGAAAGAAGGAGGGGGCCGGGTATTTTTAGCTGCCCACGCTGATTGGTCCCTGGGAGAGGTTAGGTTGGCAACCGAACCTAAGTGCTTTGAAATTGTGATTGCCTTGGATTAACACATTTTATTATTATTCTAGTCTGGCTATTCTTTGGGTATTAGGATATGAATTATCATTATTTAGGTTCGTAACAGGCTCTCCTAGATTCTGTACTAGATAAAATAAACAAACACTTGTCAAAGGCACCACTGGGACTCGGAGTCTAGTACATGTAGATACTACTAGGTAAAGAGAAACCAGTCGGTATAGGTGCCGCACTCTCTACTACATCGAGATAAATAAAATACAACCAGTACTCCCGCGGTGAAGACGGTAACCCCCCAAGGCACTCAACAAATCCAGTTCCAGGCCTCCAGACCCACTCTGAACTTGGGAAACCCGGATGACAAGGTGTACTAGCTTGGTCCGTGGGTGCGTGGGGATACGAGGTGGAGTCCTGGCCCGTAATGCTGGTATTCGTGGGCCTCGGATTGGTACAGGCATCTGGCAGTGGATGCGCTTCTCTCTGAACCCGCCGCAGAATAAAGTTAGACAGCCTTGGGATGGGGGATCTGAAACTGCGCCCCCTGATTTTCCCATTTCCCGGACTCGGTGGGCGTTCAAATTACAAAGAAACTAAGTCAATTACATGATCAATCCTATCAAATCATACCAAGACTGAAATACATCAGGAATAATTATTATTATCAAAAAATTACCAAAGACAATTGGGAGGTAAATAAAGTGTACATCGTACGTAGGTGGTAACCAGCGTTTAATTCAAATCACCCAAACCCGGGGGCCAAGCTCCACCTGGCTGAAAATCACCAAGATATCAGTGATGATTCAGTGAGCCAAGACACGGTCTGGATGCGGTATGGGAGTGCGGATAGCTCTGCTCCTAGATCACTTGCGCGCTGTACGGAGTACGGAGTGAACTTCCAACCTACAGCCCCCAAAAGGAAGAGACAAAATGTAAATTCAATTGGAACCCAGAAAGGAAAATTCAATAAGAGAGAAAGGAGCTACATCGCGCAGAAACTCAACTCTACGATTAGAATTCATGATATCATCCCTGCTGGGATCGAATGCGTTGGTAGATTGACTTCTTACAGTAACCTCGGTGCCCCGAAAAAAACGGATAGCACTCTCGATTAGATAGAGTACTCCAGATGAGCATGCAACACCAACTGTACACATCCCGAGCATCTCCGGGTTGTTTCGTGAGAACCCATTCAGATAATCTCAAATTGACCAATACGAACAGCCAAGCGCCAACGACGATCTCCAGCGAAAGGGAAGAGAGAAATTCCCGTACACATGTTATTATACTAGTGACTAGGTGCAGATGTGGGGAAAGAGGGGGGAGAAGAAGAGGAACAAATATGGAGTATACCGGGGTCCAGAATCTAGAGCTACAATTTCCCGTTAATACTCCGTGGACGCCGCTCAAATCGAAGGGTGATCTCGCAAGACAGAGAGTTAAATCAAGAAATGAGACACGAAGGAGGGGGCAGTAGGCACC
Organism: Talaromyces sp. PF30-5; assembly: GCA_023626375.1. Classification (NCBI taxonomy): domain Eukaryota; kingdom Fungi; phylum Ascomycota; class Eurotiomycetes; order Eurotiales; family Trichocomaceae; genus Talaromyces; species Talaromyces sp. PF30-5. The sequence continues at coordinate 3,375,726 of JAMAGU010000001.1, forward strand.
CAGTAGAGAGATCGTAATACAAATGGTGGGATGATCGACTCTACAGCAAGGGATGGATATGACGCGGCGTTTGGCTGCAGCTGAAGGCGCAGGAAAAAACTTGCTTCGGGATCCAGTATGGAGTACAAAAAACGGGAGAGAGAGTTCTGTAGAGGGCCATCCCGAGAGTATCTGGTTCCTCCCTGGGGATGTGGCTGTGAAGCCCAGTAGATCGAGTCATTTCCTTTAAGGTTAAAGAGTGGGAATTCAGAGCTTGTTTGTATCCACACTTCCCTGAGCAAACGCACATGAAAAAGCAATAGGAGAAATACGAAAAGAACAAAGTAAAAATTAAAAAAAAAAGAAGATAATTTAAGCCCTAATCAATATTGAATCCATAATATGATGATCCTAACAAGGGGGCATCCGGGGTAGTATAAGCTTCAAGTTATACACGCGCTTTGTCAGCGCAGAACAAACTTTCTGGCATGTCAAACATGAAGAAATCCCCATTTTCCGATCATTCATATCTAGTCCCCGGCACTAGTCGAGGGTCTGATAGACTTTGCCGTCGATGTCACTTCTGGACCCTGATTCGCTGAATATTGAGGGTAAGAACCATTCTGCTGGGTCAATCACAGAAATCCACGCCGTCTGTCTTCAGTCTCAACATACTTCGTATGGAGTACAATGTACCCTTTTTTTTTTCGCTTGCGGATACCTTCAGCCTTTCTTGCCCCTTCTTGTGGGCCAGGACTTGAGACTTTATTGACACTTTTCGTGTTTCTTTTTCTGCCACGCGTTGAGTCCCGCAATAAGTCAGGCAGAAGAATTCCTGCATGGGCGATATGTAAGTGGCTTTCGATCTTTTTACATAGTTTTACGACGCATGCTCTGGCTAGATAGGATTATCCGTGCATGTGGCGAATATGAATTCGGAAGGTCGAACTTGGGAACAAAAAAAAAGCAAAAACAATCCAATCTTGGAGCCAAATGGCGGAATTGATAACAGTTTCGGTTGGCCTCGGTTTAGCATTATCAGTCCTGTGTGTTGTCTTCTTTTAACATGTAAGAGCGGGGAAATTGGGCAAGAAAGAAAAGTAATAAACTGCAAGCATTCTTTTTCAACATCAACGCATGTAAATATTGACACCAAAATATTGCATGCAAGCCGATGCGTCTCGTTAACGCCCATATGTGGATTCTGTATGTATTTTAGGATCTCATCTTAATTGATGTTGACCCTGGAGGAAAGCAAAGGCACCTTGGTGGCATCTGCTTCTCAACGTGGGACCCCACCAGGTTGTAATCTTAAAACAGATGATCTTCTTGATCTTCTTACCTTATTCGCCCAAAGGAAGCTTTCTAGGAGGGTCGAGTGCGAAGCCACAATACAAAGCACGAAGTTTACACAGTACAGCCGACTCCAATAAACCACATGTCCCCGTAAACATCCTCCGTCGGCCTAGCAAGGAGGCGTCTGAGATCGGCAAGCCCTGGAATTAAATTTTCTCCTGATCTTTGCTTGTTTCGTCAATTTTGTCTAAAATGCTCCGGTTGGGTTGGAGATCATATCCGTTGTCACAATTACTGGGTTATAGAGCCATGTACTGGAGCTGGATTCTAGTTGCACCCAATGGTGTACTATCTAATTTACAAGGTGCATGCTCAGTGGCTATCTGCATCTGCAACAAGTATCTTGTTTCGTCATCTGGAATCCTGGAGATGAATAGCCTTTATTGGAAACAATTGTGTTCTACATTTGACGTACAGTATTTGAGGGTCTAACGACGTAGTGGAGGGTACGCTGGCTGCATATTGTAATGCAGGAGTAATTTGAAAAAGAAGAAAAGAAAAAGCCAGGCGATCAATTGGTACAGAAAACACGCGACAAGTGGGCCTTGTGGTACCGCCGTCTCTCCGCAGTTGGCCCCCTTTCTTTCTTTTCGTTATTAACGCATGCATGCCCTTTTCGATTATTGTTGGTCTTTTCTTTTGCATTATCCGGCTTCATGTGGATCTGACATTTAACCTCCGGTAAGTCTTTCCAACCAATAGATACTTGTATAATGTTGGCCCCGGCTTCAAGATGGATCGATCTACAGATGTATACGAGCTCTTCTCCGTCGATAGAACCGAATGATGTACCGCATTCGCACTTGATAATCCTACATAAGCGGCTGACCTCGGCCCCTTACCAGTTTCTAATCCCTGCTGTGATTCTTAATTAATGGATGACTTCCTTTACCCAGGCCCCAGGTCATCGGATCGGGCGATATTTGCCTTCGTATCTCATTGAAGTGGAAAAAACATGCGGGCCCGATGATAGGGAACTAAATGTTAGATTCAAGTGTTTCGGCTCCTGCGGATATACTTCAATTCATGTATCGAATAACTCAAATAGAAGAATTCATCACCTCAGAATTTCGAGAAACTTGTGATAGAAGCTGCATATGGCTTGGATTCTCTTTGGTCGCCCTTTTTTTTTTATCGTCCCGCTTCTCCTTTCTGGCCTGTCCACCATCGCCACCGTTTCATAGGGCGAATTACCCCGCATTTTCGTGTTGTTTACCCGTGGACCGTAGACACTATCAAACGCATGATGCAATAGCACACCTTGGCGCTGGTGGCTGAGTCTTCTCATGGGATTCTAAATACGTACGTACTGCTCTTGGCTGCTCGGCAGATGATGGCGAGAGGTGGAGACCAGGGATGTCGCTGTCCTCTGGCCGTGCACCCAAACCCGCAATGCTTATCTTCACTGCTGCCACGTGAAACGACTTGCTTACCATGATATACAATACTAGTACCAGTACATTGTATGCTGGTCTACGGGTATCTCTCGGAGGTGCAAAGTACATCAAACGTCAGTATCATCATGTCACGGCGATAACCATCCGGGCCGGTAAAACCGTCGTCGTCATCCCTTTCCCAATGTAATGGACAGTGACAAAAGAAATAGTGGAAAAAGAATCGTCATCTGAATCATTCATGCTTATCAAGCTGGAGAGCTATGCAAAACTCAGGAGAGTCCAAAAACCCAAAAATTCGACTGAAAATGATAATCTCCGAGACTAGTTGAGATTGCAAATAGATCCATGTCCGCTGTAGCCATTGTTTTTCTTCTGTATCTCTTCCAACCATACATAGCCGACGTGATCCGGATCAGCTTGTATATCACTGGTCGATCATACTGCACGCGGCGGTGCCAACCTGGCAGTAACCAGTTCATCTAACAGGACGCCGCGCACGGAATCCCTCTCCAGTCATCCCGGCGGCTCTGTTGATGTTTGCGAAGAGTCGGTCAGCGACGGCGCCCCGTCAGAACTGAAATTAGATTCAGGTGCGGCGAGCTTTTAGCGTGATACGGAAACTTTCCGGTCAGCTGGGGATATTTGGGGCTGAAGACAAATCTAACAATCACCTAAAGTAGCCGGCGAGATTATATTAAATGACTATTTGATAAGAGCAGGGGTATTGAAAGGCGATAAGATCAAAATAAAAAAAAAATAGAAAAGGAACAGCCGCATGATAAAATGCCTCGCCTCGGCTGGTAAGCAAGTATTTTGCTACCACGCCTAGATTCAGGAGTTCAGGTCTTAAAATATCTCCTATCAGCAAACGCCACTGACGACCCTGATGCGTTCCTTTCCCCTTTATCCCTTACCGATGTCTCCGGGCGCGTTGCCGCAAATGTCAACATCTCCGCGATCCCACCAATTCGCTCTCTATCTGAAAACCAAAACACTCACCAAGGAAAAAGAAGGGAGAAGCTTGTGATCCAACAAGCCAAGTTTCAATTCATGCTCTTCTAAGATGGCGAAAAAAAGTAAAATCTTGAAGAGAAAGTCCGATATCCCCCTATTCCCGTCCACACGTTATGATCAGTGGCGACCAGGAAACTTCCTCCTGTGCAACCAGAAGATCTCCTTACCCGCCAAGTAGGCCAAGAGAACCTCGCATCGCATTGTTGACCAAATTGAAATCCCGACTCATCTTTGAGTCTTGAGTCTTCTTGGGGCTGCATTTTCGCCCGCTGTGCTGGGTCAAACAGTTACTTGCGCTGTTACGCTCGCTTGGCGTCGGCATTGCGTGATTATCCTTGCGTCCCCTGTCAGTCATCTGATGTTGTGTAGAATCACTTACTTGACTAGTGCGGATAATACATCCCCATTTCTAGCTTGGATATATCCGTGACTTGGCAAAGGTGACCTGACTCCAAAGGTTGTTCGATGCGAGATGGCTGTTCAGTAGAGCGTGAAGGCGTCGTGGCGTATGTGACTTCATGGTGTGGTTACATGCAATGTCGGGTCGGCAGTCGGGTAAGCATGCACGCCTCAGTTTCAAGGAGAATGTGGTGGTGGTGGCGGTTAAGAGGACCTCGAAAGAGTACAATGTATGCCTTGAACTGGGAGGCGAGATTTGGATCATACCATACCATCTACCTAGCCTACCTACGTACGTTATGTTTCCGTGCTATGCTAACATCCGAAGCAATCGAGATCAACGAATTGATTGATTTCTCAAGGGCTTCGAGGATATACTACTGTAATGCCAAAGCTTGTTCCTAGTGAAGGCACCAAATTAAAGTCGCCTTGGACAGGTCGAACATCTGAAGCGTCATGCTAGAAACTCGTCGCCTATCTTGTTGGTCATGTTCAAATGTTAGTACTAACTTGAATTCTTTATCCACTTCAATACTATCTAAAGGCTCGACAGTCTCAAAGTTCCTAGACAACAGTAATGGCTCATTTACAGTTTGGGTTTTACGAAATATTAAAGGATCCATAACATAATCATTCTGTACCATAAATCAGTCCTATCCATAGCATACTATCTATTGGGCGCCGAGACTTTTACACTATAAATGAGTTTCTGTCAAACTACATACTATACACATCGCTGGGAAAGTTCTTGGATAAGGTATGCCCCGCCCTCAATGGCCACTATGCGCGAATATGAGACGGCATGAGCACCGTTATAGAAATGGCCAATCTCAAGTGCTTGAGAGCCCGAGCAGGGGCTGGCCTCCGTTGACCAATATCTTATATTTCTCGTCGTGTATGTAGCGGTACTTTGTGTGATAAGCAAATACTTCGCTTTTGATCCTTGTTGAATGAGCCTTGGACCATATGAGGCCTTTGCTATAACAGACATCTAGTCGAGGCGATGTCTTTTCAAGCGTGTTCTATTTCTGCCCAGCAGGATTGACAGCGTTCTGGATACCTTCTATGGCTGTGCCGGAACTACCGACGTTGAAGCTGATAGGGCCTTGGTCCAGGCCTAATTCAACGAAGGAATAGTGGCTTGCATGTGCAGACAAGTGCCCTCGATTCTTCCAGCGTTGCATTTCCTGTTCTAAAATGGGATACACACCCATGTACAAACTCATGCCAGACAAACTAATGCTCAGACGAGGTGAGTAATTCAAGGTGATTCGGATAAATGAATTGGCATCTGATGCAATCAAAATGAAATCTATGTACACGAAACCAGCAAGGGAACCCGAAGACAACGAGATTCCCGAGATGTGATTATTCGAAACAACTTTACCAACTCGTCAGCCCTCTGGCCCGATCAAATCCAGCCCTGAGTTGCTTCTCAGGTTTCAAAACCTTTCCTTGCAAGACAGTGTATCGAATGATATTCTCACATTCTTCTGGTCGTACGCGGGCGAGCCAAATGCCCTGCGCCGCACCTTCCTGCTCATCGCTCTTCTCCACATCTTCCTTCTTATACCAATCGAAGTCTCGGCGCCGGTACACAATGACGTTGGCAGAGTACTTATGTCCGCCGACGTGGCTGATGAAGTAGATTCCCACACCACCAGGCCGTGTGTCATCCATGTCGCGATATAGTCCGAGTGGACGCAAGTGGCGCTCAAATTCTTTGCGTAGGAGCGGTGCAGATTGTCCGCAACGTGCGTCGCGGGTTCTTTGCGAGCACAACAGAATAACAGCGGCGTGAGGACATTGGTGCGAGCGGAGGGAGGTGGTGATGGATGTGTCTGATGGATGAGGTATGGAGTCGGGTGATTGTTCTTCAGAGCTTCCATTTTGGTCTTTGGGTGCAGATGAGCCACCGAGGGGTGTCGTGGTGGTTTGCGATGTGCTAACGAAGTTCGCGATCAATTCTGGCGCCAATTGCGGTGTGACGTGCTCTACGACGGTGAAGCTGGGAAGAATGAGGACATTGGTAGGCTGGCTTCCTGTTTCGTGCATGTGGTATTCGTCTGGAACAGGCATATTTGACGCCGAGAGCTTGAGCCGCTAAAAATTAGAGTTCATGTAAGTCACCACGCCATTTGATAATATGTTACCTGGGGTTAATATGCTTACCCCATTGCTAGGCTCGACTCCTCCCTTTTCAATTGCCTCCATGATACTCCCAGTCTCGTCTGCTACGTCGCGCACCCAGTCCGACTTCCCTGTAGCAACAAGCATGTGTGTAGACCACCCTTTCACTTGTCCATATAGCTCGTCTTCCATGTCAACATCGAATTTGGCGGGGTATTTCACGGTGCATGTTGCACAGTCGTGGAGGCAGTCCTCGCCATCAATAGCCGGGTCGGCTTTCGGAAAGAGCTTGTCGGACTCTGAGATAGACCGGAATTCGTCCACGGCCAGCTCACTGTCGCCGACGGCATCAGTCGTAGCATCGGTCTTCGAGGAGGCGAGCGAGACGTTCGAGGAGTTGAAGAGCGAAGATGTGGTTCGGCGGAATAAATGCATCTTGGGAGGCAAATACGGGCGTTCCCTGCTACCTTAGACTTTACAAAAAGCGAATGAGATGATTGGCATCAATCAAAAACTCGGCTTCCTCTTCTATGACACGTAATCCCCAAAAATTTAGACGTGATCTTATCAATCATTTTGCATTGCTGCCAAGAATTCGGTAAAGCGGAACTAATCCCGACTGACTAAGCCCCCACTGATGTCCGATAGGGTATCTTAATCCGATCTATAACTAATGTACACTCCCTGATGGGGTAAAAACAAAGACGAAATGTGGAGGTGGGGGCGCGTTCCTCCGAGCTCTAAATTCAGAGATTCCTACGACCGGCGTAAGTAATTGTATACGGCAGATTCCCCCGATCCTGTGGCTGAGATAGCCGAATCACACTTCCTCCTGAACTACCGGATTCACCGGACTGTATGCGTCGCAATGACCGAGTAGACGGTGTGCGGAGTCCCCGCCCAAGATAAGACCCGCTCTCTTGTGACATCCCAGAAAACGGGCTCTGCACCCCTGGCGCAGTATCGTACCCTGCTGATTGGGTCTCCCAGGTTGATGCATTCGACGGCCGCAGGCTGTTACTTCGCATCGGCATAAATGGTCCATCGTACCCGAAGTGGTCCACGGTATCCGTCTCCCCTTCCTCATCCGAGGGCCCAATGACAGACTCAGTATCTGTAGGACGGTCACTTGTGCTGTATTGAATATCATTTATGATGGGCGGTGCAAGTGATGTCATGCCTCTTAGTATCTCGGCAAACAAGTGCATTAGGTCACGGAATTCAGCTTCATGCAGTTGATGGGAGGAAAATCGTGCTCGTTCGTAAAGCGAGAGGAAATCAGCACCTAGCTCTGGTAGCTTAATTGCCCCTAATGATGTGAGATGCCGGATATATTGTCGTAATCCCATGGAGGCAGGACGCCGTAGCACCTCCACAACTCGCATATCTGGTAAGGGTTGGGCAAGCAGGTCATCATTCGGACCAAATGGGTCTGACACCGCGGATGATATTGTATTTGCAGGTGCCAGCGATACCGCTTTTGCTTCAATTAGACTAGGCAGTTCCTGGATGACGATACGGTAAGGGAGGTCTGGCAGGTCGGGAGAAGCGGGTGACGACCAGCCGGGATGTTCCACGCGACCCCATGGTGGCCGATTAGAGTCGATAAGAAGAGACTGATGATTTGGAAAGCTATTTTGTTCCCCGGATGTGTCTCGAGGCCGGGCCTGGTACGACACCACAGCGCTGCGAGCTAGTCCCTCTTTCACCATGCGTCGTACGCTCTTGCTCAAGTCTTCTTTCTCCACAGGGATCCATGCTTTTGGAATACCGGCCACGGTACTTCGGTTCGTATAAATTCGAGTGGCGTAAATAAGTACTGCAAGGAGAAATGTCACGACATAAGCGCCGGTTATGAAGAAAATGTTGGTGAGCCGGTTGGTTATATAACATTGGTAGATGGCGTCCACGGGGGTCAGAAGGATGAGGGCTAAAAGGAAAAGGGCGAGGATAAAGAAAACTGTCGTATTCAGAAAGCGCTCGAGTTTCGGGGTCATGACTGCCCGCGCATGCTGTGCGTAGAGCACGGCATTTGGTGGCTGGGTGAGCTGAAGATGCAGCGACTTGGAAATGGGAATCCAACATCGCCGATCATGTTGATATGCAATCACGTGCATGTGATTTGCATCACAACTACCAACACAACACTGAGTCGCATTCAAGGATGATTCTTTGGATAAAATTTGGTTGCGACCGGGGTTTTCGTCTTTTTCTGTCAAATCTATCTAATGCTCGGCAATTGTTTGGCGATTGACTATACGCCTTTATACAGAAGTATACCTATCCATACTTCCTCAATCACATGACACTTTCCCGCCTACCAAAGCTAACGATCTTCCATACAGGACTCGACTTTTCCTACAAAAGAATAAATTATGGCTGATAACGGGACCTCCTATAATCCCGAGGACAAATATATCCTGGTAACTGGCGCAAACAGGTACATACCCTCCAATTGATACTTCAGCCCCCACGCATCCCTCTGGTCCCTGCAACCCAAAAAAAAAGGGTGACACCAACAAACAACTGAACAATTTCTCCAGCGGCCTTGGATTTTCCATATGCTGCCGTCTAGCCGATGACTTCATAAAGACACAAGCAGCCCCCGCCTCTCTCCATATAATATTCACCACACGCAGCGCCCGCAAAGCACAAGACACAACACGCCGCCTGCAAGCACACCTCCGCACCTCATTCCCCTCCCCCGCAGATACCTCGCGTGTACACTTCCTCCCCGAAAGCGTTGACCTCGGATCCCTCTTGTCCGTCCGCGCCTGCTCCCGAAAGCTAAACTCGACATATCCCAAACTCGATGCGATCATCCTGAACGCTGGCCTGGGTGGTTGGTCAGGTATCGACTGGCCAACCGCAATCTGGGGCGTTTGCACCGACACCCTGCACCAAGTGACATGGCCCAATTATAAGATTGCGCCCATTGGTGTTCTGACGGACCGACAAACGGATAAGGCCCCAGCTCCCCAGCCAGAGCCGGCTCTAGGCTCGGTCTTTTGCGCAAACGTCTTTGGCCACTACATGCTCGCGCATAATGTCGTGCCGCTGTTGAAGCGCGCCACTGGACCCAGTGGCCCTGGCCGCATTATATGGATAACTAGCGTTGAGGCGACTCTGAAATATTTCAATGTGAATGATATTCAGGGGTTGCGCTCTGCTACGCCATACGAATCTTCGAAGCAGTTGACGGATCTTCTGGCCCTAACGGCCGATATGCCTTGTGCGGCACCCTGGGCTGCTGATTCTTTTTTCGCTTCTGATGAAGATGGTGCTGGACAGCTTGTTGAAGATGACGCGGTATATGTTGCTACTTCTACGCCTACAATGCATCTTGCCCATCCTGGTATTTGTGCTACGGCCATCGTTCCGCTTGCTTTGCCGCTTATATGGGCTATGATGATTGCATTTTATGGTGCGCGTTGGCTGGGATCACCTTGGCATACTATGGATACCTATCTTGCTGCTATCACACCCGTTTTCCTTGCGCTTTCGTCGAATAAGCAGTTGGACGAGACAGAAGAACCGTATAGGCGGGCCGGTGGTGGCAGATCCAAATGGGGTTCAGGAACTACACGAGACGGAACCGAAAAAATGTTTTGTACTGAAACAGATGGCTGGGGATATGGTGGTGTGGTTGGTACTCCTGTTGTTGAAGCTGATCGACTTCGACGCCGCAAGCGCTGTGCTACTGATATTACAGCTGAGCAGAAGGAAGATTTCCTGGCGCTTGGACGACAGTGTTGGAAGCAGATGGAGGAATTGCGAATCAAGTGGGATGGAATTTTGGATGAAGCTGAGCAAACACAATAAGCTCGGTCTACCTTACTACTGCGCCGAAGCAGAAGCAGCTCAGCGTCAATTGTGTTTATTGCATACATCTACTATAGTACATCAAGACAGCCTTGTATAATACGACTACTATAAGAAATATAAGAAAGCTCTTGCATATCTACCAAAGTCAAGATAGATTCGCACATTTGTGATTCCGCCTCCCAATTATTTACATCAACAGCACCTGCCCCCCGCCCATGCTATCATTAAAACAGATATGGCATGATTTGTTTGCCCGCAAAAAATAAAATGATCAAAGCGCAATCAGAGCGGGATTCTGTTTAAGGTCTTTAAGCCCACGAAATATGACAAAACAGGTGAAAAGGACTAAAAGTGTGGTAATGTTTGTAAAGGGGCCGTCATCGAGCTCCTTCAGCCATCTAGGTTTGGAATGCATCGATTATTCGGGGACGAAGGGTATGGATTAAAGAGTTGAAAGAAACAGCGCGAGCTCATAGCAGGGGCGAAGGCACCATCGTGGGTGACATACAAGGACTGAAGAAGATCGAGATAAAAGAAGAGAAGATCACGCAGAAGACGACTCCGGTTCCATGCATCAAGACGAAGGGAGAAATAAAGGTATCGATAGGAAGCGGTGAGAGGTGAAGAGAAAGGACGTATCGACGTGAGGAGGTAAGAGAGATTACATGATAATAGCAGGAACTGTTGAGAAACTTGTTAGCGATGATGGCGATTTGTTAATTGAATAATTGAACTTACCATCGATGTTCTGTTTAATACTCTTGTGAGGCAGAATAGAGCCACCGTTGACATACACCTCGTCGGCAATGCTAACGTCGTCACCCAGAACTGTGACGTTTTCTAGACGAGCCCAGCGGCCAACGGAGCTGTTCCAACCGACAATAGTCGACTTGATCCAAGCATGGTCCTTGACCTTGCTGTTCTCCATTACAACGCAGCGCTGCAGGCGAACACCGTCCCCGATGACAACGTTAGGACCAATGACGACATTAGGTCCAATACGGCAGTTGTTTCCAATCTTGGCTGAGGGGTCAACCATGACATTGCCGCCGTAGACATATGGCTCAGCATTGGAAACGAGCTTCTTGGGGTCACGCTTGGCCAAAGAGCTGAGGTACAAGCAAGTACCAGTGAGGAAGTCCTTGGGCTGACCGACATCCATCCAGAAGCTTTCAAGGTCGAAAGAGTGAAGCTGACCGTCCTTGACGATGGCGGGGAAAGTCTCCTGCTCGATGGAGGTGGGGCGAAGCTCAATGCGCTTAAGAACACTGGGGTTCAGGATGTAGATACCGGCATTGATACGGTTACCAACGAACTCGACGGGCTTCTCGACGAAACGATCGATACGCGAAGGGTGATTGGGCTTGTGAACAACGACACCGTACTTGGAGGGCTCGTCAACCTTGGTCACGACAATGGTACCCTCATCGCCGTGGTTCTTGTGAAACTGCGCGAGTTCCTTGAAAGGGTAGTCACAAATGACATCGGAGTTCAAGACGAAGAAAGGCGAGTCATCCTTGCCCAAGATCTTCTCCGCCAGCTTAAGTGGGCCAGCGGTGCCGAGGGGCTCGGTCTCGACGGAAAACTCAATGTTGACACCATACTGCTCCTCGTACTTCTTGAGCGCTGCGACCATGACATCAGGCCGATAGTTAACTGCCAAGACGATATCGGTAACACCTGCGGCAGCCAAGCTTTCGACCTGGTGCAGGATCATGGGCCGGTTGCCGAACTCGACGAGGGGCTTAGGGAGGGTGAGAGTCTAGGTGAAGATAAATCGTATAAGTACAGGGTTTCTTATCGTTCAGGATTGTCCGATTGGTCCATCTGGACTGGTAGAAATTGGATAGAGTCAATTGGGGACAATGCATGGCGTACTTACCAGAGGACGCAGACGGGTCCCAAAGCCTCCGACCAGAATGAGTGCTGTAGCATTGAATTAGTTGAGGTGGGATCAATCGAGGGGGTGGGAATGGAGGGGCGCACATACCCTTCATATTGTGGGGTAAGAGTAGGTAAATTTAAAACACGTAGAAAATTGATCAAAGCCCAGGAGCAAGAAAAGGGGATTCAAAGCATTATTTAGAGGAATCGCAGGAGCTGAACGAAGAACACCTGGCCGTTGATGGGTTTATTTTTATCAGGAAGGTGGGGGCACGTGAGCCGGTGGTGATTGGAGAGACGTTTGCAGTGAAAAAGGGGGTGGAGCCTCTTCAATCTGCTACTCCCCTATTGTAATTTACGCCTTTTGATACTCCGTTTAAGGTGATGGGAGACTACTTCCGATGGGCATTTCATCTGTTGGATTGGTTGATCTGAGACAATTGGAACTCTCCATTATCGTTCATTGTTCCCCGAACCCTCACCACTGCATGGGAAGGGAAACAAGGTCTCCATGGATCACCTACCGCCCACGACACTATTTCCGCCGGGTGGTACGTAAAGTGTCCTGGGTTGAGTCCAGCCTAGGCAAGACCCCATCGTCAACACCTATGTGGCGCAATCGGCGCCGCTTTTTCACTGGATCGGAGCCTGTGAGAGAGCTTCCCCGCCAACCTTACCTGACGGTCAGGTGGTATTGCTTCCTGGATTCAAAAAGAAGAAAGAGAGGCAAACCTCAGCTTTCGTGATAGACGATGGCCCGGTCGGTTGCGGTCATGAGCCGCGTGGATAGCCAAATCTCCCCATTCGTCACACCATGACCCTCCTTCATCTGCCTGTTTAGCCCCCTTTTTTTCGCCTCCAAATGACCCACCAGCTTTTTGGAGTTGTAATGTAGTCTTCACCAATTTGTAACATAAACTAATATCTTAGGGGTAACGTGGTCAAACTTTAAAGGGATATGCTACTTGTTATTTGATCGCGATAAATGATTAGAGCATTGTGGCCTTCGATCTGATATATACAGTATATATTGAATTGAGGCTAGAAAAAAAGAAAGAAAAGATTTGAAAGAAAAGAACTTGAAAAGGATGGAGGCAAGCCCGGGCCCGTTAGCATATTGTATAATCTCCAGACAGTACACCCATGGACTGTACCCTGTATGGCTGGAGTGCCCAAAATGACTGTTTCACCCTGCATAACAGACTAGCAACTTCTTACTGCGTATCCGGAGGCAGCTGCAAGCCACGTTGTGTTTCTGGCATTCCTGGCAGGCTACCGCCTGCTTCATCCGTCCCCACAAATTGAAGAAGCCATTTCCGAACTTTACGAACCTTCCGCGGCAGATCGTCGTCGCCGCGTGAGGACAAAACCTTGTGAGACCCTCCCGCATCCGTCGATCGATGCAAAAGATCGACCTGGGTCATTCCACCACGTAGACTCTGCCCATAAACTTGACCCTGGAATGAGCTGAGCCCTACAGTCCGTAAAAGAACAATATCTCGCGGACGAAGGGAGGCCAGGGATTGAGCAAGCGAATCTTTGTGTTGAGGTTTGGCAACAGCTTGAACTTGACTTTGATCCGTTGGCGCTGGAAGCCAGTAATTGACGCCAAATCCGGCTCGAGTCTCATCTCCAACAACCATTTCAATGATATCAAGTTCCTTCTTCCATTGTCGCGTCACTACGCGGCGAGGTGAATGGATGGCAATGATCCCAACCACTAAATTGACTGTCATCGTCTGTGGTATAATGGACTGCAGATGTCTTGCAGTGGGGATATCACACAAATCTTTCAAGGGTCCGTGGATTCGCAGGGGTAATTGAGACAGGTCTTTGCTCGGTGTACCCGTAGCCTCAATGCTGTCCGACGCTTGAGTGTTCTCTTGTGTAAGGTCATCTCCTCGTAGTTCAGACGCAGAGATCTCGGACGTCTCGTGGACTGTAAATGAATGATCGTAGAATTGAGACAAAACCGAATCATCTTCATCGCTTGATACACTATCGGCGTTCATGAGTTGATGTGATATTAAAAAGTTCGGGTCCTGAGGCCCCCAATAAAAATCATGCGGGTCATTCACATCCTCGGGCAAGAAAGTCTGGAGAACTCGCCATTTAACAGCGGTCTGGTCTAGCCCTGGGTTATACGATGCATTGATCTCCGCGTCATCGAAGGGAGGTATGGGTGCATTGAAAAGCTCGTCGTGGTCCCAATTTAGACTGTCGGGTAGCGGAGCACCCATTAAAAAAATCGTCCTGGCCGGCATTTGCATTCAATATAGGGCTTCAATCCTTTGTCCCTCTTCTTCTAGGACTGAGCCTTAGCTTGATGAAATAAGCACCGGCCGGCGACAACCCATGCTTTCTAGCTGTTGTCCTTGCGGTGTCCTTTCAGGAGAAGCTAGGTTTAAGCTGGTGTTAGGGTGAAGGGCTATTAGCGAGATTTCGTTGATAATATCCCATTCATCTCTTTGTCCTGCTTTTGTCGTCAACGTGGTGGAGTGTAAAATCCAAGTTCGGCCCAGTCAGAACCATGGGTGTCTTCAGGAGTCCAGGCCCGGCTTAGATCATCAGTACGTTCTACTTACTTTAGGCAGGTACATCTGAGCACGTCCCTACCTAGCCGCAATGGAAGCCGCAGAGCCGCACACAGGGCACCTGCATGTGGGCACCTCCCAATGCACTGTGCATACATAAATATACTACTACAGAAGACCCAGTCAAAAACCATACTCTTTGTGACGAAACTGACAGAATTGTAGGCATTGGAATTGTACGATTCTCAAGTGCTCGAATGTTAGGTAAACGCCCGGGTTTCAGAATATATACTACATATGTACTACTTACTATAGTACCACATGCCAGGTGTGCGTGCACCTGGGCACCTGCCCAGGTGCCAGTGCCAGCCTGAGTGACACTGGCAGTGAGTACATATACTACACACGTGCATTCATGGTTTCCCACTTCAAGTTGTTCGCCTAGGTAACACCGTTGTCTTAGTACCTACTTCCAACTTGAAGGTTACCTAGTATTCTCCTGTCTGTTCTGACTCAAGTGGTTCTACTAGTAGTATTCAAATACATACCTATGTATACTATCTGAGAAGAGCTACTTTGTTAGGTAGTTTAGGATACACGCCGGGTCTATTGTGTAACCAAAGCTCAAGCTTATGCAAAGAGATATAACACTGGCACCAGCCCTGGAATGCCGACCGCATGGCAGTAGGATTTTAATATGTCAACTGGTCCATGATTGACCAAGTATTGCCTCCATGAATTGCCTCTCTCATACTATTAGTATGGATTCAAACTACATCGTATTAGTAACGATATCAAGTGCTCGTTAATTGTACTCGGATTAAGACTGAAGTCTTCCAAGGTTCAACGTTGGCCTTGACTGGGATCTCCAAGTATCTACTAGTACTAAGCATATTTGCTTTCAAAAAGGCGCAATGGCGATCCTCTGCGTATCGCGAGATTCTGCCATCATATGCGCTGTTTTGTTTCCTGAAAAGGGAAACGCGATACAAAAACAGGTAAATGCACATGCTACTATTTCAACCCATTTTGACTCAATTGATGTCAATAGCATGAGAGTTTGCAGCTGTCTGATATTTTACATGAATGCTCGTAATGTACATATTCAGCCAATGGAACATTACGACACATTATGATCATTAGATCCATGCAAGACAGCCTATGAGGGCTTGAATATTTTCTTTCATGCTGGAACCTCCGTATTCGATCGTCACGTTGAAGGTCTCTTGAGAAAATCTCCACGGTTGTCTTATCGACCAGGCAGTGGTTTTCATGTTCCCATCCGCCGCCGAGGCTTCTGAGAGCTCCGGGAAATGGACAACACGAACGTATCCTTCCGAGTCTTCTCTAGCCCCCAAGAAACTAAGATTGGGGCTCTGTAACAGGGGAAATCCACTACCCAGGTCTTCGAGGATCGAGCCCCAATCATCGACATTCAGTGTGATGAATGAGAGCGAAAGAACCCTTAAAGACTTTTGAGTGGCACGCAAGAATCTTTTCAGAGTCTTTTCAGATACTGCTTCAATACTGTTGAGACTGAGACTTTGCAACTGTCTCAAATCAAATATGCATAAGCGCTGAAGAGCTTCATCTCCTCGATGCCCCTCGTCGAAATCGAGATTCAGGTTCTTCAAGCTGGCTAGATGTTGCACCAATGCGACTGCCAGATCTTCTGAACGCTGTACCAACCTGGAAATCGTATCTGCTGCCTTGGTAGGATTCCCGGGGAGATCATCGTGGTCCGCGAGCAGATGATGGAGATACATCAGTTGGCTTGAATTCATTTTCCACCGAAGGCTAAGGCTTTGGATATGGGCCCAGGCGGCGGCAAATGCTGGCTTGTGAAGGATTCGAGTTTCAATGCAATGCATTTTCAAACTCGCCTGAAATAGCGTCGGTGGAAATCCGTAATCGATAGAAAATGCTATCACCGTGATGCGTGCCATGGCGACGATATTCAGTATCACAAAAATGGCGTCGCTGGTCCTGAGTTCGGAGGGTTTCGCCATTTCAAAAGCAAAACTGCGTTTCAATTGAAAAGAGTTGCAATTAAACAAGTGGGTCAAAAGGCATTGCCATTGTTGAATTCCTTGTGGGCCACAATAAGATGACCAGAGGGGTGGCGTTTCCATGAAATTCCTCTGCCAAATCTATTGCACGATTCTTCGACGATCATGTTTTGAACATGCGTTCTTAAATCTGGATTTCCAGCGACCTCTTCTACACATTTCAACGCACCAAGAGAGAGGTCAATGTGGATTGTTCTCAGATACATTCGTCCGAAATAGTGTATTGTAGCCGCATATGTTGCCTGGCAGGTAGTCCGCAGGAAACCGGCAATCGCTTCGATGAGCTCCGAAGGTAGACCCCAGATGAGGGCTGATACATTTGAGATGAGACGTGACATGGGCTGCGTTTCAGCTTGCGCTGACCTTTTTGGAGGGTGTAGTTTCATGTCAGCAGGTGGAGGGCTGAAAGCCTGGCGACAATGCTGAAGCGGTGAAGTTGGGGTCCTTCGGGAGACGATGCAAGACTTCAAATCCTTCAAAGGTAGGTGGAAGACTGCCTGCCCAGATAATTGAGTGGCTGCACGGCTGAAAGGAAGTGCTGATCTTCTAGGTAGGTTCACGGGTGAGGAAAAGGTGCATTTGAACATTTTGAAGTCACGTAAACAAGAAGACAGAAACTTTGAAAGGAGTCCGTCAACCTCAGGTGGAAAGATCGTTTTCGATTGATGCTTGGTTTCAGGTTTCCTCTCCGGTTTGCACACATACCACTCAGAAGACATCAATTCTCGAATGACTTCACTTATGATTGACTAAGTTAGGTATGTGTGAATATACCAAGCCAAGAAGACCTGAATACTACTCAGGGTGCCCAGGTGGGGGGGGGGAAATAAGGATAATAATAATTCAAATTTTTAAGATAATTGAATTACAAGGCTCTGATTGATGATTTGAGAATA